>CM061486.1:58802802-60052802 GCA_030867185.1 Tagetes erecta | reverse complement strand
ACTTAACGCATCTTACGACTCTTTATGCCGTATTAGCACCTTGAAAAGCATGTTAGTATAATGTACGACGCCTTTCAACTTCTAACAACACCTTACAACACCATACGAAACGTTAAAACTCAAGAATAGACCTAATGAATTCGTCCGAGTCTTTTGAACGCCGTACGACAATTTAGGACGTCTTATGACTCTATATGCACATTAGCGCCTTGAATAGCATGTTAGTATAATGTAGGACACCTTACAATTCCTAACAACACCTTAAAACACCGTACGAAACCTTAATACTACATAACAAACCTAATGAATTCGTTGAAGTCCTTTGAACATCGTACGATAACTCAAGACATGTTACGACTCTTATGCGACATTAGCTACTTGAAAAGCATGTTAGATCAATGTAGGTCGCGTTACAACTCCTAAGAATACCTTACTTCACTGTACGAAACTTTAAAAATCCGTAATAAACCAAATGAATTCGTCCGAGTCCTTTGAACATCATACGGAAACTTAACGCATCTTACGACTCTTTATGCCATATTAGCACCTTGAAAAGCATGTTAGTATAATGTACGACGCCTTACAACACCTAACAACACCTTACAACACCGTAAGAAACCTTAAAACTCCATAATAAACCTAATGAATTCGTCCGAGTCCTTTGAACATCGTACGACAACTTAGGACATCTTATGACTCTATATGCACATTAGCACCTTGAAAATCATGTTACTATAATGTAGGACGCCTTACAATTCCTAACAACACCTTAAAACACCGTACGAAACCTTAAAACTTCATAATAAACCTAATGAAATTGTCGAAGTCTTTTGAACATCTTACGACAACTCAAGACATGTTAAGACTCTGTATGCGACATTAACTACATGAAAAGCATGTTAGAATAATGTATGACGCGTTACAACTCCTAAGAACACCTGACATCACCGTACAAAACTTTAAAACTCCAGAATAAACCTAATGAATTCGTCCGAGTCATTTGAACCTCATACGGCAACTTAACGCATCTTACGACTCTTTATGCCGTATTAGCACCTTGAAAAGCATGTTAGTATAACGTACGACGCCTTACAACTTCTAACGACACCTTATAACACCATACGGAACCTTAAAACTCCATAATAAACCTAATGAATTCGTCCGAGTCATTTGAACCTCATACGGCAACTTAACGCATCTTACGACTCTTTATGCCGTATTAGCACCTTGAAAAGCATGTTAGTATAATGTACGACGCCTTTCAACTTCTAACAACACCTTACAACACCATACGAAACCTTAAAACTCAAGAATAGACCTAATGAATTCGTCCGAGTCTTTTGAACGCCGTACGACAATTTAGGACGTCTTATGACTCTATATGCACATTAGCGCCTTGAATAGCATGTTAGTATAATGTAGGACACCTTACAATTCCTAACAACACCTTAAAACACCGTACGAACCTTAATACTACATAACAAACCTAATGAATTCGTTGAAGTCCTTTGAACATCGTACGATAACTCAAGACATGTTACGACTCTTATGCGACATTAGCTACTTGAAAAGCATGTTAGATCAATGTAGGTCGCGTTACAACTCCTAAGAATACCTTACTTCACTGTACGAAACTTTAAAAATCCGTAATAAACCAAATGAATTCGTCCGAGTCCTTTGAACATCATACGGAAACTTAACGCATCTGACGACTCTTTATGCCATATTAGCACCTTGAAAAGCATGTTAGTATAATGTACGACGCTTTACAACTCCTAACAACACCTTACAACACCGTAAGAAACCTTAAAACTCCATAATAAACCTAATGAAATCGTCCGAGTCCTTTGAACATCGTACGACAACTTAGGACATCTTATGACTCTATATGCACATTAGCACCTTGACAATCATGTTACTATAATGTAGGACGCCTTACAATTCCTAACAACACCTTAAAACACCGTACGAAACCTTAAAACTTCATAATAAACCTAATGAAATTGTCGAAGTCTTTTGAACATCTTACGACAACTCAAGACATGTTAAGACTCTGTATGCGACATTAACTACATGAAAAGCATGTTAGAATAATGTATGACGCGTTACAACTCCTAAGAACACCTGACATCACCGTACAAAACTTTAAAACTCCAGAATAAACCTAATGAATTCGTCCGAGTCATTTGAACCTCATACGGCAACTTAACGCATCTTACGACTCTTTATGCCGTATTAGCACCTTGAAAAGCATGTTAGTATAATGTACGACGCCTTACAACTTCTAACGACACCTTATAACACCATACGGAACCTTAAAACTCCATAATAAACCTAATGAATTCGTCCGAGTCATTTGAACCTCATACGGCAACTTAACGCATCTTACGACTCTTTATGCCGTATTAGCACCTTGAAAAGCATGTTAGTATAATGTACGACGCCTTTCAACTTCTAACAACACCTTACAACGCCATACGAAACCTTAAAACTCAAGAATAGACCTAATGAATTCGTCCGAGTCTTTTGAACGCCGTACGACAATTTAGGACGTCTTATGACTCTATATGCACATTAGCGCCTTGAATAGCATGTTAGTATAATGTAGGACACCTTACAATTCCTAACAACACCTTAAAACACCGTACGAAACCTTAATACTACATAAGAAACCTAATGAATTCGTTGAAGTCCTTTGAACATCGTACGATAACTCAAGACATGTTACGACTCTTATGCGACATTAGCTACTTGAAAAGCATGTTAGATCAATGTAGGTCGCGTTACAACTCCTAAGAATACCTTACTTCACTGTACGAAACTTTAAAAATCCGTAATAAACCAAATGAATTCGTCCGAGTCCTTCGAACATCATACGGAAACTTAACGCATCTTACGACTCTTTATGCCATATTAGCACTTTGAAAAGCATGTTAGTATAATGTACGACGCCTTACAACTCCTAACAACACCTTACAACACCGTAAGAAACCTTAAAACTCCATAATAAACCTAATGAATTCGTCCGAGTCCTTTGAACATCGTACGACAACTTAGGACATCTTATGACTCTATATGCACATTAGCACCTTGAAAATCATGTTACTATAATGTAGGACGCCTTACAATTCCTAACAACACCTTAAAACACCGTACGAAACCTTAAAACTTCATAATAAACCTAATGAAATTGTCGAAGTCTTTTGAACATCTTACGACAACTCAAGACATGTTAAGACTCTGTATGCGACATTAACTACATGAAAAGCATGTTAGAATAATGTATGACGCGTTACAACTCCTAAGAACACCTGACATCACCGTACAAAACTTTAAAACTCCAGAATAAACCTAATGAATTCTACCGAGTCATTTGAACCTCATACGGCAACTTAACGCATCTTACGACTCTTTATGCCGTATTAGCACCTTGAAAAGCATGTTAGTATAATGTACGACGCCTTTCAACTTCTAACAACACCTTACAACACCATACGAAACCTTAAAACTCAAGAATAGACCTAATGAATTCGTCCGAGTCTTTTGAACGCCGTACGACAATTTAGGACGTCTTATGACTCTTTATGCCATATTAGCACCTTGAAAAGCATGTTAGTATAATGTACGACGCCTTTCAACTTCTAACAACACCTTACAACTCCTAACAACACCTTACAACACCGTACGAAACCTTAAAACTCCATAATATGTTAGTATAATGTAGGACGCCTTACAATTCCTAACGACACCTTAAAACACCGTACGAAACCTTAAAACTTCATAATAAACCTAATGAAATTGTCGAAGTCCTTTGAACATCTTACGACAACTCAAGACATGTTAAGACTCTGTATGCGACATTAGCTACATGAAAAGCATGTTAGAATAATGTAGGACGCGTTACAACTCCTAAGAACACCTTACATTAGCGTACAAAACTTTAAAACTCCATAATAAACCTAACGAATTCGTCTGAGCCTTTGAACGTCATACGGCAACTTAACGAATCTTACGACTCTTTATGCCATATTAGCACCTTGAAAAGCATGTTATTATAATGTATGACGCCTTACAACACCTAACAACACCTTACAACACCGTACGAAACCTTAAAACTCCATAATAAACCTAATTAATTCGTCCGAGACTTTGAACATCGTACGACAACTTAGGACATCTTATTACTCTATATGCACATTAGCACCTTGAAAATCATGTTAGTATAATGTAGGACGCCTTACAATTCCTAACAACATCTTAAAACACCGTACGAAACCTTAAAACTTCATAATAAACCTAAAGACTTGTCGAAGTCTTTTGAACATCTTACGACAACTCAAGACATGTTAAGACTCTGTATGCGACATTAGCTACATGGAAAGCATGTTAGAATAATGTAGGACGCGTTACAACTCCTAAGAACACCTTACATCACCGTACAAAACTTTAAAACTCCATGATTAACTAATGAATTCGTCTGAGCCTTTGAACGTCATACGGCAACTTAACGAATCTTACGACTCTTTATGCCATATTAGCACCTTGAAAAGCATGTTAGTATAATGTAGGACGCCTCACAACTCCTAACAACACCTTACAACACCGTACGAAACCTTAAAACTCCATAATATGTTAGTATAATGTAGGACGCCTTACAATTCCTAACGACACCTTAAAACACCGTACGAAACCTTAAAACTTCATAATAAACCTAATGAAATTGTCGAAGTCCTTTGAACATCTTACGACAACTCAAGACATGTTAAGACTCTGTATGCGACATTAGCTACATGAAAAGCATGTTAGAATAATGTAGGACGCGTTACAACTCCTAAGAACACCTTACATCACCGTACAAAACTTTAATACTCCATAATTAACCTAATGGATTCGTCTGAGCCCTTGAACGTCATACGGCAACTTAACGAATCTTACGACTCTTTATGCCATATTAGCACCTTGAAAAGCATGTTAGTATAAAAATTGTTGGTTAATTCATGCTAGGGAAAGGAATGGGCGATTTTGGGCGATTTGGGTGTTTGTTTTGCTGATTCGTGATTTCTTGTTCTTGTTTCTTGAATCTTGATTCTTGAATCTTGATTCTTGTTCTTGGTTCTTGAATCTTGATTCGTGAGTTGTGTTTCTTGTTCTTGATTTACTTATTGCAGTCGTTATATTAGGGTTACATATAAACCCTAGTGTTTGTTTCATACCTAAATCCTAGATCGATTATTGCCTATCTTCTGTGTAGCAATCCTGTAACTGTATCGTTTGGTATAGTACGAGCATTGCTAGCGGATCTGAAACAATATTCATCTAGGGTTTCAGGTTTTGGTTGGTGATTGATCACGTTAACAACCTAATTATTATTCATATTCTGATTGCTTAGTGGGTCTGTAATTGATCGCGACTATTGTTATAGTAAAGCTAGATCGGTACGAAT
Source organism: Tagetes erecta (assembly GCA_030867185.1). Lineage (NCBI taxonomy): Eukaryota > Viridiplantae > Streptophyta > Magnoliopsida > Asterales > Asteraceae > Tagetes > Tagetes erecta. Next base: position 60,047,359 of record CM061486.1, on the reverse strand, counting down.
CCCATTAACCTTTTAAGAATAAGTTTGATCAATTAGGATTTGTTCTTGTTCTGATTTTACGTGTGCATGGGAATGGTTGAGGCTGATCATGTTCGTAGTATGGCTACAGGAATTGCGAGTAAGGTTAAAAATATAGATGGGCACCCTACCTGTGGTATTTTGAAGAAGACTGGATCACGGGTTACGAATGAAAAGGAAGATCAGCAGAATGTCGAAGCAATTGTTGGGTCAGAAAAAACGGAAGGGATGTCTTATGCTCAATCACTACAAGTGGATGATGAAACGGGTAGAGGAAAGGTGAACTTCAGATTACTTAATTGCGTTGAGAATAAACAGGGTGCTGATGTAGTTCTTTCAAAGGAGTCAGTTAGAGGGGTTCAAGAAAAACTTGCTTGTACGTTGTATGGATACTTTTTGGGAGAAAGAGTTGCGTTTCAGGTTATGGAATATTATGCTCGGATGAAGTGGAAACGATTTGGCCTGCAGAAAATTATGTTGAATGCAAACGGGTTTTTCTTCTTCAAGTTTGAGAATGAAAAAGGGATGATGGAAGTTTTAGAAGGTGGACCATGGCTGATTCGGAATAGGCCTATAATTCTGAATAAATGGAAGACTTCGACACAATTGAAGAAGGTTGATGTAAAAACTGTTTCTACATGGGTTAAGCTACATAACGTCCCCATTGCTGCATATACGGATGATGGACTGAGCTTGCTATTTTCGATCATTGGGAAACCACAAATGTTAGATTCATATACAAATTCGATGTGTACGGATATGTGGGGAAGGAGTAGCTATGCTAGAGCTTTAATTGAAATTTCAGCGGAGAAAGATCTTAAGGATACAGTTACGGTTGCTATACCTGAGGTGGAGGGGAATGACTACATTAATGAAACTATTGATGTAGAGTATGAATGGCAACCGCCTAAGTGTGTTCACTGTTTGGTGTTTGGGCATAATACGGATGAATGTCATGTTAACCCTCCCAAAATGAATCATTCAAAGGGTAAAACTAAACAACATGTTGATGCGGAGGGTTTTACTGAGGTTGTGGGGAAGGATAGTGCGAGAAAAAAAGGTATACAACTGAATAAACAAAAGCCGAAATTTGAATATAGGCCGGTTAATGCGAAGCAGAAAAATAAAATGGAAGTTAACACGGCTTCGACATCTACTGTTCCGCAGCAACATAATGCGTTTGAAGTGTTATCCTCAGTTAATGAAAATGGGAACAAGGTGGATGAGGAGGTGGAAACTAAGAGAAAACATAAGGGTTCTGAAGTGTTATCTGCTGTTGATGAAGAAGAGATTCATGAGGATATGGAGGAGGTTGAGATGGAACAGTCAGAGGTGGCGAAATTTGTTACACATGGGACTAATACCAAATCTGCAGGGGCAAGCACTCCTGGATGCGAGGTTTCCAATGATTAGTATAGCCTGCTGGAACATAAGGGGTTTGAACCAATCCCTTAAACAAAAGGAGGTTCGTCAGATTATGAAGGATAGCAAACTGAGTTTATGTGCTATTCTTGAATCGCATGTGGAAATGGAGAATCTTAATAATATTTGTAAGAAGGTATTTAGAGTTTGGGATTGGACATCTAATGGGTCTCATTGTAGAAAGGGTACTCGCATTATTTTGGGATGGGATCCGAATGTTTTTGATGTCTTGGTGATGGCGCAAACTGATCAGGTTATGCATGTTCGATTAACTTTTAAATCTTCGAAAAAGATGTTATTTTCGTCCTTTGTCTATGCTGATAATCAGTATATTAAAAGACGAATTCTTTGGAATGATTTGATGTACCATAAGACGTTAGTGAAGGATGACCCATGGACGATTATGGGTGATTTCAATTCAGGTCTGTACTTAGACGACCATATCATGGGCTCATCGAATGTGGATATTGGTATGCAAGAGTTCAAGGAGTGTGTTGATCGTATTCAGGTTTTTGATGTCAAGAGTGTGGGGTTGAGATACACTTGGAACCAAAAACCTAAGGAGGGTATTGGGATCATGAAGAAGATTGATAGAGTCCTATGCAACACTTCATTTGTGGATCGTTTCCATAATGCATCGGCTATATTCCAACCGTTTAGGGTTTCGGATCACAGCCCGTGTATTCTGAATTTTCTTGATAAAGTCATCTCCAAGCCGAAGCCGTTTAAGTTCCCAAATTTCTTGGTGCATAAGGAGGAGTTTAATGTTGCTGTTAACAAAGTATGGGGTACGCATGTTTCAGGTGTTAGCCAGTTTCGGGTGGCCAAACGTCTTAAGATGTTAAAGCCCTATCTGCGTAGTTTGCTGTTACGGCAAGGTAATCTTCATAAGAAAGTGAGTGATTTAAGAACTCAACTTGACGTGATCCAAAAAAGTATGGTTATGAATCCGTTTGACTTGGATTTGCGAAAGGAAGAGGCTGTTGTTGCTAATAAATTTAAGGAGGCTAGCCTTGATGAAGAACGGTATTTAAAGCAGAAATCGAAGATTGATTGGTTGGCAGAGGGTGATAATAACACAGCGTTTTTTCATAACTCATTGAAGGTTAAGAATCATCGTTCTAGAATTGATGTGATTCTGGATGGGGGAGGAACTATTCATGAAGGCGAGAATGTTCAAAAGGCTTTTGTTAATCATTATGAAAAGTTTCTTGGTATTGAGGGTGACGTGTCCCTTGTCCCAACTCCAGAGTTGTTTTGTAACAGGTTGGATGAAGGAACAGCAACGAATATGGTGAGGCATGTTACCAAAGATGAAGTTCGGGAAGCTATGTTTGCGATTGGGAAGAATAAAGCCCCGGGACCGGATGGGTATTCTTCAGGGTTTTTCATACATGCATGGCCAACAGTTGGAGATGAGGTCACGGTTGCGATTCTGGATTTTTTCAATAAAGGCAAACTCCTCCAAGAATGGAATCATACACTTATTGCTCTTATTCCGAAGGTACAATCTCCCTCGTGTGTTACTGATTATCGGCCTATTTCATGTTGCAATGTGTTGTTTAAATGCATTAGTAAAATTGTAGCCAATCGCATTAAAAACGGGTTAGCAGAGATAGTGAGTATAAATCAATCAGCGTTTGTGCCGGGTAGAAGAATATCTGATAATATACTGTTAACTCAAGAACTGATGCATAACTACCATAGGAAGAAAGGTCCACCTAGATGTGCTTTAAAGGTGGACATTCAGAAAGCTTATGATACAGTTAATTGGAAGTTTTTGGATGCGGTCTTGAGGGGATTTGGTTTCCACCCGAAAATGGTTGAGTGGATTATGATGTGTGTTTCGTCTGTTACGTTTTCTATAACGGTTAATGGTAATATCCACGGTTATTTTCGGGGAAAGCGTGGATTGCGACAAGGAGATCCATTGTCTCCATATTTGTTTACTCTTGTTATGGAGATTCTAACTTTGATGCTTTCTAGAGAATCTAGGCTTGATAATTCGTTCAGATTTCACAATAAATGTGAAAAACAACGTATTATCAACCTATGTTTTGTGGATGATTTGTTTATTTTCTCTAGAGGATGTGCTGCTTCTATTCAGGTTATTATGCGGTCTTTGGCTGATTTTACTGCAATGTCAGGTTTGGTTCCTAGTACTGCAAAGAGCACCATTTATTTCTGCAATGTTCCAGATAATGTTCGGCTTGCCATATTGAATATTATGCCGTTTGTTGAGGGGTCTCTTCCGGTCAAATATCTGGGGGTTCCATTAATATCTTCGAGACTTATATATAGGGACTGCAAATGGCTTGTTGAGAAAATGGAGAGAAGAATTGAGAACTGGAAAAATAGAATGTTATCTTTTGCTGGTAGACTTCAGCTTATTGGGTCCGTTCTATCATCGTTATATATATATTGGGCTTCAGTTTTCATATTACCCAAGAGAGTCATAGCTGATCTGGAAAATAAGATGAGGGGTTTTCTATGGTCTCAAGGTTTGGTTTCTCAAGGGAAAGCAAAGGTCGCGTGGAAATCTGTTTGTTTGCCGAAACGCGAGGGAGGGTTAGGTATTCGGCGCATTGGGGACATGAACACTGCACTTATGACCTATCATATTTGGAGTTTACTTTCGAAACGAAAGTCGCTGTGGGTTGATTGGGTTTATTCTTACAGACTGTCTAATTGCAACTTTTGGGAGTCTAACATACCCCAAAATTGTTGTTGGACCTGGAGGAAAATTCTGAAGATCAGGCCGAAGGTGCGTCAATTTTTTTGGCATCAATTGGGGAATGGTTCCCATGCTTCTGCGTGGTTTGATACATGGTGCGACGTTGGCCCTTTATCTAGATATATCAGCTTGAGAGCTATTTACCAAGCAGGGTTTTCATGGGACTCGAAGGTGGTGGATATTATTAATGATGGGAGCTGGGTTTGGCCGACTGCATGGTATGATATGTATCCTGTTCTAATTAATATAAATGCTGGGGTTTTGAATTTGAATGCCAGGGACAAACTTTTATGGAAAAACGGGGATAAATATTCAGATTTTTCGCCAAGTGTGGTTTGGGAGTCCCTTCGGCATAGGAGTGAGGAGATTAATTGGGTGAATATAGTATGGTTTTCGCAATGTATTCCACGTCATGCGTTTCTACTTTGGCTTGTTATGAAAGAGAAACTAAAAACGCAGGACAAGATTCTACAGTGGCGATCAGTGAGAAATATTAACATGAACATGATGTGTTGTCTTCTATGTTACTCTGATATTGATTCTCATGAACACCTGTTTTTCGAGTGCAAGTATTCTATGGATGTATGGAATCGAGTTAAAGGAAAAGCTGGTATGCATAATGTTTCTGCCAGGTGGAATGAGGTTACCTCATGGCTTTGTGATCGGGCAAAGTCTTCGACTCTCCTTAGTATTGTGAGCAAACTCCTTGTAGCGGGTTCAGTCTACTATATATGGCAGGAGAGGTGTAACAGATTGTTTATGAATCATGCAAGGCCCCCGGATATTCTCGCCAAAACCATCATGGACACTATTCGATATAGATTAATGGGGTTGAAGATAAAGCAAACGGAACGATCAAGACAAATCCTTCAAGATTGGAACATAAGCAGCACAGGCATTGGCTAGGTGGATGATAAATGAATGATACATAGCTAGATAGTAGTCTAGTGAGATTAACTTGTGTCTTGTTGATTGGTTCTTTTGTTTTATTTGTTTTCCATTCAGGGGTATGCCCCATGAATGAACTAGTGTAGACATACTACACTACTTGTACTCTTTTGGATGTTAATATAAAATCACCGGGTGAATCCCTTTACCCAAAAAAAAGCATGTTAGTATATTGTACGACGCCTCACAACTCCTAACAACACCTTACAATACCGTACGAAACCTTAAAACTCCATAATATGTTAGTATAATGTAGGACGCCTTACAATTCCTAACGACACCTTAAAACACCGTACGAAACCTTAAAACTTCATAATAAACCTAATGAAATAGTCGAAGTCTTTTGAACATCTTACGACAACTCAAGACATGTTAAGACTCTGTATGCGACATTAGCTACATGAAAAGCATGTTAGAATAATGTAGGACGCGTTAGAACTCCTAAGAACACCTTACATCACAGTACAAAACTTTAATACTCCATAATTAACCTAATGGATTCGTTTGAGCCTTTGAACGTCATACGGCAACTTAACGAATCTTACGACTCTTTATGCCATATTAGCACCTTGAAAAGCATGTTAGTATAATGTACGACGACTCACAACTCCTAACAACACCTTACAACACCGTACGAAACCTTAAAACTCCATAATATGTTAGTATAATGTAGGACGCCTTACAATTCCTAACGACACCTTAAAACACCGTACGAAACCTTAAAACTTCATAATAAACCTAATGAAATTGTCGAAGTCTTTTGAACATCTTACGACAACTCAAGACATGTTAAGACTCTGTATGCGACATTAACTACATGAAAAGCATGTTAGAATAATGTATGACGCGTTACAACTCCTAAGAACACCTGACATCACCGTACAAAACTTTAAAACTCCAGAATAAACCTAATGAATTCGTCCGAGTCATTTGAACCTCATACGGCAACTTAACGCATCTTACGACTCTTTATGCCGTATTAGCACCTTGAAAAGCATGTTAGTATAACGTACGACGCCTTACAACTTCTAACGACACCTTATAACACCATACGGAACCTTAAAACTCCATAATAAACCTAATTAATTCGTCCGAGTCATTTGAACCTCATACGGCAACTTAACGCATCTTACGACTCTTTATGCCGTATTAGCACCTTGAAAAGCATGTTAGTATAATGTACGACGCCTTTCAACTTCTAACAACACCTTACAACACCATACGAAACATTAAAACTCAAGAATAGACCTAATGAATTCGTCCGAGTCTTTTGAACGCCGTACGACAATTTAGGACGTCTTATGACTCTATATGCACATTAGCGCCTTGAATAGCATGTTAGTATAATGTAGGACACCTTACAATTCCTAACAACACCTTAAAACACCGTACGAAACCTTAATACTATATAACAAACCTAATGAATTCGTTGAAGTCCTTTGAACATCGTACGATAACTCAAGACATGTTACGACTCTTATGCGACATTAGCTACTTGAAAAGCATGTTAGATCAATGTAGGTCGCGTTACAACTCCTAAGAATACCTTACTTCACTGTACGAAACTTTAAAAATCCTTAATAAACCAAATGAATTCGTCCGAGTCCTTTGAACATCATACGGAAACTTAACGCATCTGACGACTCTTTATGCCATATTAGCACCTTGAAAAGCATGTTAGTATAATGTACGACGCCTTACAACTCCTAACAACACCTTACAACACCGTAAGAAATCTTAAAACTCCATAATAAACCTAATGAATTCGTCCGAGTCCTTTGAACATCGTACGACAACTTAGGACATCTTATGACTCTATATGCACATTAGCACCTTGAAAATCATGTAACTATAATGTAGCACGCCTTACAATTCCTAACAACACCTTAAAACACCGTACGAAACCTTAAAACTTCATAATAAACCTAATGAAATTGTCGAAGTCTTTTGAACATCTTACGACAACTCAAGACATGTTAAGACTCTGTATGCGACATTAACTACATGAAAAGCATGTTAGAATAATGTATGACGCGTTACAACTCCTAAGAACACCTGACATCACCGTACAAAACTTTAAAACTCCAGAATAAACCTAATGAATTCGTCCGAGTCATTTGAACCTCATACGGCAACTTAACGCATCTTACGACTCTTTATGCCGTATTAGCACCTTGAAAAGCATGTTAGTATAATGTACGACGCCTTACAACTTCTAACGACACCTTATAACACCATACGGAACCTTAATACTCCATAATAAACCTAATGAATTCGTCCGAGTCATTTGAACCTCATACGGCAACTTAACGCATCTTACGACTCTTTATGCCGTATTTGCACCTTGAAAAGCATGTTAGTATAATGTACGACGCCTTTCAACTTCTAACAACACCTTACAACACCATACGAAACCTTAAAACTCAAGAATAGACCTAATGAATTCGTCCGAGTCTTTTGAACGCCGTACGACAATTTAGGACGTCTTATGACTCTATATGCACATTAGCGCCTTGAATAGCATGCTAGTATAATGTAGGACACCTTACAATTTCTAACAACACCTTAAAACACCGTACGAAACCTTAATACTATATAACAAACCTAATGAATTCGTTGAAGTCCTTTGAACATCGTACGATAACTCAAGACATGTTACAACTCTTATGCGACATTAGCTACTTGAAAAGCATGTTAGATCAATGTAGGTCGCGTTACAACTCCTAAGAATACCTTACTTCACTGTACGAAACTTTAAAAATCCTTAATAAACCAAATGAATTCGTCCGAGTCCTTTGAACATCATACGGAAACTTAACGCATCTGACGACTCTTTATGCCATATTAGCACCTTGAAAAGCATGTTAGTATAATGTACGACGCCTTACAACTCCTAACAACACCTTACAACACCGTAAGAAATCTTAAAACTCCATAATAAACCTAATGAATTCGTCCGAGTCCTTTGAACATCGTACGACAACTTAGGACATCTTATGACTCTATATGCACATTAGCACCTTGAAAATCATGTTACTATAATGTAGGACGCCTTACAATTCCTAACAACACCTTAAAACACCGTACGAAACCTTAAAACTTCATAATAAACCTAATGAAATTGTCGAAGTCTTTTGAACATCTTACGACAACTCAAGACATGTTAAGACTCTGTATGCGACATTAACTACATGAAAAGCATGTTAGAATAATGTATGACGCGTTACAACTCCTAAGAACACCTGACATCACCGTACAAAACTTTAAAACTCCAGAATAAACCTAATGAATTCGTCCGAGTCATTTGAACCTCATACGGCAACTTAACGCATCTTACGACTCTTTATGCCGTATTAGCACCTTGAAAAGCATGTTAGTATAATGTACGACGCCTTACAACTTCTAACGACACCTTATAACACCATACGGAACCTTAAAACTCCATAATAAACCTAATGAATTCGTCCGAGTCATTTGAACCTCATACGGCAACTTAACGCATCTTACGACTCTTTATGCCGTATTAGCACCTTGAAAAGCATGTTAGTATAATGTACGACGCCTTTCAACTTCTAACAACACCTTACAACACCATACGAAACCTTAAAACTCAAGAATAGACCTAATGAATTCGTCCGAGTCTTTTGAACGCCGTACGACAATTTAGGACGTCTTATGACTCTATATGCACATTAGCGCCTTGAATAGCATGCTAGTATAATGTAGGACACCTTACAATTTCTAACAACACCTTAAAACACCGTACGAAACCTTAATACTATATAACAAACCTAATGAATTCGTTGAAGTCCTTTGAACATCGTACGATAACTCAAGACATGTTACGACTCTTATGCGACATTAGCTACTTGAAAAGCATGTTAGATCAATGTAGGTCGCGTTACAACTCCTAAGAATACCTTACTTCACTGTACGAAACTTTAAAAATCCTTAATAAACCAAATGAATTCGTCCGAGTCCTTTAAACATCATACGGAAACTTAACGCATCTGACGACTCTTTATGCCATATTAGCACCTTGAAAAGCATGTTAGTATAATGTACGACGCCTTACAACTCCTAACAACACCTTACAACACCGTAAGAAATCTTAAAACTCCATAATAAACCTAATGAATTCGTCCGAGTCCTTTGAACATCGTACGACAACTTAGGACATCTTATGACTCTATATGCACATTAGCACCTTGAAAATCATGTTACTATAATGTAGGACGCCTTACAATTCCTAACAACACCTTAAAACACCGTACGAAACCTTAAAACTTCATAATAAACCTAATGAAATTGTCGAAGTCTTTTGAACATCTTACGACAACTCAAGACATGTTAAGACTCTGTATGCGACATTAACTACATGAAAAGCATGTTAGAATAATGTATGACGCGTTACAACTCCTAAGAACACCTGACATCACCGTACAAAACTTTAAAACTCCAGAATAAACCTAATGATTTCGTCCGAGTCATTTGAACCTCATACGGCAACTTAACGCATCTTACGACTCTTTATGCCGTATTAGCACCTTGAAAAGCATGTTAGTATAATGTACGACGCCTTTCAACTTCTAACAACACCTTACAACACCATACGAAACCTTAAAACTCAAGAATAGACCTAATGAATTCGTCCGAGTCTTTTGAACGCCGTACGACAATTTAGGACGTCTTATGACTCTATATGCACATTAGCGCCTTGAATAGCATGCTAGTATAATGTAGGACACCTTACAATTCCTAACAACACCTTAAAACACCGTACGAAACCTTAATACTATATAACAAACCTAATGAATTCGTTGAAGTCCTTTGAACATCGTACGATAACTCAAGACATGTTACGACTCTTATGCGACATTAACTACTTGAAAAGCATGTTAGATCAATGTAGGTCGCGTTACAACTCCTAAGAATACCTTACTTCACTGTACGAAACTTTAAAAATCCTTAATAAACCAAATGAATTCGTCCGAGTCCTTTGAACATCATACGGAAACTTAACGCATCTGACGACTCTTTATGCCATATTAGCACCTTGAAAAGCATGTTAGTATAATGTACGACGCCTTACAACTCCTAACAACACCTTACAACACCGTAAGAAATCTTAAAACTCCATAATAAACCTAATGAATTCGTCCGAGTCCTTTGAACATCGTACGACAACTTAGGACATCTTATGACTCTATATGCACATTAGCACCTTGAAAATCATGTTACTATAATGTAGCACGCCTTACGATTCCTAACAACACCTTAAAACACCGTACGAAACCTTAAAACTTCATAATAAACCTAATGAAATTGTCGAAGTCTTTTGAACATCTTACGACAACTCAAGACATGTTAAGACTCTGTATGCGACATTAACTACATGAAAAGCATGTTAGAATAATGTATGACGCGTTACAACTCCTAAGAACACCTGATATCACTGTACAAAACTTTAAAACTCCAGAATAAACCTTATGAATTCGTCCGAGTCATTTGAACCTCATACGGCAACTTAACGCATCTTACGACTCTTTATGCCGTATTAGCACCTTGAAAAGCATGTTAGTATAATGTACGACGCCTTACAACTTCTAACGACACCTTATAACACCATACGGAACCTTAAAACTCCATAATAAACCTAATGAATTCGTCCGAGTCATTTGAACCTCATACGGCAACTTAACGCATCTTACGACTCTTTATGCCGTATTAGCACCTTGAAAAGCATGTTAGTATAATGTACGACGCCTTTCAACTTCTAACAACACCTTACAACACCATACGAAACCTTAAAACTCAAGAATAGACCTAATGAATTCGTCCGAGTCTTTTGAACGCCGTACGACAATTTAGGACGTCTTATGACTCTATATGCACATTAGCGCCTTGAATAGCATGCTAGTATAATGTAGGACACCTTACAATTCCTAACAACACCTTAAAACACCGTACGAAACCTTAATACTATATAACAAACCTAATGAATTCGTTGAAGTCCTTTGAACATCGTACGATAACTCAAGACATGTTACGACTCTTATGCGACATTAGCTACTTGAAAAGCATGTTAGATCAATGTAGGTCGCGTTACAACTCCTAAGAATACCTTACTTCACTGTACGAAACTTTAAAAATCCTTAATAAACCAAATGAATTCGTCCGAGTCCTTTGAACATCATACGGAAACTTAACGCATCTGACGACTCTTTATGCCATATTAGCACCTTGAAAAGCATGTTAGTATAATGTACGACGCCTTACAACTCCTAACAACACCTTACAACACCGTAAGAAATCTTAAAACTCCATAATAAACCTAATGAATTCGTCCGAGTCCTTTGAACATCGTACGACAACTTAGGACATCTTATGACTCTATATGCACATTAGCACCTTGAAAATCATGTTACTATAATGTAGGACGCCTTACAATTCCTAACAACACCTTAAAACACCGTACGAAACCTTAAAACTTCATAATAAACCTAATGAAATTGTCGAAGTCTTTTGAACATCTTACGACAACTCAAGACATGTTAAGACTCTGTATGCGACATTAACTACATGAAAAGCATGTTAGAATAATGTATGACGCGTTACAACTCCTAAGAACACCTGACATCACCGTACAAAACTTTAAAACTCCAGAATAAACCTAATGAATTCGTCCGAGTCATTTGAACCTCATACGGCAACTTAACGCATCTTACGACTCTTTATGCCGTATTAGCACCTTGAAAAGCATGTTAGTATAATGTACGACGCCTTACAACTTCTAACGACACCTTATAACACCATACGGAACCTTAAAACTCCATAATAAACCTAATGAATTCGTCCGAGTCATTTGAACCTCATACGGCAACTTAACGCATCTTACGACTCTTTATGCCGTATTAGCACCTTGAAAAGCATGTTAGTATAATGTACGACGCCTTTCAACTTCTAACAACACCTTACAACACCATACGAAACCTTAAAACTCAAGAATAGACCTAATGAATTCGTCCGAGTCTTTTGAACGCCGTACGACAATTGAGGACGTCTTATGACTCTTTATGCCATATTAGCACCTTGAAAAGCATGTTAGTATAATGTACGACGCCTTTCAACTTCTAACAACACCTTACAACTCCTAACAACACCTTACAACACCGTACGAAACCTTAAAACTCCATAATATGTTAGTATAATGTAGGACGCCTTACAATTCCTAACGACACCTTAAAACACCGTACGAAACCTTAAAACTTCATAATAAACCTAATGAAATTGTCGAAGTCCTTTGAACATCTTACGACAACTCAAGACATGTTAAGACTCTGTATGCGACATTAGCTACATGAAAAGCATGTTAGAATAATGTAGGACGCGTTACAACTCCTAAGAACACCTTACATTAGTGTACAAAACTTTAAAACTCCATAATAAACCTAACGAATTCGTCTGAGCCTTTGAACGTCATACGGCAACTTAACGAATCTTACGAGTCTTTATGCCATATTAGCACCTTGAAAAGCATGTTATTATAATGTATGACGCCTTACAACACCTAACAACACCTTACAACACCGTACGAAACCTTAAAACTCCATAATAAACCTAATTAATTCGTCCGAGACTTTGAACATCGTACGACAACTTAGGACATCTTATTACTCTATATGCACATTAGCACCTTGAAAATCATGTTAGTATAATGTAGGACGCCTTACAATTCCTAACAACATCATAAAACACCGTACGAAACCTTAAAACTTCATAATAAACCTAAAGACTTGTCGAAGTCTTTTGAACATCTTAAGACAACTCAAGACATGTTAAGACTCTGTATGCGACATTAGCTACATGAAAAGCATGTTAGAATAATGTAGGACGCGTTACAACTCTTAAGAACACCTTACATCACCGTACAAAACTTTAAAACTCCATAATTAACTAATGAATTCGTCTGAGCCTTTGAACGTCATACGGCAACTTAACGAATCTTACGACTCTTTATGCCATATTAGCACCTTGAAAAGAATGTTAGTATAATGTACGACGCCTCACAACTCCTAACAACACCTTACAACACCGTACGAAACCTTAAAACTCCATAATATGTTAGTATAATGTAGGACGCCTTACAATTCCTAACGACACCTTAAAACACCGTACGAAACCTTAAAACTTCATAATAAACCTAATGAAATTGTCGAAGTCCTTTGAACATCTTACGACAACTCAAGACATGTTAAGACTCTGTATGCGACATTAGCTACATGAAAAGCATGTTAGAATAATGTAGGACGCGTTACAACTCCTAAGAACACCTTACATCACCGTACAAAACTTTAATACTCCATAATTAACCTAATGGATTCGTCTGAGCCCTTGAACGTCATACGGCAACTTAACGAATCTTACGATTCTTTATGCCATATTAGCACCTTGAAAAGCATGTTAGTATATTGTACGACGCCTCACAACTCTTAACAACACCTTACAATACCGTACGAAACCTTAAAACTCCATAATATGTTAGTATAATGTAGGACGCCTTACAATTCCTAACGACACCTTAAAACACCGTACGAAACCTTAAAACTTCATAATAAACCTAATGAAATAGTCGAAGTCTTTTGAACATCTTACGACAACTCAAGACATTTTAAGACTCTGTATGCGACATTAGCTACATGAAAAGCATGTTAGAATAATGTAGGACGCGTTACAACTCCTAAGAACACCTTACATCACCGTACAAAACTTTAATACTCCATAATTAACCTAATGGATTCATCTGAGCCTTTGAACGTCATACGGCAACTTAACGAATCTTACGACTCTTTATGCCATATTAGCACCGTGAAAAGCATGTTAGTATAATGTACGACGCCTCACAACTCCTAACAACACCTTACAACACCGTACGAAACCTTAAAACTCCATAACAAACCTAATTAATTCGTCCGAGTCTTTGAACATCGTACGACAACTTAGGACATCTTATTACTCTATATGCACATTAGCACCTTGAAAATCATGTTAGTATAATGTAGGACGCCTTACAAATCCTAACAACATCTTAAAACACCGTACGAAACCTTAAAACTTCATAATAAACCTAATGACTTGTCGAAGTCTTTTGAACATCTTACGACAACTCAAGACATGTTAAGACTCTGTATGCGACATTAGCTACATGAAAAGCATGTTAGAATAATGTAGGACGCATTACAACTCCTAAGAACACCTTACATCACCGTACAAAACTTTAATACTCCATAATTAACCTAATGGATTCGTCTGAGCCTTTGAACGTCATACGGCAACTTAACGAATCTTACGACTCTTTATGCCATATTAGCACCTTGAAAAGCATGTTAGTATATTGTACGACGCCTCACAACTCCTAACAACACCTTACAACACCGTACGAAACCTTAAAACTCCATAATATGTTAGTATAATGTAGGACGCCTTACAATTCCTAACGACACCTTAAAACACCGTACGAAACCTTAAAACTTCATAATAAACCTAATGAAATTGTCGAAGTCCTTTGAACATCTTACGACAACTCAAGACATGTTAAGACTCTGTATGCGACATTAGCTACATGAAAAGCATGTTAGAATAATGTAGGACGCGTTACAACTCCTAAGAACACCTTACATCACCGTACAAAACTTTAAAACTCCATAATTAACTAATGAATTCGTCTGAGCCTTTGAACGTCATACGGCAACTTAACGAATCTTACGACTCTTTATGCCATATTAGCACCTTGAAAAGCATGTTAGTATAATGTACGACGCCTCACAACTCCTAATAACACCTTACAACACCGTACGAAACCTTAAAACTCCATAATATGTTAGTATAATGTAGGACGCCTTACAATTCCTAACGACACCTTAAAATACCGTACGAAACCTTAAAACTTCATAATAAACCTAATGAAATTGTTGAAGTCCTTTGAACATCTTACGACAACTCAAGACATGTTAAGACTCTGTATGCGACATTAGCTACATGAAAAGCATGTTAGAATAATGTAGGACGCGTTACAACTCCTAAGAACACCTTACATTAGCGTACAAAACTTTAAAACTCCATAATAAACCTAACGAATTCGTCTGAGCCTTTGAACGTCATACGGCAACTTAACGAATCTTACGACTCTTTATGCCATATTAGCACCTTGAAAAGCATGTTATTATAATGTATGACGCCTTACAACTCCTAACAACACCTTACAACACCGTACGAAACCTTAAAACTCCATAATAAACCTAATTAATTCGTCCGAGACTTTGAACATCGTACGACAACTTAGGACATCTTATTACTCTATATGCACATTAGCACCTTGAAAATCATGTTAGTATAATGTAGGACGCCTTACAATTCCTAACAACATCTTAAAACACCGTACGAAACCTTAAAACTTCATAATAAACCTAATGACTTGTCGAAGTCTTTTGAACATCTTACGACAACTCAAGACATGTTAAGACTCTGTATGCGACATTAGCTACATGAAAAGCATGTTAGAATAATGTAGGACGCGTTACAACTCCTAAGAACACCTTACATCACCGTACAAAACTTTAAAACTCCATAATTAACTAATGAATTCGTCTGAGCCTTTGAACGTCATACGGCAACTTAACGAATCTTACGACTCTTTATGCCATATTAGCACCTTGAAAAGCATGTTAGTATAATGTACGACGCCTCACAACTCCTAATAACACCTTACAACACCGTACAAAACCTTAAAACTCCATAATATGTTAGTATAATGTAGGACGCCTTACAATTCCTAACGACACCTTAAAACACCGTACGAAACCTTAAAACTTCATAATAAACCTAATGAAATTGTTGAAGTCCTTTGAACATCTTACGACAACTCAAGACATGTTAAGACTCTGTATGCGACATTAGCTACATGAAAAGCATGTTAGAATAATGTAGGACGCGTTACAACTCCTAAGAACACCTTACATTAGCGTACAAAACTTTAAAACTCCATAATAAACCTAACGAATTCGTCTGAGCCTTTGAACGTCATACGACAACTTAACGAATCTTACGACTCTTTATGCCATATTAGCACCTTGAAAAGCATGTTATTATAATGTATGACGCGTTACAACTCCTAACAACACCTTACAACACCGTACGAAACCTTAAAACTCCATAATAAACCTAATTAATTCGTACGAGACTTTGAACATCGTACGACAACTTAGGACATCTTATTACTCTATATGCACATTAGCACCTTGAAAATCATGTTAGTATAATGTAGGACGCCTTACAATTCCTAACAACATCTTAAAACACCGTACGAAACCTTAAAACTTCATAATAAACCTAATGACTTGTCGAAGTCTTTTGAACATCTTACGACAACTCAAGACATGTTAAGACTCTGTATGCGACATTAGCTACATGAAAAGCATGTTAGAATAATGTAGGACGCGTTACAACTCCTAAGAACACCTTACATCACCGTACAAAACTTTAAAACTCCATAATTAACTAATGAATTCGTCTGAGCCTTTGAACGTCATACGGCAACTTAACGAATCTTACGACTCTTTATGCCATATTAGCACCTTGAAAAGCATGTTAGTATAATGTACGACGCCTCACAACTCCTAATAACACCTTACAACACCGTATGAAACCTTAAAACTCCATAATATGTTAGTATAATGTAGGACGCCTTACAATTCCTAACGACACCTTAAAACACCGTACGAAACCTTAAAACTTCATAATAAACCTAATGAAATTGTCGAAGTCCTTTGAACATCTTACGACAACTCAAGACATGTTAAGACTCTGTATGCGACATTAGCTACATGAAAAGCATGTTAGAATAATGTAGGACGCGTTACTACTCCTAAGAACACCTTACATTAGCGTACAAAACTTTAAAACTCCATAATAAACCTAACGAATTCGTCTGAGCCTTTGAACGTCATACGGCAACTTAACGAATCTTACGACTGTTTATGCCATATTAGCACCTTGAAAAGCATGTTATTATAATGTATGACGCCTTACAACACCTAACAACACCTTACAACACCGTACGAAACCTTAAAACTCCATAATAAACCTAATTAATTCGTCCGAGACTTCGAACATCGTACGACAACTTAGGACATCTTATTACTCTATATGCACATTAGCACCTTGAAAATCATGTTAGTATAATGTAGGACGCCTTACAATTCCTAACAACATCTTAAAACACCGTACGAAACCTTAAAACTTCATAATAAACCTAATGACTTGTCGAAGTCTTTTGAACATCTTAAGACAACTCAAGACATGTTAAGACTCTGTATGCGACATTAGCTACATGAAAAGCATGTTAGAATAATGTAGGACGCGTTACAACTCCTAAGAACACCTTACATCACCGTACAAAACATTAAAACTCCATAATTAACTAATGAATTCGTCTGAGCCTTTGAACGTCATACGGCAACTTAACGAATCTTACGACTCTTTATGCCATATTAGCACCTTGAAAAGCATGTTAGTATAATGTACGACGCCTCACAACTCCTAACAACACCTTACAACACCGTACGAAACCTTAAAACTCCATAATATGTTAGTATAATGTAGGACGCCTTACAATTCCTAACGACACCTTAAAACACCGTACGAAACCTTAAAACTTCATAATAAACCTAATGAAATTGTCGAAGTCCTTTGAACATCTTACGACAACTCAAGACATGTTAAGACTCTGTATGCGACATTAGCTACATGAAAAGCATGTTAGAATAATGTAGGACGCGTTACAACTCCTAAGAACACCTTACATTAGCGTACAAAACTTTAAAACTCCATAATAAACCTAACGAATTCGTCTGAGCCTTTGAACGTCATACGGCAACTTAACGAATCTTACGACTCTTTATGCCATATTAGCACCTTGAAAAGCATGTTATTATAATGTATGACGCCTTACAACACCTAACAACACCTTACAACACCGTACGAAACCTTAAAACTCCATAATAAACCTAATTAATTCGTCCGAGACTTTGAACATCGTACGACAACTTAGGACATCTTATTACTCTATATGCACATTAGCACCTTGAAAATCATGTTAGTATAATGTAGGACGCCTTACAATTCCTAACAACATCTTAAAACACCGTACGAAACCTTAAAACTTCATAATAAACCTAATGACTTGTCGAAGTCTTTTGAACATCTTAAGACAACTCAAGACATGTTAAGACTCTGTATGCGACATTAGCTACATGAAAAGCATGTTAGAATAATGTAGGACGCGTTACAACTCCTAAGAACACCTTACATCACCGTACAAAACTTTAATACTCCATAATTAACCTAATGGATTCGTCTGAGCCTTTGAACGTCATACGGCAACTTAACGAATCTTACGACTCTTTATGCCATATTAGCACCTTGAAAATCATGTTAGTATAATGTACGACGCCTCACAACTCCTAACAACACCTTACAACACCGTACGAAACCTTAAAACTCCATAATATGTTAGTATAATGTAGGACGCCTTACAATTCCTAACGACACCTTAAAACACCGTACGAAACCTTAAAACTTCATAATAAACCTAATGAAATTGTCGAAGTCCTTTGAACATCTTACGACAACTCAAGACATGTTAAGACTCTGTATGCGACATTAGCTACATGAAAAGCATGTTAGAATAATGTAGGACGCGTTACAACTCCTAAGAACACCTTACATCACCGTATAAAACTTTAAAACTCCATAATTAACTAATGAATTCGTCTGAGCCTTTGAACGTCATACGGCAACTTAACGAATCTTACGACTCTTTATGCCATATTAGCACCTTGAAAAGCATGTTAGTATAATGTACGACGCCTCACAACTCCTAATAACACCTTACAACACCGTACGAAACCTTAAAACTCCATAATATGTTAGTATAATGTAGGACGCCTTACAATTCCTAACGACACCTTAAAACACCGTACGAAACCTTAAAACTTCATAATAAACCTAATGAAATTGTTGAAGTCCTTTGAACATCTTAAGACAACTCAAGACATGTTAAGACTCTGTATGCGACATTAGCTACATGAAAAGCATGTTAGAATAATGTAGGACGCGTTACAACTCCTAAGAACACCTTACATTAGCGTACAAAACTTTAAAACTCCATAATAAACCTAACGAATTCGTCTGAGCCTTTGAACGTCATACGGCAACTTAACGAATCTTACGACTCTTTATGCCATATTAGCACCTTGAAAAGCATGTTATTATAATGTATGACGCCTTACAACTCCTAACAACACCTTACAACACCGTACGAAACCTTAAAACTCCATAATAAACCTAATTAATTCGTACGAGACTTTGAACATCGTACGACAACTTAGGACATCTTATTACTCTATATGCACATTAGCACCTTGAAAATCATGTTAGTATAATGTAGGACGCCTTACAATTCCTAACAACATCTTATAATAAGGTAGCAAGTGTTTTACATTAAAAACATCAGAACAACGAATGTTACTTGGCAGCTTTAGACGATAAGCATTTGAGTTTATCTTCTCCACAATTTCCACAGGCCCAATCTTCTTAGCTGACAGTTTGTTGTATTCCCCAACCGAAAATCGATCCTTTGTTAAAGCAGCCCACACAAAATCACCTTCTTCAAAATCAACTTGTCGACGCTTTTTATCAGCAGCTTGCTTATACTTAGAATTGGCTCGAACTAAGTTGTCATGCACAGTTTTGTGAACTTCATGTAATCCTTCTACAAAATCTTGCACTTTCTTGGGTCCAGAATAAGTAACAGGCAATGACATTAGGTCTAGTGGTCCCCGTGGTTGAGCAGAATAAACCACCTGGAATGGACTAAATCCGGTACTACGATTGACAGCATGATTATGGGCAAATTCAGCTTGATAAAGTTTTTGATCCCAAGCTTTCACATGTTCACCGACTAGGCACCGCAACAAATTACCGAGCGAACGATTAACAACTTCAGTTTGCCCATCTGTCTGAGGGTGATAGGCGCTACTGAAATTGAGCTGAGTATTCACCATCTTCCACAAACTACGCCAAAAGTGACTGAGGAAACGAGTGTCCCGGTCAGACACGATGGACGTTGGTAAACCATGTAACCTGTAAATATCACGGAAAAACAACTGAGCTACATTAACTGCATCCGTCGTCTTCTTACAAGGGATAAAATGCGCCATCTTTGAAAACAGATCAACAACCACAAAAATCGAGTCATTACCACGTTGAGTACGTGGTAAACCCAACACAAAATCGATCAACAACCACAAAAGTCGTAGCCCTCGTTCCGGTCTTCGATTTGACTGGTATCTCGTCCGAAACGGAGGCCTGTAACTCAAGTTATGCCCATTTCTGTGAGGCACGATCATGGGCCTCTAGAATATAAGAGCCCGCTCCTCCACACTTGGGCCCGCATCATTCCCCCTGGGTAGAAGAAATTCGACCGCGAATTTGGACCAACTTCATCATCAGAAGAATCCTCATAATAAGGTAGCAAGTGTTTTACATTAAAAACATCAGAACAACGAATGTTACTTGGCAGCTTTAGACGATAAGCATTTGAGTTTATCTTCTCCACAATTTCCACAGGCCCAATCTTCTTAGCTGACAGTTTGTTGTATTCCCCAACCGAAAATCGATCCTTTGTTAAAACAGCCCACACAAAATCACCTTCTTCAAAATCAACTTGTCGACGCTTTTTATCAGCAGCTTGCTTAAACTTAGAATTGGTTCGAACTAAGTTGTCATGCACAGTTTTGTGAACTTCATGTAATCCTTCTACAAAATCTTGCACTTTCTTGGGTCCAGAATAAGTAACAGGCAATGACATTAGGTCTAGTGGTCCCCGTGGTTGAGCAGAATAAACCACCTGGAATGGACTAAATCCGGTACTACGATTGACAGCATGATTATGGGCAAATTCAGCTTGATAAAGTTTTTGATCCCAAGCTTTCACATGTTCACCGACTAGGCACCGCAACAAATTACCGAGCGAACGATTAACAACTTCAGTTTGCCCATCTGTCTGAGGGTGATAGGCGCTACTGAAATTGAGCTGAGTATTCACCATCTTCCACAAACTACGCCAAAAGTGACTGAGGAAACGAGTGTCCCGGTCAGACACGATGGACGTTGGTAAAGCATGTAACCTGTAAATATCACGGAAAAACAACTGAGCTACATTAACTGCATCCGTCGTCTTCTTACAAGGGATAAAATGCGCCATCTTTGAAAACCGATCAACAACCACAAAAATCGAGTCATTACCACGTTGAGTACGTGGTAAACCCAACACAAAATCGATCAACAACCACAAAAGTCGTAGCCCTCGTTCCGGTCTTCGATTTGACTGGTATCTCGTCCGAAACGGAGGCCTGTCACTCAAGTTATGCCCATTTCTGTGAGGCACGATCATGGGCCTCTAGAAATATAAGGGCCCGCTCCTCCACACTTGGGCCCGCATCATTCCCCCTGGGTAGACGAAATTCGACCGCGAATTTGGACCAACTTCATCATCAGAAGAATCCTCATAATAAGGTAGCAAGTGTTTTACATTAAAAACATCAGAACAGCGAATGTTACTTGGCAGCTTTAGACGATAAGCATTTGAGTTTATCTTCTCCACAATTTCCACAGGCCCAATCTTCTTAGCTGACAGTTTGTTGTATTCCCCAACCGAAAATCGATCCTTTGTTAAAACAGCCCACACAAAATCACCTTCTTCAAAATCAACTTGTCGACGCTTTTTATCAGCAGCTTGCTTATACTTAGAATTGGCTCGAACTAAGTTGTCATGCACAGTTTTGTGAACTTCATGTAATCCTTCTAGAAAATCTTGCACTTTCTTGGGTCCAGAATAAGTAACAGGCAATGACATTAGGTCTAGTGGTCCCCGTGGTTGAGCAGAATAAACCACCTGGAATGGACTAAATCCGGTACTACGATTGACAGCATGATTATGGGCAAATTCAGCTTGATAAAGTTTTTGATCCCAAGCTTTCACATGTTCACCGACTAGGCACCGCAACAAATTACCGAGCGAACGATTAACAACTTCAGTTTGCCCATCCGTCTGAGGGTGATAGGCGCTACTGAAATTGAGCTGAGTATTCACCATCTTCCACAAACTACGCCAAAAGTGACTGAGGAAACGAGTGTCCCGGTCAGACACGATGGACGTTGGTAAACCATGTAACCTGTAAATATCACGGAAAAACAACTGAGCTACATTAACTGCATCCGTCGTCTTCTTACAAGGGATAAAATGCGCCATCTTTGAAAACCGATCAACAACCACAAAAATCGAGTCATTACCACGTTGAGTACGTGGTAAACCCAACACAAAATCGATCAACAACCACAAAAGTCATAGCCCTCGTTCCGGTCTTCGATTTGACTTGTAGCTCGTCCGAAACGGAGGCCTGTATCTCAAGTTATGCCCATTTCTGTGAGGCACGATCATGGACCTCTAGAAATATAAGGGCCCGCTCCTCCACACTTGGGCCCGCATCATTCCCCCCTGGGTAGACGAAATTCGACCGCGAATTTGGACCAACTTCATCATCAGAAGAATCCTCATAATAAGGTAGCAAGTGTTTTACATTAAAAACATCAGAACAACGAATGTTACTTGGCAGCTTTAGACGATAAGCATTTGAGTTTATCTTCTCCACAATTTCCACAGGCCCAATCTTGTTAGCTGACAGTTTGTTGTATTCCCCAACCGAAAATTGATCCTTTGTTAAAACAGCCCACACAAAATCACCTTCTTCAAAATCAACTTGTCGACGCTTTTTATCAGCAGCTTGCTTATACTTAGAATTGGCTCGAACTAAGTTGTCCTGCACAGTTTTGCGAACTTCATGTAATCCTTCTACAAAATCTTGCACTTTCTTGGGTCTAGAATAAGTAACAGGCAATGACATTAGGTCTAGTGGTCCCCGTGGTTGAGCAGAATAAACCACCTGGAATGGACTAAATCCGGTACTACGATTGACAGCATGATTATGGGCAAATTCAGCTTGATAAAGTTTTTGATCCCAAGCTTTCACATGTTCACCGACTAGGCACCGCAACAAATTACCGAGCGAACGATTAACAACTTCAGTTTGCCCATCCATCTGAGGGTGATAGGCGCTACTGAAATTGAGCTGAGTATTCACCATCTTCCACAAACTACGCCAAAAGTGACTGAGGAAACGAGTGTCCCGGTCAGACACGATGGACGTTGGTAAACCATGTAACCTGTAAATATCACGGAAGAACAACTGAGCTACATTAACTGCATCCGTCGTCTTCTTACAAGGGATAAAATGCGCCATCTTTGAAAACCGATCAACAACCACAAAAATCGAGTCATTACCACGTTGAGTACGTGGTAAACCCAACACAAAATCGATCAACAACCTCAAAAGTCGTAGCCCTCGTTCCGGTCTTCGATTTGACTGGTAGCTCGTCCGAAACGGAGGACTGTAACTCAAGTTATGCCCATTTCTGTGAGGCACGATCATGGGCCTCTAGAAATATAAGGGCCCGCTCCTCCAACTTGGGCCCGCATCATTCCCCCTGGGTAGACGAAATTCGACCGCGAATTTGGACCAACTTCATCATCAGAAGAATCCTCATAATAAGGTAGCAAGTGTTTTACATTAAAAACATCAGAACATCGAATGTTACTTGGCAGCTTTAGACGATAAGCATTTGAGTTTATCTTCTCCAGAATTTCCACAGGCCCAATCTTCTTAGCTGACAATTGTTGTATTCCCCAACCGAAAATCGATCCTTTGTTAAAACAGCCCACACAAAATCACCTTCTTCAAAATCAACTTGTCGACGCTTTTTATCAGCAGCTTGCTTATACTTAGAATTGGCTCGAACTAAGTTGTCATGCACAGTTTTGTGAACTTCATGTAATCCTTCTACAAAATCTTGCACTTTCTTGGGTCCAGAATAAGTAACAGGCAATGACATTAGGTCTAGTGGTCCCCGTGGTTGAGCAGAATAAACCATTTGGAATGGACTAAATCCGGTACTACGATTGACAGCATGATTATGGGCAAATTCAGCTTGATAAAGTTTTTGATCCCAAGCTATCACATGTTCACCCACTAGGCACCGCAACAACTTACCGAGCGAACGATTAATAACTTCAGTTTGCCCATCCGTCTGAGGGTGATAGGCGCTACTGAAATTGAGCTGAGTATTCACCATCTTCCACAAACTACGCCAAAAGTGACTGAGGAAACAAGTGTCCCGGTCAGACACGATGGACGTTGGTAAACCTTGTAACCTGTAAATATCACGGAAGAACAACTGAGCTACATTAACTGCATCTGTCGACTTCTTACAAGGGATAAAATGCGCCATCTTTGAAAACCGATCAACAACCACAAAAATCGAGTCATTACCACGTTGAGTACGTGGTAAACCCAACACAAAATCGATCAACAACCACAAAAGTTGTAGCCCTCGTTCCGGTCTTCGATTTGCCTGGTAGCTCGTCCGAAACGGAGGCCTGTAACTCAAGTTATGCCCATTTCTGTGAGGCACGATCATGGGCCTCTAGAAATATAAGGGCCCGCTCCTCCACACTTGGGCCCGCATCATTCCCCCCTGGGTAGACGAAATTCGACCGCGAATTTGGACCAACTTCATCATCAGAAGAATCCTCATAATAAGGTAGCAAGTGTTTTACATTAAAAACATCAGAACAACGAATGTTACTTGGCAGCTTTAGACGATAAGCATTTGAGTTTATCTTCTCCACAATTTCCACAGGCCCAATCTTCTTAGCTGATAGTTTGTTGTATTCCCCAACCGAAAATCGATCCTTTGTTAAAACAGCCCACACAAAATCACCTTCTTCAAAATCAACTTGTCGACGCTTTTTATCAGCAGCTTGCTTATACTTAGAATTGGCTCGAACTAAGTTGTCATGCACAGTTTTGTGAACTTCATGTAATCCTTCTACAAAATCTTGCACTTTCTTGGGTCCAGAATAAGTAACAGGCAATGACATTAGGTCTAGTGGTCCCCGTGGTTGAGCAGAATAAACCACCTGGAATGGACTAAATCCGGTACTACGATTGACAGCATGATTATGGGCAAATTCAGCTTGATAAAGTTTTTGATCCCAAGCTTTCACATGTTCACCCACTAGGCTCCGCAACAAATTATCGAGCGAGCGATTAATAACTTCAGTTTGCCCATCCGTCTGAGGGTGATAGGCGCTACTGAAATTGAGCTGAGTATTCACCATCTTCCACAAACTACGCCAAAAGTGACTGAGGGAACGAGTGTCCCGGTCAGACACGATGGACGTTGGTAAACCATGTAACCTGTAAATATCACGGAAGAACAACTGAGCTACATTAACTGCATTCGTCGTCTTCTTACAAGGGATAAAATGGGCCATCTTTGAAAACCGATCAACAACCACAAAAATCGAGTCATTACCACGTTGAGTACGTGGTAAACCCAACACAAAATCGATCAACAACCACAAAAGTCGTAGCCCTCGTTCCGGTCTTCGATTTGACTGGTAGCTCGTCTGAAACGGAGGCCTGTAACTCAAGTTATGCCCATTTCTGTGAGGCACGATCATGGGCCTCTAGAAATATAAGGGCCCGCTCCTCCACACTTGGGCCCGCATCATTCCCCCCTGGGTAGACGAAATTCGAACGCGAATTTGGACCAACTTCATCATCAGAAGAATCCTCATAATAAGGTAGCAAGTGTTTTACATTAAAAACATCAGAACAACGAATGTTACTTGGCAGCTTTAGACGATAAGCATTTGAGTTTATCTTCTCCACAATTTCCACAGGCTCAATCTTCTTAGCTGACAGTTTGTTGTATTCCCCAACCGAAAATCGATCCTTTGTTAAAACAGCCCACACAAAATCACCTTCTTCAAAATCAACTTGTCGACGCTTTTTATCAGTAGCTTGCTTATACTTAGAATTGGCTCGAACTAAGTTGTCATGCACAGTTTTATGAACTTCATGTAATCCTTCTACAAAATCTTGCACTTTCTTGGGTCCAGAATAAGTAACAGGCAATGACATTAGGTCTAGTGGTCCCCGTGGTTGAGCAGAATAAACCACCTGGAATGGACTAAATCCGGTACTACGATTGACAGCATGATTATGGGCAAATTCAGCTTGATAAAGTTTTTGATCCCAAGCTTTCACATGTTCACCGACCAGGCACCGCAACAAATTACCGAGCGAACGATTAACAACTTCAGTTTGCCCATCCGTCTGAGGGTGATAGGCGCTACTGAAATTGAGCTGAGTATTCACCATCTTCCACAAACTACGCCAAAAGTGACTGAGGAAACGAGTGTCCCTGTCAGACACGATGGACGTTGGTAAACCATGTAACCTGTAAATATCACGGAAGAACAACTGAGCTACATTAACTGCATCCGTCGTCTTCTTACAAGGGATAAAATGCGCCATCTTTGAAAACCGATCAACAACTACAAAAATCGAGTCATTACCACGTTGAGTACGTGGTAAACCCAACACAAAATCGATCAACAACCACAAAAGTCGTAGCCCTCGTTCCGGTCTTCGATTTGACTGGTAGCTCGTCCGAAACGGAGGCCTGTAACTCAAGTTATGCCCATTTCTGTGAGGCACGATCATGGGCCTCTAGAAATATAAGGGCCCCGCTCCTCCACACTTGGGCCCGCATCATTCCCCCCTGGGTAGACGAAATTCGACCGCGAATTTGGACCAACTTCATCATCAGAAGAATCCTCATAATAAGGTAGCAAGTGTTTTACATTAAAAACATCAGAACAACGAATGTTACTTGGCAGCTTTAGACGATTGACAGAATAAACCACCTGGAATGGACTAAATCCGGTACTACGATTGACAGCATGATTATGGGCAAATTCAGCTTGATAAAGTTTTTGATCCTAAGCTTTCACATGTTCACCCACTAGGCACCGCAACAAATTACCGAGCGAACGATTAACAACTTCAGTTTGCCCATCCGTCTGAGGGTGATAGGCGCTACTGAAATTGAGCTGAGTATTCACCATCTTCCACAAACTACGCCAAAAGTGACTGAGGAGACGAGTGTCCCGGTCAGACATGATGGACGTTGGTAAACCATGTAACCTGTGTCACACCCCGACCGATGGCGGAATCATCGAGGCGGACGCAAGTGGATAGATTGCTCGTAGCTCATGGTGCTAAAATGATTAAAATATATGTTATCATTCTTTTCATAATTCCAAATAACAAGTTTACATTGTTTCAATCATAAATAAACAAATAAAACTCAGTTAAAGCTCATTAAACTAGGTCCAAGATCCTACATGTGAAGGCATCTCAAAATCCTCCTAAGCTGCATATCCTGAAATCATGTGAAAATAGTATTTGTTCAGCTAACGAATTAGCTGGTGAGTAAACATAGGTTTGTATATATACATATATAGATAATGATTAAAAGATTTGAAATGATTAAAATGAATTCAATGCTCATGTTATGTAAAAGCTATAAATGCAGGGTGTAGCACACAAGGTAAACATATAGCACAATCAAACGTTACAACTAGCATCCACTTAATCACACAGACTAAGTGACGTTGATAAAAATGAATAAATGAAAAATAGGTTAATCATCCTCGGATAAAATATCAGATAATTAAACCAAATGTAGTTACGATCACCCTCGGATAACATATCAGGTGATTTAGTTAAAATGTGGTTACAATCACCCTCGGATAAAGTATCAGGTGATTAAGCTAAAATGAATAAATAGACGGTTATAATTACCCTCGGATAACATATCAGGCAATTAAACCAAAATGAATAAATAAAAGGTTACAATTACCCTCGGATAACATATCAGGTAATTAAACCAAATAAATGAAAACAGATCACAATCACCATCGGTTAAAGTATCAGGCGATTAATAAAATGAATAAAAGTAACAAGATGATAAACATGATTTCACCCCAAAATGTAAAACATGAAAAAGGGGCTATGAATACTCACGTGATAACTGATGATGAAATGAAATAAAATAAGACTTGAAGAAGGCGCCGGGAAATCTCCTTAAAAATAACCTAAGGACGACGTCTTACGTTAGAATGATTCCTACGGGTGATTCAGGTAACTAGGGTTCTAATAGGATCTTGGGGTTTTATGTAAACAATAATAATATAATAAAAGTGGTATATAAAGTTTGATACTTTTATGATTAAAATTTCTAGATTATTAAAAACTCAATTATAAAACTAAAATGGATAATTCATACTAAAGCTTTAATTATTCAAGTCATGTTAATTTTATAAATTTAAAGTCTTTTCACATTTATAAAATTCATATAAATCAAACTAGTAGTCTTTTTCAACTAAAAGCATTAAAATCCCAAGTTATATAAAATAAGATTTACAGCTCCACTTCATAAAGTTAATAGAGATTTCCTATTAAAAAAGACTAATAAACCCTTTACACGAGTTATATAAATTAGCTAATATAAAATGCTTAAATGATTAAAATAAAATAAATTTAGGGTACACGGGTTCGGACCCGTGACCTCTTTGTTTAGTTACACAATACCAACCAGTAGACCAAATAACGTTTTGTTGTTTAACTCTGAACTGAAATATATTAGTCTATCACTAACTAAAATCCCCAATCCTACATAAACCCTAGAAATCTAAATCACCAAAATTGAATACCATATCAGATCGGTAAAAGAGAATATATACAACAATGATGTTTATCGTTGAAGACAAGTGTATGGATATATTTGATTACCTCGTTTGATAATAACACGATGAAATTAATAAGAAAAGAAACCACAACAGCAGGTGATCTAAGTTGATGCAACAGAGATGTTAACGATAAGCTTGACGATGCATGTTCAGGCGTTGTTGATCGAAGATTTAAAACCGCCAAAGAATTGGATGCTAATAGTAAGCCGGAGATGACGATGACATCGGGTTATTTGATATTACAGTGTGTGTTGGAAGTATAAATGTTGTTGCAGAATGAAAAAGGAACTTCGCAGAACTGAGTTGAGCATCATATATGGCTCGAATTGAAGTCCAAGTTTCATACGGGTTTTGGAGTGGGCTTCGGAACTTTAAGAACAAAGTTCAACTGATTTCTAAAACTTGTTGTTAATTTAACTTGATAGACTCGTTTGAAATGAGTTAAAGATTGATTTAAGTTAGGTTAATTGGATTATTACATGTGATTTCTACGAATTCAAATTTTTGATATACCATGGTTGATGGATTTAGTTGATTTGAGGATAAGATCGAACCGAAACAAAATGATAAGGATGGCGGGGGTTCGTAACCGACTGGATAACGACAAGGAGTGTTTAATACGAGTTAAAGGATGAAAAAAATCATGGGTTTTAGGGATCGCCGGAGCACTCGTCGGGGCTCGCCGGACTTGTGGCCTGCAAATCGGGCATTTAGGTGATGGGGGATTTTGAAACAAATTTACATTTTAAGCCCCTTCATTTCTTAATGTTCTTAAAGATTGCATAGAGTTTTAGTTCCAAGTTTTATAATATCCACCTTCCACCCTTTTAAGTTTAAAGGTTACTAAATTAACTTATAAAACTTATAACCTCCTTTTTCATAAGTTCTCATTTTATTACAATTAACCTTTATAATCTTATAAAAGACATCTCGTATCTTATAAATTTAGTAATTAGTGATTATGTATATATTTAAATAAAAGAATTTAAATAACGCACGATTACTAAATAAACCATTTATTTTATAATAATGGACAAATTACAATATTATTCAACGGGCTCGGGTTTACACAAAACGAGTCATTTTTTTTTTTGGCAAATGTTACAACCTGTAAATATCACGGAAGAACAACTGAGCTACATTAACTGCATCCGTCGTCTTCTTACAAGGGATAAAATGCGCCATCTTTGAAAACCGATCAACAACCACAAAAATCGAGTCATTACCACGTTGAGTACGTGGTAAACCCAACACAAAATCGATCAACAACCACAAAAGTCGTAGCCCTCGTTCCGGTCTTCGATTTGACTGGTAGCTCGTCCGAAACGGAGGCCTGTAACTCAAGTTATGCCCATTTCTGTGAGGCACGATCATGGGCCTCTAGAAATATAAGGGCCCGCTCCTCCACACTTGGGCCCGCATCATTCCCCCCTGGGTAGACGAAATTCGACCGCGAATTTGGACCAACTTCATCATCAGAAGAATCCTCATAATAAGGTAGCAAGTGTTTTACATTAAAAACATCAGAACAACGAATGTTACTTGGCAGCTTTAGACGATAAGCATTTGAGTTTATCTTCTCCACAATTTCCACAGGCCCAATCTTCTTAGCTGACAGTTTGTTGTATTGCCCAACCGAAAATCGATCCTTTGTTAAAACAGCCCACACAAAATCACCTTCTTCAAAATCAACTTGTCGACGCTTTTTATCAGCAGCTTGCTTATACTTAGAATTGGCTCGAACTAAGTTGTCATGCACAGTTTTGTGAACTTCATGTAATCCTTCTACAAAATCTTGCACTTTCTTGGGTCCAGAATAAGTAACAGGCAATGACATTAGGTCTAGTGGTCCCCGTGGTTGAGCAGAATAAACCACCTGGAATGGACTAAATCCGGTACTACGATTGACAGCATGATTATGGGCAAATTCAGCTTGATAAAGTTTTTGATCCCAAGCTTTCACATGTTCACCCACTAGGCACCGCAACAAATTACCGAGCGAACGAATAACAACTTCAGTTTGCCCATCCGTCTGAGGGTGATAGGCGCTACTGAAATTGAGCTGGGTATTCACCATCTTCCACAAACTACGCCAAAAGTGACTGAGGAAACGAGTGTCCTGGTCAGACACGATGGATGTTGGTAAACCATGTAACCTGTAAATATCACGGAAGAACAACTGAGCTACATTAACTGCATCCGTCGTCTTCTTACAAGGGATAAAATGCGCCATCTTTGAAAACCGATCAACAACCACAAAAATCGAGTCATTACCACGTTGAGTACGTGGTAAACCCAACACAAAATCGATCAACAACCACAAAAGTCGTAGCCCTCGTTCCGTTCTTCGATTTGACTGGTAGCTCGTCCGAAACGGAGGCCTGTAACTCAAGTTATGCCCATTTCTGTGAGGCACGATCATGGGCCTCTAGAAATATAAGGGCCCGCTCCTCCACACTTGGGCCCGCATCATTCCCCCCTGGGTAGACGAAATTCGACCGCGAATTTGGACCAACTTCATCATCAGAAGAATCCTCATAATAAGGTAGCAAGTGTTTTACATTAAAAACATCAGAACAACGAATGTTACTTGGCAGCTTTAGACGATAAGCATTTGAGTTTATCTTCTCCACAATTTCCACAGGCCCAATCTTCTTAGCTGACAGTTTGTTGTATTCCCCAACCGAAAATCGATCCTTTGTTAAAACAGCCCACACAAAATCACCTTCTTCAAAATCAACTTGTCGACGCTTTTTATCAGCAGCTTGCTTATACTTAGAATTGGCTCGAACTAAGTTGTCATGCACAGTTTTGCGAACTTCATGTAATCCTTCTACAAAATCTTGCACTTTCTTGGGTCCAGAATAAGTAACAGGCAATGACATTAGGTCTAGTGGTCCCCGTGGTTGAGCAGAATAAACCACCTAGAATGGACTAAATCCGGTACTACGATTGACAACATGATTATGGGCAAATTCAGCTTGATAAAGTTTTTGATCCCAAGCTTTCACATGTTCACCCACTAGGCACCGCAACAAATTACCGACCGAACGATTAACAACTTCAGTTTGCCCATCCGTCTGAGGGTGATAGGCGCTACTGAAATTGAGCTGAGTATTCACCATCTTCCACAAACTACGCCAAAAGTGACTGAGGAAACGAGTGTCCCGGTCAGACACGATGGACGTTGGGAAACGATGTAACCTGTAAATATCACGGAAGAACAACTGAGCTACATTAACTGCATCCGTCGTCTTCTTACAAGGGATAAAATGCGCCATCTTTGAAAACCGATCAACATCCACAAAAATCGAGTCATTACCACGTTGAGTACGTGGTAAACCCAACACAAAATCGATCAACAACCACAAAAGTCGTAGACCTCGTTCCGGTCTTCGATTTGACTGGTAGCTCGTCCGAAACGGAGGCCTGTAACTCAAGTTATGCCCATTTCTGTGAGGCACGATCATGGGCCTCTAGAAATATAAGGGCCCGCTCCTCCACACTTGGGCCCGCATCATTCCCCACTGGGTAGACGAAATTCGACCGCGAATTTGGACCAACTTCATCATCAGAAGAATCCTCATAATAAGGTTGCAAGTGTTTTACATTAAAAACATCAGAACAACGAATGTTACTTGACAGCATTAGACGATAAGCATTTGAGTTTATCTTCTCCACAATTTCCACAGGCACAATCTTCTTAGCTGACAGTTTGTTGTATTCCCCAACCGAAAATCGATCCTTTGTTAAAACAGCCCACACAAAATCACCTTCTTTAAAATCAACTTGTCGACGCTTTTTATCAGCAGCTTGCTTATACTTAGAATTGGCTCGAACTAAGTTGTCATGCACAGTTTTGCGAACTTCATGTAATCCTTCTACAAAATCTTGCACTTTCTTGGGTCCAGAATAAGTAACAGGCAATGACATTAGGTCTAGTGGTCCCCGTGGTTGAGCAGAATAAACCACCTAGAATGGACTAAATCCGGTACTACGATTGACAACATGATTATGGGCAAATTCAGCTTGATAAAGTTTTTGATCCCAAGCTTTCACATGTTCACCCACTAGGCACCGCAACAAATTACCGAGCGAACGATTAACAACTTCAGTTTGCCCATCCGTCTGAGGGTGATAGGCGCTACTGAATTTGAGCTGAGTATTCACCATCTTCCACAAACTACGCCAAAAGTGACTGAGGAAACGAGTGTCCCGGTCAGACACGATGGACGTTGGTAAACGATGTAACCTGTAAATATCACGGAAGAACAACTGAGCTACATTAACTGCATCCGTCGTCTTCTTACAAGGGATAAAATGCGCCATCTTTGAAAACCGATCAACAACCACAAAAACCGAGTCATTACCACGTTGAGTACGGGGTAAACCCAACACAAAATCGATCAACAACCACAAAAGTCATAGACCTCGTTCCGGTCTTCGATTTGACTGGTAGCTCGTCCGAAACGGAGGCCTGTAACTCAAGTTATGCCGATTTCTGTGAGGCACGATCATGGGCCTCTAGAAATATAAGGGCCCGCTCCTCCACACTTGGGCCCGCATCATTCCCCACTGGGTAGACGAAATTCGACCGCGAATTTGGACCAACTTCATCATCAGAAGAATCCTCATAATAAGGTTGCAAGTGTTTTACATTAAAAACATCAGAACAACGAATGTTACTTGACAGCTTTAGACGATAAGCATTTGAGTTTATCTTCTCCACAATTTCCACAGGCACAATCTTCTTAGCTGACAGTTTGTTATATTCCCCAACCGAAAATCGATCCTTTGTTAAAACAGCCCACACAAAATCACCTTCTTCAAAATCAACTTGTCGACGCTTTTTATCAGCAGCTTGCTTATACTTAGAATTGGCTCGAACTAAGTTGTCATGCACAGTTTTGCGAACTTCATGTAATCCTTCTACAAAATCTTGCACTTTCTTGGGTCCAGAATAAGTAACAGGCAATGACATTAGGTCTAGTGGTCCCCGTGGTTGAGCAGAATAAACCACCTAGAATGGACTAAATCCGGTACTACGATTGACAACATGATTATGGGCAAATTCAGCTTGATAAAGTTTTTGATCCCAAGCTTTCACATGTTCACCCACTAGGCACCGCAACAAATTACCGAGCGAACGATTAACAACTTCAGTTTGCCCATCCGTCTGAGGGTGATAGGCGCTACTGAAATTGAGCTGAGTATTCACCATCTTCCACAAACTACGCCAAAAGTGACTGAGGAAACGAG
Source organism: Tagetes erecta (assembly GCA_030867185.1). NCBI lineage: Eukaryota > Viridiplantae > Streptophyta > Magnoliopsida > Asterales > Asteraceae > Tagetes > Tagetes erecta. Next base: position 60,013,139 of record CM061486.1, on the reverse strand, counting down.
TGTCCCGGTCAGACACGATGGACGTTGGTAAACGATGTAACCTGTAAATATCACGGAAGAACAACTGAGCTACATTAACTGCATCCGTCGTCTTCTTACAAGGGATAAAATGCGCCATCTTTGAAAACCGATCAACAACCACAAAAACCGAGTCATTACCACGTTGAGTACGGGGTAAACCCAACACAAAATCGATCAACAACCACAAAAGTCATAGACCTCGTTCCGGTCTTCGATTTGACTGGTAGCTCGTCCGAAACGGAGGCCTGTAACTCAAGTTATGCCGATTTCTGTGAGGCACGATCATGGGCCTCTAGAAATATAAGGGCCCGCTCCTCCACACTTGGGCCCGCATCATTCCCCACTGGGTAGACGAAATTCGACCGCGAATTTGGACCAACTTCATCATCAGAAGAATCCTCATAATAAGGTTGCAAGTGTTTTACATTAAAAACATCAGAACAACGAATGTTACTTGACAGCTTTAGACGATAAGCATTTGAGTTTATCTTCTCCACAATTTCCACAGGCACAATCTTCTTAGCTGACAGTTTGTTATATTCCCCAACCGAAAATCGATCCTTTGTTAAAACAGCCCACACAAAATCACCTTCTTCAAAATCAACTTGTCGACGCTTTTTATCAGCAGCTTGCTTATACTTAGAATTGGCTCGAACTAAGTTGTCATGCACAGTTTTGCGAACTTCATGTAATCCTTCTACAAAATCTTGCACTTTCTTGGGTCCAGAATAAGTAACAGGCAATGACATTAGGTCTAGTGGTCCCCGTGGTTGAGAAGAATAAACCACCTGGAATGGACTAAATCCGGTACTACGATTGACAGCATGATTATGGGCAAATTCAGCTTGATAAAGTTTTTGATCCCAAGCTTTCACATGTTCACCCACTAGGCTCCGCAACAAATTATCGAGCGAGCGATTAATAACTTCAGTTTGCCCATCCGTCTGAGGGTGATAGGCGCTACTGAAATTGAGCTGAGTATTCACCATCTTCCACAAACTACGCCAAAAGTGACTGAGGGAACGAGTGTCCCGGTCAGACACGATGGACGTTGGTAAACCATGTAACCTGTAAATATCACGGAAGAACAACTGAGCTACATTAACTGCATTCGTCGTCTTCTTACAAGGGATAAAATGGGCCATCTTTGAAAACCGATCAACAACCACAAAAATCGAGTCATTACCACGTTGAGTACGTGGTAAACCCAACACAAAATCGATCAACAACCACAAAAGTCGTAGCCCTCGTTCCGGTCTTCGATTTGACTGGTAGCTCGTCTGAAACGGAGGCCTGTAACTCAAGTTATGCCCATTTCTGTGAGGCACGATCATGGGCCTCTAGAAATATAAGGGCCCGCTCCTCCACACTTGGGCCCGCATCATTCCCCCCTGGGTAGACGAAATTCGACCGCGAATTTGGACCAACTTCATCATCAGAAGAATCCTCATAATAAGGTAGCAAGTGTTTTACATTAAAAACATCAGAACAACGAATGTTACTTGGCAGCTTTAGACGATTAGCATTTGAGTTTATCTTCTCCACAATTTCCACAGGCCCAATCTTCTTAGCTGACAGTTTGTTGTATTCCCCAACCGAAAATCGATCCTTTCTTAAAACAGCCCACACAAAATCACCTTCTTCAAAATCAACTTGTCGACGCTTTTTATCAGCAACATGCTTATACTTATAATTGGCTCGAACTAAATTGTCATGCACAGTTTTGTGAACTTCATGTAATCCTTCTACAAAATCTTTCACTTTCTTGGGTCCAGAATAAGTAACAGGCAATGACATTAGGTCTAGTGGTCCCCGTGGTTGAGCAGAATAAACCACCTGGAATGGACTAAATCCGGTACTACGATTGACAGCATTGATTATGGGCAAATTCAGCTTGATAAAGTTTTTGATCCCAAACTTTCACATGTTCACCCACTAGGCACCGCAACAAATTACCGAGCGAACGATTAACAACTTCAGTTTGCCATCCGTCTGAGGGTGATAGGCGCTACTGAAATTGAGCTGAGTATTCACCATCTTCCACAAACTACGCCAAAAGTGACTGAGGAAACGAGTGTCCCGGTCAGACACGATGGACGTTGGTAAACCATGTAACCTGTAAATATAACGGAAGAACAACTGAGCTACATTAACTGCATCCGTCGTCTTCTTACAAGGGATAAAATGCGCCATCTTTGAAAACCGGTCAACAACCACAAAAATCGAGTCATTACCACGTTGAGTACGTGGTAAACCCAACACAAAATCGATCAACAACCACAAAAGTCGTAGCCCTCTTTCCGGTCTTCGATTTGACTGGTAGCTCGTCCGAAACGGAGGCCTGTAACTCAAGTTATGCCCATTTCTGTGAGGCACGATCATGGGCCTCTAGAAATATAAGGGCCCGCTCCTCCACACTTGGGCCCGCATCATTCCCCCCTGGGTAGACGAAATTCGACCGCGAATTTGGACCAACTTCATCATCAGAAGAATCCTCATAATAAGGTAGCAAGTGTTTTACATTAAAAACATCAGAACAACGAATGTTACTTGGCAGCTTTAGACGATAAGCATTTGAGTTTATCTTCTCCACAATTTCCACAGGCCCAATCTTCTTAGCTGACAGTTTGTTGTATTCCCCAACCGAAAATCGATCCTTTCTTAAAACAGCCCACACAAAATCACCTTCTTCAAAATCAACTTGTCGACGCTTTTTATCAGCAGCATGCTTATACTTATAATTGGCTCGAACTAAGTTGTCATGCACAGTTTTGTGAACTTCATGTAATCCTTTTACAAAATCTTTCACTTTCTTGGGTCCAGAATAAGTAACAGGCAATGACATTAGGTCTAGTGGTCCCCGTGGTTGAGCAGAATAAACCACCTGGAATGGACTAAATCCTGTACTACGATTGACAGCATTGATTATGGGCAAATTCAGCTTGATAAAGTTTTTGATCCCAAACTTTCACATGTTCACCCACTTGGCACCGCAACAAATTACCGAGCGAACGATTAACAACTTCAGTTTGCCCATCCGTCTGAGGGTGATAGGCGCTACTGAAATTGAGCTGAGTATTCACCATCTTCCACAAACTACGCCAAAAGTGACTGAGGAAACGAGTGTCCCGGTCAGACACGATGGACGTTGGTAAACCATGTAACCTGTAAATATCACGGAAGAACAACTGAGCTACATTAACTGCATCCGTCGTCTTCTTACAAGGGATAAAATGCGCCATCTTTGAAAACCGGTCAACAACCACAAAAATCGAGTCATTACCACGTTGAGTACGTGGTAAACCCAACACAAAATCGATCAACAACCATAAAAGTCATAGCCCTCGTTCCGGTCTTCGATTTGACTGGTAGCTCGTCCGAAACGGAGGCCTGTAACTCAAGTTATGCCAATTTCTGTGAGGCACGATCATGGGCCTCTAGAAATATAAGGGCCCGCTCCTCCACACTTGGGCCCGCATCATTCCCCCCTGGGTAGACGAAATTCGACCGCGAATTTGGACCAACTTCATCATCAGAAGAATCCTCATAATAAGGTAGCAAGTGTTTTACATTAAAAACATCAGAACAACGAATGTTACTTGGCAGCTTTAGACGATAAGCATTTGAGTTTATCTTCTCCACAATTTCCACAGGCCCAATCTTCTTAGCTGACAGTTTGTTGTATTCCCCAACCGAAAATCGATCCTTTCTTAAAACAGCCCACACAAAATCACCTTCTTCAAAATCAACTTGTCGACGCTTTTTATCAGCAGCATGCTTATACTTATAATTGGCTCGAACTAAGTTGTCATGCACAGTTTTGTGAACTTCATGTAATCCTTTTACAAAATCTTTCACTTTCTTGGGTCCAGAATAAGTAACAGGCAATGACATTAGGTCTAGTGGTCCCCGTGGTTGAGCAGAATAAACCACCTGGAATGGACTAAATCCTGTACTACGATTGACAGCATTGATTATGGGCAAATTCAGCTTGATAAAGTTTTTGATCCCAAACTTTCACATGTTCACCCACTTGGCACCGCAACAAATTACCGAGCGAACGATTAACAACTTCAGTTTGCCCATCCGTCTGAGGGTGATAGGCGCTACTGAAATTGAGCTGAGTATTCACCATCTTCCACAAACTACGCCAAAAGTGACTGAGGAAACGAGTGTCCCGGTCAGACACGATGGACGTTGGTAAACCATGTAACCTGTAAATATCACGGAAGAACAACTGAGCTACATTAACTGCATCCGTCGTCTTCTTACAAGGGATAAAATGCGCCATCTTTGAAAACCGGTCAACAACCACAAAAATCGAGTCATTACCACGTTGAGTACGTGGTAAACCCAACACAAAATCGATCAACAACCATAAAAGTCATAGCCCTCGTTCCGGTCTTCGATTTGACTGGTAGCTCGTCCGAAACGGAGGCCTGTAACTCAAGTTATGCCAATTTCTGTGAGGCACGATCATGGGCCTCTAGAAATATAAGGGCCCGCTCCTCCACACTTGGGCCCGCATCATTCCCCCCTGGGTAGACGAAATTCGACCGCGAATTTGGACCAACTTCATCATCAGAAGAATCCTCATAATAAGGTAGCAAGTGTTTTACATTAAAAACATCAGAACAACGAATGTTACTTGGCAGATTTAGACGATAAGCATTGGAGTTTATCTTCTCCACAATTTCCACAGGCCCAATCTTCTTAGCTGACAGTTTGTTGTATTCCCCAACCGAAAATCGATCCTTTGTTAAAACAGCCCACACAAAATCACCTTCTTCAAAATCAACTTGTCGACGCTTTTTATCAGCAGCTTGCTTATACTTAGAATTGGCTCGAACTAAGTTGTCATGCACAGTTTTGCGAACTTCATGTAATCCTTCTACAAAATCTTGCACTTTCTTGGGTCCAGAATAAGTAACAGGCAATGACATTAGGTCTAGTGGTCCCCGTGGTTGAGCAGAATAAACCACTGGAATGGACTAAATCCGGTACTACGATTGACAGCATGATTATGGGCAAATTCAGCTTGATAAAGTTTTTGATCCCAAGCTTTCACATGTTCACCCACTAGGCACCGCAACAAATTACCGAGCGAACGATTAACAACTTCAGTTTGCCCATCCGTCTGAGGGTGATAGACGCTACTGAAATTGAGCTGAGTATTCACCATCTTCCACAAACTACGCCAAAAGTGACTGAGGAAACGAGTGTCCCGGTCAGACACGATGGACGTTGGTAAACCATGTAACCTGTAAATATCACGGAAGAACAACTGAGCTACATTAACTGCATCCGTCGTCTTCTTACAAGGGATAAAATGCGCCATCTTTGAAAACCGATCAACAACCACAAAAATCGAGTCATTACCACGTTGAGTACGTGGTAAACCCAACACAAAATCGAGCAACAACCACAAAAGTCGTAGCCCTCGTTCCGGTCTTCGATTTGACTGGTAGCTCGTCCGAAACGGAGGCCTGTAACTCAAGTTATGCCCATTTCTGTGAGGCACGATTATGGGCCTCTAGAAATATAAGGGCCCGCTTCTCCACACTTGGGCCCGCATCATTCCCCCCTGGGTAGACGAAATTCGACCGTGAATTTGGACCAACTTCATCATCAGAAGAATCCTCATAATAAGGTAGCAAGTGTTTTACATTAAATACATCAGAACAACGAATGTTACTTGGCAGATTTAGACGATAAGCATTTGAGTTTATCTTCTCCACAATTTTCACAAGCCCAATCTTCTTAGCTGACAGTTTGTTGTATTCCCCAACCGAAAATCGATCGTTTCTTAAAACAGCCCACACAAAATCACCTTCTTCAAAATCAACTTGTCGACGCTTTTTATCAGCATCATGCTTATACTTATAATTGGCTCGAACTAAGTTGTCATGCACAGTTTTGTGAACTTCATGTAATCCTTCTACAAAATCTTGCACTTTCTTGGGTCCAGAAAAAGTAACAGGCAATGACATTAGGTCTAGTGGTCCCCGTGGTTGAGCAGAATAAACCACCTGGAATGGACTAAATCCGGTACTACGATTGACAGCATTGATTATGGGCAAATTCAGCTTGATAAAGTTTTTGATCCCAAACTTTCACATGTTCACCCACTAGGCACCGATACAAATTACCGAGCGAACGATTAACAACTTCAGTTTGCCCATCCGTCTGAGGGTGATAGGCGCTAATGAAATTGAGCTGAGTATTCACCATCTTCCACAAACTACGCCAAAAGTGACTGAGGAAACGAGTGTCCCAGTCAGACACGATGGACGTTGGTAAACCATGTAACCTGTAAATATCACGGAAGAACAACTGAGCTACATTAACTGCATCCGTCGTCTTCTTACAAGGGATAAAATGCGCCATCTTTGAAAACCGGCCAACAACCACAAAAATCGAGTCATTACCACGTTGAGTACGTGGTAAACCCAACACAAAATCGATCAACAACCACAAAAGTCGTAGCCCTCGTTCCGGTCTTCGATTTGACTGGTAGCTCGTCCGAAACGGAGGCCTGTAACTCAAGTTATGCCCATTTCTGTGAGGCACGATCATGGGCCTCTAGAAATATAAGGGCCCGCTCCTCCACACTTGGGCCCGCATCATTCCCCCCTGGGTAGACGAAATTCGACCGCGAATTTGGACCAACTTCATCATCAGAAGAATCCTCATAATAAGGTAGCAAGTGTTTTACATTAAAAACATCAGAACAACGAATGTTACTTGGCAGATTTAGACGATAAGCATTTGAGTTTATCTTCTCCACAGTTTCCACAGGCCCAATCTTCTTAGCTGACAGTTTGTTGTATTCCCCAACCGAAAATCGATCCTTTGTTAAAACAGCCCACACAAAATCACCTTCTTCAAAATCAACTTGTCGACGCTTTTTATCAGCAACTTGCTTATACTTAGAATTGGCTCGAACTAAGTTGTCATGCACAGTTTTGCGAACTTCATGTAATCCTTCTACAAAATCTTGCACTTTCTTGGGTCCAGAATAAGTAACAGGCAATGACATTAGGTCTAGTGGTCCCCGTGGTTGAGCAGAATAAACCACCTGGAATGGACTAAATCCGGTACTACGATTGACAGCATGATTATGGGCAAATTCAGCTTGATAAAGTTTTTGATCCCAAGCTTTCACATGTTCACCCACCAGGCACCGCAACAAATTACCGAGCGAACGATTAACAACTTCAGTTTGCCCATCCGTCTGAGGGTGATAGGCGCTACTGAAATTGAGCTGAGTATTCACCATCTTCCACAAACTACGCAAAAAGTGACTGAGGAAACGAGTGTCCCGGTCAGACACGATGGACGTTGGTAAACCATGTAACCTGTAAATATCACGGAAGAACAACTGAGCTACATTAACTGCATCCGTCGTCTTCTTACAAGGGATAAAATGCGCCATCTTTGAAAACCGATCAACAACCACAAAAATCGAGTCATTACCACGTTGAGTACGTGGTAAACCCAACACAAAATCGATCAACAACCACAAAAGTCGTAGCCCTCGTTCCGGTCTTCGATTTGACTGGTAGCTCGTCCGAAACGGAGGCCTGTAACTCAAGTTATGCCCATTTCTGTGAGGCACGATCATGGGCCTCTAGAAATATAAGGGCCCGCTCCTCCACACTTGGGCCCGCATCATTCCCCCCTGGGTAGACGAAATTCGACCGTGAATTTGGACCAACTTCATCATCAGAAGAATCCTCATAATAAGGTAGCAAGTGTTTTACATTAAATACATCAGAACAACGAATGTTACTTGGCAGATTTAGACGATAAGCATTTGAGTTTATCTTCTCCACAATTTCCAAAAGCCCAATCTTCTTAGCTGACAGTTTGTTGTATTCCCCAACCGAAAATCGATCCTTTCTTAAAACAGCCCACACAAAATCACCTTCTTCAAAATCAACTTGTCGACGCTTTTTATCAGCATCATGCTTATACTTATAATTGGCTCGAACTAAGTTGTCATGCACAGTTTTGTGAACTTCATGTAATCCTTCTACAAAATCTTGCACTTTCTTGGGTCCAGAATAAGTAACAGGCATTGACATTAGGTCTAGTGGTCCCCGTGGTTGAGCAGAATAAACCACCTGGAATGGACTAAATCCGGTACTACGATTGACAGCATTGATTATGGGCAAATTCAGCTTGATAAAGTTTTTGATCCCAAGCTTTCACATGTTCACTCACTAGGCACCGCAACAAATTACCGAGCGAACGATTAACAACTTCAGTTTGCCCATCCGTCTGAGGGTGATAGGCGCTACTGAAATTGAGCTGAGTATTCACCATCTTCCACAAACTACGCCAAAAGTGACTGAGGAAACGAGTGTCCCGGTCAGACACGATGGACGTTGGTAAACCATGTAACCTGTAAATATCACGGAAGAACAACTGAGCTACATTAACTGCATCCGTCGTCTTCTTACAAGGGATAAAATGCGCCATCTTTGAAAACCGATCAACAACCACAAAAATCGAGTCATTACCACGTTGAGTACGTGGTAAACCCAACACAAAATCGATCAACAACCACAAAAGTCGTAGCCCTCGTTCCGGTCTTCGATTTGACTGGTAGCTCGTCCGAAACGGAGGCCTGTAACTCAAGTTATGCCCATTTCTGTGAGGCACGATCATGGGCCTCTAGAAATAAAAGGGCCCGCTCCTCCACACTTGGGCCCGCATCATTCCCCCCTGGGTAGACGAAATTCGTCCGCGAATTTGGACCAACTTCATCATCAGAAGAATCCTCATAATAAGGTAGCAAGTGTTTTACATTAAAAACATCAGAACAACGAATGTTACTTGGCAGCTTTAGACGATAAGCATTTGAGTTTATCTTCTCCACAATTTCCACAGGCCCAATCTTCTTAGCTGACAGTTTGTTGTATTCCCCAACCGAAAATCGATCCTTTGTTAAAAAAGCCCACACAAAATCACCTTCTTCAAAATCAACTTGTCGACGCTTTTTATCAGCAGCTTGCTTATACTTAGAATTGGCTCGAACTAAGTTGTCATGCACAGTTTTGTGAACTTCATGTAATCCTTCTACAAAATCTTGCACTTTCTTGGGTCCAGAATAAGTAACAGGCAATGACATTAGGTCTAGTGGTCCCCGTGGTTGAGCAGAATAAACCACCTGGAATGGACTAAATCCGGTACTACGATTGACAGCATGATTATGGGCAAATTCAGCTTGATAAAGTTTTTGATCCCAAGCTTTCACATGTTCACCCACTAGGCACCACAACAAATTACCTAGCGAACGATTAACAACTTCAGTTTGCCCATCCGTCTGAGGGTGATAGGCGCTACTGAAATTGAGCTGAGTATTCACCATCTTCCACAAACTACGCCAAAAGTGACTGAGGAAACGAGTGTCCCGGTCAGACACGATGGACGTTGGTAAACCATGTAACCTGTAAATATCACGGAAGAACAACTGAGCTACATTAACTGCATTCGTCGTCTTCTTACAAGGGATAAAATGCGCCATCTTTGAAAACCGATCAACAACCACAAAAATCGAGTCATTACCACGTTGAGTACGTGGTAAACCCAACACAAAATCGATCAACAACCACAAAAGTCGTAGCCCTCGTTCCGGTCTTCGATTTGACTGGTAGCTCGTCCGAAACGGAGGCCTGTTACTCAAGTTATGCCCATTTCTGTGAGGCACGATCATGGGCCTCTAGAAATATAAGGGCCCGCTCCTCCACACTTGGGCCCGCATCATTCCCCCCTGGGTAGACGAAATTCGACCGCGAATTTGGACCAACTTCATCATCAGAAGAATCCTCATAATAAGGTAGCAAGTATTTTACATTAAAAACATCAGAACAACGAATGTTACTTGGCAGCTTTAGACGATTAGCATTTGAGTTTATCTTCTCCACAATTTTCACAGGCCCAATCTTCTTAGCTGACAGTTTGTTGTATTCCCCAACCGAAAATCGATCCTTTGTTAAAACAGCCCACACAAAATCACCTTCTTCAAAATCAACTTGTCGACGCTTTTTATCAGCAGCTTGCTTATACTTAGAATTGGCTCGAACTAAGTTGTCATGCACAGTTTTGTGAACTTCATGTAATCCTTCTACAAAATCTTGCACTTTCTTGGGTCCAGAATAAGTAACAGGCAATGACATTAGGTCTAGTGGTCCCCGTGGTTGAGCAGAATAAACCACCTGGAATGGACTAAATCCGGTACTACGATTGACAGCATGATTATGGGCAAATTCAGCTTGATAAAGTTTTTGATCCCAAGCTTTCACATGTTCACCCACTAGGCACCGCAACAAATTACCGAGCGAACGATTAACAACTTCAGTTTGCCCATCCGTCTGAGGGTGATAGGCGCTACTGAAATTGAGCTGAGTATTCACCATCTTCCACAAACTACGCCAAAAGTGACTGAGGAAACGAGTGTCCCGGTCAGACACGATGGACGTTGGTAAACCATGTAACCTGTAAATATCACGGAAGAACAACTGAGCTACATTAACTGCATTCGTCGTCTTCTTACAAGGGATAAAATGCGCCATCTTTGAAAACCGATCAACAACCACAAAAATCGAGTCATTACCACGTTGAGTACGTGGTAAACCCAACACAAAATCGATCAACAACCACAAAAGTCGTAGCCCTCGTTCCGGTCTTCGATTTGACTGTTAGCTCGTCCGAAACGGAGGCCTGTAACTCAAGTTATGCCCATTTCTGTGAGGCACGATCATGGGCCTCTAGAAATATAAGGGCCCGCTCCTCCACACTTGGGCCCGCATCATTCCCCCCTGGGTAGACGAAATTCGACCGCGAATTTGGACCAACTTCATCATCAGAAGAATCCTCATAATAAGGTAGCAAGTATTTTACATTAAAAACATCAGAACAACGAATGTTACTTGGCAGCTTTAGACGATTAGCATTTGAGTTTATCTTCTCCACAATTTCCACAGGCCCAATCTTCTTAGCTGACAGTTTGTTGTATTCCCCAACCGAAAATCGATCCTTTGTTAAAACAGCCCACACAAAATCACCTTCTTCAAAATCAACTTGTCGACGCTTTTTATCAGCAGCTTGCTTATACTTAGAATTGGCTCGAACTAAGTTGTCATGCACAGTTTTGTGAACTTCATGTAATCCTTCTACAAAATCTTGCACTTTCTTGGGTCCAGAATAAGTAACAGGCAATGACATTAGGTCTAGTGGTCCCCGTGGTTGAGCAGAATAAACCACCTGGAATGGACTAAATCCGGTACTACGATTGACAGCATGATTATGGGCAAATTCAGCTTGATAAAGTTTTTGATCCCAAGCTTTCACATGTTCACCCACTAGGCACCGCAACAAATTACCGAGCGAACGATTAACAACTTCAGTTTGCCCATCCGTCTGAGGGTGATAGGCGCTACTGAAATTGAGCTGAGTATTCACCATCTTCCACAAACTACGCCAAAAGTGACTGAGGAAACGAGTGTCCCGGTCAGACACGATGGACGTTGGTAAACCATGTAACCTGTAAATATCACAGAAGAACAACTGAGCTACATTAACTGCATCCGTAGTCTTCTTACAAGGGATAAAATGCGCCATCTTTGAAAACCGATCAACAACCACAAAAATCGAGTCATTACCACGTTGAGTACGTGGTAAACCCAACACAAAATCGATCAACTTGATTAGCATTAGCGTTGGTATTCACGTTGACGTTGATAGGCTGAGGACAATTGTTGCGGAAATGAGTTGGATCGCCACAATTGAAACAAGCACGACCTTGATTACCCCGGTTATTATTATTCCAACAATTTTTAGCCAAATGCCCATAACGTTGGCAAACAGAACATTTAAAACATGGAGTTTCAGGAGCATGGTGAAAAGGACATTTGTCGCATTTGGGCAAGAACCCCGTATAAGGCTTACGGTTATCATTACCCCTTTGCGGTGCCATAGGAGGAGCAGGAGCAGTTATTGCATAATTGGTGGCATTGTTCTTACGCTTTTTGGAATGAGATGAGGATTCGGGCTTAAAACCCTTATAAGAATCATCCTCGGATGGTTTAGCATCGTCACTAGAAGAACCCTTGGACTTCTTGTTGCCCTTACGAAACAGAGAACCAGCTTGCACATGATTTTCGGTAAGGCGACCGGCTAAAGTCATTGCCTCACCCACAGTAGTTGGCTTACTACCCCAAACAGCATCTTGAATAGTCATTGGCAAACCTCCGATATACTGTTCAATACCACGGGATTCGGGAGTGACCATATTAGGACACAGAGTACTGAGCTGAGAAAAACGATCATTGTAGGCCACATTTTCACCACTATCTTGTTTGAGACTCCAGAATTCACCCTCGAGTTTACGGATTTCGCTAGGAGGGCAATATTTATCAGTCATGGCGGTTTTGAATTCATCCCAAGTCATTTCAGAGATTTCATCATCACCACGTCTACGTTTCTCATCATTCCACCAAGTCAAAGCACCCTTTTGGAGGACACTTGTGGCATAGCGGGCTTTGAAGTTTTCAGGGCAATCACAATTGACAAAGTTACTCTCCATGCTTTCGTACCATTGGAGAAGACCAGTAGCCCCTTCGTTACCGAAGAATTTCGTTGGACCGCAAGAATTGAAGTACTTAAGAGTACAATGAGGAGTCTTGGGCTGAGCATTTTGATTAGCATTATTGAGTTGAGTCACGAGATTGGGCAAGATATTAGCCATTTGGGTCGCGATGGTATTAGCGAGTCGTTCACGTCTTGTTGCCATTCTACAAGATAGATAGAAAAGAATTTCATGAGACATAGAAAATTTTGAGATAACATAAGTTGTAATGGAATTTTGGATTGAATGGAAATGACAATTGTACTTTGAATTTCAAAGAATCCTTAGAAACACATATCATAGTAATCACTTGAAAATCATAGAAGTATGAATAAATAAACTTGGAATAATATTTGGAATAATATAGAACCCATTGAAATAAATTTGAAATCATAGAAAATGATAACCATAAAATCGTTTAAATAGATAGAATTTGAAGGCTTGGGAATGTGTCTTGGTTTTGGACACTTAAGACTTATCAAAGTGCTAAGTTCGTTCTCAACGTATTCGAGAAGGCGTGCTTTAGCCTATAGGTTCACACTCATCTCGTACATCCCTAGGTAAGCATACAGGTCTCTTAAAGAGATTTATACGAAATGCTTGCCTTAGACAGGATGTCCGTGATACAGGCGTTCCCCCTTCAAGATTGCACAAGTTCCCACGTTTCAAACTTACTTAAGACGATGATGAGATTCCACAAAGAGAAAGATCCTAATCACACAGAAGAGTCTCTTGTAGCTTCTTCGCGAAATCGGATAAGAAATAAGATAGAGAAAAGACAGAGAAAATGTTCGTAAAAATAAATAAGGAGGTAAGTTCTAGAAGAGTTTTCTAAGCATAAACCAATTGCACTAAGGACTCTTAGGTTATAGTCTAGGTCGGTGTGTTTCTAATACCCTATCCTAGTTCCCTATAACCATGTCTCTGATACCAAACTGTGACACCCCGCCCGGCGGCGGAAACACCGGGCTGTCATTGGAATTGGATATCAATAGTAAACAAAGCACATGATATTTATTTATTAAGTTCAATAATGATGTAGTAAGTTTTGAACCTAAGTCTTAAATGAATACGACAAAAGTAATAAAACCGAAACAATAACTGCAAATGTCTGATTTATTATTCTAGGTCCAAGGCAATCCTATGTCTTGGCAAAAGCAGCAAAAATAATCAAGCAACACCTGAAATATGTAAAAAATAAAGTTAGCTATTTAAAGCTAGTGAGTAAACCACAATTTGAATACATAAATATATAGAAATCCGAGATCATCATAATATGCTGCGCAATCTTACATGCATAGCTATTTCATATCATTCTCGACCATGACACCTTGAACACACATTGAACACACATTGAACACCATCATTGTATATCAAATTGTAATCATTTGTCATGAGGAACCAACTCATGTTGTAAATTAAAGATAACCTTTTTAGTAACCGTCACGTAACCGTCTCGATATAGGTTATCAATAATTATTTTTGCAACTTAGGGACATAGCATAGCAACTTGTAACATAGCAACTTGTAACATTGAAATTGAATGGCCGGGTTTAAATCACCTGTTTTGAAATACATGCAGGTGGGTTTGTCAAACCATTAGCGCTAACATTGTACCGGTGGGATTACTAAGTAACAATACTACTTTAAACTACCACATAAGGATTGCATCTTGCCGCGGAACAAGACTAACACATTTAATGATCTCATTTGAAAAACAAATAGAAAATTGAAAAACATTGTATAGTAATTGAACATATTTCAGCCCCAAAAAGTAAAGGTAAAAGGGGAGTGAATTTACTCACCTTGAAACTCAGGCACGAAACAAATAGTAAATAGTCTGAATTGAAACGAGGATCGTCAAAGTATTAGAATCACCTAATTAAATGACAATCCTAACTTAGTAACGAAACAATAGTAACAAGAATCATAATAAGAAAATCTAGGGTTTCAGATTTGGGATTTTGGGTTTTAAAGTACAAATTGGGAATTAGGGTTTTAAGATACAAATTAGAAATTAGGGTTTTAAGATACAAATTAGAAATTAGGGTTGTAAGACACAAATTGGGATTTTGTACGAAACGTTTTGGTGTTTTCGTATGGTAAATATCTTATACGAACCCATTTTAGTTTTCTACAAAACATTTGTACAACTTTAAAAATACTTATAACATGTAATTTTGTTATTGAAACATATTTGAATTTATAAGTTTTGAAATCTTAAAAAAAATGTAGTTAATATATATTTGTATAAGTACTAACAACATGAAACATTTATATATATATATATATATATATATATATATATATATATATATATATATATATATATATATATATATTGAAATTTATAAATTTTTATGCTTTTAAAAAAATACATTTAACTTAAATATGTTATTTAGGTTATTTGAAAATATAGTAGAAGGGTTAAAATGTATAAAAGAGAGTTTAGATTAAAATGTAGGCAAGGGGACTCGAACCCGGGGTCAAACACACACAACAGACGCAACAACCAGTGAACCAGATTTAACTTTTGTTAATAAACTCACTCGCAAATTCTTTTAACCTTCAAAAAATCAATAACACCCATTTCCATTCAAACCCTAGAAACATAAACTGTCAAATTGAATCAGATTTGCACAATGAAACCAGAAATTGATTAGGGGCTTCGAATCTATGATTGATAAGGATCATTTTCATATAAGTAACTTACCGGTTGTTTGCCGATTTAGAACGATTGAGACGAAGAACAGGGTCGGCTGTGGTGACAATCACAAGGAATTTTTGGATGCTTAAACCAGAAATTGATGTTTACAGGGAGCAAGTTCGAGTAGAGCAGAGTGTAAGTGTTGAATGAATTGGATTCTGGTAAACAAGAAGTGGTCGATTGGGTCCGAGTTGAAAGACGAATAGATTTTATTAATTGGGTGTTTAATTGGAAGTTTTAATCTCGATTAAATGCTATAGTCCGTTTTCAATCAACCAAAGAGCCGGTATGATTAATCCAATTTGATGCATTGATCCGTTTAAACGATTTGATGTTAATGGGTTTTGTTTCGGTTTTGAAACATGAATTAAAGTGGTAATATGCTGTTTAGAATTAGATTTAAGGTTCGAAACATACATGGAACGAGGTTAGGACGATTTTGTATAGGTTTAATTGGGTTAAAAGTGGTTAAAAATGCGTGTTTGATGCTCGCCGGAAAACGGCGCCGGCGCCGGGGTCGGCTGCCGGAAATGCGGGGGTTGAAGGGGGCTGGTTTGGGAAATTATTAATTTACAACACTGGTCCCTGTAGTTACAATTTATCTTAAATAATTAATATAAGTTTAAATATAGGTTTCATTCTTGACAGTTTTGGCCCAAAGTTAATTAATATATATTTTAACTAACCATTCTAACCGAGTTGAGACGTAACAATTATATAAGTGACGTTTTTACGTTTTTCTTTCGTTCTTGACGTTAATGGTTATTTAAAGACTTTGAGAGTATTTATTTCTAATAATCTTTATAACATTTCTTTTATAAATTACAATATGTATGTATAATGTATATATATACTTTGATGATAAAATAATTGTTTTTAGTATTTAATTTGGTAAACGTTGAATAAAAATTTAGTCGTTATTTATTAAAGACGAGAATAACTCAAAGCTCGACATATTTATTGTACATATAATTTTAAAAACGAGGCATTTCATTTAAAGGGGATAATTACGAATACATTACAAATGGATAACTTCGGGTTCGAGTCGACATTCGGGTTCGGGTTCGGGGCAGATGTCACAGTCTCCCCTCCTTATAGAAATTTCGTCCCGAAATTTGCTCAAACCGAAGAAAGAGATGGAACGTAAAGATGCGGACGGAAACTTCACGGTCCATGATTTCTAATGGCCGTTCAATATGTTGTATAGATTCATCGATTTGGAATTTTATCGAGAGGCACAAAGAGGTTTTTATCGGTTAAACATTTTTCAACTTTGAAATATGGGAAATAAGTTATTAATTTATTTGTTTGTTAAGTTTACATTTATTATTATTTTTATCACACATGTATATTAAGCTTGCGATCGACGCACATACGGAACGAGTTATCTTTCTTTGTCTTCACATCGACACTAGCGAAACACGCGACATAATCATAGCGCATAAATTTTTGAGTTAAAAGTAAAGCAAGAGATAATCATGAAAACAAGACCTTGAAGTTTAAGTTCGTACCATAAATATAAAACTCATAGAAATACTTTTTCTCGTTCGTTACATAAAGATTATTAAGTCCAACACGACAAAATAGTAAATGATGAAACAAACTCTAATGAAACAAAGTTCTTATCGGCACTTGAATAAAATAGAAACGCAATGATCATTTGGGAAGCATATCGTTCACGACGTCATTGTTTGCTTGAGCTTGATTAGTGATGATATTGAAAGTTCTAGCACGACCAACTTGATTAGCATTAGCGTTGGTATTCACGTTGACGTTGATAGGCTGAGGACAATTGTTGCGGAAATGAGTTGGATCGCCACAATTGAAACAAGCACGACCTTGATTACCCCGGTTATTATTATTCCAACAATCTTTAGCCAAATGCCCATAACGTTGGCAAACAGAACATTTAAAACATGGAGTTTCAGGAGCATGGTGAAAAGGACATTTGTCGCATTTGGGCAAGAACCCCGTATAAGGCTTACGGTTATCATTACCCCTTTGCGGTGCCATAGGAGGAGCAGGAGCAGTTATTGCATAATTGGTGGCATTGTTCTTACGCTTTTTGGAATGAGATGAGGATTCGGGCTTAAAACCCTTATAAGAATCATCCTCGGATGGTTTAGCATCGTCACTAGAAGAACCCTTGGACTTCTTGTTGCCCTTACGAAACAGAGAACCAGCTTGCACATGATTTTCGGTAAGGCGACCGGCTAAAGTCATTGCCTCACCCACAGTAGCTGGCTTACTACCCCAAACAGCATCTTGAATAGTCATTGGCAAACCTCCGATATACTGTTCAATACCACGGGATTCGGGAGTGACCATATTAGGACACAGAGTACTGAGCTGAGAAAAACGATCATTGTAGGCCACATTTTCACCACTATCTTGTTTGAGACTCCAGAATTCACCCTCGAGTTTACGGATTTCGCTAGGAGGGCAATATTTATCAGTCATGGCGGTTTTGAATTCATCCCAAGTCATTTCAGAGATTTCATCATCACCACGTCTACGTTTCTCATCATTCCACCAAGTCAAAGCACCCTTTTGGAGGACACTTGTGGCATAGCGGACTTTGAAGTTTTCAGGGCAATCACAATTGACAAAGGTACTCTCCATGCTTTCGTCCCATTGGAGAAGACCAGTAGCCCCTTCGTTACCGAAGAATTTCGTTGGACCGCAAGAATTGAAGTACTTAAGAGTACAATGAGGAGTCTTGGGCTGAGCATTTTGATTAGCATTATTGAGTTGAGTCACGAGATTGGGCAAGATATTAGCCATTTGGGTCGCGATGGTATTAGCGAGTCGTTCACGTCTTGTTGCCATTCTACAAGATAAGATAGAAAAGAATTTCATGAGACATAGAAAATTTTGAGATAACATAAGTTGTAATGGAATTTTGGATTGAATGGAAATGACAATTGTACTTTGAATTTCAAAGAATCCTTAGAAACACATATCATAGTAATCACTTGAAAATCATAGAAGTATGAATAAATAAACTTGGAATAATATTTGGAATAATATAGAACCCATTGAAATAAATTTGAAATCATAGAAAATGATAACCATAAAATCGTTTAAATAGATAGAATTTGAAGGCTTGGGAATGTGTCTTGGTTTTGGACACTTAAGACTTATCAAAGTGCTAAGTTCGTTCTCAACGTATTCGAGAAGGCGTGCTTTAGCCTATAGGTTCACACTCATCTCGTACATCCCCAGGTAAGCATAAAGGTCTCTTAAAGAGATTTATACGAAATGCTTGCCTTAGACAGGATGTCCGTGATACAGGCGTTCCCCCTTCCAGATTGCACAAGTTCCCACGTTTCAAACTTACTTAAGACGATGATGAGATTCCACAAAGAGAAAGATCCTAATCACACAGAAGAGTCTCTTGTAGCTTCTTCGCGAAATCGGATAAGAAATAAGATAGAGAAAAGACAGAGAAAATGTTCGTAAAAATAAATAAGGAGGTAAGTTCTAGAAGAGTTTTCTAAGCACAAACCAATTGCACTAAGGACTCTTAGGTTATAGTCTAGGTCGGTGTGTTTCTAATACCCTATCCTAGTTCCCTATAACCATGTCTCTGATACCAAACTGTGACACCCCGCCCGGCGGCGGAAACACCGGGCTGTCATTGAAATTGGATATCAATAGTAAACACAGCACATGGTATTTATTTATTAAGTTCAATAATGATGTAGTAAGTTTTGAACCTAAGTCTTAAATGAATACGACAAAAGTAATAAAACCGAAACAGTAACTGCAAATGTCTGATTTATTATTCTAGATCCAAGGCAATCCTATGTCTTGGCAAAAGCAGCAAAAATAATCAAGCAACACCTGAAATATGTAAAAAATAAAGTTAGCTATTTAAAGCTAGTGAGTAAACCACAATTTAAATACATAAATATATAGAAATCCGAGATCATCATAATATGCTGCGCAATCTTACATGCATAGCTATTTCATATCATTCTCGACCATGACACCTTGAACACACATTGAACACACATTGAACACCATCATTGTATAGCAACTTGTAATCATTTGTCATGAGGAGCCAACTCATGTTGTAAATTAAAGATAACCTTTTTAGTAACCGTCACGTAACCGTCTCGATATAGGTTATCAATAATTATTTTTGCAACTTAGGGACATAGCATAGCAACTTGTAACATAGCAACTTGTAACATTGAAATTGAATGGCCGGGTTTAAATCACCTGTTTTGAAATACATGCAGGTGGGTTTGTCAAACCATTAGCGTTAACATTGTACCGGTGGGATTACTAATAACAATACTACTTTAAACTACCACATAAGGATTGCATCTTGCCGCGGAACAAGACTAACACATTTAATGATCTCATTTGAAAAACAAATAGAAAATTGAAAAACATTGTATAGTAATTGAACATATTTCAAAGTATTACTCACCTTGAATTTACTCACCTTGAAACTCAGGCACGAAACAAATAGTAAATAGTCTGAATTGAAACGAGGATCGTCAAAGTATTAGAATCACCTAATTAAATGACAATCCTAACTTTGTCATGCACAGTTTTGTGAACTTCATGTAATCCTTCTACAAAATCTTGCACTTTCTTGGGTCCAGAATAAGTAACAGGCAATGACATTAGGTCTAGTGGTCCCCGTGGTTGAGCAGAAAAAACCACCTAGAATGGACTAAATCCGGTACTACGATTGACAGCATGATTATGGGCAAATTCAGCTTGATAAAGTTTTTGATCCCAAGCTTTCACATGTTCACCCACTAGGCACCACAACAAATTACCGAGCGAACGATTAACAACTTCAGTTTGCCCATCCGTCTGAGGGTGATAGGCGCTACTGAAATTGAGCTGAGTATTCACCATCTTCCACAAACTACGCCAAAAGTGACTGAGGAAACGAGTGTCCCGGTCAGACACGATGGACGTTGGTAAACCATGTAACCTGTAAATATCACGGAAGAACAACTGAGCTACATTAACTGCATCCGTCGTTTTCTTACAAGGGATAAAGTGCGCCATCTTTGAAAACCGATCAACAACCACAAAAATCGAGTCATTACCACGTTGAGTACGTGGTAAACCCAACACAAAATCGATCAACAACCACAAAAGTCGTAGCCCTCGTTCCGGTCTTCGATTTGACTGGTAGCTCGTCCGAAACGGAGGCCTGTAACTCAAGTTATGCCCATTTCTGTGAGGCACGATCATGGGCCTCTAGAAATATAAGGGCCCGCTCCTCCACACTTGGGCCCGCATCATTCCCCCCTGGGTAGACGAAATTCGACCGCGAATTTGGACCAACTTCATCATCAGAAGAATCCTCATAATAAGGTAGCAAGTGTTTTACATTAAAAACATCAGAACAACGAATGTTACTTGGCAGCTTTAGACGATAAGCATTTGAGTTTATCTTCTCCATAATTTCCACAGGCCCAATCTTCTTAGCTGACAGTTTGTTGTATTGCCCAACCGAAAATCGATCCTTTGTTAAAACAGCCCACACAAAATCACCTTCTTCAAAATCAACTTGTCGACGCTTTTTATCAGCAGCTTGCTTATACTTAGAATTGGCTCGAACTAAGTTGTCATGCACAGTTTTGTGAACTTCATGTAATCCTTCTACAAAATCTTGCACTTTCTTGGGTCCAGAATAAGTAACAGGCAATGACATTAGGTCTAGTGGTCCCCGTGGTTGAGCAGAATAAACCACCTGGAATGGACTAAATCCGGTACTACGATTGACAGCATGATTATGGGCAAATTCAGCTTGATAAAGTTTTTGATCCCAAGCTTTCACATGTTCACCCACTAGGCACCGCAACAAATTATCGAGCGAACGATTAACAACTTCAGTTTGCCTATCCGTCTGAGGGTGATAGGCGCTACTGAAATTGAGCTGAGTATTCACCATCTTCCACAAACTACGCCAAAAGTGACTGAGGAAACGAGTGTCCCGGTAAGACACGATGGACGTTGGTAAACCATGTAACCTGTAAATATCACGGAAGAACAACTGAGCTACATTAACTGCATCCGTCGTCTTCTTACAAGGGATAAAGTGCGCCATCTTTGAAAACCGATCAACAACCACAAAAATCGAGTCATTACCACGTTGAGTACGTGGTAAACCCAACACAAAATCGATCAACAACCACAAAAGTCGTAGCCCTCGTTCCGGTCTTCGATTTGACTGGTAGCTCGTCCGAAACGGAGGCCTGTAACTCAAGTTATGCCCATTTCTGTGAGGCACGATCATGGGCCTCTAGAAATATAAGGGCCCGCTCCTCCACACTTGGGCCCGCATCATTCCCCCCTGGGTAGACGAAATTCGACCGCGAATTTGGACCAACTTCATCATCAGAAGAATCCTCATAATAAGGTAGCAAGTGTTTTACATTAAAAACATCAGAACAACGAATGTTACTTGGCAGCTTTAGACGATAAGCATTTGAGTTTATCTTCTCCACAATTTCCACAGGCCCAATCTTCTTAGCTGACAGTTTGTTGTATTGCCCAACCGAAAATCGATCCTTTGTTAAAACAGCCCACACAAAATCAACTTCTTCAAAATCAACTTGTCGACGCTTTTTATCAGCAGCTTGCTTATACTTAGAATTGGCTCGAACTAAGTTGTCATGCACAGTTTTGTGAACTTCATGTAATCCTTCTACAAAATCTTGCACTTTCTTGGGTCCAGAATAAGTAACAGGCAATGACATTAGGTCTAGTGGTCCCCGTGGTTGAGCAGAATAAACCACCTGGAATGGACTAAATCCGGTACTACGATTGACAGCATGATTATGGGCAAATTCAGCTTGATAAAGTTTTTGATCCAAAGCTTTCACATGTTCACCCACTAGGCACCGCAACAAATTACCGAGCGAACGATTAACAACTTCAGTTTGCCTATCCGTCTGAGGGTGATAGGCGCTACTGAAATTGAGCTGAGTATTCACCATCTTCCACAAACTACGCCAAAAGTGACTGAGGAAACGAGTTTCCCGGTAAGACACGATGGACGTTGGTAAACCATGTAACCTGTAAATATCACGGAAGAACAACTGAGCTACATTAACTGCATCCGTCGTCTTCTTACAAGGGATAAAGTGCGCCATCTTTGAAAACCGATCAACAACCACAAAAATCGAGTCATTACCACGTTGAGTACGTGGTAAACCCAACACAAAATCGATCAACAACCACAAAAGTCGTAGCCCTCGTTCCGGTCTTCGATTTGACTGGTAGCTCGTCCGAAACGGAGGCCTGTAACTCAAGTTATGCCCATTTCTGTGAGGCACGATCATGGGCCTCTAGAAATATAAGGGCCCGCTCCTCCACACTTGGGCCCGCATCATTCCCCCCTGGGTAGACGAAATTCGACCGCTAATTTGGACCAACTTCATAATTAGAAGAATCCTCATAATATGGTAGCAAGTGTTTTACATTAAAAACATCAGAACAACGAATGTTACTTGGCAGCTTTAGACGATAAGCATTTGAGTTTATCTTCTCCACAATTTCCACAGGCCCAATCTTCTTAGCTGACAGTTTGTTGTATTCCCCAACCGAAAATCGATCCTTTGTTAAAACAGCCCACACAAAATCACATTCTTCAAAATCAACTTGTCGACGCTTTTTATCAGCAACTTGCTTATACTTAGAATTGGCTCGAACTAAGTTGTCATGCACAGTTTTGTGAACTTCATGTAATCCTTCTACAAAATCTTGCACTTTCTTGGGTCCAGAATAAGTAACAGGCAATGACATTAGGTCTAGTGGTCCCCGTGGTTGAGCAGAATAAACCACCTGGAATGGACAAAATCCGGTACTACGATTAACAGCATGATTATGGGCAAATTCAGCTTGATAAAGTTTTTGATCCCAAGCTTTCACATGTTCACCCACTAGGCACCGCAACAAATTACCGAGCGAACGATTAACAACTTCAGTTTGCCCATCCGTCTGAGGGTGACAGGCGCTACTTAAATTGAGCTGAGTATTCACCATCTTCCACAAACTACGCCAAAAGTGACTGAGGAAACGAGTGTCCCTGTCAGACACGATGGACGTTGGTAAACCATGTAACCTGTAAATATCACGGAAGAACAACTGAGCTACATTAACTGCATCCGTCGTCTTCTTACAAGAGATAAAGTGCGCCATCTTTGAAAACCGATAAACAACCACAAAAATCGAGTCATTACCACGTTGAGTACGTGGTAAACCCAACACAAAATCGATCAACAACCACAAAAGTCGTAGCCCTCGTTCCGGTCTTCTATTTGACTGGTAGCTCGTCCGAAACGGAGGCCTGTAACTCAAGTTATGCCATTTCTGTGAGGCACGATCATGGGCCTCTAGAAATATAAGGGCCCGCTCCTCCACACTTGGGCACGCATCATTCCCCCCTGGGTAGACGAAATTCGACCGCGAATTTGGACCAACTTCATCATCAGAAGAATCCTCATAATAAGGTAGCAAGTGTTTTACATTAAAAACATCAGAACAACGAATGTTACTTGGCAGCTTTAGACGATAAGCATTTGAGTTTATCTTCTCCACAATTTCCACAGGCCCAATCTTCTTAGCTGACAGTTTGTTGTATTCCCCAACCGAAAATCGATCCTTTGTTAAAACAGCCCACACAAAATCACCTTCTTCAAAATCAACTTGTCGACGCTTTTTATCAGCAGCTTGCTTATACTTAGAATTGGCTCGAACTAAGTTGTCATGCACAGTTTTGTGAACTTCATGTAATCCTTCTACAAAATCTTGCACTTTCTTGGGTCCAGAATAAGTAACAGGCAATGACATTAGGTCTAGTGGTCCCCGTGGTTGAGCAGAATAAACCACCTGGAATGGACAAAATCCGGTACTACGATTAACAGCATGATTATGGGCAAATTCAGCTTGATAAAGTTTTTGATCCCAAGCTTTCACATGTTCACCCACTAGGCACCGCAACAAATTACCGAGCGAACGATTAACAACTTCAGTTTGCCCATCCGTCTGAGGGTGACAGGCGCTACTTAAATTGAGCTGAGTATTCACCATCTTCCACAAACTACGCCAAAAGTGACTGAGGAAACGAGTGTCCCTGTCAGACACGATGGACGTTGGTAAACCATGTAACCTGTAAATATCACGGAAGAACAACTGAGCTACATTAACTGCATCCGTCGTCTTCTTACAAGAGATAAAGTGCGCCATCTTTGAAAACCGATAAACAACCACAAAAATCGAGTCATTACCACGTTGAGTACGTGGTAAACCCAACACAAAATCGATCAACAACCACAAAAGTCGTAGCCCTCGTTCCGGTCTTCTATTTGACTGGTAGCTCGTCCGAAACGGAGGCCTGTAACTCAAGTTATGCCATTTCTGTGAGGCACGATCATGGGCCTCTAGAAATATAAGGGCCCGCTCCTCCACACTTGGGCACGCATCATTCCCCCCTGGGTAGACGAAATTCGACCGCGAATTTGGACCAACTTCATCATCAGAAGAATCCTCATAATAAGGTAGCAAGTGTTTTACATTAAAAACATTAGAACAACGAATGTTACTTGGCAGCTTTAGACGATAAGCATTTGAGTTTATCTTCTCCACAATTTCCACAGGCCCAATCTTCTTAGCTGACAGTTTGTTGTATTCCCCAACCGAAAATCGATCCTTTGTTAAAACAGCCCACACAAAATCACCTTCTTCAAAATCAACTTGTCGACGCTTTTTATCAGCAGCTTGCTTATACTTAGAATTGGCTCGAACTAAGTTGTCATGCACAGTTTTGTGAACTTCATGTAATCCTTCTACAAAATCTTGCACTTTCTTGGGTCCAGAATAAGTAACAGGCAATGACATTAGGTCTAGTGGTCCCCGTGGTTGAGCAGAATAAACCACCTGGAATGGACTAAATCCGGTACTACGATTGACAGCATGATTATGGGCAAATTCAGCTTGATAAAGTTTTTGATCCCAAGCTTTCACATGTTCACCCACTAGGCACCGCAACAAATTACCGAGCGAACGATTAACAACTTCAGTTTGCCTATCCGTCTGAGGGTGATAGGCGCTACTGAAATTGAGCTGAGTATTCACCATCTTCCACCAACTACGCCAAAAGTGACTGAGGAAACGAGTGTCCCGGTAAGACACGATGGACGTTGGTAAACCATGTAACCTGTAAATATCACGGAAGAACAACTGAGCTACATTAACTGCATCCGTCGTCTTCTTACAAGGGATAAAGTGCGCCATCTTTGAAAACCGATCAACAACCACAAAAATCGAGTCATTACCACGTTGAGTACGTGGTAAACCCAACACAAAATCGATCAACAACCACAAAAGTCGTAGCCCTCGTTCCGGTCTTCGATTTGACTGGTAGCTTGTCCGAAACGGAGGCCTGTAACTCAAGTTATGCCCATTTCTGTGAGGCACGATCATGGGCCTCTAGAAATATAAGGGCCCGCTCCTCCACACTTGGGCCCGCATCATTCCCCCTTGGGTAGACGAAATTCGACCGCGAATTTGGACCAACTTCATCATCAGAAGAATCCTCATAATAAGGTAGCAAGTGTTTTACATTAAAAACATCAGAACAACGAATGTTACTTGGCAGCTTTAGCCGATAAGCATTTGAGTTTATCTTCTCCACAATTTCCACAGGCCCAATCTTCTTAGCTGACAGTTTGTTGTATTCCCCAACCGAAAATCGATCCTTTGTTAAAACAGCCCACACAAAATCACCTTCTTCAAAATCAACTTGTCGACGCTTTTTATCAGCAGCTTGCTTATACTTAGAATTGGCTCGAACTAAGTTGTCATGCACAGTTTTGTGAACTTCATGTAATCCTTCTACAAAATCTTGCACTTTCTTGGGTCCAGAATAAGTAACAGGCAATGACATTAGGTCTAGTGGTCCCCGTGGTTGAGCAGAATAAACCACCTGGAATGGACTAAATCCGGTACTACGATTGACAACATGATTATGGGCAAATTCAGCTTGATAAAGTTTTTGATCCCAAGCTTTCACATGTTCACCCACTAGGCACCGCAACAAATTACCGAGCGAACGATTAACAACTTCAGTTTGCCTATCCGTCTGAGGGTGATAGGCGCTACTGAAATTGAGCTGAGTATTCACCATCTTCCACAAACTACGCCAAAAGTGACTGAGGAAACGAGTGTCCCGGTAAGACACGATGGACGTTGGTAAACCATGTAACCTGTAAATATCACGGAAGAACAACTGAGCTACATTAACTGCATCCGTCGTCTTCTTACAAGGGATAAAGTGCGCCATCTTTGAAAACCGATCAACAACCACAAAAATCGAGTCATTACCACGTTGAGTACGTGGTAAACCCAACACAAAATCGATCAACAACCACAAAAGTCGTAGCCCTCGTTCCGGTCTTCGATTTGACTGGTAGCTCGTCCGAAACGGAGGCCTGTAACTCAAGTTATGCCCATTTCTGTGAGGCACGATCATGGGCCTCTAGAAATATAAGGGCCCGCTCCTCCACACTTGGGCCCGCATCATTCCCCCCTGGGTAGACGAAATTCGACCGCGAATTTGGACCAACTTCATCATCAGAAGAATCCTCATAATAAGGTAGCAAGTGTTTTACATTAAAAACATCAGAACAACGAATGTTACTTGGCAGCTTTAGACGATAAGCATTTGAGTTTATCTTCTCTACAATTTCCACAGGCCCAATCTTCTTAGCTGACAGTTTGTTGTATTCCCCAACCGAAAATCGATCCTTTGTTAAAACAGCCCACACAAAATCACCTTCTTCAAAATCAACTTGTCGACGCTTTTTATCAGCAGCTTGCTTATACTTAGAATTGGCTCGAACTAAGTTGTCATGCACAGTTTTGTGAACTTCATGTAATCCTTCTACAAAATCTTGCACTTTCTTGGGTCCAGAATAAGTAACAGGCAATGACATTAGGTCTAGTGGTCCCCGTGGTTGAGCAGAATAAACCACCTGGAATGGACTAAATCCGGTACTACGATTGACAGCATGATTATGGGCAAATTCAGCTTGATAAAGTTTTTGATCCCAAGCTTTCACATGTTCACCCACTAGGCACCGCAACAAATTACCGAGCGAACGATTAACAACTTCAGTTTGCCCATCCGTCTGAGGGTGATAGGCGCTACTGAAATTGAGCTGAGTATTCACCATCTTCCACAAACTACGCCAAAAGTGACTGAGGAAACGAGTGTCCCGGTCAGACACGATGGACGTTGGTAAACCATGTAACCTGTAAATATCACGGAAGAACAACTGAGCTACATTAACTGCATCCGTCGTCTTCTTACAAGGGATAAAATGCGCCATCTTTGAAAACCGATCAACAACCACAAAAATCGAGTCATTACCACGTTGAGTACGTGGTAAACCCAACACAAAATCGATCAACAACCACAAAAGTCGTAGCCCTCGTTCCGGTCTTCGATTTGACTGGTAGCTCGTCCGAAACGGAGGCCTGTAACTCAAGTTATGCCCATTTCTGTGAGGCACGATCATGGGCCTCTAGAAATATAAGGGCCCGCTCCTCCACACTTGGGCCCGCATCATTCCCCCCTGGGTAGACGAAATTCGACCGCGAATTTGGACCAACTTCATCATCAGAAGAATCCTCATAATAAGGTAGCAAGTGTTTTACATTAAAAACATCAGAACAACGAATGTTACTTGGCAGCTTTAGACGATAAGCATTTGAGTTTATTTTCTCCACAATTTCCACAGGCCCAATCTTCTTTGCTGACAGTTTGTTGTATTCCCCAACCGAAAATCGATCCTTTGTTAAAACAGCCCACACAAAATCACCTTCTTCAAAATCAACTTGTCGACGCTTTTTATCAGCAGCTTGCTTATACTTAGAATTGGCTCGAACTAAGTTGTCATGCACAGTTTTGTGAACTTCATGTAATCCTTCTACAAAATCTTGCACTTTCTTGGGTCCAGAATAAGTAACAGGCAATGACATTAGGTCTAGTGGTCCCCGTGGTTGAGCAGAATAAACCACCTGGAATGGACTAAATCCGGTACTACGATTGACAGCATGATTATGGGCAAAATCAGCTTGATAAAGTTTTTGATCCCAAGCTTTCACATGTTCACCCACTAGGCACCGCAACAAATTACCGAGCGAACGATTAACAACTTCAGTTTGCCCATCCGTCTGAGGGTGATAGGCGCTACTGAAATTGAGCTGAGTATTCACCATCTTCCACAAACTACGCCAAAAGTGACTGAGGAAACGGGTGTCCCGGTCAGACACGATGGACGTTGGTAAACCATGTAACCTGTAAATATCACGGAAGAACAACTGAGCTACATTAACTGCATCCGTCGTCTTCTTACAAGGGATAAAATGCGCCATCTTTGAAAACCGATCAACAACCACAAAAATCGAGTCATTACCACGTTGAGTACGTGGTAAACCCAACACAAAATCGATCAACAACCACAAAAGTCGTAGCCCTCGTTCCGGTCTTCGATTTGACTGGTAGCTCGTCCGAAACGGAGGCCTGTAACTCAAGTTATGCCCATTTCTGTGAGGCACGATCATGGGCCTCTAGAAATATAAGGGCCCGCTCCTCCACACTTGGGCCCGCTTCATTCCCCCCTGGGTAGACGAAATTCGACCGCGAATTTGGACCAACTTCATCATCAGAAGAATCCTCATAATAAGGTAGCAAGTGTTTTACATTAAAAACATCAGAACAACGAATGTTACTTGGCAGCTTTAGACGATAAGCATTTGAGTTTATTTTCTCCACAATTTCCACAGGCCCAATCTTCTTAGCTGACAGTTTGTTGTATTCCCCAACCGAAAATCGATCCTTTGTTAAAACAGCCCACACAAAATCACCTTCTTCAAAATCAACTTGTCGACGCTTTTTATCAGCAGCTTGCTTATACTTAGAATTGGCTCGAACTAAGTTGTCATGCACAGTTTTGTGAACTTCATGTAATCCTTCTACAAAATCTTGCACTTTCTTGGGTCCAGAATAAGTAACAGGCAATGACATTAGGTCTAGTGGTCCCCGTGGTTGAGCAGAATAAACCACCTGGAATGGACTAAATCCGGTACTACGATTGACAGCATGATTATGGGCAAATTCAGCTTGATAAAGTTTTTGATCCCAAGCTTTCACATGTTCACCCACTAGGCACCGCAACAAATTACCGAGCGAACGATTAACAACTTCAGTTTGCCTATCCGTCTGAGGGTGATAGGCGCTACTGAAATTGAGCTGAGTATTCACCATCTTCCACAAACTACGCCAAAAGTGACTGAGGAAACGAGTGTCCCGGTCAGACACGATGGACGTTGGTAAACCATGTAACCTGTAAATATCACGGAAGAACAACTGAGCTACATTAACTGCATCCGTCGTCTTCTTACAAGGGATAAAATGCGCCATCTTTGAAAACCGATCAACAACCACAAAAATCGAGTCATTACCATGTTGAGTACGTGGTAAACCCAACACAAAATCGATCAACAACCACAAAAGTCGTAGCCCTCGTTCCGGTCTTCGATTTGACTGGTAGCTCGTCCGAAACGGAGGCCTGTAACTCAAGTTATGCCCATTTCTGTGAGGCACGATCATGGGCCTCTAGAAATATAAGGGCCCGCTCCTCCACACTTGGGCCCGCATCATTCCCCCCTGGGTAGACGAAATTCGACCGCGAATTTGGACCAACTTCATCATCAGAAGAATCCTCATAATAAGGTAGCAAGTGTTTTACATTAAAAACATCAGAACAACGAATGTTACTTGGCAGCTTTAGACGATAAGCATTTGAGTTTATCTTCTCCACAATTTCCACAGGCCCAATCTTCTTAGCTGACAGTTTGTTGTATTCCCCAACCGAAAATCGATCCTTTGTTAAAACAGCCCACACAAAATCACCTTCTTCAAAATCAACTTGTCGACGCTTTTTATCAGCAGCTTGCTTATACTTAGAATTGGCTCGAACTAAGTTGTCATGCACAGTTTTGTGAACTTCATGTAATCCTTCTACAAAATCTTGCACTTTCTTGGGTCCAGAATAAGTAACAGGCAATGACATTAGGTCTAGTGGTCCCCGTGGTTGAGCAGAATAAACCACCTGGAATGGACTAAATCCGGTACTACGATTGACAGCATGATTATGGGCAAAATCAGCTTGATAAAGTTTTTGATCCCAAGCTTTCACATGTTCACCCACTAGGCACCGCAACAAATTACCGAGCGAACGATTAACAACTTCAGTTTGCCCATCCGTCTGAGGGTGATAGGCGCTACTGAAATTGAGCTGAGTATTCACCATCTTCCACAAACTACGCCAAGAGTGACTGAGGAAACGAGTGTCCCGGTCAGACACGATGGACGTTGGTAAACCATGTAACCTGTAAATATCACGGAAGAACAACTGAGCTACATTAACTGCATCCGTCGTCTTCTTACAAGGGATAAAATGCGCCATCTTTGAAAACCGATCAACAACCACAAAAATCGAGTCATTACCATGTTGAGTACGTGGTAAACCCAACACAAAATCGATCAACAACCACAAAAGTCGTAGCCCTCGTTCCGGTCTTCGATTTGACTGGTAGCTCGTCCGAAACGGAGGCCTGTAACTCAAGTTATGCCCATTTCTGTGAGGCACGATCATGGGCCTCTAGAAATATAAGGGCCCGCTCCTCCACACTTGGGCCCGCATCATTCCCCCCTGGGTAGACGAAATTCGACCGCGAATTTGGACCAACTTCATCATCAGAAGAATCCTCATAATAAGGTAGCAAGTGTTTTACATTAAAAACATCAGAACAACGAATGTTACTTGGCAGCTTTAGACGATAAGCATTTGAGTTTATCTTCTCCACAATTTCCACAGGCCCAATCTTCTTAGCTGACAGTTTGTTGTATTCCCCAACCGAAAATCGATCCTTTGTTAAAACAGCCCACACAAAATCACCTTCTTCAAAATCAACTTGTCGACGCTTTTTATCAGCAGCTTGCTTATACTTAGAATTGGCTCGAACTAAGTTGTCATGCACAGTTTTGTGAACTTCATGTAATCCTTCTACAAAATCTTGCACTTTCTTGGGTCCAGAATAAGTAACAGGCAATGACATTAGGTCTAGTGGTCCCCGTGGTTGAGCAGAATAAACCACCTGGAATGGACTAAATCTGGTACTACGATTGACAGCATGATTATGGGCAAATTCAGCTTGATAAAGTTTTTGATCCCAAGCTTTCACATGTTCACCCACTAGGCACCGCAACAAATTACCGAGCGAACGATTAACAACTTCAGTTTGCCCATCCGTCTGAGGGTGATAGGCGCTACTGAAATTGAGCTGAGTATTCACCATCTTCCACAAACTACGCCAAAAGTGACTGAGGAAACGAGTGTCCCGGTCAGACACGATGGACGTTGGTAAACCATGTAACCTGTAAATATCACGGAAGAACAACTGAGCTACATTAACTGCATCCGTCGTCTTCTTACAAGGGATAAAATGCGCCATCTTTGAAAACCGATCAACAACCACAAAAATCGAGTCATTACCACGTTGAGTACGTGGTAAACCCAACACAAAATCGATCAACAACCACAAAAGTCGTAGCCCTCGTTCCGGTCTTCGATTTGACTGGTAGCTCGTCCGAAACGGAGGCCTGTAACTCAAGTTATGCCCATTTCTGTGAGGCACGATCATGGGCCTCTAGAAATATAAGGGCCCGCTCCTCCACACTTGGGCCCGCATCATTCCCCCCTGGGTAGACGAAATTCGACCGCGAATTTGGACCAACTTCATCATCAGAAGAATCCTCATAATAAGGTAGCAAGTGTTTTACATTAAAAACATCAGAACAACGAATGTTACTTGGCAGCTTAAGACGATAAGCATTTGAGTTTATCTTCTCCACAATTTCCACAGGCCCAATCTTCTTAGCTGACAGTTTGTTGTATTCCCCAACCGAAAATCGATCCTTTGTTAAAACAGCCCACACAAAATCACCTTCTTCAAAATCAACTTGTCGACGCTTTTTATCAGCAGCTTGCTTATACTTAGAATTGGCTCGAACTAAGTTGTCATGCACAGTTTTGTGAACTTCATGTAATCCTTCTACAAAATCTTGCACTTTCTTGGGTCCAGAATAAGTAACAGGCAATGACATTAGGTCTAGTGGTCCCCGTGGTTGAGCAGAATAAACCACCTGGAATGGACTAAATCCGGTACTACGATTGACACCATGATTATGGGCAAATTCAGCTTGATAAAGTTTTTGATCCCAAGCTTTCACATGTTCACCCACTAGGCACCGCAACAAATTACCGAGCGAACGATTAACAACTTCAGTTTGCCTATCCGTCTGAGGGTGATAGGCGCTACTGAAATTGAGCTGAGTATTCACCATCTTCCACAAACTACGCCAAAAGTGACTGAGGAAACGAGTGTCCCGGTCAGACACGATGGACGTTGGTAAACCAGGTAACCTGTAAATATCACGGAAGAACAACTGAGCTACATTAACTGCATCCGTCGTCTTCTTACAAGGGATAAAATGCGCCATCTTTGAAAACCGATCAACAACCACAAAAATCGAGTCATTACCACGTTGAGTACGTGGTAAACCCAACACAAAATCGATCAACAACCACAAAAGTCGTAGCCCTCGTTCCGGTCTTCGATTTAACTGGTAGCTCGTCCGAAACGGAGGCCTGTAACTCAAGTTATGCCCATTTCTGTGAGGCACGATCATGGGCCTCTAGAAATATAAGGGCCCGCTCCTCCACACTTGGGCCCGCATCATTCCCCCCTGGGTAGACGAAATTCGACCGCGAATTTGGACCAACTTCATCATCAGAAGAATCCTCATAATAAGGTAGCAAGTGTTTTACATTAAAAACATCAGAACAACGAATGTTACTTGGCAGCTTTAGACGATAAGCATTTGAGTTTATCTTCTCCACAATTTCCACAGGCCCAATCTTCTTAGCTGACAGTTTGTTGTATTCCCCAACCGAAAATCGATCCTTTGTTAAAACAGCCCACACAAAATCACCTTCTTCAAAATCAACTTGTCGACGCTTTTTATCAGCAGCTTGCTTATACTTAGAATTGGCTCGAACTAAGTTGTCATGCACAGTTTTGTGAACTTCATGTAATCCTTCTACAAAATCTTGCACTTTCTTGGGTCCAGAATAAGTAACAGGCAATGACATTAGGTCTAGTGGTCCCCGTGGTTGAGCAGAATAACCACCTGGAATGGACTAAATCCGGTACTACGATTGACACCATGATTATGGGCAAATTCAGCTTGATAAAGTTTTTGATCCCAAGCTTTCACAAGTTCACCCACTAGGCACCGCAACAAATTACCGAGCGAACGATTAACAACTTCAGTTTGCCCATCCGTCTGAGGGTGATAGGCGCTACTGAAATTGAGCTGAGTATTCACCATCTTCCACAAACTACGCCAAAAGTGACTGAGGAAACGAGTGTCCCGGTCAGACACGATGGAAGTTGGTAAACCATGTAACCTGTAAATATCACGGAAGAACAACTGAGCTACATTAACTGCATCCGTCGTCTTCTTACAAGGGATAAAATGCGCCATCTTTGAAAACCGATCAACAACCACAAAAATCGAGTCACTACCACGTTGAGTACGTGGTAAACCCAACACAAAATCGATCAACAACCACAAAAGTCGTAGCCCTCGTTCCGGTCTTCGATTTGACTGGTAGCTCGTCCGAAACGGAGGCCTGTAACTCAAGTTATGCCCATTTCTGTGAGGCACGATCATGGGCCTCTAGAAATATAAGGGCCCGCTCCTCCACACTTGGGCCCGCATCATTCCCCCCTGGGTAGACGAAATTCGACCGCGAATTTGGACCAACTTCATCATCAGAAGAATCCTCATAATAAGGTAGCAAGTGTTTTACATTAAAAACATCAGAACAACGAATGTTACTTGGCAGCTTTAGACGATAAGCATTTGAGTTTATCTTCTCCACAATTTCCACAGGCCCAATCTTCTTAGCTGACAGTTTGTTGTATTCCCCAACCGAAAATCGATCCTTTGTTAAAACAGCCCACACAAAATCACCTTCTTCAAAATCAACTTGTCGACGCTTTTTATCAGCAGCTTGCTTATACTTAGAATTGGCTCGAACTAAGTTGTCATGCACAGTTTTGTGAACTACATGTAATCCTTCTACAAAATCTTGCACTTTCTTGGGTCCAGAATAAGTAACAGGCAATGACATTAGGTCTAGTGGTCCCCGTGGTTGAGCAGAATAAACCACCTGGAATGGACTAAATCCGGTACTACGATTGACAGCATGATTATGGGCAAATTCAGCTTGATAAAGTTTTTGATCCCAAGCTTTCACATGTTCACCCACTAGGCACCGCAACAAATTACCGAGCGAACGATTAACAACTTCAGTGTGCCCATCCGTCTGAGGGTGATAGGCGCTACTGAAATTGAGCTGAGTATTCACCATCTTCCACAAACTACGCCAAAAGTGACTGAGGAAACGAGTGTCCCGGTCAGACACGATGGACGTTGGTAAACCATGTAACCTGTAAATATCACGGAAGAACAACTGAGCTACATTAACTGCATCCGTCGTCTTCTTACAAGGGATAAAATGCGCCATCTTTGAAAACCGATCAACAACCACAAAAATCGAGTCATTACCACGCTGAGTACGTGGTAAACCCAACACAAAATCGATCAACAACCACAAAAGTCGTAGCCCTCGTTCCGGTCTTCGATTTGACTGGTAGCTTGTCCGAAACGGAGGCCTGTAACTCAAGTTATGCCCATTTCTGTGAGGCACGATCATGGGCCTCTAGAAATATAAGGGCCCGCTCCTCCACACTTGGGCCCGCATCATTCCCCCCTGGGT
This sequence comes from Tagetes erecta, assembly GCA_030867185.1. Lineage (NCBI taxonomy): Eukaryota > Viridiplantae > Streptophyta > Magnoliopsida > Asterales > Asteraceae > Tagetes > Tagetes erecta. Next base: position 59,977,819 of record CM061486.1, on the reverse strand, counting down.
AGACGAAATTCGACCGCGAATTTGGACCAACTTCATCATCAGAAGAATCCTCATAATAAGGTAGCAAGTGTTTTACATTAAAAACATCAGAACAACGAATGTTACTTGGCAGCTTTAGACGATAAGCATTTGAGTTTATCTTCTCCACAATTTCCACAGGCCCAATCTTCTTAGCTGACAGTTTGTTGTATTCCCCAACCGAAAATCGATCCTTTGTTAAAACAGCCCACACAAAATCACCTTCTTCAAAATCAACTTGTCGACGCTTTTTATCAGCAGCTTGCTTATACTTAGAATTGGCTCGAACTAAGTTGTCATGCACAGTTTTGTGAACTTCATGTAATCCTTCTACAAAATCTTGCACTTTCTTGGGTCCAGAATAAGTAACAGGCAATGACATTAGGTCTAGTGGTCCCCGTGGTTGAGCAGAATAAACCACCTGGAATGGACTAAATCCGGTACTACGATTGACAGCATGATTATGGGCAAATTCAGCTTGATAAAGTTTTTGATCCCAAGCTTTCACATGTTCACCCACTAGGCACCGCAACCAATTACCGAGCGAACGATTAACAACTTCAGTTTGCCCATCCATCTGAGGGTGATAGGCGCTACTGAAATTGAGCTGAGTATTCACCATCTTCCACAAACTACGCCAAAAGTGACTGAGGAAACGAGTGTCCCGGTCAGACACGATGGACGTTGGTAAACCATGTAACCTGTAAATATCACGGAAGAACAACTGAGCTACATTAACTGCATCCGTCGTCTTCTTACAAGGGATAAAATGCGCCATCTTTGAAAACCGATCAACAACCACAAAAATCGAGTCATTACCACGTTGAGTACGTGGTAAACCCAACACAAAATCGATCAACAACCACAAAAGTCGTAGCCCTCGTTCCGGTCTTCGATTTGACTGGTAGCTCGTCCGAAACGGAGGCCTGTAACTCAAGTTATGCCCATTTCTGTGAGGCACGATCATGGGCCTCTAGAAATATAAGGGCCCGCTCCTCCACACTTGGGCCCGCATCATTCCCCCCTGGGTAGACGAAATTCGACCGCGAATTTGTACCAACTTCATCATCAGAAGAATCCTCATAATAAGGTAGCAAGTGTTTTACATTAAAAACATCAGAACAACGAATGTTACTTGGCAGCTTTAGAAGATAAGCATTTGAGTTTATCTTCTCCACAATTTCCACAGGCCCAATCTTCTTAGCTGACAGTTTGTTGTATTCCCCAACCGAAAATCGATCCTTTGTTAAAACAGCCCACACAAAATCACCTTCTTCAAAATCATCTTGTCGACGCTTTTTATCAGCAGCTTGCTTATACTTAGAATTGGTTCGAACTAAGTTGTCATGCACAGTTTTGTGAACTTCATGTAATCCTTCTACAAAATCTTGCACTTTCTTGGGTCCAGAATAAGTAACAGGCAATGACATTAGGTCTAGTGGTCCCCGTGGTTGAGTAGAATAAACCACCTGGAATGGACTAAATCCGGTACTACGATTGACAGCATGATTATGGGCAAATTCAGCTTGATAAAGTTTTTGATCCCAAGCTTTCACATGTTCACCCACTAGGCACCGCAACAAATTACCGAGCGAACGATTAACAACTTCAGTTTGCCCATCCGTCTGAGGGTGATAGGCGCTACTGAAATTGAGCTGAGTATTCACCATCTTCCACAAACTACGCCAAAAGTGACTGAGGAAACGAGTGTCCCGGTCAGACACGATGGACGTTGGTAAACCATGTAACCTGTAAATATCACGGAAGAACAACTGAGCTACATTAACTACATCCGTCGTCTTCTTACAAGGGATAAAATGCGCCATCTTTGAAAACCGATCAACAACCACAAAAATCGAGTCATTACCACGTTGAGTACGTGGTAAACCCAACACAAAATCGATCAACAACCACAAAAGTCGTAGCCCTCGTTCCGGTCTTCGATTTGACTGGTAGCTCGTCCGAAACGGAGGCCTGTAACTCAAGTTCTGCCCATTTCTGTAAGGCACGATCATGGGCCTCTAGAAATATAAGGGCCCGCTCCTCCACACTTGGGCCCGCATCATTCCCCCCTGGGTAGACGAAATTCGACCGCGAATTTGGACCAACTTCATCATCAGAAGAATCCTCATAATAAGGTAGCAAGTGTTTTACATTAAAAACATCAGAACAACGAATGTTACTTGGCAGCTTTAGACGATAAGCATTTGAGTTTATCTTCTCCACAATTTCCACAGGCCCAATCTTCTTAGCTGACAGTTTGTTGTATTCCCCAACCGAAAATCGATCCTTTGTTAAAACAGCCCACACAAAATCACCTTCTTCAAAATCAACTTGTCGACGCTTTTTATCAGCAGCTTGCTTATACTTAGAATTGGCTCGAACTAAGTTGTCATGCACAGTTTTGTGAACTTCATGTAATCCTTCTACAAAATCTTGCACTTTCTTGGGTCCAGAATAAGTAACAGGCAATGACATTAGGTCTAGTGGTCCCCGTGGTTGAGCAGAATAAACCACCTGGAATGGACTAAATCCGGTACTAAGATTGACAGCATGATTATGGGCAAATTCAGCTTGATAAAGTTTTTGATCCCAAGCTTTCACATGTTCACCCACTAGGCACCGCAACAAATTACCGAGCGAACGATTAACAACTTCAGTTTGCCCATCCGTCTGAGGGTGATAGGCGCTACTGAAATTGAGCTGAGTATTCACCATCTTCCACAAACTACGCCAAAAGTGACTGAGGAAACGAGTGTCCCGGTCAGACACGATGGACGTTGGTAAACCATGTAACCTGTAAATATCACGGAAGAACAACTGAGCTACATTAACTGCATCCGTCGTCTTCTTACAAGGGATAAAATGCGCCATCTTTGAAAACCGATCAACAACCACAAAAATCGAGTCATTACCACGTTGAGTACGTGGTAAACCCAACACAAAATCGATCAACAACCACAAAAGTCGTAGCCCTCGTTCCGGTATTCGATTTGACTGGTAGCTCGTCCGAAACGGAGGCCTGTAACTCAAGTTATGCCCATTTCTGTGAGGCACGATCATGGGCCTCTAGAAATATAAGGGCCCGCTCCTCCACACTTGGGCCCGCATCATTCCCCCCTGGGTAGACGAAATTCGACCGCGAATTTGGACCAACTTCATCATCAGAAGAATCCTCATAATAAGGTAGCAAGTGTTTTACATTAAAAACATCAGAACAACGAATGTTACTTGGCAGCTTTAGACGATAAGCATTTGAGTTTATCTTCTCCACAATTTCCACAGGCCCAATCTTCTTAGCTGACAGTTTGTTGTATTCCCCAACCGAAAATCGATCCTTTGTTAAAACAGCCCACACAAAATCACCTTCTTCAAAATCAACTTGTCGACGCTTTTTATCAGCAGCTTGCTTATACTTAGAATTGGCTCGAACTAAGTTGTCATGCACAGTTTTGTGAACTTCATGTAATCCTTCTACAAAATCTTGCACTTTCTTGGGTCCAGAATAAGTAACAGGCAATGACATTAGGTCTAGTGGTCCCCGTGGTTGAGCAGAATAAACCACCTGGAATGGACTAAATCCGGTACTACGATTGACAGCATGATTATGGGCAAATTCCGCTTGATAAAGTTTTTGATCCCAAGCTTTCACATGTTCACCCACTAGGCACCGCAACAAATTACCGAGCGAACGATTAACAACTTCAGTTTGCCCATCCGTCTGAGGGTGATAGGCGCTACTGAAATTGAGCTGAGTATTCACCATCTTCCACAAACTACGCCAAAAGTGACTGAGGAAACGAGTGTCCCGGTCAGACACGATGGACGTTGGTAAACCATGTAACCTGTAAATATCACGGAAGAACAACTGAGCTACATTAACTGCATCCGTCGTCTTCTTACAAGGGATAAAATGCGCCATCTTTGAAAACCGATCAACAACCACAAAAGTCGAGTCATTACCACGTTGAGTACGTGGTAAACCCAACACAAAATCGATCAACAACCACAAAAGTCGTAGCCCTCGTTCCGGTCTTCGATTTGACTGGTAGCTCGTCCGAAACGGAGGCCTGTAACTCAAGTTATGCCCATTTCTGTAAGGCACGATCATGGGCCTCTAGAAATATAAGGGCCCGCTCCTCCACACTTGGGCCCGCATCATTCCCCCCTAGGTAGACGAAATTCGACCGCGAATTTGGACCAACTTCATCATCAGAAGAATCCTCATAATAAGGTAGCAAGTGTTTTACATTAAAAACATCAGAACAACGAATGTTACTTGGCAGCTTTAGACGATAAGCATTTGAGTTTTTTCTTCTCCACAATTTCCACAGGCCCAATCTTCTTAGCTGACAGTTTGTTGTATTCCCCAACCGAAAATCGATCCTTTGTTAAAACAGCCCACACAAAATCACCTTCTTCAAAATCAACTTGTCGACGCTTTTTATCAGCAGCTTGCTTATACTTAGAATTGGCTCGAACTAAGTTGTCATGCACAGTTTTGTGAACTTCATGTAATCCTTCTACAAAATCTTGCACTTTCTTGGGTCCAGAATAAGTAACAGGCAATGACATTAGGTCTAGTGGTCCCCGTGGTTGAGAAGAATAAACCACCTGGAATGGACTAAATCCGGTACTACGATTGACACCATGATTATGGGCAAATTCAGCTTGATAAAGTTTTTGATCCCAAGCTTTCACATGTTCACCCACTAGGCACCGCAACAAATTACCGAGCGAACGATTAACAACTTCAGTTTGCCCATCCGTCTGAGGGTGATAGGCGCTACTGAAATTGAGCTGAGTATTCACCATCTTCCACAAACTACGCCAAAAGTGACTGAGGAAACGAGTGTCCCGGTCAGACATGATGGACGTTAGTAAACCATGTAACCTGTAAATATCACGGAAGAACAACTGAGCTACATTAACTGCATACGTCGTCTTCTTACAAGGGATAAAATGCGACATCTTTGAAAACCGATCAACAACCACAAAAATCGAGTCATTACCACGTTGAGTACGTGGTAAACCCAACATAAAATCGATCAACAACCACAAAAGTCGTAGCCCTCGTTCCGGTCTTCGATTTGACTGGTAGCTCGTCCGAAACGGAGGCCTGTAACTCAAGTTATGCCCATTTCTGTGAGGCACGATCATGGGCCTCTAGAAATATAAGGGCCCGCTCCTCCACACTTGGGCCCGCATCATTCCCCCCTGGGTAGACGAAATTCGACCGCGAATTTGGACCAACTTCATCATCAGAAGAATCCTCATAATAAGGTAGCAAGTGTTTTACATTAAAAACATCAGAACAACGAATGTTACTTGGCAGCTTTAGACGATAAGCATTTGAGTTTATCTTCTCCACAATTTCCACAGGCCCAATCTTCTTAGCTGACAGTTTGTTGTATTCCCCAACCGAAAATCGATCCTTTGTTAAACAGCCCACACAAAATCACCTTCTTCAAAATCAACTTGTCGACGCTTTTTATCAGCAGCTTGCTTATACTTAGAATTGGCTCGAACTAAGTTGTCATGCAGAGTTTTGTGAACTTCATGTAATCCTTCTACAAAATCTTGCACTTTCTTGGGTCCAGAATAAGTAACAGGCAATGACATTAGGTCTAGTGGTCCCCGTGGTTGAGCAGAATAAACCACCTGGAATGGACTAAATCCGGTACTACGATTGACAGCATGATTATGGGCAAATTCAGCTTGATAAAGTTTTTGATCCCAAGCTTTCACATGTTCACCCACTAGGCACCGCAACAAATTACCGAGCGAACGATTAACAACTTCAGTTTGCCCATCCGTCTGAGGGTGATAGGCGCTACTGAAATTGAGCTGAGTATTCACCATCTTCCACAAACTACGCCAAAAGTGACTGAGGAAACGAGTGTCCCGGTCAGACACGATGGACGTTGGTAAACCATGTAACCTGTAAATATCACGGAAGAACAACTGAGCTACATTAACTGCATCCGTCGTCTTCTTACAAGGGATAAAATGCGCCATCTTTGAAAACCGATCAACAACCACAAAAATCGAGTCATTACCACGTTGAGTATGTGGTAAACCCAACACAAAATCGATCAACAACCACAAAAGTCGTAGCCCTCGTCCCGGTCTTCGATTTGACTGGTAGCTCGTCCGAAACGGAGGCCTGTAACTCAAGTTATGCCCATTTCTGTGAGGCACGATCATGGGCCTCTAGAAATATAAGGGCCCGCTCCTCCACACTTGGGCCCGCATCATTCCCCCCTAGGTAGACGAAATTCGACCGCGAATTTGGACCAACTTCATCATCAGAAGAATCCTCATAATAAGGTAGCAAGTGTTTTACATTAAAAACATCAGAACAACGAATGTTACTTGGCAGCTTTAGACGATAAGCATTTGAGTTTATCTTCTCCACAATTTCCACAGGCCCAATCTTCTTAGCTGACAGTTTGTTGTATTCCCCAACCGAAAATCGATCCTTTGTTAAAACAGCCCACACAAAATCACCTTCTTTAAAATCAACTTGTCGACGCTTTTTATCAGCAGCTTGCTTATACTTAGAATTGGCTCGAACTAAGTTGTCATGCACAGTTTTGTGAACTTCATGTAATCCTTCAACAAAATCTTGCACTTTCTTGGGTCCAGAATAAGTAACAGGCAATGACATTAGGTCTAGTGGTCCCCGTGGTTGAGCAGAATAAACCACCTGGAATGGACTAAATCCGGTACTACGATTGACAGCATGATTATGGGCAAATTCGGCTTGATAAAGTTTTTGATCCCAAGCTTTCACATGTTCACCCACTAGGCACCGCAACAAATTACCGAGCGAACAATTAACAACTTCAGTTTGCCCATCTGTCTGAGGGTGATAGGCGCTACTGAAATTGAGCTGAGTATTCACCATCTTCCACAAACTACGCCAAAAGTGACTGAGGAAACGAGTGTCCCGGTCAGACACGATGGACGTTGGTAAACCATGTAACCTGTAAATATCACGGAAGAACAACTGAGCTACATTAACTGCATCCGTCGTCTTCTTACAAGGGATAAAATGCGCCATCTTTGAAAACCGATCAACAACCACAAAAATCGAGTCATTACCACGTTGAGTACGTGGTAAACCCAACACAAAATCGATCAACAACCACAAAAGTCGTAGCCCTCGTTCCGGTCTTCGATTTGACTGGTAGCTCGTCCGAAACGGAGGCCTGTAACTCAAGTTATGCCCATTTCTGTGAGGCACGATCATGGGCCTCTAGAAATATAAGGGCCCGCTCCTCCACACTTGGGCCCGCATCATTCCCCCCTGGGTAGACGAAATTCGACCGCGAATTTGGACCAACTTCATCATCAGAAGAATCCTCATAATAAGGTAGCAAGTGTTTTACATTAAAAACATCAGAACAACGAATGTTACTTGGCAGCTTTAGACGATAAGCATTTGAGTTTATCTTCTCCACAATTTCCACAGGCCCAATCTTCTTAGCTGACAGTTTGTTGTATTCCCCAACCGAAAATCGATCCTTTGTTAAAACAGCCCACACAAAATCACCTTCTTCAAAATCAACTTGTCGACGCTTTTTATCAGCAGCTTGCTTATACTTAGAATTGGCTCGAACTAAGTTGTCATGCACAGTTTTGTGAACTTCATGTAATCCTTCTACAAAATCTTGCACTTTCTTGGGTCCAGAATAAGTAACAGGCAATGACATTAGGTCTAGTGGTCCCCGTGGTTGAGCAGAATAAACCACCTGGAATGGACTAAATCCGGTACTACGATTGACAGCATGATTATGGGCAAATTCAGCTTGATAAAGTTTTTGATCCCAAGCTTTCACATGTTCACCCACTAGGCACCGCAACAAATTACCGAGCGAACGATTAACACCTTCAGTTTGCCCATCCGTCTGAGGGTGATAGGCGCTACTGAAATTGAGCTGAGTATTCACCATCTTCCACAAACTACGCCAAAAGTGACTGAGGAAACGAGTGTCCCGGTCAGACACGATGGACGTTGGTAAACCATGTAACCTGTAAATATCACGGAAGAACAACTGAGCTACATTAACTGCATCCGTCGTCTTCTTACAAGGGATAAAATGCGCCATCTTTGAAAACCGATCAACAACCACAAAAATCGAGTCATTACCACGTTGAGTACGTGGTAAACCCAACACAAAATCGATCAACAACCACAAAAGTCGTAGCCCTCGTTCCGGTCTTCGATTTGACTGGTAGCTCGTCCGAAACGGAGGCCTGTAACTCAAGTTATGCCCATTTCTGTGAGGCACGATCATGGGCCTCTAGAAATATAAGGGCCCGCTCCTCCACACTTGGGCCCGCATCATTCCCCCCTGGGTAGACGAAATTCGACCGCGAATTTGGACCAACTTCATCATCAGAAGAATCCTCATAATAAGGTAGCAAGTGTTTTACATTAAAAACATCAGAACAACGAATGTTACTTGGCAGCTTTAGACGATAAGCATTTGAGTTTATCTTCTCCACAATTTCCACAGGCCCAATCTTCTTAGCTGACAGTTTGTTGTATTCCCCAACCGAAAATCGATCCTTTGTTAAAACAGCCCACACAAAATCACCTTCTTCAAAATCAACTTGTCGACGCTTTTTATCAGCAGCTTGCTTATACTTAGAATTGGCTCGAACTAAGTTGTCATGCACAGTTTTGTGAACTTCATGTAATCCTTCTACAAAATCTTGCACTTTCTTGGGTCCAGAATAAGTAACAGGCAATGACATTAGGTCTAGTGGTCCCCGTGGTTGAGCAGAATAAACCACCTGGAATGGACTAAATCCGGTACTACGATTGACACCATGATTATGGGCAAATTCAGCTTGATAAAGTTTTTGATCCCAAGCTTTCACATGTTCACCCACTAGGCACCGCAACAAATTACCGAGCGAACGATTAACAACTTCAGTTTGCCCATCCGTCTGAGGGTGATAGGCGCTACTGAAATTGAGCTGAGTATTCACCATCTTCCACAAACTACGCCAAAAGTGACTGAGGAAACGAGTGTCCCGGTCAGACACGATGGACGTTGGTAAACCATGTAACCTGTAAATATCACGGAAGAACAACTGAGCTACATTAACTGCATACGTCGTCTTCTTACAAGGGATAAAATGCGCCATCTTTGAAAACCGATCAACAACCACAAAAATCGAGTCATTACCACGTTGAGTACGTGGTAAACCCAACATAAAATCGATCAACAACCACAAAAGTCGTAGCCCTCGTTCCGGTCTTCGATTTGACTGGTAGCTCGTCCGAAACGGAGGCCTGTAACTCAAGTTATGCCCATTTCTGTGAGGCACGATCATGGGCCTCTAGAAATATAAGGGCCCGCTCCTCCACACTTGGGCCCGCATCATTCCCCCCTGGGTAGACGAAATTCGACCGCGAATTTGGACCAACTTCATCATCAGAAGAATCCTCATAATAAGGTAGCAAGTGTTTTACATTAAAAACATCAGAACAACGAATGTTACTTGGCAGCTTTAGACGATAAGCATTTGAGTTTATCTTCTCCACAATTTCCACAGGCCCAATCTTCTTAGCTGACAGTTTGTTGTATTCCCCAACCGAAAATCGATCCTTTGTTAAAACAGCCCACACAAAATCACCTTCTTCAAAATCAACTTGTCGACGCTTTTTATCAGCAGCTTGCTTATACTTAGAATTGGCTTGAACTAAGTTGTCATGCAGAGTTTTGTGAACTTCATGTAATCCTTCTACAAAATCTTGCACTTTCTTGGGTCCAGAATAAGTAACAGGCAATGACATTAGGTCTAGTGGTCCCCGTGGTTGAGCAGAATAAACCACCTGGAATGGACTAAATCCGGTACTACGATTGACAGCATGATTATGGGCAAATTCAGCTTGATAAAGTTTTTGATCCCAAGCTTTCACATGTTCACCCACTAGGCACCGCAACAAATTACCGAGCGAACGATTAACAACTTCAGTTTGCCCATCCGTCTGAGGGTGATAGGCGCTACTGAAATTGAGCTGAGTATTCACCATCTTCCACAAACTACGCCAAAAGTGATTGAGGAAACGAGTGTCCCGGTCAGACACGATGGACGTTGGTAAACCATGTAACCTGTAAATATCACGGAAGAACAACTGAGCTACATTAACTGCATCCGTCGTCTTCTTACAACGGATAAAATGCGCCATCTTTGAAAACCGATCAACAACCACAAAAATCGAGTCATTACCATGTTGAGTACGTGGTAAACCCAACACAAAATCGATTAACAACCACAAAAGTCGTAGCCCTCGTTCCGGTCTTCGATTTGACTGGTAGCTCGTCCGAAACGGAGGCCTGTAACTCAAGTTATGCCCATTTCTGTGAGGCACGATCATGGGCCTCTAGAAATATAAGGGCCCGCTCCTCCACACTTGGGCCCGCATCATTCCCCCCTGGGTAGACGAAATTCGACCGCGAATTTGGACCAACTTCATCATCAGAAGAATCCTCATAATAAGGTAGCAAGTGTTTTACATTAAAAACATCAGAACAACGAATGTTACTTGGCAGCTTTAGACGATAAGCATTTGAGTTTATCTTCTCCACAATTTCCACAGGCCCAATCTTCTTAGCTGACAGTTTGTTGTATTCCCCAACCGAAAATCGATCCTTTGTTAAAACAGCCCACACAAAATCACCTTCTTCAAAATCAACTTGTCGACGCTTTTTATCAGCAGTTTGCTTATACTTAGAATTGGATCGAACTAAGTTGTCATGCAGAGTTTTGTGAACTTCATGTAATCCTTCTACAAAATCTTGCACTTTCTTGGGTCCAGAATAAGTAACAGGCAATGACATTAGGTCTAGTGGTCCCCGTGGTTGAGCAGAATAAACCACCTGGAATGGACTAAATCCGGTACTACGATTGACAGCATGATTATGGGCAAATTCAGCTTGATAAAGTTTTTGATCCCAAGCTTTCACATGTTCACCCACTAGGCACCGCAACAAATTACCGAGCGAACGATTAACAACTTCAGTTTGCCCATCCGTCTGAGGGTGATAGGCGCTACTGAAATTGAGCTGAGTATTCACCATCTTCCACAAACTACGCCAAAAGTGATTGAGGAAACGAGTGTCCCGGTCAGACACGATGGACGTTGGTAAACCATGTAACCTGTAAATATCACGGAAGAACAACTGAGCTACATTAACTGCATCCGTCGTCTTCTTACAACGGATAAAATGCGCCATCTTTGAAAACCGATCAACAACCACAAAAATCGAGTCATTACCATGTTGAGTACGTGGTAAACCCAACACAAAATCGATTAACAACCACAAAAGTCGTAGCCCTCGTTCCGGTCTTCGATTTGACTGGTAGCTCGTCCGAAACGGAGGCCTGTAACTCAAGTTATGCCCATTTCTGTGAGGCACGATCATGGGCCTCTAGAAATATAAGGGCCCGCTCCTCCACACTTGGGCCCGCATCATTCCCCCCTGGGTAGACGAAATTCGACCGCGAATTTGGACCAACTTCATCATCAGAAGAATCCTCATAATAAGGTAGCAAGTGTTTTACATTAAAAACATCAGAACAACGAATGTTACTTGGCAGCTTTAGACGATAAGCATTTGAGTTTATCTTCTCCACAATTTCCACAGGCCCAATCTTCTTAGCTGACAGTTTGTTGTATTCCCCAACCGAAAATCGATCCTTTGTTAAAACAGCCCACACAAAATCACCTTCTTCAAAATCAACTTGTCGACGCTTTTTATCAGCAGCTTGCTTATACTTAGAATTGGCTCGAACTAAGTTGTCATGCACAGTTTTGTGAACTTCATGTAATCCTTCTACAAAATCTTGCACTTTCTTGGTTCCAGAATAAGTAACAGGCAATGACATTAGGTCTAGTGGTCCCCGTGGTTGAGCAGAATAAACCACCCGGAATGGACTAAATCCGGTACTACGATTGACATCATGATTATGGGCAAATTCAGCTTGATAAAGTTTTTGATCCCAAGCTTTCACATGTTCACCCACTAGGCACCGCAACAAATTACCGAGCGAACGATTAACAACTTCAGTTTGCCCATCCGTCTGAGGGTGATAGGCGCTACTGAAATTGAGCTGAGTATTCACCATCTTCCACAAACTACGCCAAAAGTGATTGAGGAAACGAGTGTCCTGGTCAGACACGATGGACGTTGGTAAACCATGTAACCTGTAAATATCACGGAAGAACAACTGAGCTACATTAACTGCATCCGTCGTCTTCTTACAACGGATAAAATGCGCCATCTTTGAAAACCGATCAACAACCACAAAAATCGAGTCATTACCATGTTGAGTACGTGGTAAACCCAACACAAAATCGATTAACAACCACAAAAGTCGTAGCCCTCGTTCCGGTCTTCGATTTGACTGGTAGCTCGTCCGAAACGGAGGCCTGTAACTCAAGTTATGCCCATTTCTGTGAGGCACGATCATGGGCCTCTAGAAATATAAGGGCCCGCTCCTCCACACTTGGGCCCGCATCATTCCCCCCTGGGTAGACGAAATTCGACCGCGAATTTGGACCAACTTCATCATCAGAAGAATCCTCATAATAAGGTAGCAAGTGTTTTACATTAAAAACATCAGAACAACGAATGTTACTTGGCAGCTTTAGACGATAAGCATTTGAGTTTATCTTCTCCACAATTTCCACAGGCCCAATCTTCTTAGCTGACAGTTTGTTGTATTCCCCAACCGAAAATCGATCCTTTGTTAAAACAGCCCACACAAAATCACCTTCTTCAAAATCAACTTGTCGACGCTTTTTATCAGCAGCTTGCTTATACTTAGAATTGGCTCGAACTAAGTTGTCATGCACAGTTTTGTGAACTTCATGTAATCCTTCTACAAAATCTTGCACTTTCTTGGGTCCAGAATAAGTAACAGGCAATGACATTAGGTCTAGTGGTCCCCGTGGTTGAGCAGAATAAACCACCTGGAATGGACTAAATCCGGTACTACGATTGACAGCATGATTATGGGCAAATTCAGCTTGATAAAGTTTTTGATCCCAAGCTTTCACATGTTCACCCACTAGGCACCGCAACAAATTACCGAGCGAACGATTAACACCTTTAGTTTGCCCATCCGTCTGAGGGTGATAGGCGCTACTGAAATTGAGCTGAGTATTCACCATCTTCCACAAACTACGCCAAAAGTGACTGAGGAAACGAGTGTCCCGGTCAGACACGATGGACGTTGGTAAACCATGTAACCTGTAAATATCACGGAAGAACAACTGAGCTACATTAACTGCATCCGTCGTCTTCTTACAAGGGATAAAATGCGCCATCTTTGAAAACCGATCAACAACCACAAAAATCGAGTCATTACCACGTTGAGTACGTGGTAAACCCAACACAAAATCGATCAACAACCACAAAAGTCGTAGCCCTCGTTCCGGTCTTCGATTTGACTGGTAGCTCGTCCGAAACGGAGGCCTGTAACTCAAGTTATGCCCATTTCTGTGAGGCACGATCATGGGCCTCTAGAAATATAAGGGCCCGCTCCTCCACACTTGGGCCCGCATCATTCCCCCCTGGGTAGACGAAATTCGACCGCGAATTTGGACCAACTTCATCATCAGAAGAATCCTCATAATAAGGTAGCAAGTGTTTTACATTGAAAACATCAGAACAACGAATGTTACTTGGCAGCTTTAGACGATAAGCATTTGAGTTTATCTTCTCCACAATTTCCACAGGCCCAATCTTCTTAGCTGACAGTTTGTTGTATTCCCCAACCGAAAATCGATCCTTTGTTAAAACATCTCACACAAAATCACCTTCTTCAAAATCAACTTGTCGACGCTTTTTATCAGCAGCTTGCTTATACTTAGAATTGGCTCGAACTAAGTTGTCATGCAGAGTTTTGTGAACTTCATGTAATCCTTCTACAAAATCTTGCACTTTCTTGGGTCCAGAATAAGTAACAGGCAATGACATTAGGTCTAGTGGTCCCCGTGGTTGAGCAGAATAAACCACCTGGAATGGACTAAATCCGGTACTACGAATGACAGCATGATTATGGGCAAATTCAGCTTGATAAAGTTTTTGATCCCAAGCTTTCACATGTTCACCCACTAGGCACCGCAACAAATTACCGAGCGAACGATTAACAACTTCAGTTTGCCCATCCGTCTGAGGGTGATAGGCGCTACTGAAATTGAGCTGAGTATTCACCATCTTCCACAAACTACGCCAAAAGTGACTGAGGAAACGAGTGTCCCGGTCAGACACGATGGACGTTGGTAAACCATGTAACCTGTAAATATCACGGAAGAACAACTGAGCTACATTAACTGCATCCGTCGTCTTCTTACAAGGGATAAAATGCGCCATCTTTGAAAACCGATCAACAACCACTACAATCGAGTCATTACCACGTTGAGTACGTGGTAAACCCAACACAAAATCGATCAACAACCACAAAAGTCGTAGCCCTCGTTCCGGTCTTCGATTTGACTGGTAACTCGTCCGAAACGGAGGCCTGTAACTCAAGTTATGCCCATTTCTGTGAGGCACGATCATGGGCCTATAGAAATATAAGGGCCCGATCCTCCACACTTGGGCCCGCATCATTCCCCCTGGGTAGACGAAATTCGACCGTGAATTTGGACCAACTTCATCATCAGAAGAATCCTCATAATAAGGTAGCAAGTGTTTTACATTAAAAACATCAGAACAACGAATGTTACTTGGCAGCTTTAGACGATAAGCATTTGAGTTTATCTTCTCCACAATTTCCACAGGCCTAATCTTCTTAGCTGACAGTTTGTTGTATTCCCCAACCGAAAATCGATCCTTTGTTAAAACAGCCCACACAAAATCACCTTCTTCAAAATCAACTTGTCGACGCTTTTTATCAACAGCTTGCTTATACTTAGAATTGGCTCGAACTAAGTTGTCATGCACAGTTTTGTGAACTTCATGTAATCCTTCTACAAAATCTTTCACTTTCTTGGGTCCAGAATAAGTAACAGGCAATGACATTAGGTCTAGTGGTCCCCGTGGTTGAGCAGAATAAACCACCTGGAATGGACTAAATCCGGTACTACGATTGACAGCATGATTATGGGCAAATTCAGCTTGATAAAGTTTTTGATCCCAAGCTTTCACATGTTCACCCACTAGGCACCGCAACAAATTACCGAGCGAACGATTAACAACTTCAGTTTGCCCATCCGTCTGAGGGTGATAGGCGCTACTGAAATTGAGCTGAGTATTCACCATCTTCCACAAACTACGCCAAAAGTGACTGAGGAAACGAGTGTCCCGGTCAGACACGATGGACGTTGGTAAACCATGTAACCTGTAAATATCACGGAAGAACAACTGAGCTACATTAACTGCATCCGTCGTCTTCTTACAAGGGATAAAATGCGCCATCTTTGAAAACCGATCAACAACCACAAAAATCGAGTCATTACCACGTTGAGTACGTGGTAAACCCAACACAAAATCGATCAACAACCACAAAAGTCGTAGCCCTCGTTCCGGTCTTCGATTTGACTGGTAGCTCGTCCGAAACGGAGGCCTGTAACTCAAGTTATGCCCATTTCTGTGAGGCACGATCATGGGCCTCTAGAAATATAAGGGCCCGCTCCTCCACACTTGGGCCCGCATCATTCCCCCCTGGGTAGACGAAATTCGACCGCGAATTTGGACCAACTTCATCATCAGAAGAATCCTCATAATAAGGTAGCAAGTGTTTTACATTAAAAACATCAGAACAACGAATGTTACTTGGCAGCTTTAGACGATAAGCATTTGAGTTTATCTTCTCCACAATTTCCACAGGCCCAATCTTCTTAGCTGACAGTTTGTTGTATTCCCCACCGAAAATCGATCCTTTGTTAAAACAGCCCACACAAAATCACCTTCTTCAAAATCAACTTGTCGACGCTTTTTATCAGCAGCTTGCTTATACTTAGAATTGGCTCGAACTAAGTTGTCATGCACAGTTTTGTGAACTTCATGTAATCCTTCTACAAAATCTTGCACTTTCTTGGGTCCAGAATAAGTAACAGGTAATGACATTTGGTGTAGTGGTCCCCGTGGTTGAGCAGAATAAACCACCTGGAATGGACTAAATCCGGTACTACGATTGACAGCATGATTATGGGCAAATTCAGCTTGATAAAGTTTTTGATCCCAAGCTTTCACATGTTCACCCACTAGGCACCGCAACAAATTACCGAGCGAACGATTAACAACTTCAGGTTGCCCATCCGTCTGAGGGTGATAGGCGCTACTGAAATTGAGCTGAGTATTCACCATATTCCACAAACTACGCCAAAAGTGACTGAGGAAACGAGTGTCCCGGTCAGACACGATGGACGTTGGTAAACCATGTAACCTGTAAATATCACGGAAGAACAACTAAGCTACATTAACTGCATCCGTCGTCTTCTTACAAGGGATAAAATGCGCCATCTTTGAAAACCGATCAACAACCACAAAAATCGAGTCATTACCACGTTGAGTACGTGGTAAAACCAACTCAAAATCGATCAACAACCACAAAAGTCATAGCCCTCGTTCCGGTCTTCGATTTGACTGGTAGCTCGTCCGAAACGGAGGCCTGTAACTCAAGTTATGCCCATTTCTGTGAGGCACGATCATGGGCCTCTAGAAATATAAGGGCCTGCTCCTCCACACTTGGGCCCGCATCATTCCCCCCTGGGTAGACGAAATTCGACCGCGAATTTGGACCAACTTCATCATCAGAAGAATCCTCATAATAAGGTAGCAAGTGTTTTACTTTAAAAACATCAGAACAACGAATGTTACTTGGCAGCTTTAGACGATAAGCATTTGAGTTTATCTTCTCCACAATTTCGACAGGCCTAATCTTCTAAGCTGACAGTTTGTTGTATTCCCCAACCGAAAATCGATCTTTTGTTAAAACAGCCCACACAAAATCACCTTCTTCAAAATCAACTTGTCGACGCTTTTTATCAACAGCTTGCTTATACTTAGAATTGGCTCGAACTAAGTTGTCATGCACAGTTTTGTGAACTTCATGTAATCCTTCTACAAAATCTTTCACTTTCTTGGGTCCAGAATAAGTAACAGGCAATGACATTAGGTCTAGTGGTCCCCGTGGTTGAGCAGAATAAACCACCTGGAATGGACTAAATCCGGTACTACGATTGACAGCATGATTATGGGCAAATTCAGCTTGATAAAGTTTTTGATCCCAAGCTTTCACATGTTCACCCACTAGGCACCGCAACAAATTACCGAGCGAACGATTAACAACTTCAGTTTGCCCATCCGTCTGAGGGTGATAGGCGCTACTGAAATTGAGCTGAGTATTCACCATCTTCCACAAACTACGCCAAAAGTGACTGAGGAAACGAGTGTCTCGGTCAGACACGATGGACGTTGGTAAACCATGTAACCTGTAAATATCACGGAAGAACAACTGAGCTACATTAACTGCATCCGTCGTCTTCTTACAAGGGATAAAATGCGCCATCTTTGAAAACCGATCAACAACCACAAAAATCGAGTCATTACCACGTTGAGTACGTGGTAAACCCAACACAAAATCGATCAACAACCACAAAAGTCGTAGCCCTCGTTCCGGTCTTCGATTTGACTGGTAGCTCGTCCGAAACGGAGGCCTGTAACTCAAGTTATGCCCATTTCTGTGAGGCACGATCATGGGCCTCTAGAAATATAAGGGCCCGCTCCTCCACACTTGGGCCCGCATCATTCCCCCCTGGGTAGACGAAATTCGACCGCGAATTTGGACCAACTTCATCATCAGAAGAATCCTCATAATAAGGTAGCAAGTGTTTTACATTAAAAACATCAGAACAACGAATGTTACTTGGCAGCTTTAGACGATAAGCATTTGAGTTTATCTTCTCCACAATTTCCACAGGCCCAATCTTCTTAGCTGACAGTTTGTTGTATTCCCCACCGAAAATCGATCCTTTGTTAAAACAGCCCACACAAAATCACCTTCTTCAAAATCAACTTGTCGACGCTTTTTATCAGCCGCTTGCTTATACTTAGAATTGGCTCGAACTAAGTTGTCATGCACAGTTTTGTGAACTTCATGTAATCCTTCTATAAAATCTTGCACTTTCTTGGTCCAGAATAAGTAACAGGCAATGACATTAGGTCTAGTGGTCCCCGTGGTTGAGCAGAATAAACCACCTGGAATGGACTAAATCCGGTACTACGATTGACAGCATGATTATGGGCAAATTCAGCTTGATAAAGTTTTTGATCCCAAGCTTTCACATGTTCACCCACTAGGCACCGCAACAAATTACCGAGCGAACGATTAACAACTTCAGTTTGCCCATCCGTCTGAGGGTGATAGGCGCTACTGAAAGTGAGCTGAGTATTCACCATCTTCCACAAACTACGCCAAAAGTGACTGAGGAAACGAGTGTCTCCGTCAGACACGATGGACGTTGGTAAACCATGTAACCTGTAAATATCACGGAAGAACAACTGAGCTACATTAACTGCATCTGTCGTCTTCTTACAAGGGATAAAATGCGCCATCTTTGAAAACCGATCAACAACCACAAAAATCGAGTCATTACCACGTTGAGTACGTGGTAAACCCAACACAAAATCGATCAACAACCACAAAAGTCGTAGCCCTCGTTCCGGTCTTCGATTTGAGTGGTAGCTCGTCCGAAACGGAGGCCTGTAACTCAAGTTATGCCCATTTCTGTGAGGCACGATCATGGGCCTCTAGAAATATAAGGGCCCGCTCCTCCACACTTGGGCCCACATCATTCCCCTCTGGGTAGACGAAATTCGACCGCGAATTTGGACCAACTTCATCATCAGAAGAATCCTCATAATAAGGTAGCAAGTGTTTTACATTAAAAACATCAGAACAACGAATGTTACTTGGCAGCTTTAGACGATAAGCATTTGAGTTTATCTTCTCCACAATTTCCACAGGCCCAATCTTCTTAGCTGACAGTTTGTTGTATTCCCCACCGAAAATCGATCCTTTGTTAAAACAGCCCACACAAAATCACCTTCTTCAAAATCAACTTGTCGACGCTTTTTATCAGCAGCTTGCTTATACTTAGAATTGGCTCGAACTAAGTTGTCATGCACAGTTTTGTGAACTTCATGTAATCCTTCTATAAAATCTTGCACTTTCTTGGTCCAAAATAAGTAACAGGCAATGACATTAGGTCTAGTGGTCCCCGTGGTTGATCAGAATAACCACCTGGAATGGACTAAATCCGGTACTACGATTGACAGCATGATTATGGGCAAATTCAGCTTGATAAAGTTTTTGATCCCAAGCTTTCACATGTTCACCCACTAGGCACCGTAACAAATTACCGAGCGAACGATTAACAACTTCAGTTTGCCCATCCGTCTGAGGGTGATAGGCGCTACTGAAATTGAGCTGAGTATTCACCATCTTCCACAAACTACGCCAAAAGTGACTGAGGAAACGAGTGTCTCGGTCAGACACGATGGACGTTGGTAAACCATGTAACCTGTAAATATCACGGAAGAACAACTGAGCTACATTAACTGCATCCGTCGTCTTCTTACAAGGGATAAAATGCGCCATCTTTGAAAACCGATCAACAACCACAAAAATCGAGTCATTACCACGTTGAGTACGTGGTAAACCCAACACAAAATCGATCAACAACCACAAAAGTCGTAGCCCTCGTTCCGGTCTTCGATTTGACTGGTAGCTCGTCCGAAACGGAGGCCTGTAACTCAAGTTATGCCCATTTCTGTGAGGCACGATCATGGGCCTCTAGAAATATAAGGGCCCGCTCCTCCACACTTGGGCCCGCATCATTCCCCCCTGGGTAGACGAAATTCGACCGCGAATTTGGACCAACTTCATCATCAGAAGAATCCTCATAATAAGGTAGCAAGTGTTTTACATTAAAAACATCAGAACAACGAATGTTACTTGGCAGCTTTAGACGATAAGCATTTGAGTTTATCTTCTCCACAATTTCCACAGGCCCAATCTTCTTAGCTGACAGTTTGTTGTATTCCCCACCGAAAATCGATCCTTTGTTAAAACAGCCCACACAAAATCACGTTCTTCAAAATCAACTTGTCGACGCTTTTTATCAGCCGCTTGCTTATACTTAGAATTGGCTCGAACTAAGTTGTCATGCACAGTTTTGTGAACTTCATGTAATCCTTCTATAAAATCTTGCACTTTCTTGGTCCAGAATAAGTAACAGGCAATGACATTAGGTCTAGTGGTCCCCGTGGTTGAGCAGAATAAACCACCTGGAATGGACTAAATCCGGTACTACGATTGACAGCATGATTATGGGCAAATTCAGCTTGATAAAGTTTTTGATCCCAAGCTTTCACATGTTCACCCACTAGGCACCGCAACAAATTACCGAGCGAACGATTAACAACTTCAGTTTGCCCATCCGTCTGAGGGTGATAGGCGCTACTGAAATTGAGCTGAGTATTCACCATCTTCCACAAACTACGCCAAAAGTGACTGAGGAAACGAGTGTCCCGGTCAGACACGATGGACGTTGGTAAACCATGTAACCTGTAAATATCACGGAAGAACAACTGAGCTACATTAACTGCATCCGTCGTCTTCTTACAAGGGATAAAATGCGCCATCTTTGAAAACCGATCAACAACCACAAAAATCGAGTCATTACCACGTTGAGTACGTGGTAAACCCAACACAAAATCGATCAACAACCACAAAAGTCGTAGCCCTCGTTCCGGTCTTCGATTTGACTGGTAGCTCGTCCGAAACGGAGGCCTGTAACTCAAGTTATGCCCATTTCTGTGAGGCACGATCATGGGCCTCTAGAAATATAAGGGCCCGCTCCTCCACACTTGGGCCCACATCATTCCCCTCTGGGTAGACGAAATTCGACCGCGAATTTGGACCAACTTCATCATCAGAAGAATCCTCATAATAAGGTAGCAAGTGTTTTACATTAAAAACATCAGAACAACGAATGTTACTTGGCAGCTTTAGACGAAAAGCATTTGAGTTTATCTTCTCCACATTTTCCACAGGCCCAATCTTCTTAGCTGACAGTTTGTTGTATTCCCCACCGAAAATCGATCCTTTGTTAAAACAGCCCACACAAAATCACCTTCTTCAAAATCAACTTGTCGACGCTTTTTATCAGCAGCTTGCTTATACTTAGAATTGGCTCGAACTAAGTTGTCATGCACAGTTTTGTGAACTTCATGTAATCCTTCTATAAAATCTTGCACTTTCTTGGTCCAGAATAAGTAACAGGCAATGACATTAGGTCTAGTGGTCCCCGTGGTTGAGCAGAATAAACCACCTGGAATGGACTAAATCCGGTACTACGATTGACAGCATGATTATGGGCAAATTCAGCTTGATAAAGTTTTTGATCCCAAGCTTTCACATGTTCACCCACTAGGCACCGCAACAAATTACCGAGCGAACAATTAACAACTTCAGTTTGCCCATCCGTCTGAGGGTGATAGGCGCTACTGAAATTGAGCTGAGTATTCACCATCTTCCACAAACTACGCCAAAAGTGACTGAGGAAACGAGTGTCTCGGTAAGACACGATGGACGTTGGTAAACCATGTAACCTGTAAATATCACGGAAGAACAACTGAGCTACATTAACTGCATCCGTCGTCTTCTTACAAGGGATAAAATGCGCCATCTTTGAAAACCGATCAACAACCACAAAAATCGAGTCATTACCACGTTGAGTACGTGGTAAACCCAACACAAAATCGATCAACAACCACAAAAGTCGTAGCCCTCGTTCCGGTCTTCGATTTGACTGGTAGCTCGTCCGAAACGGAGGCCTGTAACTCAAGTTATGCCCATTTCTGTGAGGCACGATCATGGGCCTCTAGAAATATAAGGGCCCGCTCCTCCACACTTGGGCCCGCATCATTCCCCTCTGGGTAGACGAAATTCGACCGCGAATTTGGACCAACTTCATCATCAGAAGAATCCTCATAATAAGGTAGCAAGTGTTTTACATTAAAAACATCAGAACAACGAATGTTACTTGGCAGCTTTAGACGATATGCATTTGAGTTTATCTTCTCCACAAATTCCACAGGCCCAATCTTCTTAGCTGACAGTTTGTTGTATTCCCCACCGAAAATCGATCCTTTGTTAAAACAGCCCACACAAAATCACCTTCTTCAAAATCAACTTGTCGATGCTTTTTATCAGCAGCTTGCTTATACTTAGAATTGGCTCGAACTAAGTTGTCATGCACAGTTTTGTGAACTTCATGTAATCCTTCTATAAAATCTTGCACTTTCTTGGTCCAGAATAAGTAACAGGCAATGACATTAGGTCTAGTGGTCCCCGTGGTTGAGCAGAATAAACCACCTGGAATGGACTAAATCCGGTACTACGATTGACAGCATGATTATGGGCAAATTCAGCTTGATAAAGTTTTTGATCCCAAGCTTTCACATGTTCACCCACTAGGCACCGCAACAAATTACCGAGCGAACGATTCACAAATTCAGTTTGCCCATCCGTCTGAGGGTGATAGGCGCTACTGAAATTGAGCTGAGTATTCACCATCTTCCACAAACTACGCCAAAAGTGACTGAGGAAACGAGTGTCTCGGTAAGACACGATGGACGTTGGTAAACCATGTAACCTGTAAATATCACGGAAGAACAACTGAGCTACATTAACTGCATCCGTCGTCTTCTTACAAGGGATAAAATGCGCCATCTTTGAAAACCGATCAACAACCACAAAAATCGAGTCATTACCACGTTGAGTACGTGGTAAACCCAACACAAAATCGATCAACAACTACAAAAGTCGTAGCCCTCGTTCCGGTCTTCGATTTGACTGGAAGCTCGTCCAAAACGGAGGCCTGTAACTCAAGTTATGCCCATTTCTGTGAGGCACGATCATGGGCCTCTAGAAATATAAGGGCCCGCTCCTCCACACTTGGGCCCGCATCATTCCCCTCTGGGTAGACGAAATTCGACCGCGAATTTGGACCAACTTCATCATCAGAAGAATCCTCATAATAAGGTAGCAAGTGTTTTACATTAAAAACATCAGAACAACGAATGTTACTTGGCAGCTTTAGACGATAAGCATTTGAGTTTATCTTCTCGACAATTTCCACAGGCCCAATCTTCTTAGCTGACAGTTTGTTGTATTCCCCACCGAAAATCGATCCTTTGTTAAAACAGCCCACACAAAATCACCTTCTTCAAAATCAACTTGTCGATGCTTTTTATCAGCAGCTTGCTTATACTTAGAATTGGCTCGAACTAAGTTGTCATGCACAGTTTTGTGAACTTCTTGTAATCCTTCTACAAAATCTTGCATTTTCTTGGGTCCAGAATAAGTAACAGGCAATGACATTAGGTCTAGTGGTCCCCGTGGTTGAGCAGAATAAACCACCTGGAATGGACTAAATCCGGTACTACGATTGACAGCATGATTATGGGCAAATTCAGCTTGATAAAGTTTTTGATCCCAAGCTTTCACATGTTCACCATTAGGCACCGCAACAAATTACCGAGCGAACGATTAACAACTTCAGTTTGCCCATCCGTCTGAGGGTGATAGGCGCTACTGAAACTGAGCTTTGTATTCACCATCTTCCACAAACTAAGCCAAAAGTGACTGAGGAAACGAGTGTCCCGGTCAGACACGATGGACGTTGGTAAACCATGTAACCTGTAAATATCACGGAAGAACAACTGAGCTACATTAACTGCATCCGTCGTCTTCTTACAAGGGATAAAATGCGCCATCTTAGAAAACCGATCAACAACCACAAAAATCGAGTCATTACCACGTTGAGTACGTGGTAAACCCAACACAAAATCGATCAACAACCACAAAAGTCGTTGCCCTCGTTCCGGTCTTCGATTTGACTGGTAGCTCGTCCGAAACGGAGGCCTGTAACTCAAGTTATGCCCATTTCTGTGAGGCACGATCATGGGCCTCTAGAAATATAAGGGCCTGCTCCTCCACACTTGGGCCCGCATCATTCCCCCCTAGGTAGACGAAATTCGACCGCGAATTTGGACCAACTTCATCATCAGAAGAATCCTCATAATAAGGTAGCAAGTGTTTCACATTAAAAACATCAGAACAACGAATGTTACTTGGCAGCTTTAGACGATAAGCATTTGAGTTTATCTTCTCCACAATTTCCACAGGCCCAATCTTCTTAGCTGACAGTTTGTTGTATTCCCCAACCGAAAATCGATCCTTTGTTAAAACAGCCCACACAAAATCACCTTCTTCAAAATCAACTTGTCGACGCTTTTTATCAGCAGCTTGCTTATACTTAGAATTGGCTCGAACTAAGTTGTCATGCACAGTTTTGTGAACTTCATGTAATCCTTCTACAAAATCTTGCACTTTCTTGGGTCAAGAATAAGTAACAGGCAATGACATTAGGTCTAGTGGTCCCCGTGGTTGAGCAGAATAAACCACCTGGAATGGACTAAATCCGGTACTACGATTGACAGCATGATTATGGGCAAATTCAGCTTGATAAAGTTTTTGATCCCAAGCTTTCACATGTTCACCAACTAGGCACCGCAACAAATTACCGAGCGAACGATTAACAACTTCAGTTTGCCCATCCGTCTGAGGGTGATAGGCGCTACTGAAATTGAGCTGAGTATTCACCATCTTCCACAAACTACGCCAAAAGTGACTGAGGAAACGAGTGTCTCGGTAAGACACGATGGACGTTGGTAAACCATGTAACCTGTAAATATCACGGAAGAACAACTGAGCTACATTAACTGCATCCGTCGTCTTCTTACAAGGGATAAAATGCGCCATCTTTGAAAACCGATCAACAACCACAAAAATCGAGTCATTACCACGTTGAGTACGTGGTAAACCCAACGCAAAATCGATCAACAACTACAAAAGTCGTAGCCCTCGTTCCGGTCTTCGATTTGACTGGAAGCTCGTCCAAAACGGAGGCCTGTAACTCAAGTTATGCCCATTTCTGTGAGGCACGATCATGGGCCTCTAGAAATATAAGGGCCCGCTCCTCCACACTTGGGCCCGCATCATTCCCCTCTGGGTAGACGAAATTCGACCGCGAATTTGGACCAACTTCATCATCAGAAGAATCCTCATAATAAGGTAGCAAGTGTTTTACATTAAAAACATCAGAACAACGAATGTTACTTGGCAGCTTTAGACGATAAGCATTTGAGTTTATCTTCTCGACAATTTCCACAGGCCCAATCTTCTTAGCTGACAGTTTGTTGTATTCCCCACCGAAAATCGATCCTTTGTTAAAACAGCCCACACAAAATCACCTTCTTCAAAATCAACTTGTCGATGCTTTTTATCAGCAGCTTGCTTATACTTAGAATTGGCTCGAACTAAGTTGTCATGCACAGTTTTGTGAACTTCTTGTAATCCTTCTACAAAATCTTGCATTTTCTTGGGTCCAGAATAAGTAACAGGCAATGACATTAGGTCTAGTGGTCCCCGTGGTTGAGCAGAATAAACCACCTGGAATGGACTAAATCCGGTACTACGATTGACAGCATGATTATGGGCAAATTCAGCTTGATAAAGTTTTTGATCCCAAGCTTTCACATGTTCACCATTAGGCACCGCAACAAATTACCGAGCGAACGATTAACAACTTCAGTTTGCCCATCCGTCTGAGGGTGATAGGCGCTACTGAAACTGAGCTTAGTATTCACCATCTTCCACAAACTACGCCAAAAGTGACTGAGGAAACGAGTGTCCCGGTCAGACACGATGGACGTTGGTAAACCATGTAACCTGTAAATATCACGGAAGAACAACTGAGCTACATTAACTGCATCCGTCGTCTTCTTACAAGGGATAAAATGCGCCATCTTTGAAAACCGATCAACAACCACAAAAATCGAGTCATTACCACGTTGAGTACGTGGTAAACCCAACACAAAATCGATCAACAACCACAAAAGTCGTTGCCCTCGTTCCGGTCTTCGATTTGACTGGTAGCTCGTCCGAAACGGAGGCCTGTAACTCAAGTTATGCCCATTTCTGTGAGGCACGATCATGGGCCTCTAGAAATATAAGGGCCTGCTCCTCCACACTTGGGCCCGCATCATTCCCCCCTAGGTAGACGAAATTCGACCGCGAATTTGGACCAACTTCATCATCAGAAGAATCCTCATAATAAGGTAGCAAGTGTTTCACATTAAAAACATCAGAACAACGAATGTTACTTGGCAGCTTTAGACGATAAGCATTTGAGTTTATCTTCTCCACAATTTCCACAGGCCCAATCTTCTTAGCTGACAGTTTGTTGTATTCCCCAACCGAAAATCGATCCTTTGTTAAAACAGCCCACACAAAATCACCTTCTTCAAAATCAACTTGTCGACGCTTTTTATCAGCAGCTTGCTTATACTTAGAATTGGCTCGAACTAAGTTGTCATGCACAGTTTTGTGAACTTCATGTAATCCTTCTACAAAATCTTGCACTTTCTTGGGTCCAGAATAAGTAACAGGCAATGACATTAGGTCTAGTGGTCCCCGTGGTTGAGCAGAATAAACCACCTGGAATGGACTAAATCCGGTACTACGATTGACAGCATGATTATGGGCAAATTCAGCTTGATAAAGTTTTTGATCCTAAGCTTTCACATGTTCACCAACTAGGCACCGCAACAAATTACCGAGCGAACGATTAACAACTTCAGTTTGCCCATCCGTCTGAGGGTGATAGGCGCTACTGAAATTGAGCTGAGTATTCACCATCTTCCACAAACTACGCCAAAAGTGACTGAGGAAACGAGTGTCTCGGTAAGACACGATGGACGTTGGTAAACCATGTAACCTGTAAATATCACGGAAGAACAACTGAGCTACATTAACTGCATCCGTCGTCTTCTTACAAGGGATAAAATGCGCCATCTTTGAAAACCGATCAACAACCACAAAAATCGAGTCATTACCACGTTGAGTACGTGGTAAACCCAACGCAAAATCGATCAACAACTACAAAAGTCGTAGCCCTCGTTCCGGTCTTCGATTTGACTGGAAGCTCGTCCAAAACGGAGGCCTGTAACTCAAGTTATGCCCATTTCTGTGAGGCACGATCATGGGCCTCTAGAAATATAAGGGCCCGCTCCTCCACACTTGGGCCCGCATCATTCCCCTCTGGGTAGACGAAATTCGACCGCGAATTTGGACCAACTTCATCATCAGAAGAATCCTCATAATAAGGTAGCAAGTGTTTTACATTAAAAACATCAGAACAACGAATGTTACTTGGCAGCTTTAGACGATAAGCATTTGAGTTTATCTTCTCCACAATTTCCACAGGCCCAATCTTCTTAGCTGACAGTTTGTTGTATTCCCCACCGAAAATCGATCCTTTGTTAAAACAGCCCACACAAAATCACCTTCTTCAAACTCAACTTGTCGACGCTTTTTATCAGCAGCTTGCTTATACTTTGAATTGGCTCGAACTAAGTTGTCATGCACAGTTTTGTGAACTTCTTGTAATCCTTCTACAAAATCTTGCATTTTCTTGGGTCCAGAATAAGTAACAGGCAATGACATTAGGTCTAGTGGTCCCCGTGGTTGAGCAGAATAAACCACCTGGAATGGATTAATCCGGTACTACGATTGACAGCTTGATTATGGGCAAATTCAGCTTGATAAAGTTTTTGATCCCAAGCTTTCACATGTTCACCATTAGGCACCGCAACAAATTACCGAGCGAACGATTAACAACTTCAGTTTGCCCATCCGTCTGAGGGTGATAGGCGCTACTGAAACTGAGCTTAGTATTCACCATCTTCCACAAACTACGCCAAAAGTGACTGAGGAAACGAGTGTCCCGGTCAGACACGATGGACGTTGGTAAACCATGTAACCTGTAAATATCACGGAAGAACAACTGAGCTACATTAACTGCATCCGTCGTCTTCTTACAAGGGATAAAATGCGCCATCTTTGAAAACCGATCAACAACCACAAAAATAGAGTCATTACCACGTTGAGTACGTGGTAAACCCAACACAAAATCGATCAACAACCACAAAAGTCGTTGCCCTCGTTCCGGTCTTCGATTTGACTGGTAGCTCGTCCGAAACGGAGGCCTGTAACTCAAGTTATGCCCATTTCTGTGAGGCACGATCATGGGCCTCTAGAAATATAAGGGCCTGCTCCTCCACACTTGGGCCCGCATCATTCCCCCCTAGGTAGACGAAATTCGACCGCGAATTTGGACCAACTTCATCATCAGAAGAATCCTCATAATAAGGTAGCAAGTGTTTCACATTAAAAACATCAGAACAACGAATGTTACTTGGCAGCTTTAGACGATAAGCATTTGAGTTTATCTTCTCCACAATTTCCACAGGCCCAATCTTCTTATCTGACAGTTTGTTGTATTCCCCAACCGAAAATCGATCCTTTGTTAAAACAGCCCACACAAAATCACCTTCTTCAAAATCAACTTATCGACGCTTTTTATCAGCAGCTTGCTTATACTTAGAATTGGCTCGAACTAAGTTGTCATGCACAGTTTTGTGAACTTCATGTAATCCTTCTACAAAATCTTGCACTTTCTTGGGTCCAGAATAAGTAACAGGCAATGACATTAGGTCTAGTGGTCCCCGTGGTTGAGCAGAATAAACCACCTTGAATGGACTAAATCCGGTACTACGATTGACAGCATGATTATGGGCAAATTCAGCTTGATAAAGTTTTTGATCCCAAGCTTTCACATGTTCACCAACTAGGCACCGCAACAAATTACCGAGCGAACGATTAACAACTTCAGTTTGCCCATCCGTCTGAGGGTGATAGGCGCTACTGAAATTGAGCTGAGTATTCACCATCTTCCACAAACTACGCCAAAAGTGACTGAGGAAACGAGTGTCTCGGTAAGACACGATGGACGTTGGTAAACCATGTAACCTGTAAATATCACGGAAGAACAACTGAGCTACATTAACTGCATCCGTCGTCTTCTTACAAGGGATAAAATGCGCCATCTTTGAAAACCGATCAACAACCACAAAAATCGAGTCATTACCACGTTGAGTACGTGGTAAACCCAACACAAAATCGATCAACAACCACAAAAGTCGTAGCCCTCGTTCCGGTCTTCGATTTGACTGGTAGCTCGTCCGAAACGGAGGCCTGTAACTCAAGTTATGCCCATTTCTGTGAGGCACGATCATGGGCCTTTAGAAATATAAGGGCCCGCTCCTCCACACTTGGGCCCGCATCATTCCCCTCTGGGTAGACGAAATTCGACCGCGAATTTGGACCAACTTCATCATCAGAAGAATCCTCATAATAAGGTAGCAAGTGTTTTACATTAAAAACATCAGAACAACGAATGTTACTTGGCAGCTTTAGACGATAAGCATTTGAGTTTATCTTCTCCACAATTTCCACAGGCCCAATCTTCTTAGCTGACAGTTTGTTGTATTCCCCACCGAAAATCGATCCTTTGTTAAAACAGCCCACACAAAATCACCTTCTTCAAAATCAACTTATCGACGCTTTTTATCAGCAGCTTGCTTATACTTAGAATTGGCTCGAACTAAGTTGTCATGCACAGTTTTGTGAACTTCTTGTAATCCTTCTACAAAATCTTGCATTTTCTTGGGTCCAGAATATGTAACAGGCAATGACATTAGGTCTAGTGGTCCCCGTGGTTGAGCAGAATAAACCACCTGGAATGGACTAAATTCGGTACTACGATTGACAGCATGATTATGGGCAAATTCAGCTTGATAAAGTTTTTGATCCCAAGCTTTCACATGTTCACCCACTAGGCACCGCAACAAATTACCGAGCGAACGATTAACAACTTTAGTTTGCCCATCCGTCTGAGGGTGATAGGCGCTACTGAAATTCAGCTAAGTATTCACCATCTTCCACAAACTACGCCAAAAGTGACTGAGGAAACGAGTGTCCCGGTCAGACACGATGGACGTTGGTAAACCATGTAACCTGTAAATATCACGGAAGAACAACTGAGCTACATTAACTGCATCCGTCGTCTTCTTACAAGGGATAAAATGCGCCATCTTTGAAAACCGATCAACAACCACAAAAATCGAGTCATTACCACGTTGAGTACGTGGTAAACCCAACACAAAATCGATCAACAACCACAAAAGTCGTAGCCCTCGTTCCGGTCTTCGATTTGACTGGTAGCTCATCCGAAACGGAGGCCTGTAACTCAAGGTATGCCCATTTCTGTGAGGCACGATCATGGGCCTCTAGAAATATAAGGGCCCGCTCCTCCACACTTGGGCCCGCATCATTCCCCCCTGGGTAGACGAAATTCGACCGCGAATTTGGCCAACTTCATCATCAGAAGAATCCTCATAATAAGGTAGCAAGTGTTTTACATTAAAAACATCAGAACAACGAATGTTACTTGGCAGCTTTAGATGATAAGCATTTGAGTTTATCTTCTCCACAATTTCCACAGGCCAAATCTTCTTAGCTGACAGTTTGTTGTATTCCCCAACCGAAAATCGATCCTTTGTTAAAACAGCCCACACAAAATCACCTTCTTCAAAATCAACTTGTCGACGCTTTTTATCAGCAGCTTGCTTAAACTTAGAATTGGCTCGAACTAAGTTGTCATGCACAGTTTTGTGAACTTCATGTAATCCTTCTACAAAATCTTGCACCTTCTTGGGTCCAGAATAAGTAACAGGCAATGACATTAGGTCTAGTGGTCCCCGTGGTTGAGCAGAATAAACCACCTGGAATGGACTAAATCCGGTACTACGATTGACAGCATTATGATTATGGGCAAATTCAGCTTGATAAAGTTTTTGATCCCAAGCTTTCACATGTTCACCCACTAGGCACCGCAACAAATTACCGAGCGAACGATTAACAACTTCAGTTTGCCCATCCGTCTGAGGGTGATAGGCGCTACTGAAATTGAGCTGAGTATTCACCATCTTCCACAAACTACGCCAAAAGTGACTGAGGAAACGAGTGTCCCGGTCAGACACGATGGACGTTGGTAAACCATGTAACCTGTAAATATCACGGAAGAACAACTGAGCTACATTAACTGCATCCGTCGTCTTCTTACAAGGGATAAAATGCGCCATCTTTGAAAACCGATCAACAACCACAAAAATCGAGTCATTACCACGTTGAGTACGTGGTAAACCCAACACAAAATCGATCAACAACCACAAAAGTCGTAGCCCTCGTCCCGGTCTTCGATTTGACTGGTAGCTCGTCCAAAACGGAGGCCTGTAACTCAAGTTATGCCCATTTCTGTGAGGCACGATCATGGGCCTCTAGAAATATAAGGGCCCGCTCCTCCACACTTGGGCCCGCATCATTCCCCCTGGGAAGACGAAATTCGACCGCGAATTTGGACCAACTTCATCATCAGAAGAATCCTCATAATAAGGTAGCAAGTGTTTTACATTAAAAACATCAGAACAACGAATGTTACTTGGCAGCTTTAGACGATAAGCATTTGAGTTTATCTTCTCCACAATTTCCACAGGCCCAATCTTCTTAGCTGACAGTTTGTTGTATTCCCCAACCGAAAATCGATCCTTTGTTAAAACAGCCCACACAAAATCACCTTCTTCAAAATCAACTTGTCGACGCTTTTTATCAGCAGCTTGCTTATACTTAGAATTGGCTCGAACTAAGTTGTCATGCACAGTTTTGTGAACTTCATGTAATCCTTCTACAAAATCTTGCACTTTCTTGGGTCCAGAATAAGTAACAGGCAATGACATTAGGTCTAGTAGTCCCCGTGGTTGAGTAGAATAAACCACCTGGAATGGACTAAATCCGGTACTACGACTGACAGCATGATTAAGGGCAAATTCAGCTTGATAAAGTTTTTGATCCCAAGCTTTCACATGTTCACCCACTAGGCACCGCAACAAATTACCGAGCGAACGATTAACAACTTCAGTTTGCCCATCCGTCTGAGGGTGATAGGTGAAAATTGAGCTGAGCATTCACCATCTTCCACAAACTACGCCAAAAGTGACTGAGGAAACGAGTGTCCCGGTCAGACACGATGGACGTTGGTAAACCATGTAACCTGTAAATATCACGGAAGAACAACTGAGCTACATTAACTGCATCCGTCGTCTTCTTACCAGGGATAAAATGCGCCATCTTTGAAAACCGATCAACAACCACAAAAATCGAGTCATTACCACGTTGAGTACGTGGTAAACCCAACACAAAATCGATCAACAACCACAAAAGTCGTAGCCCTCGTCCCGGTCTTCGATTTGACTGGTAGCTCGTCCGAAACGGAGGCCTGTAGCTCAAGTTATGCCCATTTCTGTGAGGCACGATCATGGGCCTCTAGAAATATAAGGGCCCGCTCCTCCACACTTGGGCCCGCATCATTCCCCCCTGGGTAGACGAAATTCGACCGCGAATTTGGACCAACTTCATCATCAGAAGAATCCTCATAATAAGGTAGCAAGTGTTTTACATTAAAAACATCAGAACAACGAATGTTACTTGGCAGCTTTAGACGATAACCATTTGAGTTTATCTTATCCACAATTTCCACAGGCCCAATCTTCTTAGCTGACAGTTTGTTGTATTCCCCAACCGAAAATCGATCCTTTGTTAAAACAACCCACACAAAATCACCTTCTTCAAAATCAACTTGTCGACGCTTTTTATCAGCAGCTTGCTTATACTTAGAATTGGCTCGAACTAAGTTGTCATGCACAGTTTTGTGAACTTCATGTAATCCTTCTACAAAATCTTGCACTTTCTTGGGTCCAGAATAAGTAACAGGCAATGACATTAGGTCTAGTGGTCCCCGTGGTTGAGCAGAATAAACCACCTGGAATGGACTAAATCCGGTACTACGATTGACAGCATGATTATGGGCAAATTCAGCTTGATAAAGTTTTTGATCCCAAGCTTTCACATGTTCACCCACTAGGCACCGCAACAAATTACCGAGCGAACGATTAACAACTTCAGTTTGCCCATCCGTCTGAGGGTGATAGGCGCTACTGAAATTGAGCTGAGTATTCACCATCTTCCACAAACTACGCCAAAAGTGACTGAGGAAATGAGTGTCCCGGTCAGACACGATGGACGTTGGTAAACCATGTAACCTGTAAACATCACGGAAGAACAACTGAGCTACATTAACTGCATCAGTCGTCTTCTTACAAGGGATAAAATGCGCCATCTTTGAAAACCGATCAACAACCACAAAAATCGAGTCATTACCACGTTGAGTACGTGGTAAACCCAACACAAAATCGATCAACAACCACAAAAGTCGTAGCCCTCGTTCCGGTCTTCGATTTGACTGGTAGCTCCTCCGAAACGGAGGACTGTAACTCAAGTTATGCCCATTTCTGTGAGGCACGATCATGGGCCTCTAGAAATATAAGGGCCCGCTCCTCCACACTTGGGCCCGCATCATTCCCCCCTGGGTAGACGAAATTCGATCGCGAATTTGGACCAACTTCATCATCAGAAGAATCCTCATAATAAGGTAGCAAGTGTTTTACATTAAAAACATCAGAACAACGAATGTTACTTGGCAGCTTTAGACGATAACCATTTGAGTTTATCTTCTCCACAATTTCCACAGGCCCAATCTTCTTAGCTGACAGTTTGTTGTATTCCCCAACCGAAAATCGATCCTTTGTTAAAACAGCCCACACAAAATCACCTTCTTCAAAATCAACTTGTCGACGCTTTTTATCAGCAGCTTGCTTATACTTAGAATTGGCTCGAACTAAGTTGTCATGCACAGTTTTGTGAACTTCATGTAATCCTTCTACAAAATCTTGCACTTTCTTGGGTCCAGAATAAGTAACAGGCAATGACATTAGGTCTAGTGGTCCCCGTGGTTGAGCAGAATAAACCACCTGGAATGGACTAAATCTGGTACTACGATTGACAGCGTGATTATGGGCAAATTCAGCTTGATAAAGTTTTTGATCCCAAGCTTTCACATGTTCACCCACTAGGCACCGCAACAAATTACCGAGCGAACGATTAACAACTTCAGTTTGCCCATCCGTCTGAGGGTGATAGGCGCTACTGAAATTGAGCTGAGTATTCACCATCTTCCACAAACTACGCCAAAATGACTGAGGAAACGAGTGTCCCGGTCAGACACGATGGACGTTGGTAAACCATGTAACCTGTAAATATCACGGAAGAACAACTGAGCTACATTAACTGCATCCGTCGTCTTCTTACAAGGGATAAAATGCGCCATCTTTGAAAACCGATCAACAACCACAAAAATCGAGTCATTACCACGTTGAGTACGTGGTAAACCCAACACAAAATCGATCAACAACCACAAAAGTCGTAGCCCTCGTTCCGGTCTTCGATTTGACTGGTAGCTCATCCGAAACGGAGGCCTGTAACTCAAGGTATGCCCATTTCTGTGAGGCACGATCATGGGCCTCTAGAAATATAAGGGCCCGCTCCTCCACACTTGGGCCCGCATCATTCCCCCCTGGGTAGACGAAATTCGACCGCGAATTTGGAGCAACTTCATCATCAGAAGAATCCTCATAATAAGGTAGCAAGTGTGTTTTACATTAAAAACATCAGAACAACGAATGTTACTTGGCAGCTTTAGATGATAAGCATTTGAGTTTATCTTCTCCACAATTTCCACAGGTCAAATCTTCTTAGCTGACAGTTTGTTGTATTCCCCAACCGAAAATCGATCCTTTGTTAAAACAGCCCACACAATATCACCTTCTTCAAAATCAACTTGTCGACGCTTTTTATCAGCAGCTTGCTTAAACTTAGAATTGGCTCGAACTAAGTTGTCATGCACAGTTTTGTGAACTTCATGTAATCCTTATACAAAATCTTGCACCTTCTTGGGTCCAGAATAAGTAAGAAGCAATGACATTAGGTCTAGTGGTCCCCGTGGTTGAGCAGAATAAACCACCTGGAATGGACTAAATCCGGTACTACGATTGACAGCATGATTATGGGCAAATTCAGCTTGATAAAGTTTTTGATCCCAAGCTTTCACATGTTCACCCACTAGGCACCGCAACAAATTACCGAGCGAACGATTAACAACTTCAGTTTGCCCATCCGTCTGAGGGTGATAGGCGCTACTGAAATTGAGCTGAGTATTCACCATCTTCCACAAACTACGCCAAAAGTGACTGAGGAAACGAGTGTCCCGGTCAGACACGATGGACGTTGGTAAACCATGTAACCTGTAAACATCACGGAAGAACAACTGAGCTACATTAACTGCATCCGTCGTCTTCTTACAAGGGATAAAATGCGCCATCTTTGAAAACCGATCAACAACCACAAAAATCGAGTCATTACCACGTTGAGTACGTGGTAAACCCAACACAAAATCGATCAACAACCACAAAAGTCGTAGCCCTCGTCCCGGTCTTCGATTTGACTGGTAGCTCGTCCAAAACGGAGGCCTGTAACTCAAGTTATGCCCATTTCTGTGAGGCACGATCATGGGCCTCTAGAAATATAAGGGCCCGCTCCTCCACACTTGGGCCCGCATCATTCCCCCTGGGAAGACGAAATTCGACCGCGAATTTGGACCAACTTCATCATCAGAAGAATCCTCATAATAAGGTAGCAAGTGTTTTACATTAAAAACATCAGAACAACGAATGTTACTTGGCAGCTTTAGACGATAAGCATTTGAGTTTATCTTCTCCACAATTTCCACAGGCCCAATCTTCTTAGCTGACAGTTTGTTGTATTCCCCAACCGAAAATCGATCCTTTGTTAAAACAGCCCACACAAAATCACCTTCTTCAAAATCAACTTGTCGACGCTTTTTATCAGCAGCTTGCTTATACTTAGAATTGGCTCGAACTAAGTTGTCATGCACAGTTTTGTGAACTTCATGTAATCCTTCTACAAAATCTTGCACTTTCTTGGGTCCAGAATAAGTAACAGGCAATGACATTAGGTCTAGTAGTCCCCGTGGTTGAGTAGAATAAACCACCTGGAATGGACTAAATCCGGTACTACGACTGACAGCATGATTAAGGGCAAATTCAGCTTGATAAAGTTTTTGATCCCAAGCTTTCACATGTTCACCCACTAGGCACCGCAACAAATTACCGAGCGAACGATTAACAACTTCAGTTTGCCCATCCGTCTGAGGGTGATAGGTGAAAATTGAGCTGAGCATTCACCATCTTCCACAAACTACGCCAAAAGTGACTGAGGAAACGAGTGTCCCGGTCAGACACGATGGACGTTGGTAAACCATGTAACCTGTAAATATCACGGAAGAACAACTGAGCTACATTAACTGCATCCGTCGTCTTCTTACCAGGGATAAAATGCGCCATCTTTGAAAACCGATCAACAACCACAAAAATCGAGTCATTACCACGTTGAGTACGTGGTAAACCCAACACAAAATCGATCAACAACCACAAAAGTCGTAGCCCTCGTCCCGGTCTTCGATTTGACTGGTAGCTCGTCCGAAACGGAGGCCTGTAGCTCAAGTTATGCCCATTTCTGTGAGGCACGATCATGGGCCTCTAGAAATATAAGGGCCCGCTCCTCCACACTTGGGCCCGCATCATTCCCCCCTGGGTAGACGAAATTCGACCGCGAATTTGGACCAACTTCATCATCAGAAGAATCCTCATAATAAGGTAGCAAGTGTTTTACATTAAAAACATCAGAACAACGAATGTTACTTGGCAGCTTTAGACGATAACCATTTGAGTTTATCTTATCCACAATTTCCACAGGCCCAATCTTCTTAGCTGACAGTTTGTTGTATTCCCCAACCGAAAATCGATCCTTTGTTAAAACAACCCACACAAAATCACCTTCTTCAAAATCAACTTGTCGACGCTTTTTATCAGCAGCTTGCTTATACTTAGAATTGGCTCGAACTAAGTTGTCATGCACAGTTTTGTGAACTTCATGTAATCCTTCTACAAAATCTTGCACTTTCTTGGGTCCAGAATAAGTAACAGGCAATGACATTAGGTCTAGTGGTCCCCGTGGTTGAGCAGAATAAACCACCTGGAATGGACTAAATCCGGTACTACGATTGACAGCATGATTATGGGCAAATTCAGCTTGATAAAGTTTTTGATCCCAAGCTTTCACATGTTCACCCACTAGGCACCGCAACAAATTACCGAGCGAACGATTAACAACTTCAGTTTGCCCATCCGTCTGAGGGTGATAGGCGCTACTGAAATTGAGCTGAGTATTCACCATCTTCCACAAACTACGCCAAAAGTGACTGAGGAAATGAGTGTCCCGGTCAGACACGATGGACGTTGGTAAACCATGTAACCTGTAAACATCACGGAAGAACAACTGAGCTACATTAACTGCATCAGTCGTCTTCTTACAAGGGATAAAATGCGCCATCTTTGAAAACCGATCAACAACCACAAAAATCGAGTCATTACCACGTTGAGTACGTGGTAAACCCAACACAAAATCGATCAACAACCACAAAAGTCGTAGCCCTCGTTCCGGTCTTCGATTTGACTGGTAGCTCCTCCGAAACGGAGGACTGTAACTCAAGTTATGCCCATTTCTGTGAGGCACGATCATGGGCCTCTAGAAATATAAGGGCCCGCTCCTCCACACTTGGGCCCGCATCATTCCCCCCTGGGTAGACGAAATTCGATCGCGAATTTGGACCAACTTCATCATCAGAAGAATCCTCATAATAAGGTAGCAAGTGTTTTACATTAAAAACATCAGAACAACGAATGTTACTTGGCAGCTTTAGACGATAACCATTTGAGTTTATCTTCTCCACAATTTCCACAGGCCCAATCTTCTTAGCTGACAGTTTGTTGTATTCCCCAACCGAAAATCGATCCTTTGTTAAAACAGCCCACACAAAATCACCTTCTTCAAAATCAACTTGTCGACGCTTTTTATCAGCAGCTTGCTTATACTTAGAATTGGCTCGAACTAAGTTGTCATGCACAGTTTTGTGAACTTCATGTAATCCTTCTACAAAATCTTGCACTTTCTTGGGTCCAGAATAAGTAACAGGCAATGACATTAGGTCTAGTGGTCCCCGTGGTTGAGCAGAATAAACCACCTGGAATGGACTAAATCTGGTACTACGATTGACAGCGTGATTATGGGCAAATTCAGCTTGATAAAGTTTTTGATCCCAAGCTTTCACATGTTCACCCACTAGGCACCGCAACAAATTACCGAGCGAACGATTAACAACTTCAGTTTGCCCATCCGTCTGAGGGTGATAGGCGCTACTGAAATTGAGCTGAGTATTCACCATCTTCCACAAACTACGCCAAAATGACTGAGGAAACGAGTGTCCCGGTCAGACACGATGGACGTTGGTAAACCATGTAACCTGTAAATATCACGGAAGAACAACTGAGCTACATTAACTGCATCCGTCGTCTTCTTACAAGGGATAAAATGCGCCATCTTTGAAAACCGATCAACAACCACAAAAATCGAGTCATTACCACGTTGAGTACGTGGTAAACCCAACACAAAATCGATCAACAACCACAAAAGTCGTAGCCCTCGTTCCGGTCTTCGATTTGACTGGTAGCTCATCCGAAACGGAGGCCTGTAACTCAAGGTATGCCCATTTCTGTGAGGCACGATCATGGGCCTCTAGAAATATAAGGGCCCGCTCCTCCACACTTGGGCCCGCATCATTCCCCCCTGGGTAGACGAAATTCGACCGCGAATTTGGAGCAACTTCATCATCAGAAGAATCCTCATAATAAGGTAGCAAGTGTGTTTTACATTAAAAACATCAGAACAACGAATGTTACTTGGCAGCTTTAGATGATAAGCATTTGAGTTTATCTTCTCCACAATTTCCACAGGTCAAATCTTCTTAGCTGACAGTTTGTTGTATTCCCCAACCGAAAATCGATCCTTTGTTAAAACAGCCCACACAATATCACCTTCTTCAAAATCAACTTGTCGACGCTTTTTATCAGCAGCTTGCTTAAACTTAGAATTGGCTCGAACTAAGTTGTCATGCACAGTTTTGTGAACTTCATGTAATCCTTATACAAAATCTTGCACCTTCTTGGGTCCAGAATAAGTAAGAAGCAATGACATTAGGTCTAGTGGTCCCCGTGGTTGAGCAGAATAAACCACCTGGAATGGACTAAATCCGGTACTACGATTGACAGCATGATTATGGGCAAATTCAGCTTGATAAAGTTTTTGATCCCAAGCTTTCACATGTTCACCCACTAGGCACCGCAACAAATTACCGAGCGAACGATTAACAACTTCAGTTTGCCCATCCGTCTGAGGGTGATAGGCGCTACTGAAATTGAGCTGAGTATTCACCATCTTCCACAAACTACGCCAAAAGTGACTGAGGAAACGAGTGTCCCGGTCAGACACGATGGACGTTGGTAAACCATGTAACCTGTAAACATCACGGAAGAACAACTGAGCTACATTAACTGCATCCGTCGTCTTCTTACAAGGGATAAAATGCGCCATCTTTGAAAACCGATCAACAACCACAAAAATCGAGTCATTACCACGTTGAGTACGTGGTAACCCCAACACAAAATCGATCAACAACCACAAAAGTCGTAGCCCTCGTTCCGGTCTTCGATTTGACTGGTAGCTCGTCCGAAACGGAGGACTGTAACTCAAGTTATGCCCATTTCTGTGAGGCACGATCATGGGCCTCTAGAAATATAAGGGCCCGCTCCTCCACACTTGGGCCCGCATCATTCCCCCCTGGGTAGACGAAATTCGACCGCGAATTTGGACCAACTTCATCATCAGAAGAATCCTCATAATAAGGTAGCAAGTGTTTTACATTAAAAACATCAGAACAACGAATGTTACTTGGCAGCTTTAGACGATAAGCATTTGAGTTTATCTTCTCCACAATTTCCACAGGCCCAATCTTCTTAGCTGACAGTTTGTTGTATTCCCCAACCGAAAATCGATCCTTTGTTAAAACAGCCCACACAAAATCACCTTCTTCAAAATCAACTTGTCGACGCTTTTTATCAGCAGCTTGCTTATACTTAGAATTGGCTCGAACTAAGTTGTCATGCACAGTTTTGTGAACTTCATGTAATCCTTCTACAAAATCTTGCACTTTCTTGGGTCCAGAATAAGTAACAGGCAATGACATTAGGTCTAGTGGTCCCCGTGGTTGAGCAGAATAAACCACCTGGAATGGACTAAATCCGGTACTACGATTGACAGCATTGATTATGCGCAAATTCAGCTTGATAAAGTTTTTGATCCCAAGCTTTCACATGTTCACCCACGAGGCACCGCAACAAATTACCGAGCGAACGATTAACAACTTAAGTTTGCCCATCCGTCTGAGGGTGATAGGCGCTACTGGAATTGAGCTGAGTATTCACCATCTTCCACAAACTACGCCAAAAGTGACTGAGGAAACGAGTGTCCCGGTCAGACACGATGGACGTTGGTAAACCATGTAACCTGTAAATATCACGGAAGAACAACTGAGCTACATTAACTGCATACGTCGTCTTCTTACAAGGGATAAAATGCGCCATCTTTGAAAACCGATCAACAACCACAAAAATCGAGTCATTACCACGTTGAGTACGTGGTAAACCCAACATAAAATCGATCAACAACCACAAAAGTCGTAGCCCTCGTTCCGATCTTCGATTTGACTGGTAGCTCGTCCGAAACGGAGGCCTGTAACTCAAGTTATGCCCATTTCTGTGAGGCACGATCATGGGCCTCTAGAAATATAAGGGCCCGCTCCTCCACACTTGGGCCCGCATCATTCCCCCCTGGGTAGACGAAATTCGACCGCGAATTTGGACCAACTTCATTATCAGAAGAATCCTCATAATAAGGTA
The DNA here is from genome assembly GCA_030867185.1 of Tagetes erecta. Taxonomy (NCBI): domain Eukaryota; kingdom Viridiplantae; phylum Streptophyta; class Magnoliopsida; order Asterales; family Asteraceae; genus Tagetes; species Tagetes erecta. The sequence goes on along the minus strand of CM061486.1, from coordinate 59,936,912 downwards.
GCAAGTGTTTTACATTAAAAACATCAGAACAACGAATGTTACTTGGCAGCTTTAGACGATAAGCATTTGAGTTTATCTTCTCCACAATTTCCACAGGCCCAATCTTCTTAGCTGACAGTTTGTTGTATTCCCCAACCGAAAATCGATCCTTTGTTAAAACAGCCCACACAAAATCACCTTCTTCAAAATCAACTTGTCGACGCTTTTTATCAGCAGCTTGCTTATACTTAGAATTGGCTCGAACTAAGTTGTCATGCACAGTTTTGCGAACTTCATGTAATCCTTCTACAAAATCTTGCACTTTCTTGGGTCCAGAATAAGTAACAGGCAATGACATTAGGTCTAGTGGTCCCCGTGGTTGAGCAGAATAAACCACCTGGAATGGACTAGATCCGGTACTACGATTGACAGCATTGATTATGGGCAAATTCAGCTTGATAAAGTTTTTGATCCCAAGCTTTCACATGTTCACCATTAGGCACCGCAACAAATTACCGAGCGAACGATTAACAACTTCAGTTTGCCCATCCGTCTGAGGGTGATAGGCGCTACTGAAACTGAGCTTAGTATTCACCATCTTCCACAAACTAAGCCAAAAGTGACTGAGGAAACGAGTGTCCCGGTCAGACACGACGGACGTTGGTAAACCATGTAACCTGTAAATATCACGGAAGAACAACTGAGCTACATTAACTGCATCCGTCGTCTTCTTACAAGGGATAAAATGCGCCATATATGAAAACCGATCAACAACCACAAAAATCGAGTCATTACCACGTTGAGTACGTGGTAAACCCAACACAAAATCGTTCAACAACCACAAAAGTCGTAGCCCTCGTTCCGGTCTTCGATTTGACTGGTAGCTCGTCCGAAACGGAGGCCTGTAACTCAAGTTATGCCCATTTCTGTGAGGCACGATCATGGGCCTCTAGAAATATAAGGGCCCGCTCCTCCACACTTGGGCCCGCATCATTCCCCCCTGGGTAGACGAAATTCGACCGCGAATTTGGACCAACTTCATCATCAGAAGAATCCTCATAATAAGGTAGCAAGTGTTTTACATTAAAAAATCAGAACAACGAATGTTACTTGGCAGCTTTAGACGATAAGCATTTGAGTTTATCTTCTCCACAATTTCCACAGGCCCAATCTTCTTAGCTGACAGTTTGTTGTATTCCCCAACCGAAAATCGATCCTTTGTTAAAACAGCCCACACAAAATCACCTTCTTCAAAATCAACTTGTCGACGCTTTTTATCAGCAGCTTGCTTATACTTAGAATTGGCTCGAACTAAGTTGTCATGCACAGTTTTGCGAACTTCATGTAATCCTTCTACAAAATCTTGCACTTTCTTGGGTCCAGAATAAGTAACAGGCAATGACATTAGGTCTAGTGGTCCCCGTGGTTGAGCAGAATAAACCACCTGGAATGGCCTAAATCCGGTACTACGATTGACAGCATGATTATGGGCAAATTCAGCTTGATAAAGTTTTTGATCCCAAGCTTTCACATGTTCACCTACTAGGCACCGCAACAAATTACCGAGCGAACGATTAACAACTTCAGTTTGCCCATCCGTCTGAGGGTGATAGGCGCTACTGAAATTGAGCTGAGTATTCACCATCTTCCACAAACTACGCCAAAAGTGACTGAGGAAACGAGTGTCCCGGCCAGACACGATGGACGTTGGTAAACCATGTAACCTGTAAATATCACGGAAGAACAACTGAGCTACATTAACTGCATCCGTCGTCTTCTTACAAGGGATAAAATGCGCCATCTTTGAAAACCGATCAACAACCACAAAAATCGAGTCATTTCCACGTTGAGTACGTGGTAAACCCAACACAAAATCGATCAACAACCACAAAAGTTGTAGCCCTCGTTCCGGTCTTCGATTTGACTGGTAGTTCGTCCGAAACGGAGGCCTGTAACTCAAGTTATGCCCATTTCTGTGAGGCACGATCATGGGCCTCTAGAAGTATAAGGGCCCGCTCCTCCACACTTGGGCCCGCATCATTCCCCCCTGGGTAGACGAAATTCGACCGCGAATTTGGACCAACTTCATCATCAGAAGAATCCTCATAATAAGGTAGCAAGTGTTTTACATTAAAAACATCAGAACAACGAATGTTACTTGGCAGCTTTAGACGATAAGCATTTGAGTTTATCTTCTCCACAATTTCCACAGGCCCAATCTTCTTAGCTGACAGTTTGTTGTATTCCCCAATCGAAAATCGATCCTTTGTTAAAACAGCCCACACAAAATCACCTTCTTCAAAATCAACTTGTCGACGCTTTTTATCAGCAGCTTGCTTATACTTAGAATTGGCTCGAACTAAGTTGTCATGCACAGTTTTGCGAACTTCATGTAATCCTTCTACAAAATCTTGCACTTTCTTGGGTCCAGAATAAGTAACAGGCAATGACATTAGGTCTAGTGGTCCCCGTGGTTGAGCAGAATAAACCACCTGGAATGGACTAGATCCGGTACTACGATTGACAGCATTGATTATGGGCAAATTCAGCTTGATAAAGTTTTTGATCCCAAGCTTTCACATGTTCACCATTAGGCACCGCAACAAATTACCGAGCGAACGATTAACAACTTCAGTTTGCCCATCCGTCTGAGGGTGATAGGCGCTACTGAAACTGAGCTTAGTATTCACCATCTTCCACAAACTAAGCCAAAAGTGACTGAGGAAACGAGTGTCCCGGTCAGACACGATGGACGTTGGTAAACCATGTAACCTGTAAATATCACGGAAGAACAACTGAGCTACATTAACTGCATCCATCGTCTTCTTACAAGGGATAAAATGCGCCATCTTAGAAAACCGATCAACAACCACAAAAATCGAGTCATTACCACGTTGAGTACGTGGTAAACCCAACACAAAATCGATCAACAACCACAAAAGTCGTTGCCCTCGTTCCGGTCTTCGATTTGACTGGTAGCTCGTCCGAAACGGAGGCCTGTAACTCAAGTTATGCCCATTTCTGTGAGGCACGATCATGGGCCTCTAGAAATATAAGGGCCTGCTCCTCCACACTTGGGCCCGCATCATTCCCCCCTAGGTAGACGAAATTCGACCGCGAATTTGGACCAACTTCATCATCAGAAGAATCCTCATAATAAGGTAGCAAGTGTTTCACATTAAAAACATCAGAACAACGAATGTTACTTGGCAGCTTTAGACGATAAGCATTTGAGTTTATCTTCTCCACAATTTCCACAGGCCCAATCTTCTTAGCTGACAGTTTGTTGTATTCCCCAACCGAAAATCGATCCTTTGTTAAAACAGCCCACACAAAATCACCTTCTTCAAAATCAACTTGTCGACGCTTTTTATCAGCAGCTTGCTTATACTTAGAATTGGCTCGAACTAAGTTGTCATGCACAGTTTTGTGAACTTCATGTAATCCTTCTACAAAATCTTGCACTTTCTTGGGTCCAGAATAAGTAACAGGCAATGACATTAGGTCTAGTGGTCCCCGTGGTTGAGCAGAATAAACCACCTGGAATGGACTAAATCCGGTACTACGATTGACAGCATGATTATGGGCAAATTCAGCTTGATAAAGTTTTTGATCCCAAGCTTTCACATGTTCACCAACTAGGCACCGCAACAAATTACCGAGCGAACGATTAACAACTTCAGTTTGCCCATCCGTCTGAGGGTGATAGGCGCTACTGAAATTGAGCTGAGTATTCACCATCTTCCACAAACTACGCCAAAAGTGACTGAGGAAACGAGTGTCTCGGTAAGACACGATGGACGTTGGTAAACCATGTAACCTGTAAATATCACGGAAGAACAACTGAGCTACATTAACTGCATCCGTCGTCTTCTTACAAGGGATAAAATGCGCCATCTTTGAAAACCGATCAACAACCACAAAAATCGAGTCATTACCACGTTGAGTACGTGGTAAACCCAACGCAAAATCGATCAACAACTACAAAAGTCGTAGCCCTCGTTCCGGTCTTCGATTTGACTGGAAGCTCGTCCAAAACGGAGGCCTGTAACTCAAGTTATGCCCATTTCTGTGAGGCACGATCATGGGCCTCTAGAAATATAAGGGCCCGCTCCTCCACACTTGGGCCCGCATCATTCCCCTCTGGGTAGACGAAATTCGACCGCGAATTTGGACCAACTTCATCATCAGAAGAATCCTCATAATAAGGTAGCAAGTGTTTTACATTAAAAACATCAGAACAACGAATGTTACTTGGCAGCTTTAGACGATATGCATTTGAGTTTATCTTCTCCACAAATTCCACAGGCCCAATCTTCTTAGCTGACAGTTTGTTGTATTCCCCACCGAAAATCGATCCTTTGTTAAAACAGCCCACACAAAATCACCTTCTTCAAAATCAACTTGTCGATGCTTTTTATCAGCAGCTTGCTTATACTTAGAATTGGCTCGAACTAAGTTGTCATGCACAGTTTTGTGAACTTCATGTAATCCTTCTATAAAATCTTGCACTTTCTTGGTCCAGAATAAGTAACAGGCAATGACATTAGGTCTAGTGGTCCCCGTGGTTGAGCAGAATAAACCACCTGGAATGGACTAAATCCGGTACTACGATTGACAGCATGATTATGGGCAAATTCAGCTTGATAAAGTTTTTGATCCCAAGCTTTCACATGTTCACCCACTAGGCACCGCAACAAATTACCGAGCGAACGATTCACAAATTCAGTTTGCCCATCCGTCTGAGGGTGATAGGCGCTACTGAAATTGAGCTGAGTATTCACCATCTTCCACAAACTACGCCAAAAGTGACTGAGGAAACGAGTGTCTCGGTAAGACACGATGGACGTTGGTAAACCATGTAACCTGTAAATATCACGGAAGAACAACTGAGCTACATTAACTGCATCCGTCGTCTTCTTACAAGGGATAAAATGCGCCATCTTTGAAAACCGATCAACAACCACAAAAATCGAGTCATTACCACGTTGAGTACGTGGTAAACCCAACACAAAATCGATCAACAACTACAAAAGTCGTAGCCCTCGTTCCGGTCTTCGATTTGACTGGAAGCTCGTCCAAAACGGAGGCCTGTAACTCAAGTTATGCCCATTTCTGTGAGGCACGATCATGGGCCTCTAGAAATATAAGGGCCCGCTCCTCCACACTTGGGCCCGCATCATTCCCCTCTGGGTAGACGAAATTCGACCGCGAATTTGGACCAACTTCATCATCAGAAGAATCCTCATAATAAGGTAGCAAGTGTTTTACATTAAAAACATCAGAACAACGAATGTTACTTGGCAGCTTTAGACGATAAGCATTTGAGTTTATCTTCTCGACAATTTCCACAGGCCCAATCTTCTTAGCTGACAGTTTGTTGTATTCCCCACCGAAAATCGATCCTTTGTTAAAACAGCCCACACAAAATCACCTTCTTCAAAATCAACTTGTCGATGCTTTTTATCAGCAGCTTGCTTATACTTAGAATTGGCTCGAACTAAGTTGTCATGCACAGTTTTGTGAACTTCTTGTAATCCTTCTACAAAATCTTGCATTTTCTTGGGTCCAGAATAAGTAACAGGCAATGACATTAGGTCTAGTGGTCCCCGTGGTTGAGCAGAATAAACCACCTGGAATGGACTAAATCCGGTACTACGATTGACAGCATGATTATGGGCAAATTCAGCTTGATAAAGTTTTTGATCCCAAGCTTTCACATGTTCACCATTAGGCACCGCAACAAATTACCGAGCGAACGATTAACAACTTCAGTTTGCCCATCCGTCTGAGGGTGATAGGCGCTACTGAAACTGAGCTTAGTATTCACCATCTTCCACAAACTACGCCAAAAGTGACTGAGGAAACGAGTGTCCCGGTCAGACACGATGGACGTTGGTAAACCATGTAACCTGTAAATATCACGGAAGAACAACTGAGCTACATTAACTGCATCCGTCGTCTTCTTACAAGGGATAAAATGCGCCATCTTTGAAAACCGATCAACAACCACAAAAATCGAGTCATTACCACGTTGAGTACGTGGTAAACCCAACACAAAATCGATCAACAACCACAAAAGTCGTTGCCCTCGTTCCGGTCTTCGATTTGACTGGTAGCTCGTCCGAAACGGAGGCCTGTAACTCAAGTTATGCCCATTTCTGTGAGGCACGATCATGGGCCTCTAGAAATATAAGGGCCTGCTCCTCCACACTTGGGCCCGCATCATTCCCCCCTAGGTAGACGAAATTCGACCGCGAATTTGGACCAACTTCATCATCAGAAGAATCCTCATAATAAGGTAGCAAGTGTTTCACATTAAAAACATCAGAACAACGAATGTTACTTGGCAGCTTTAGACGATAAGCATTTGAGTTTATCTTCTCCACAATTTCCACAGGCCCAATCTTCTTAGCTGACAGTTTGTTGTATTCCCCAACCGAAAATCGATCCTTTGTTAAAACAGCCCACACAAAATCACCTTCTTCAAAATCAACTTGTCGACGCTTTTTATCAGCAGCTTGCTTATACTTAGAATTGGCTCGAACTAAGTTGTCATGCACAGTTTTGTGAACTTCATGTAATCCTTCTACAAAATCTTGCACTTTCTTGGGTCCAGAATAAGTAACAGGCAATGACATTAGGTCTAGTGGTCCCCGTGGTTGAGCAGAATAAACCACCTGGAATGGACTAAATCCGGTACTACGATTGACAGCATGATTATGGGCAAATTCAGCTTGATAAAGTTTTTGATCCCAAGCTTTCACATGTTCACCAACTAGGCACCGCAACAAATTACCGAGCGAACGATTAACAACTTCAGTTTGCCCATCCGTCTGAGGGTGATAGGCGCTACTGAAATTGAGCTGAGTATTCACCATCTTCCACAAACTACGCCAAAAGTGACTGAGGAAACGAGTGTCTCGGTAAGACACGATGGACGTTGGTAAACCATGTAACCTGTAAATATCACGGAAGAACAACTGAGCTACATTAACTGCATCCGTCGTCTTCTTACAAGGGATAAAATGCGCCATCTTTGAAAACCGATCAACAACCACAAAAATCGAGTCATTACCACGTTGAGTACGTGGTAAACCCAACGCAAAATCGATCAACAACTACAAAAGTCGTAGCCCTCGTTCCGGTCTTCGATTTGACTGGAAGCTCGTCCAAAACGGAGGCCTGTAACTCAAGTTATGCCCATTTCTGTGAGGCACGATCATGGGCCTCTAGAAATATAAGGGCCCGCTCCTCCACACTTGGGCCCGCATCATTCCCCTCTGGGTAGACGAAATTCGACCGCGAATTTGGACCAACTTCATCATCAGAAGAATCCTCATAATAAGGTAGCAAGTGTTTTACATTAAAAACATCAGAACAACGAATGTTACTTGGCAGCTTTAGACGATAAGCATTTGAGTTTATCTTCTCCACAATTTCCACAGGCCCAATCTTCTTAGCTGACAGTTTGTTGTATTCCCCACCGAAAATCGATCCTTTGTTAAAACAGCCCACACAAAATCACCTTCTTCAAAATCAACTTGTCGACGCTTTTTATCAGCAGCTTGCTTATACTTTGAATTGGCTCGAACTAAGTTGTCATGCACAGTTTTGTGAACTTCTTGTAATCCTTCTACAAAATCTTGCATTTTCTTGGGTCCAGAATAAGTAACAGGCAATGACATTAGGTCTAGTGGTCCCCGTGGTTGAGCAGAATAAACCACCTGGAATGGATTAATCCGGTACTACGATTGACAGCTTGATTATGGGCAAATTCAGCTTGATAAAGTTTTTGATCCCAAGCTTTCACATGTTCACCATTAGGCACCGCAACAAATTACCGAGCGAACGATTAACAACTTCAGTTTGCCCATCCGTCTGAGGGTGATAGGCGCTACTGAAACTGAGCTTAGTATTCACCATCTTCCACAAACTACGCCAAAAGTGACTGAGGAAACGAGTGTCCCGGTCAGACACGATGGACGTTGGTAAACCATGTAACCTGTAAATATCACGGAAGAACAACTGAGCTACATTAACTGCATCCGTCGTCTTCTTACAAGGGATAAAATGCGCCATCTTTGAAAACCGATCAACAACCACAAAAATAGAGTCATTACCACGTTGAGTACGTGGTAAACCCAACACAAAATCGATCAACAACCACAAAAGTCGTTGCCCTCGTTCCGGTCTTCGATTTGACTGGTAGCTCGTCCGAAACGGAGGCCTGTAACTCAAGTTATGCCCATTTCTGTGAGGCACGATCATGGGCCTCTAGAAATATAAGGGCCTGCTCCTCCACACTTGGGCCCGCATCATTCCCCCCTAGGTAGACGAAATTCGACCGCGAATTTGGACCAACTTCATCATCAGAAGAATCCTCATAATAAGGTAGCAAGTGTTTCACATTAAAAACATCAGAACAACGAATGTTACTTGGCAGCTTTAGACGATAAGCATTTGAGTTTATCTTCTCCACAATTTCCACAGGCCCAATCTTCTTATCTGACAGTTTGTTGTATTCCCCAACCGAAAATCGATCCTTTGTTAAAACAGCCCACACAAAATCACCTTCTTCAAAATCAACTTATCGACGCTTTTTATCAGCAGCTTGCTTATACTTAGAATTGGCTCGAACTAAGTTGTCATGCACAGTTTTGTGAACTTCATGTAATCCTTCTACAAAATCTTGCACTTTCTTGGGTCCAGAATAAGTAACAGGCAATGACATTAGGTCTAGTGGTCCCCGTGGTTGAGCAGAATAAACCACCTTGAATGGACTAAATCCGGTACTACGATTGACAGCATGATTATGGGCAAATTCAGCTTGATAAAGTTTTTGATCCCAAGCTTTCACATGTTCACCAACTAGGCACCGCAACAAATTACCGAGCGAACGATTAACAACTTCAGTTTGCCCATCCGTCTGAGGGTGATAGGCGCTACTGAAATTGAGCTGAGTATTCACCATCTTCCACAAACTACGCCAAAAGTGACTGAGGAAACGAGTGTCTCGGTAAGACACGATGGACGTTGGTAAACCATGTAACCTGTAAATATCACGGAAGAACAACTGAGCTACATTAACTGCATCCGTCGTCTTCTTACAAGGGATAAAATGCGCCATCTTTGAAAACCGATCAACAACCACAAAAATCGAGTCATTACCACGTTGAGTACGTGGTAAACCCAACACAAAATCGATCAACAACCACAAAAGTCGTAGCCCTCGTTCCGGTCTTCGATTTGACTGGTAGCTCGTCCGAAACGGAGGCCTGTAACTCAAGTTATGCCCATTTCTGTGAGGCACGATCATGGGCCTTTAGAAATATAAGGGCCCGCTCCTCCACACTTGGGCCCGCATCATTCCCCTCCGGGTAGACGAAATTCGACCGCGAATTTGGACCAACTTCATCATCAGAAGAATCCTCATAATAAGGTAGCAAGTGTTTTACATTAAAAACATCAGAACAACGAATGTTACTTGGCAGCTTTAGACGATAAGCATTTGAGTTTATCTTCTCCACAATTTCCACAGGCCCAATCTTCTTAGCTGACAGTTTGTTGTATTCCCCACCGAAAATCGATCCTTTGTTAAAACAGCCCACACAAAATCACCTTCTTCAAAATCAACTTATCGACGCTTTTTATCAGCAGCTTGCTTATACTTAGAATTGGCTCGAACTAAGTTGTCATGCACAGTTTTGTGAACTTCTTGTAATCCTTCTACAAAATCTTGCATTTTCTTGGGTCCAGAATATGTAACAGGCAATGACATTAGGTCTAGTGGTCCCCGTGGTTGAGCAGAATAAACCACCTGGAATGGACTAAATTCGGTACTACGATTGACAGCATGATTATGGGCAAATTCAGCTTGATAAAGTTTTTGATCCCAAGCTTTCACATGTTCACCCACTAGGCACCGCAACAAATTACCGAGCGAACGATTAACAACTTTAGTTTGCCCATCCGTCTGAGGGTGATAGGCGCTACTGAAATTCAGCTAAGTATTCACCATCTTCCACAAACTACGCCAAAAGTGACTGAGGAAACGAGTGTCCCGGTCAGACACGATGGACGTTGGTAAACCATGTAACCTGTAAATATCACGGAAGAACAACTGAGCTACATTAACTGCATCCGTCGTCTTCTTACAAGGGATAAAATGCGCCATCTTTGAAAACCGATCAACAACCACAAAAATCGAGTCATTACCACGTTGAGTACGTGGTAAACCCAACACAAAATCGATCAACAACCACAAAAGTCGTAGCCCTCGTTCCGGTCTTCGATTTGACTGGTAGCTCATCCGAAACGGAGGCCTGTAACTCAAGGTATGCCCATTTCTGTGAGGCACGATCATGGGCCTCTAGAAATATAAGGGCCCGCTCCTCCACACTTGGGCCCGCATCATTCCCCCCTGGGTAGACGAAATTCGACCGCGAATTTGGCCAACTTCATCATCAGAAGAATCCTCATAATAAGGTAGCAAGTGTTTTACATTAAAAACATCAGAACAACGAATGTTACTTGGCAGCTTTAGATGATAAGCATTTGAGTTTATCTTCTCCACAATTTCCACAGGCCAAATCTTCTTAGCTGACAGTTTGTTGTATTCCCCAACCGAAAATCGATCCTTTGTTAAAACAGCCCACACAAAATCACCTTCTTCAAAATCAACTTGTCGACGCTTTTTATCAGCAGCTTGCTTAAACTTAGAATTGGCTCGAACTAAGTTGTCATGCACAGTTTTGTGAACTTCATGTAATCCTTCTACAAAATCTTGCACCTTCTTGGGTCCAGAATAAGTAACAGGCAATGACATTAGGTCTAGTGGTCCCCGTGGTTGAGCAGAATAAACCACCTGGAATGGACTAAATCCGGTACTACGATTGACAGCATTATGATTATGGGCAAATTCAGCTTGATAAAGTTTTTGATCCCAAGCTTTCACATGTTCACCCACTAGGCACCGCAACAAATTACCGAGCGAACGATTAACAACTTCAGTTTGCCCATCCGTCTGAGGGTGATAGGCGCTACTGAAATTGAGCTGAGTATTCACCATCTTCCACAAACTACGCCAAAAGTGACTGAGGAAACGAGTGTCCCGGTCAGACACGATGGACGTTGGTAAACCATGTAACCTGTAAATATCACGGAAGAACAACTGAGCTACATTAACTGCATCCGTCGTCTTCTTACAAGGGATAAAATGCGCCATCTTTGAAAACCGATCAACAACCACAAAAATCGAGTCATTACCACGTTGAGTACGTGGTAAACCCAACACAAAATCGATCAACAACCACAAAAGTCGTAGCCCTCGTCCCGGTCTTCGATTTGACTGGTAGCTCGTCCAAAACGGAGGCCTGTAACTCAAGTTATGCCCATTTCTGTGAGGCACGATCATGGGCCTCTAGAAATATAAGGGCCCGCTCCTCCACACTTGGGCCCGCATCATTCCCCCTGGGAAGACGAAATTCGACCGCGAATTTGGACCAACTTCATCATCAGAAGAATCCTCATAATAAGGTAGCAAGTGTTTTACATTAAAAACATCAGAACAACGAATGTTACTTGGCAGCTTTAGACGATAAGCATTTGAGTTTATCTTCTCCACAATTTCCACAGGCCCAATCTTCTTAGCTGACAGTTTGTTGTATTCCCCAACCGAAAATCGATCCTTTGTTAAAACAGCCCACACAAAATCACCTTCTTCAAAATCAACTTGTCGACGCTTTTTATCAGCAGCTTGCTTATACTTAGAATTGGCTCGAACTAAGTTGTCATGCACAGTTTTGTGAACTTCATGTAATCCTTCTACAAAATCTTGCACTTTCTTGGGTCCAGAATAAGTAACAGGCAATGACATTAGGTCTAGTAGTCCCCGTGGTTGAGTAGAATAAACCACCTGGAATGGACTAAATCCGGTACTACGACTGACAGCATGATTAAGGGCAAATTCAGCTTGATAAAGTTTTTGATCCCAAGCTTTCACATGTTCACCCACTAGGCACCGCAACAAATTACCGAGCGAACGATTAACAACTTCAGTTTGCCCATCCGTCTGAGGGTGATAGGTGAAAATTGAGCTGAGCATTCACCATCTTCCACAAACTACGCCAAAAGTGACTGAGGAAACGAGTGTCCCGGTCAGACACGATGGACGTTGGTAAACCATGTAACCTGTAAATATCACGGAAGAACAACTGAGCTACATTAACTGCATCCGTCGTCTTCTTACCAGGGATAAAATGCGCCATCTTTGAAAACCGATCAACAACCACAAAAATCGAGTCATTACCACGTTGAGTACGTGGTAAACCCAACACAAAATCGATCAACAACCACAAAAGTCGTAGCCCTCGTCCCGGTCTTCGATTTGACTGGTAGCTCGTCCGAAACGGAGGCCTGTAGCTCAAGTTATGCCCATTTCTGTGAGGCACGATCATGGGCCTCTAGAAATATAAGGGCCCGCTCCTCCACACTTGGGCCCGCATCATTCCCCCCTGGGTAGACGAAATTCGACCGCGAATTTGGACCAACTTCATCATCAGAAGAATCCTCATAATAAGGTAGCAAGTGTTTTACATTAAAAACATCAGAACAACGAATGTTACTTGGCAGCTTTAGACGATAACCATTTGAGTTTATCTTATCCACAATTTCCACAGGCCCAATCTTCTTAGCTGACAGTTTGTTGTATTCCCCAACCGAAAATCGATCCTTTGTTAAAACAACCCACACAAAATCACCTTCTTCAAAATCAACTTGTCGACGCTTTTTATCAGCAGCTTGCTTATACTTAGAATTGGCTCGAACTAAGTTGTCATGCACAGTTTTGTGAACTTCATGTAATCCTTCTACAAAATCTTGCACTTTCTTGGGTCCAGAATAAGTAACAGGCAATGACATTAGGTCTAGTGGTCCCCGTGGTTGAGCAGAATAAACCACCTGGAATGGACTAAATCCGGTACTACGATTGACAGCATGATTATGGGCAAATTCAGCTTGATAAAGTTTTTGATCCCAAGCTTTCACATGTTCACCCACTAGGCACCGCAACAAATTACCGAGCGAACGATTAACAACTTCAGTTTGCCCATCCGTCTGAGGGTGATAGGCGCTACTGAAATTGAGCTGAGTATTCACCATCTTCCACAAACTACGCCAAAAGTGACTGAGGAAATGAGTGTCCCGGTCAGACACGATGGACGTTGGTAAACCATGTAACCTGTAAACATCACGGAAGAACAACTGAGCTACATTAACTGCATCCGTCGTCTTCTTACAAGGGATAAAATGCGCCATCTTTGAAAACCGATCAACAACCACAAAAATCGAGTCATTACCACGTTGAGTACGTGGTAAACCCAACACAAAATCGATCAACAACCACAAAAGTCGTAGCCCTCGTTCCGGTCTTCGATTTGACTGGTAGCTCCTCCGAAACGGAGGACTGTAACTCAAGTTATGCCCATTTCTGTGAGGCACGATCATGGGCCTCTAGAAATATAAGGGCCCGCTCCTCCACACTTGGGCCCGCATCATTCCCCCCTGGGTAGACGAAATTCGATCACGAATTTGGACCAACTTCATCATCAGAAGAATCCTCATAATAAGGTAGCAAGTGTTTTACATTAAAAACATCAGAACAACGAATGTTACTTGGCAGCTTTAGACGATAACCATTTGAGTTTATCTTCTCCACAATTTCCACAGGCCCAATCTTCTTAGCTGACAGTTTGTTGTATTCCCCAACCGAAAATCGATCCTTTGTTAAAACAGCCCACACAAAATCACCTTCTTCAAAATCAACTTGTCGACGCTTTTTATCAGCAGCTTGCTTATACTTAGAATTGGCTCGAACTAAGTTGTCATGCACAGTTTTGTGAACTTCATGTAATCCTTCTACAAAATCTTGCACTTTCTTGGGTCCAGAATAAGTAACAGGCAATGACATTAGGTCTAGTGGTCCCCGTGGTTGAGCAGAATAAACCACCTGGAATGGACTAAATCTGGTACTACGATTGACAGCGTGATTATGGGCAAATTCAGCTTGATAAAGTTTTTGATCCCAAGCTTTCACATGTTCACCCACTAGGCACCGCAACAAATTACCGAGCGAACGATTAACAACTTCAGTTTGCCCATCCGTCTGAGGGTGATAGGCGCTACTGAAATTGAGCTGAGTATTCACCATCTTCCACAAACTACGCCAAAAGTGACTGAGGAAACGAGTGTCCCGGTCAGACACGATGGACGTTGGTAAACCATGTAACCTGTAAATATCACGGAAGAACAACTGAGCTACATTAACTGCATCCGTCGTCTTCTTACAAGGGATAAAATGCGCCATCTTTGAAAACCGATCAACAACCACAAAAATCGAGTCATTACCACGTTGAGTACGTGGTAAACCCAACACAAAATCGATCAACAACCACAAAAGTCGTAGCCCTCGTTCCGGTCTTCGATTTGACTGGTAGCTCATCCGAAACGGAGGCCTGTAACTCAAGGTATGCCCATTTCTGTGAGGCACGATCATGGGCCTCTAGAAATATAAGGGCCCGCTCCTCCACACTTGGGCCCGCATCATTCCCCCCTGGGTAGACGAAATTCGACCGCGAATTTGGAGCAACTTCATCATCAGAAGAATCCTCATAATAAGGTAGCAAGTGTGTTTTACATTAAAAACATCAGAACAACGAATGTTACTTGGCAGCTTTAGATGATAAGCATTTGAGTTTATCTTCTCCACAATTTCCACAGGTCAAATCTTCTTAGCTGACAGTTTGTTGTATTCCCCAACCGAAAATCGATCCTTTGTTAAAACAGCCCACACAATATCACCTTCTTCAAAATCAACTTGTCGACGCTTTTTATCAGCAGCTTGCTTAAACTTAGAATTGGCTCGAACTAAGTTGTCATGCACAGTTTTGTGAACTTCATGTAATCCTTATACAAAATCTTGCACCTTCTTGGGTCCAGAATAAGTAAGAAGCAATGACATTAGGTCTAGTGGTCCCCGTGGTTGAGCAGAATAAACCACCTGGAATGGACTAAATCCGGTACTACGATTGACAGCATGATTATGGGCAAATTCAGCTTGATAAAGTTTTTGATCCCAAGCTTTCACATGTTCACCCACTAGGCACCGCAACAAATTACCGAGCGAACGATTAACAACTTCAGTTTGCCCATCCGTCTGAGGGTGATAGGCGCTACTGAAATTGAGCTGAGTATTCACCATCTTCCACAAACTACGCCAAAAGTGACTGAGGAAACGAGTGTCCCGGTCAGACACGATGGACGTTGGTAAACCATGTAACCTGTAAACATCACGGAAGAACAACTGAGCTACATTAACTGCATCCGTCGTCTTCTTACAAGGGATAAAATGCGCCATCTTTGAAAACCGATCAACAACCACAAAAATCGAGTCATTACCACGTTGAGTACGTGGTAACCCCAACACAAAATCGATCAACAACCACAAAAGTCGTAGCCCTCGTTCCGGTCTTCGATTTGACTGGTAGCTCGTCCGAAACGGAGGACTGTAACTCAAGTTATGCCCATTTCTGTGAGGCACGATCATGGGCCTCTAGAAATATAAGGGCCCGCTCCTCCACACTTGGGCCCGCATCATTCCCCCCTGGGTAGACGAAATTCGACCGCGAATTTGGACCAACTTCATCATCAGAAGAATCCTCATAATAAGGTAGCAAGTGTTTTACATTAAAAACATCAGAACAACGAATGTTACTTGGCAGCTTTAGACGATAAGCATTTGAGTTTATCTTCTCCACAATTTCCACAGGCCCAATCTTCTTAGCTGACAGTTTGTTGTATTCCCCAACCGAAAATCGATCCTTTGTTAAAACAGCCCACACAAAATCACCTTCTTCAAAATCAACTTGTCGACGCTTTTTATCAGCAGCTTGCTTATACTTAGAATTGGCTCGAACTAAGTTGTCATGCACAGTTTTGTGAACTTCATGTAATCCTTCTACAAAATCTTGCACTTTCTTGGGTCCAGAATAAGTAACAGGCAATGACATTAGGTCTAGTGGTCCCCGTGGTTGAGCAGAATAAACCACCTGGAATGGACTAAATCCGGTACTACGATTGACAGCATTGATTATGCGCAAATTCAGCTTGATAAAGTTTTTGATCCCAAGCTTTCACATGTTCACCCACGAGGCACCGCAACAAATTACCGAGCGAACGATTAACAACTTAAGTTTGCCCATCCGTCTGAGGGTGATAGGCGCTACTGGAATTGAGCTGAGTATTCACCATCTTCCACAAACTACGCCAAAAGTGACTGAGGAAACGAGTGTCCCGGTCAGACACGATGGACGTTGGTAAACCATGTAACCTGTAAATATCACGGAAGAACAACTGAGCTACATTAACTGCATACGTCGTCTTCTTACAAGGGATAAAATGCGCCATCTTTGAAAACCGATCAACAACCACAAAAATCGAGTCATTACCACGTTGAGTACGTGGTAAACCCAACATAAAATCGATCAACAACCACAAAAGTCGTAGCCCTCGTTCCGATCTTCGATTTGACTGGTAGCTCGTCCGAAACGGAGGCCTGTAACTCAAGTTATGCCCATTTCTGTGAGGCACGATCATGGGCCTCTAGAAATATAAGGGCCCGCTCCTCCACACTTGGGCCCGCATCATTCCCCCCTGGGTAGACGAAATTCGACCGCGAATTTGGACCAACTTCATCATCAGAAGAATCCTCATAATAAGGTAGCAAGTGTTTTACATTAAAAACATCAGAACAACGAATGTTACTTGGCAGCTTTAGACGATAAGCATTTGAGTTTATCTTCTCCACAATTTCCACAGGCCCAATCTTCTTAGCTGACAGTTTGTTGTATTCCCCAACCGAAAATCGATCCTTTGTTAAAACAGCCCACACAAAATCACCTTCTTCAAAATCAACTTTTCGACGCTTTTTATCAGCAGCTTGCTTATACTTAGAATTGGCTCGAACTAAGTTGTCATGCACAGTTTTGTGAACTTCATGTAATCCTTCTACAAAATCTTGCACTTTCTTGGGTCCAGAATAAGTAACAGGCAATGACATTAGGTCTAGTGGTCCCCGTGGTTGAGCAGAATAAACCACCTGGAATGGACTAAATCCGGTACTACGATTGACAGCATTGATTATGGGCAAATTCAGCTTGATAAAGTTTTTGATCCCAAGCTTTCACATGTTCACCCACGAGGCACCGCAACAAATTACCGAGCGAACGATTAACAACTTCAGTTTGCCCATCCGTCTGAGGGTGATAGGCGCTACTGAAATTGAGCTGAGTATTCACCATCTTCCACAAACTACGCCAAAAGTGACTGAGGAAACGAGTGTCCCGGTCAGACACGACGGACGTTGGTAAACCATGTAACCTGTAAATATCACGGAAGAACAACTGAGCTACATTAACTGCATCCGTCGTCTTCTTACAAGGGATAAAATGCGCCATATATGAAAACCGATCAACAACCACAAAAATCGAGTCATTACCACGTTGAGTACGTGGTAAACCCAACACAAAATCGTTCAACAACCACAAAAGTCGTAGCCCTCGTTCCGGTCTTCGATTTGACTGGTAGCTCGTCCGAAACGGAGGCCTGTAACTCAAGTTATGCCCATTTCTGTGAGGCACGATCATGGGCCTCTAGAAATATAAGGGCCCGCTCCTCCACACTTGGGCCCGCATCATTCCCCCCTGGGTAGACGAAATTCGACCGCGAATTTGGACCAACTTCATCATCAGAAGAATCCTCATAATAAGGTAGCAAGTGTTTTACATTAAAAAATCAGAACAACGAATGTTACTTGGCAGCTTTAGACGATAAGCATTTGAGTTTATCTTCTCCACAATTTCCACAGGCCCAATCTTCTTAGCTGACAGTTTGTTGTATTCCCCAACCGAAAATCGATCCTTTGTTAAAACAGCCCACACAAAATCACCTTCTTCAAAATCAACATGTCGACGCTTTTTATCAGCAGCTTGCTTATACTTAGAATTGGCTCGAACTAAGTTGTCATGCACAGTTTTGCGAACTTCATGTAATCCTTCTACAAAATCTTGCACTTTCTTGGGTCCAGAATAAGTAACAGGCAATGACATTAGGTCTAGTGGTCCCCGTGGTTGAGCAGAATAAACCACCTGGAATGGCCTAAATCCGGTACTACGATTGACAGCATGATTATGGGCAAATTCAGCTTGATAAAGTTTTTGATCCCAAGCTTTCACATGTTCACCTACTAGGCACCGCAACAAATTACCGAGCGAACGATTAACAACTTCAGTTTGCCCATCCGTCTGAGGGTGATAGGCGCTACTGAAATTGAGCTGAGTATTCACCATCTTCCACAAACTACGCCAAAAGTGACTGAGGAAACGAGTGTCCCGGCCAGACACGATGGACGTTGGTAAACCATGTAACCTGTAAATATCACGGAAGAACAACTGAGCTACATTAACTGCATCCGTCGTCTTCTTACAAGGGATAAAATGCGCCATCTTTGAAAACCGATCAACAACCACAAAAATCGAGTCATTACCACGTTGAGTACGTGGTAAACCCAACACAAAATCGATCAACAACCACAAAAGTTGTAGCCCTCGTTCCGGTCTTCGATTTGACTGGTAGTTCGTCCGAAACGGAGGCCTGTAACTCAAGTTATGCCCATTTCTGTGAGGCACGATCATGGGCCTCTAGAAGTATAAGGGCCCGCTCCTCCACACTTGGGCCCGCATCATTCCCCCCTGGGTAGACGAAATTCGACCGCGAATTTGGACCAACTTCATCATCAGAAGAATCCTCATAATAAGGTAGCAAGTGTTTTACATTAAAAACATCAGAACAACGAATGTTACTTGGCAGCTTTAGACGATAAGCATTTGAGTTTATCTTCTACACAATTTCCACAGGCCCAATCTTCTTAGCTGACAGTTTGTTGTATTCCCCAACCGAAAATCGATCCTTTGTTAAAACAGCCCACACAAAATCACCTTCTTCAAAATCAACTTGTCGACGCTTTTTATCAGCAGCTTGCTTATACTTAGAATTGGCTCGAACTAAGTTGTCATGCACAGTTTTGCGAACTTCATGTAATCCTTCTACAAAATCTTGCACTTTCTTGGGTCCAGAATAAGTAACAGGCAATGACATTAGGTCTAGTGGTCCCCGTGGTTGAGCAGAATAAACCACCAGGAATGGACTAGATCCGGTACTACGATTGACAGCATTGATTATGGGCAAATTCAGCTTGATAAAGTTTTTGATCCCAAGCTTTCACATGTTCACCCACTAGGCACCGCAACAAATTACCGAGCGAACGATTAACAACTTCAGTTTGCCCATCCGTCTGAGGGTGATAGGCGCTACTGAAATTGAGCTGAGTATTCACCATCTTCCACAAACTACGCCAAAAGTGACTGAGGAAACGAGTGTCCCGGTCAGACACGATGGACGTTGGTAAACCATGTAACCTGTAAATATCACGGAAGAACAACTGAGCTACATTAACTGCATCCGTCGTCTTCTTACAAGGGATAAAATGCGCCATCTTTGAAAACCGATCAACAACCACAAAAATCGAGTCATTACCACGTTGAGTACGTGGTAAACCCAACACAAAATCGATCAACAACCACAAAAGTTGTAGCCCTCGTTCCGGTCTTCGATTTGACTGGTAGATCGTCCGAAACGGAGGCCTGTAACTCAAGTTATGCCCATTTCTGTGAGGCACGATCATGGGCCTCTAGAAATATAAGGGCCCGCTCCTCCACACTTGGGCCCGCATCATTCCCCCCTGGGTAGACGAAATTCGACCGCGAATTTGGACCAACTTCATCATCAGAAGAATCCTCATAATAAGGTAGCAAGTGTTTTACATTAAAAACATCAGAACAACGAATGTTACTTGGCAGCTTTAGACGATAAGCATTTGAGTTTATCTTCTCCACAATTTCCACAGGCCCAAACTTCTTAGCTGACAGTTTGTTGTATTCCCAAACCGAAAATCGATCCTTTGTTAAAACAACCCACACAAAATCACCTTCTTCAAAATCAACTTGTCGACGCTTTTTATCAGCAGCTTGCTTATACTTAGAATTGGCTCGAACTAAGTTGTCATGCACAGTTTTGTGAACTTCATGTAATCCTTCTACAAAATCTTGCACTTTCTTGGGTCCAGAATAAGTAACAGGCAATGACATTAGGTCTAGTGGTCCCCGTGGTTGAGCAGAATAAACCACCTGGAATGGACTAAATCCGGTACTACGATTGACAACATGATTATGGGCAAATTCAGCTTGATAAAGTTTTTGATCCCTAGCTTTCACATGTTCACCCACTAGGCACCGCAACAAATTACCGAGCGAACGATTAACAACTTCAGTTTGCCCATCCGTCTGAGGGTGATAGGCGCTACTGAAATTGAGCTGAGTATTCACCATCTTCCACAAACTACGCCAAAAGTGACTGAGGAAACGAGTGTCCCGGTCAGACACGATGGACGTTGGTAAACCATGTAACCTGTAAATATCACGGAAGAACAACTGAGCTACATTAACTGCATCCGTCGTCTTCTTACAAGGGATAAAATGCGCCATCTTTGAAAACCGATCAACAACCACAAAAATCGAGTCATTACCACGTTGAGTACGTGGTAAACCCAACACAAAATCGATCAACAACCACAAAAGTCGTAGCCCTCGTTCCGGTCTTCGATTTGACTGGTAGCTCGTCCGAAACGGAGGCCTGTAACTCAAGTTATGCCCATTTCTGTGAGGCACGATCATGGGCCTCTAGAAATATAAGGGCCCGCTCCTCCACACTTGGGCCCGCATCATTCCCCCCTCGGTAGACGAAATTCGACCGCAAATTTGGACCAACTTCATCATCAGAAGAATCCTCATAATAAAGTAGCTAGTGTTTTACATTAAAAACATCAGAACAACGAATGTTACTTGGCAGCTTTAGACGATAACATTTGAGTTTATCTTCTCCACAATTTCCACAGGCCCAATCTTCTTAGCTGACAGTTTGTTGTATTCCCCAACCGAAAATCGATCCTTTGTTAAATCAGCCCACACAAAATCACCTTCTTCAAAATCAACTTGTCGACGCTTTTTATCAGCAGCTTGCTTATACTTAGAATTGGCTCGAACTAAGTTGTCATGCACAGTTTTGTGAACTTCAAGTAATCCTTCTACAAAATCTTGCACTTTCTTGGGTCCAGAATAAGTAGCAGGCAATGACATTAGGTCTAGTGGTCCCCGTGGTTGAGCAGAATAAACCACTTGGAATGGACTAAATCCGGTACTACGATTGACAGCATGATTATGGGCAAATTCAGCTTGATAAAGTTTTTGATCCCAAGCTTTCACATGTTCACCCACTAGGCACCGCAACAAATTACCGAGCGAACGATTAACAACTTCAGTTTGCCCATCCGTCTGAGGGTGATAGGCGCTACTGTAATTGAGCTGAGTATTCACCATCTTCCACAAACTACGCCAAAAGTGACTGAGGAAACGAGTGTCTCGGTAAGACACGATGGACGTTGGTAAACCATGTAACCTGTAAATATCACGGAAGAACAACTGAGCTACATTAACTGCATCCGTCGTCTTTTTACAAGGGATAAAATGCGCCATCTTTGAAAACCGATCAACAACCACAAAAATCGAGTCATTACCACGTTGAGTACGTGGTAAACCCAACACAAAATCGATCAACAACCACAAAAGTCGTAGCCCTCGTTCCGGTCTTCGATTTGACTGGTAGCTCGTCCGAAACGGAGGCCTGTAACTCAAGTTATGCCCATTTCTGTGAGGCACGATCATGGGCCTCTAGAAATATAAGGGCCCGCTCCTCCACACTTGGGCCCGCATCATTCCCCCCTCGGTAGACGAAATTCGACCGCAAATTTGGACCAACTTCATCATCAGAAGAATCCTCATAATAAAGTAGCAAGTGTTTTACATTAAAAACATCAGAACAACGAATGTTACCTGGCAGCTTTAGACGATAAGCATTTGAGTTTATCTTCTCCACAATTTCCACAGGCCCAATCTTCTTAGCTGACAGTTTGTTGTATTCCCCAACCGAAAATCGATCCTTTGTTAAATCAGCCCACACAAAATCACCTTCTTCAAAATCAACTTGTCGACGCTTTTTATCAGCAGCTTGCTTATACTTAGAATTGGCTCGAACTAAGTTGTCATGCACAGTTTTGTGAACTTCAAGTAATCCTTCTACAAAATCTTGCACTTTCTTGGGTCCAGAATAAGTAGCAGGCAATGACATTAGGTCTAGTGGTCCCCGTGGTTGAGCAGAATAAACCACCTGGAATGGACTAAATCCGGTACTACGATTGACAGCATGATTATGGGCAAATTCAGCTTGATAAAGTTTTTGATCCCAAGCTTTCACATGTTCACCCACTAGGCACCGCAACAAATTACCGAGCGAACGATTAACAACTTCAGTTTGCCCATCTGTCTGAGGGTGATAGGCGCTACTGAAATTGAGCTGAGTATTCACCATCTTCCACAAACTACGCCAAAAGTGACTGAGGAAACGAGTGTCCCGGTCAGACACGATGGACGTTGGTAAACCATGTAACCTGTAAATATCACGGAAGAACAACTGAGCTACATTAACTGCATCCGTCGTCTTCTTACAAGGGATAAAATGCGCCATCTTTGAAAACCGATCAACAACCACAAAAATCGAGTCATTACCACGTTGAGTACGTGGTAAACCCATCACAAAATCGATCAACAACCACAAAAGTCGTAGCCCTCGTTCCGGTCTTCGATTTGACTGGTAGCTCGTCCGAAACGGAGGCCTGTAACTCAAGTTATGCCCATTTCTGTGAGGCACGATCATGGGCCTCTAGAAATATAAGGGCCCGCTCCTCCACACTTGGGCCCGCATCATTCCCCCTTGGGTAGACGAAATTCGACCGCGAATTTGGACCAACTTCATCATCAGAAGAATCCTCATAATAAGGTAGCAAGTGTTTTACATTAAAAACATCAGAACAACGAATGTTACTTGGCAGCTTTAGACGATAAGCATTTGAGTTTATCTTCTCCACAATTTCCACAGGCCCAATCTTCTTAGCTGACAGTTTGTTGTATTCCCCAACCGAAAATCGATCCTTTGTTTAAACAACCCACACAAAATCACCTTCTTCAAAATCAACTTGTCGTCGCTTTTTATCAGCAGCTTGCTTATACTTAGAATTGGCTCGAACTAAGTTGTCATGCACAGTTTTGTGAACTTCAAGTAATCCTTCTACAAAATCTTGCACTTTCTTGGGTCCAGAATAAGTAGCAGGCAATGACATTAGGTCTAGTGGTCCCCGTGGTTGAGCAGAATAAACCACCTGGAATGGACTAAATCCGGTACTACGATTGACAGCATGATTATGGGCAAATTCAGCTTGATAAAGTTTTTGATCCCAAGCTTTCACATGTTCACCCACTAGGCACCGCAACAAATTACCGAGCGAACGATTAACAACTTCAGTTTGCCCATCCGTCTGAGGGTGATAGGCGCTACTGTAATTGAGCTGAGTATTCACCATCTTCCACAAACTACGCCAAAAGTGACTGAGGAAACGAGTGTCTCGGTAAGACACGATGGACGTTGGTAAACCATGTAACCTGTAAATATCACGGAAGAACAACTGAGCTACATTAACTGCATCCGTCGTCTTTTTACAAGGGATAAAATGCGCCATCTTTGAAAACCGATCAACAACCACAAAAATCGAGTCATTACCACGTTGAGTACGTGGTAAACCCAACACAAAATCGATCAACAACCACAAAAGTCGTAGCCCTCGTTCCGGTCTTCGATTTGACTGGTAGCTCGTCCGAAACGGAGGCCTGTAACTCAAGTTATGCCCATTTCTGTGAGGCACGATCATGGGCCTCTAGAAATATAAGGGCCCGCTCCTCCACACTTGGGCCCGCATCATTCCCCCCTCGGTAGACGAAATTCGACCGCAAATTTGGACCAACTTCATCATCAGAAGAATCCTCATAATAAAGTAGCAAGTGTTTTACATTAAAAACATCAGAACAACGAATGTTACCTGGCAGCTTTAGACGATAAGCATTTGAGTTTATCTTCTCCACAATTTCCACAGGCCCAATCTTCTTAGCTGACAGTTTGTTGTATTCCCCAACCGAAAATCGATCCTTTGTTAAATCAGCCCACACAAAATCACCTTCTTCAAAATCAACTTGTCGACGCTTTTTATCAGCAGCTTGCTTATACTTAGAATTGGCTCGAACTAAGTTGTCATGCACAGTTTTGTGAACTTCAAGTAATCCTTCTACAAAATCTTGCACTTTCTTGGGTCCAGAATAAGTAGCAGGCAATGACATTAGGTCTAGTGGTCCCCGTGGTTGAGCAGAATAAACCACCTGGAATGGACTAAATCCGGTACTACGATTGACAGCATGATTATGGGCAAATTCAGCTTGATAAAGTTTTTGATCCCAAGCTTTCACATGTTCACCCACTAGGCACCGCAACAAATTACCGAGCGAACGATTAACAACTTCAGTTTGCCCATCTGTCTGAGGGTGATAGGCGCTACTGAAATTGAGCTGAGTATTCACCATCTTCCACAAACTACGCCAAAAGTGACTGAGGAAACGAGTGTCCCGGTCAGACACGATGGACGTTGGTAAACCATGTAACCTGTAAATATCACGGAAGAACAACTGAGCTACATTAACTGCATCCGTCGTCTTCTTACAAGGGATAAAATGCGCCATCTTTGAAAACCGATCAACAACCACAAAAATCGAGTCATTACCACGTTGAGTACGTGGTAAACCCATCACAAAATCGATCAACAACCACAAAAGTCGTAGCCCTCGTTCCGGTCTTCGATTTGACTGGTAGCTCGTCCGAAACGGAGGCCTGTAACTCAAGTTATGCCCATTTCTGTGAGGCACGATCATGGGCCTCTAGAAATATAAGGGCCCGCTCCTCCACACTTGGGCCCGCATCATTCCCCCTTGGGTAGACGAAATTCGACCGCGAATTTGGACCAACTTCATCATCAGAAGAATCCTCATAATAAGGTAGCAAGTGTTTTACATTAAAAACATCAGAACAACGAATGTTACTTGGCAGCTTTAGACGATAAGCATTTGAGTTTATCTTCTCCACAATTTCCACAGGCCCAATCTTCTTAGCTGACAGTTTGTTGTATTCCCCAACCGAAAATCGATCCTTTGTTTAAACAACCCACACAAAATCACCTTCTTCAAAATCAACTTGTCGTCGCTTTTTATCAGCAGCTTGCTTATACTTAGAATTGGCTCGAACTAAGTTGTCATGCACAGTTTTGTGAACTTCAAGTAATCCTTCTACAAAATCTTGCACTTTCTTGGGTCCAGAATAAGTAACAGGCAATGACATTAGGTCTAGTGGTCCCCGTGGTTGAGCAGAATAAACCACCTGGAATGGACTAAATC
The DNA here is from genome assembly GCA_030867185.1 of Tagetes erecta. NCBI lineage: Eukaryota > Viridiplantae > Streptophyta > Magnoliopsida > Asterales > Asteraceae > Tagetes > Tagetes erecta. Next base: position 59,911,377 of record CM061486.1, on the reverse strand, counting down.
CGGTACTACGATTGACAGCATGATTATGGGCAAATTCAGCTTGATAAAGTTTTTGATCCCAAGCTTTCACATGTTCACCCACTAGTCACCGCAACAAATTACCGAGCGAACGATTAACAACTTCAGTTTGCCCATCCGTCTGAGGGTGATAGGCGCTACTGAAATTGAGCTGAGTATTCACCATCTTCCACAAACTACGCCAAAAGTGACTGAGGAAATGAGTGTCCCGGTCAGACACGATGGACGTTGGTAAACCATGTAACCTGTAAATATCACGGAAGAACAACTGAGCTACATTAACTGCATCCGTCGTCTTCTTACAAGGGATAAAATGCGCCATCTTTGAAAACCGATCAACAACCACAAAAATCGAGTCATTACCACGTTGAGTACGTGGTAAACCCAACACAAAATCGATCAACAACCACAAAAGTCGTAGCCCTCGTTCCGGTCTTCGATTTGACTGGTAGCTCGTCCGAAACGGAGGCCTGTAACTCAAGTTATGCCCATTTCTGTGAGGCACGATCATGGGCCTCTAGAAATATAAGGGCCCGCTCCTCCACACTTGGGCCCGCATCATTCCCCCCTGGATAGACGAAATTCGACCGCGAATTTGGACCAACTTCATCATCAGAAGAATCCTCATAATAAGGTAGCAAGTGTTTTACATTAAAAACATCAGAACAACGAATGTTACTTGGCAGCTTTAGACGATAAGCATTTGAGTTTATCTTCTCCGCAATTTCCACAGGCCCAATCTTCTTAGCTGACAGTTTGTTGTATTCCCCAACCGAAAATCGATCCTTTGTTAAAACAGCCCACACAAAATCACCTTCTTCAAAATCAACTTGTCGACGCTTTTTATCAGCAGCTTGCTTATACTTAGAATTGGCTCGAACTAAGTTGTCATGCACAGTTTTGTGAACTTCAAGTAATCCTTCTACAAAATCTTGCACTTTCTTGGGTCCAGAATAAGTAGCAGGCAATGACATTAGGTCTAGTGGTCCCCGTGGTTGAGCAGAATAAACCACCTGGAATGGACTAAATCCGGTACTACGATTGACAGCATGATTATGGGCAAATTCAGCTTGATAAAGTTTTTGATCCCAAGCTTTCACATGTTCACCCACTAGGCACCGCAACAAATTACCGAGCGAACGATTAACAACTTCAGTTTGCCCATCCGTCTGAGGGTGATAGGCGCTACTGTAATTGAGCTGAGTATTCACCATCTTCCACAAACTACGCCAAAAGTGACTGAGGAAACGAGTGTCCCGGTCAGACACGATGGACGTTGGTAAACCATGTAACCTGTAAATATCACGGAAGAACAACTGAGCTACATTAACTGCATCCGTCGTCTTCTTACAAGGGATAAAATGCGCCATCTTTGAAAACCGATCAACAACCACAAAAATCGAGTCATTACCACGTTGAGTACGTGGTAAACCCATCACAAAATCGATCAACAACCACAAAAGTCGTAGCCCTCGTTCCGGTCTTCGATTTGACTGGTAGCTCGTCCGAAACGGAGGCCTGTAACTCAAGTTATGCCCATTTCTGTGAGGCACGATCATGGGCCTCTAGAAATATACGGGCCCGCTCCTCCACACTTGGGCCCGCATCATTCCCCCCTGGGTAGACGAAATTCGACCGCGAATTTGGACCAACTTCATCATCAGAAGAATCCTCATAATAAGGTAGCAAGTGTTTTACATTAAAAACATCAGAACAACGAATGTTACTTGGCAGCTTTAGACGATAAGCATTTGAGTTTATCTTCTCCACAATTTCCACAGGCCCAATCTTCTTAGCTGACAGTTTGTTGTATTCCCCAACCGAAAATCGATCCTTTGTTAAATCAGCCCACACAAAATCACCTTCTTCAAAATCAACTTGTCGACGCTTTTTATCAGCAGCTTGCTTATACTTAGAATTGGCTCGAACTAAGTTGTCATGCACAGTTTTGTGAACTTCAAGTAATCCTTCTACAAAATCTTGCACTTTCTTGGGTCCAGAATAAGTAGCAGGCAATGACATTAGGTCTAGTGGTCCCCGTGGTTGAGCAGAATAAACCACCTGGAATGGACTAAATCCGGTACTACGATTGACAGCATGATTATGGGCAAATTCAGCTTGATAAAGTTTTTGATCCCAAGCTTTCACATGTTCACCCACTAGGCACCGCAACAAATTACCGAGCGAACGATTAACAACTTCAGTTTGCCCATCTGTCTGAGGGTGATAGGCGCTACTGAAATTGAGCTGAGTATTCACCATCTTCCACAAACTACGCCAAAAGTGACTGAGGAAACGAGTGTCCCGGTCAGACACGATGGACGTTGGTAAACCATGTAACCTGTAAATATCACGGAAGAACAACTGAGCTACATTAACTGCATCCGTCGTCTTCTTACAAGGGATAAAATGCGCCATCTTTGAAAACCGATCAACAACCACAAAAATCGAGTCATTACCACGTTGAGTACGTGGTAAACCCATCACAAAATCGATCAACAACCACAAAAGTCGTAGCCCTCGTTCCGGTCTTCGATTTGACTGGTAGCTCGTCCGAAACGGAGGCCTGTAACTCAAGTTATGCCCATTTCTGTGAGGCACGATCATGGGCCTCTAGAAATATAAGGGCCCGCTCCTCCACACTTGGGCCCGCATCATTCCCCCCTGGGTAGACGAAATTCGACCGCGAATTTGGACCAACTTCATCATCAGAAGAATCCTCATAATAAGGTAGCAAGTGTTTTACATTAAAAACATCAGAACAACGAATGTTACTTGGCAGCTTTAGATGATAAGCATTTGAGTTTATCTTCTCCACAATTTCCACAGGCCCAATCTTCTTAGCTGACAGTTTGTTGTATTCCCCAACCGAAAATCGATCCTTTGTTTAAACAACCCACACAAAATCACCTTCTTCAAAATCAACTTGTCGACGCTTTTTATCAGCAGCTTGCTTATACTTAGAATTGGCTCGAACTAAGTTGTCATGCACAGTTTTGTGAACTTCATGTAATCCTTCTACAAAATCTTGCACTTTCTTGGGTCCAGAATAAGTAACAGGCAATGACATTAGGTCTAGTGGTCCCCGTGGTTGAGCAGAATAAACCACCTGGAATGGACTAAATCCGGTACTACGATTGACAGCATGATTATGGGCAAATTCAGCTTGATAAAGTTTTTGATCCCAAGCTTTCACATGTTCACCCACTAGTCACCGCAACAAATTACCGAGCGAACGATTAACAACTTCAGTTTGCCCATCCGTCTGAGGGTGATAGGCGCTACTGAAATTGAGCTGAGTATTCACCATCTTCCACAAACTACGCCAAAAGTGACTGAGGAAATGAGTGTCCCGGTCAGACACGATGGACGTTGGTAAACCATGTAACCTGTAAATATCACGGAAGAACAACTGAGCTACATTAACTGCATCCGTCGTCTTCTTACAAGGGATAAAATGCGCCATCTTTGAAAACCGATCAACAACCACAAAAATCGAGTCATTACCACGTTGAGTACGTGGTAAACCCAACACAAAATCGATCAACAACCACAAAAGTCGTAGCCCTCGTTCCGGTCTTCGATTTGACTGGTAGCTCGTCCGAAACGGAGGCCTGTAACTCAAGTTATGCCCATTTCTGTGAGGCACGATCATGGGCCTCTAGAAATATAAGGGCCCGCTCCTCCACACTTGGGCCCGCATCATTCCCCCCTGGATAGACGAAATTCGACCGCGAATTTGGACCAACTTCATCATCAGAAGAATCCTCATAATAAGGTAGCAAGTGTTTTACATTAAAAACATCAGAACAACGAATGTTACTTGGCAGCTTTAGACGATAAGCATTTGAGTTTATCTTCTCCGCAATTTCCACAGGCCCAATCTTCTTAGCTGACAGTTTGTTGTATTCCCCAACCGAAAATCGATCCTTTGTTAAAACAGCCCACACAAAATCACCTTCTTCAAAATCAACTTGTCGACGCTTTTTATCAGCAGCTTGCTTATACTTAGAATTGGCTCGAACTAAGTTGTCATGCACAGTTTTGTGAACTTCAAGTAATCCTTCTACAAAATCTTGCACTTTCTTGGGTCCAGAATAAGTAGCAGGCAATGACATTAGGTCTAGTGGTCCCCGTGGTTGAGCAGAATAAACCACTTGGAATGGACTAAATCCGGTACTACGATTGACAGCATGATTATGGGCAAATTCAGCTTGATAAAGTTTTTGATCCCAAGCTTTCACATGTTCACCCACTAGGCACCGCAACAAATTACCGAGCGAACGATTAACAACTTCAGTTTGCCCATCCGTCTGAGGGTGATAGGCGCTACTGTAATTGAGCTGAGTATTCACCATCTTCCACAAACTACGCCAAAAGTGACTGAGGAAACGAGTGTCTCGGTAAGACACGATGGACGTTGGTAAACCATGTAACCTGTAAATATCACGGAAGAACAACTGAGCTACATTAACTGCATCCGTCGTCTTTTTACAAGGGATAAAATGCGCCATCTTTGAAAACCGATCAACAACCACAAAAATCGAGTCATTACCACGTTGAGTACGTGGTAAACCCAACACAAAATCGATCAACAACCACAAAAGTCGTAGCCCTCGTTCCGGTCTTCGATTTGACTGGTAGCTCGTCCGAAACGGAGGCCTGTAACTCAAGTTATGCCCATTTCTGTGAGGCACGATCATGGGCCTCTAGAAATATAAGGGCCCGCTCCTCCACACTTGGGCCCGCATCATTCCCCCCTCGGTAGACGAAATTCGACCGCAAATTTGGACCAACTTCATCATCAGAAGAATCCTCATAATAAAGTAGCAAGTGTTTTACATTAAAAACATCAGAACAACGAATGTTACCTGGCAGCTTTAGACGATAAGCATTTGAGTTTATCTTCTCCACAATTTCCACAGGCCCAATCTTCTTAGCTGACAGTTTGTTGTATTCCCCAACCGAAAATCGATCCTTTGTTAAATCAGCCCACACAAAATCACCTTCTTCAAAATCAACTTGTCGACGCTTTTTATCAGCAGCTTGCTTATACTTAGAATTGGCTCGAACTAAGTTGTCATGCACAGTTTTGTGAACTTCAAGTAATCCTTCTACAAAATCTTGCACTTTCTTGGGTCCAGAATAAGTAGCAGGCAATGACATTAGGTCTAGTGGTCCCCGTGGTTGAGCAGAATAAACCACCTGGAATGGACTAAATCCGGTACTACGATTGACAGCATGATTATGGGCAAATTCAGCTTGATAAAGTTTTTGATCCCAAGCTTTCACATGTTCACCCACTAGGCACCGCAACAAATTACCGAGCGAACGATTAACAACTTCAGTTTGCCCATCTGTCTGAGGGTGATAGGCGCTACTGAAATTGAGCTGAGTATTCACCATCTTCCACAAACTACGCCAAAAGTGACTGAGGAAACGAGTGTCCCGGTCAGACACGATGGACGTTGGTAAACCATGTAACCTGTAAATATCACGGAAGAACAACTGAGCTACATTAACTGCATCCGTCGTCTTCTTACAAGGGATAAAATGCGCCATCTTTGAAAACCGATCAACAACCACAAAAATCGAGTCATTACCACGTTGAGTACGTGGTAAACCCATCACAAAATCGATCAACAACCACAAAAGTCGTAGCCCTCGTTCCGGTCTTCGATTTGACTGGTAGCTCGTCCGAAACGGAGGCCTGTAACTCAAGTTATGCCCATTTCTGTGAGGCACGATCATGGGCCTCTAGAAATATAAGGGCCCGCTCCTCCACACTTGGGCCCGCATCATTCCCCCTTGGGTAGACGAAATTCGACCGCGAATTTGGACCAACTTCATCATCAGAAGAATCCTCATAATAAGGTAGCAAGTGTTTTACATTAAAAACATCAGAACAACGAATGTTACTTGGCAGCTTTAGACGATAAGCATTTGAGTTTATCTTCTCCACAATTTCCACAGGCCCAATCTTCTTAGCTGACAGTTTGTTGTATTCCCCAACCGAAAATCGATCCTTTGTTTAAACAACCCACACAAAATCACCTTCTTCAAAATCAACTTGTCGTCGCTTTTTATCAGCAGCTTGCTTATACTTAGAATTGGCTCGAACTAAGTTGTCATGCACAGTTTTGTGAACTTCAAGTAATCCTTCTACAAAATCTTGCACTTTCTTGGGTCCAGAATAAGTAACAGGCAATGACATTAGGTCTAGTGGTCCCCGTGGTTGAGCAGAATAAACCACCTGGAATGGACTAAATCCGGTACTACGATTGACAGCATGATTATGGGCAAATTCAGCTTGATAAAGTTTTTGATCCCAAGCTTTCACATGTTCACCCACTAGTCACCGCAACAAATTACCGAGCGAACGATTAACAACTTCAGTTTGCCCATCCGTCTGAGGGTGATAGGCGCTACTGAAATTGAGCTGAGTATTCACCATCTTCCACAAACTACGCCAAAAGTGACTGAGGAAACGAGTGTCCCGGTCAGACACGATGGACGTTGGTAAACCATGTAACCTGTAAATATCACGGAAGAACAACTGAGCTACATTAACTGCATCCGTCGTCTTCTTACAAGGGATAAAATGCGCCATCTTTGAAAACCGATCAACAACCACAAAAATCGAGTCATTACCACGTTGAGTACGTGGTAAACCCAACACAAAATCGATCAACAACCACAAAAGTCGTAGCCCTCGTTCCGGTCTTCGATTTGACTGGTAGCTCGTCCGAAACGGAGGCCTGTAACTCAAGTTATGCCCATTTCTGTGAGGCACGATCATGGGCCTCTAGAAATATAAGGGCCCGCTCCTCCACACTTGGGCCCGCATCATTCCCCCCTGGGTAGACGAAATTCGACCGCGAATTTGGACCAACTTCATCATCAGAAGAATCCTCATAATAAGGTAGCAAGTGTTTTACATTAAAAACATCAGAACAACGAATGTTACTTGGCAGCTTTAGACGATAAGCATTTGAGTTTATCTTCTCCACAATTTCCACAGGCCCAATCTTCTTAGCTGACAGTTTGTTGTATTCCCCAACCGAAAATCGATCCTTTGTTAAATCAGCCCACACAAAATCACCTTCTTCAAAATCAACTTGTCCACGCTTTTTATCAGCAGCTTGCTTATACTTAGAATTGGCTCGAACTAAGTTGTCATGCACAGTTTTGTGAACTTCAAGTAATCCTTCTACAAAATCTTGCACTTTCTTGGGTCCAGAATAAGTAGCAGGCAATGACATTAGGTCTAGTGGTCCCGTGGTTGAGCAGAATAAACCACCTGGAATGGACTAAATCCGGTACTACGATTGACAGCATGATTATGGGCAAATTCAGCTTGATAAAGTTTTTGATCCCAAGCTTTCACATGTTCACCCACTAGGAACCGCAACAAATTACCGAGCGAACGATTAACAACTTCAGTTTGCCCATCTGTCTGAGGGTGATAGGCGCTACTGAAATTGAGCTGAGTATTCACCATCTTCCACAAACTACGCCAAAAGTGACTGAGGAAACGAGTGTCCCGGTCAGACACGATGGACGTTGGTAAACCATGTAACCTGTAAATATCACGGAAGAACAACTGAGCTACATTAACTGCATCCGTCGTCTTCTTACAAGGGATAAAATGCGCCATCTTTGAAAACCGATCAACAACCACAAAAATCGAGTCATTACCACGTTGAGTACGTGGTAAACCCATCACAAAATCGATCAACAACCACAAAAGTCGTAGCCCTCGTTCCGGTCTTCGATTTGACTGGTAGCTCGTCCGAAACGAAGGCCTGTAACTCAAGTTATGCCCATTTCTGTGAGGCACGATCATGGGCCTCTAGAAATATAAGGGCCCGCTCCTCCACACTAGGGCCCGCATCATTCCCCCCTGGGTAGACGAAATTCAACCGCGAATTTGGACCAACTTCATCATCAGAAGAATCCTCATAATAAGGTAGCAAGTGTTTTACATTAAAAACATCAGAACAACGAATGTTACTTGGCAGCTTTAGATGATAAGCATTTGAGTTTATCTTCTCCACAATTTCCACAGGCCCAATCTTCTTAGCTGACAGTTTGTTGTATTCCCCAACCGAAAATCGATCCTTTGTTTAAACAACCCACACAAAATCACCTTCTTCAAAATCAACTTGTCGACGCTTTTTATCAGCAGCTTGCTTATACTTAGAATTGGCTCGAACTAAGTTGTCATGCACAGTTTTGTGAACTTCATGTAATCCTTCTACAAAATCTTGCACTTTCTTGGGTCCAGAATAAGTAACAGGCAATGACATTAGGTCTAGTGGTCCCCGTGGTTGAGCAGAATAAACCACCTGGAATGGACTAAATCCGGTACTACGATTGACAGCATGATTATGGGCAAATTCAGCTTGATAAAGTTTTTGATCCCAAGCTTTCACATGTTCACCCACTAGTCACCGCAACAAATTACCGAGCGAACGATTAACAACTTCAGTTTGCCCATCCGTCTGAGGGTGATAGGCGCTACTGAAATTGAGCTGAGTATTCACCATCTTCCACAAACTACGCCAAAAGTGACTGAGGAAATGAGTGTCCCGGTCAGACACGATGGACGTTGGTAAACCATGTAACCTGTAAATATCACGGAAGAACAACTGAGCTACATTAACTGCATCCGTCGTCTTCTTACAAGGGATAAAATGCGCCATCTTTGAAAACCGATCAACAACCACAAAAATCGAGTCATTACCACGTTGTGTACGTGGTAAACCCAACACAAAATCGATCAACAACCACAAAAGTCGTAGCCCTCGTTCCGGTCTTCGATTTGACTGGTAGCTCGTCCGAAACGGAGGCCTGTAACTCAAGTTATGCCCATTTCTGTGAGGCACGATCATGGGCCTCTAGAAATATAAGGGCCCGCTCCTCCACACTTGGGCCCGCATCATTCCCCCCTGGATAGACGAAATTCGACCGCGAATTTGGACCAACTTCATCATCAGAAGAATCCTCATAATAAGGTAGCAAGTGTTTTACATTAAAAACATCAGAACAACGAATGTTACTTGGCAGCTTTAGACGATAAGCATTTGAGTTTATCTTCTCCGCAATTTCCACAGGCCCAATCTTCTTAGCTGACAGTTTGTTGTATTCCCCAACCGAAAATCGATCCTTTGTTAAAACAGCCCACACAAAATCACCTTCTTCAAAATCAACTTGTCGACGCTTTTTATCAGCAGCTTGCTTATACTTAGAATTGGCTCGAACTAAGTTGTCATGCACAGTTTTGTGAACTTCAAGTAATCCTTCTACAAAATCTTGCACTTTCTTGGGTCCAGAATAAGTAGCAGGCAATGACATTAGGTCTAGTGGTCCCCGTGGTTGAGCAGAATAAACCACCTGGAATGGACTAAATCCGGTACTACGATTGACAGCATGATTATGGGCAAATTCAGCTTGATAAAGTTTTTGATCCCAAGCTTTCACATGTTCACCCACTAGGCACCGCAACAAATTACCGAGCGAACGATTAACAACTTCAGTTTGCCCATCTGTCTGAGGGTGATAGGCGCTACTGAAATTGAGCTGAGTATTCACCATCTTCCACAAACTACGCCAAAAGTGACTGAGGAAACGAGTGTCCCGGTCAGACACGATGGACGTTGGTAAACCATGTAACCTGTAAATATCACGGAAGAACAACTGAGCTACATTAACTGCATCCGTCGTCTTCTTACAAGGGATAAAATGCGCCATCTTTGAAAACCGATCAACAACCACAAAAATCGAGTCATTACCACGTTGAGTACGTGGTAAACCCATCACAAAATCGATCAACAACCACAAAAGTCGTAGCCCTCGTTCCGGTCTTCGATTTGACTGGTAGCTCGTCCGAAACGGAGGCCTGTAACTCAAGTTATGCCCATTTCTGTGAGGCACGATCATGGGCCTCTAGAAATATAAGGGCCCGCTCCTCCACACTTGGGCCCGCATCATTCCCCCCTGGGTAGACGAAATTCGACCGCGAATTTGGACCAACTTCATCATCAGAAGAATCCTCATAATAAGGTAGCAAGTGTTTTACATTAAAAACATCAGAACAACGAATGTTACTTGGCGGCTTTAGACGATAAGCATTTGAGTTTATCTTCTCCACAATTTCCACAGGCCCAATCTTCTTAGCTGACAGTTTGTTGTATTCCCCAACCGAAAATCGATCCTTTGTTTAAACAACCCACACAAAATCACCTTCTTCAAAATCAACTTGTCGACGCTTTTTATCAGCAGCTTGCTTATACTTAGAATTGGCTCGAACTAAGTTGTCATGCACAGTTTTGTGAACTTCATGTAATCCTTCTACAAAATCTTGCACTTTCTTGGGTCCAGAATAAGTAACAGGCAATGACATTAGGTCTAGTGGTCCCCGTGGTTGAGCAGAATAAACCACCTGGAATGGACTAAATCCGGTACTACGATTGACAGCATGATTATGGGCAAATTCAGCTTGATAAAGTTTTTGATCCCAAGCTTTCACATGTTCACCCACTAGTCACCGCAACAAATTACCGAGCGAACGATTAACAACTTCAGTTTGCCCATCCGTCTGAGGGTGATAGGCGCTACTGAAATTGAGCTGAGTATTCACCATCTTCCACAAACTACGCCAAAAGTGACTGAGGAAACGAGTGTCCCGGTCAGACACGATGGACGTTGGTAAACCATGTAACCTGTAAATATCACGGAAGAACAACTGAGCTACATTAACTGCATCCGTCGTCTTCTTACAAGGGATAAAATGCGCCATCTTTGAAAACCGATCAACAACCACAAAAATCGAGTCATTACCACGTTGAGTACGTGGTAAACCCAACACAAAATCGATCAACAACAACAAAAGTCGTAGCCCTCGTTCCGGTCTTCGATTTGACTGGTAGCTCGTCCGAAACGGAGGCCTGTAACTCAAGTTATGCCCATTTCTGTGAGGCACGATCATGGGCCTCTAGAAATATAAGGGCCCGCTCCTCCACACTTGGGCCCGCATCATTCCCCCCTGGATAGACGAAATTCGACCGCGAATTTGGACCAACTTCATCATCAGAAGAATCCTCATAATAAGGTAGCAAGTGTTTTACATTAAAAACATCAGAACAACGAATGTTACTTGGCAGCTTTAGACGATAAGCATTTGAGTTTATCTTCTCCGCAATTTCCACAGGCCCAATCTTCTTAGCTGACAGTTTGTTGTATTCCCCAACCGAAAATCGATCCTTTGTTAAAACAGCCCACACAAAATCACCTTCTTCAAAATCAACTTGTCGACGCTTTTTATCAGCAGCTTGCTTATACTTAGAATTGGCTCGAACTAAGTTGTCATGCACAGTTTTGTGAACTTCAAGTAATCCTTCTACAAAATCTTGCACTTTCTTGGGTCCAGAATAAGTAGCAGGCAATGACATTAGGTCTAGTGGTCCCCGTGGTTGAGCAGAATAAACCACCTGGAATGGACTAAATCCGGTACTACGATTGACAGCATGATTATGGGCAAATTCAGCTTGATAAAGTTTTTGATCCCAAGCTTTCACATGTTCACCCACTAGGCACCGCAACAAATTACCGAGCGAACGATTAACAACTTCAGTTTGCCCATCTGTCTGAGGGTGATAGGCGCTACTGAAATTGAGCTGAGTATTCACCATCTTCCACAAACTACGCCAAAAGTGACTGAGGAAACGAGTGTCCCGGTCAGACACGATGGACGTTGGTAAACCATGTAACCTGTAAATATCACGGAAGAACAACTGAGCTACATTAACTGCATCCGTCGTCTTCTTACAAGGGATAAAATGCGCCATCTTTGAAAACCGATCAACAACCACAAAAATCGAGTCATTACCACGTTGAGTACGTGGTAAACCCATCACAAAATCGATCAACAACCACAAAAGTCGTAGCCCTCGTTCCGGTCTTCGATTAGACTGGTAGCTCGTCCGAAACGGAGGCCTGTAACTCAAGTTATGCCCATTTCTGTGAGGCACGATCATGGGCCTCTAGAAATATAAGGGCCCGCTCCTCCACACTTGGGCCCGCATCATTCCCCCCTGGGTAGACGAAATTCGACCGCGAATTTGGACCAACTTCATCATCAGAAGAATCCTCATAATAAGGTAGCAAGTGTTTTACATTAAAAACATCAGAACAACGAATGTTACTTGGCAGCTTTAGACGATAAGCATTTGAGTTTATCTTCTCCACAATTTCCACAGGCCCAATCTTCTTAGCTGACAGTTTGTTGTATTCCCCAACCGAAAATCGATCCTTTGTTTAAACAGCCCACACAAAATCACCTTCTTCAAAATCAACTTGTCGACGCTTTTTATCAGCAGCTTGCTTATACTTAGAATTGGCTCGAACTAAGTTGTCATGCACAGTTTTGCGAACTTCATGTAATCCTTCTACAAAATCTTGCACTTTCTTGGGTCCAGAATAAGTAACAGGCAATGACATTAGGTCTAGTGGTCCCCGTGGTTGAGCAGAATAAACCACCTGGAATGGACTAAATCCGGTACTACGATTGACAGCATGATTATGGGCAAATTCAGCTTGATAAAGTTTTTGATCCCAAGCTTTCACATGTTCACCCACTAGTCACCGCAACAAATTACCGAGCGAACGATTAACAACTTCAGTTTGCCCATCCGTCTGAGGGTGATAGGCGCTACTGAAATTGAGCTGAGTATTCACCATCTTCCACAAACTACGCCAAAAGTGACTGAGGAAACGAGTGTCCCGGTCAGACACGATGGACGTTGGTAAACCATGTAACCTGTAAATATCACGGAAGAACAACTGAGCTACATTAACTGCATCCGTCGTCTTCTTACAAGGGATAAAATGCGCCATCTTTGAAAACCGATCAACAACCACAAAAATCGAAGCATTACCACGTTGAGTACGTGGTAAACCCAACACAAAATCGATCAACAACCACAAAAGTCGTAGCCCTCGTTCCGGTCTTCGATTTGACTGGTAGCTCGTCCGAAACGGAGGCCTGTAACTCAAGTTATGCCCATTTCTGTGAGGCACGATCATGGGCCTCTAGAAATATAAGGGCCCGCTCCTCCACACTTGGGCCCGCATCATTCCCCCCTGGATAGACGAAATTCGACCGCGAATTTGGACCAACTTCATCATCAAAAGAATCCTCATAATAAGGTAGCAAGTGTTTTACATTAAAAACATCAGAACAACGAATGTTACTTGGCAGCTTTAGACGATAAGCATTTGAGTTTATCTTCTCCGCAATTTCCACAGGCCCAATCTTCTTAGCTGACAGTTTGTTGTATTCCCCAACCGAAAATCGATCCTTTGTTAAAACAGCCCACACAAAATCACCTTCTTCAAAATCAACTTGTCGACGCTTTTTATCAGCAGCTTGCTTATACTTAGAATTGGCTCGAACTAAGTTGTCATGCACAGTTTTGTGAACTTCAAGTAATCCTTCTACAAAATCTTGCACTTTCTTGGGTCCAGAATAAGTAGCAGGCAATGACATTAGGTCTAGTGGTCCCCGTGGTTGAGCAGAATAAACCACCTGGAATGGACTAAATCCGGTACTACAATTGACAGCATGATTATGGGCAAATTCAGCTTGATAAAGTTTTTGATCCCACGCTTTCACATGTTCACCCACTAGGCACCGCAACAAATTACCGAGCGAACGATTAACAACTTCAGTTTGCCCATCCGTCTGAGGGTGATAGGCGCTACTAAAATTGAGCTGAGTATTCACCATCTTCCACAAACTACGCCAAAAGTGACTGAGGAAACGAGTGTCCCGGTCAGACACGATGGACGTTGGTAAACCATGTAACCTGTAAATATCACGGAAGAACAACTGAGCTACATTAACTGCATCCGTCGTCTTCTTACAAGGGATAAAATGCGCCATCTTTGAAAACCGATCAACAACCACAAAAATCGAGTCATTACCACGTTGAGTACGTGGTAAACCCAACACAAAATCGATCAACAACCACAAAAGTCGTAGCCCTCGTTCCGGTCTTCGATTTGACTGGTAGCTCGTCCGAAACGGAGGCCTGTAACTCAAGTTATGCCCATTTCTGTGAGGCACGATCATGGGCCTCTAGAAATATAAGGGCCCGCTCCTCCACACTTGGGCCCGCATCATTCCCCCCTGGATAGACGAAATTCGACCGCGAATTTGGACCAACTTCATCATCAGAAGAATCCTCATAATAAGGTAGCAAGTGTTTTACATTAAAAACATCAGAACAACGAATGTTACTTAGCAGCTTTAGACGATAAGCATTTGAGTTTATCTTCTCCACAATTTCCACAGGCCCAATCTTCTTAGCTGACAGTTTGTTGTATTCCCCAACCGAAAATCGATCCTTTGTTAAAACAGCCCACACAAAATCACCTTCTTCAAAATCAACTTGTCGACGCTTTTTATCAGCAGCTTGCTTGTACTTAGAATTGGCTCGAACTAAGTTGTCATGCACAGTTTTGTGAACTTCATGTAATCCTTCTACAAAATCTTGCACTTTCTTGGGTCCAGAATAATTAACAGGCAATGACATTAGGTCTAGTGGTCCCCGTGGTTGAGCAGAATAAACCACCTGGAATGGACTAAATCCGGTACTACGATTGATAGCATGATTATGGGCAAATTCAGCTTGATAAAGTTTTTGATCCCAAGCTTTCACATGTTCACCCCCTAGGCACCGCAACAAATTACCGAGCGAACGATTAACAACTTCAGTTTGCCCATCCGTCTGAGGGTGATAGGCGCTACTGAAATTGAGCTGAGTATTCACCATCTTCCACAAACTAAGCCAAAAGTGACTGAGGAAACGAGTGTCCCGGTCAGACACGATGGACGTTGGTAAACCATGTAACCTGTAAATATCACGGAAGAACAACTGAGCTACATTAACTGCATCCGTCGTCTTCTTACAAGGGATAAAATGCGCCATCTTTGAAAACCGATCAACAACCACAAAAATCGAGTCATTACCACGTTGAGTACGTGGTAAACCCAACACAAAATCGATCAACAACCACAAAAGTCGTAGCCCTCGTTCCGGTCTTCGATTTGACTGGTAGCTCGTCCGAAACGGAGGCCTGTAACTCAAGTTATGCCCATTTCTGTGAGGCACGATCATGGGCCTCTAGAAATATAAGGGCCCGCTCCTCCACACTTGGGCCCGCATCATTCCCCCCTGGATAGACGAAATTCGACCGCGAATTTGGACCAACTTCATCATCAGAAGAATCCTCATAATAAGGTAGCAAGTGTTTTACATTCAAAACATCAGAACAACGAATGTTACTTAGCAGCTTTAGACGATAAGCATTTGAGTTTATCTTCTCCACAATTTCCACAGGCCCAATCTTCTTAGCTGACAGTTTGTTGTATTCCCCAACCGAAAATCGATCCTTTGTTAAAACAGCCCACACAAAATCACCTTCTTCAAAATCAACTTGTCGACGCTTTTTATCAGCAGCTTGCTTATACTTAGAATTGGCTCGAACTAAGTTGTCATGCACAGTTTTGTGAACTTCATGTAATCCTTCTACAAAATCTTGCACTTTCTTGGGTCCAGAATAATTAACAGGCAATGACATTAGGTCTAGTGGTCCCCGTGGTTGAGCAGAATAAACCACCTGGAATGGACTAAATCCGGTACTACGATTGATAGCATGATTATGGGCAAATTCAGCTTGATAAAGTTTTTGATCCCAAGCTTTCACATGTTCACCCCCTAGGCACCGCAACAAATTACCGAGCGAACGATTAACAACTTCAGTTTGCCCATCCGTCTGAGGGTGATAGGCGCTACTGAAATTGAGCTGAGTATTCACCATCTTCCACAAACTAAGCCAAAAGTGACTGAGGAAACGAGTGTCCCGGTCAGACACGATGGACGTTGGTAAACCATGTAACCTGTAAATATCACGGAAGAACAACTGAGCTACATTAACTGCATCCGTCGTCTTCTTACAAGGGATAAAATGCGCCATCCTTGAAAACCGATCAACAACCACAAAAATCGAGTCATTACCACGTTGAGTACGTGGTAAACCCAACACAAAATCGATCAACAACCACAAAAGTCGTAGCCCTCGTTCCGGTCTTCGATTTGACTGGTAGCTCGTCCGAAACGGAGGCCTGTAACTCAAGTTATGCCCATTTCTGTGAGGCACGATCATGGGCCTCTAGAAATATAAGGGCCCGCTCCTCCACACTTGGGCCCGCATCATTCCCCCTGGGTAGACGAAATTCGACCGCGAATTTGGACCAGCTTCATCATTAGAAGAATCCTCATAATAAGGTAGCAAGTGTTTTACATTAAAAACATCAGAACAACGAATGTTACTTGGCAGCTTTAGACGATAAGCATTTGAGTTTATCTTCTCCACAATTTCCACAGGCCCAATCTTCTTAGCTGACAGTTTGTTGTATTCCCCAACCGAAAATCAATCCTTTGTTAAAACAGCCCACACAAAATCACCTTCTTCAAAATCAACTTGTCGACGCTTTTTATCAGCAGCTTGCTTGTACTTAGAATTGGCTCGAACTAAGTTGTCATGCACAGTTTTGTGAACTTCATGTAATCCTTCTACAAAATCTTGCACTTTCTTGGGTCCAGAATAATTAACAGGCAATGACATTAGGTCTAGTGGTCCCCGTGGTTGAGCAGAATAAACCACCTGGAATGGACTAAATCCGGTACTACGATTGATAGCATGATTATGGGCAAATTCAGCTTGATAAAGTTTTTGATCCCAAGCTTTCACATGTTCACCCCCTAGGCACCGCAACAAATTACCGAGCGAACGATTAACAACTTCAGTTTGCCCATCCGTCTGAGGGTGATAGGCGCTACTGAAATTGAGCTGAGTATTCACCATCTTCCACAAACTAAGCCAAAAGTGACTGAGGAAACGAGTGTCCCGGTCAGACACGATGGACGTTGGTAAACCATGTAACCTGTAAATATCACGGAAGAACAACTGAGCTACATTAACTGCATCCGTCGTCTTCTTACAAGGGATAAAATGCGCCATCCTTGAAAACCGATCAACAACCACAAAAATCGAGTCATTACCACGTTGAGTACGTGGTAAACCCAACACAAAATCGATCAACAACCACAAAAGTCGTAGCCCTCGTTCCGGTCTTCGATTTGACTGGTAGCTCGTCCGAAACGGAGGCCTGTAACTCAAGTTATGCCCATTTCTGTGAGGCACGATCATGGGCCTCTAGAAATATAAGGGCCCGCTCCTCCACACTTGGGCCCGCATCATTCCCCCTGGGTAGACGAAATTCGACCGCGAATTTGGACCAGCTTCATCATTAGAAGAATCCTCATAATAAGGTAGCAAGTGTTTTACATTAAAAACATCAGAACAACGAATGTTACTTGGCAGCTTTAGACGATAAGCATTTGAGTTTATCTTCTCCACAATTTCCACAGGCCCAATCTTCTTAGCTGACAGTTTGTTGTATTCCCCAACCGAAAATCAATCCTTTGTTAAAACAGCCCACACAAAATCACCTTCTTCAAAATCAACTTGTCGACGCTTTTTATCAGCAGCTTGCTTGTACTTAGAATTGGCTCGAACTAAGTTGTCATGCACAGTTTTGTGAACTTCATGTAATCCTTCTACAAAATCTTGCACTTTCTTGGGTCCAGAATAATTAACAGGCAATGACATTAGGTCTAGTGGTCCCCGTGGTTGAGCAGAATAAACCACCTGGAATGGACTAAATCCGGTACTACGATTGATAGCATGATTATGGGCAAATTCAGCTTGATAAAGTTTTTGATCCCAAGCTTTCACATGTTCACCCCCTAGGCACCGCAACAAATTACCGAGCGAACGATTAACAACTTCAGTTTGCCCATCCGTCTGAGGGTGATAGGCGCTACTGAAATTGAGCTGAGTATTCACCATCTTCCACAAACTAAGCCAAAAGTGACTGAGGAAACGAGTGTCCCGGTCAGACACGATGGACGTTGGTAAACCATGTAACCTGTAAATATCACGGAAGAACAACTGAGCTACATTAACTGCATCCGTCGTCTTCTTACAAGGGATAAAATGCGCCATCTTTGAAAACCGATCAACAACCACAAAAATCGAGTCATTACCACGTTGAGTACGTGGTAAACCCAACACAAAATCGATCAACAACCACAAAAGTCGTAGCCCTCGTTCCGGTCTTCGATTTGACTGGTAGCTCGTCCGAAACGGAGGCCTGTAACTCAAGTTATGCCCATTTCTGTGAGGCACGATCATGGGCCTCTAGAAATATAAGGGCCCGCTCCTCCACACTTGGGCCCGCATCATTCCCCCCTGGATAGACGAAATTCGACCGCGAATTTGGACCAACTTCATCATCAGAAGAATCCTCATAATAAGGTAGCAAGTGTTTTACATTCAAAACATCAGAACAACGAATGTTACTTAGCAGCTTTAGACGATAAGCATTTGAGTTTATCTTCTCCACAATTTCCACAGGCCCAATCTTCTTAGCTGACAGTTTGTTGTATTCCCCAACCGAAAATCGATCCTTTGTTAAAACAGCCCACACAAAATCACCTTCTTCAAAATCAACTTGTCGACGCTTTTTATCAGCAGCTTGCTTATACTTAGAATTGGCTCGAACTAAGTTGTCATGCACAGTTTTGTGAACTTCATGTAATCCTTCCACAAAATCTTGCACTTTCTTGGGTCCAGAATAATTAACAGGCAATGACATTAGGTCTAGTGGTCCCCGTGGTTGAGCAGAATAAACCACCTGGAATGGACTAAATCCGGTACTACGATTGATAGCATGATTATGGGCAAATTCAGCTTGATAAAGTTTTTGATCCCAAGCTTTCACATGTTCACCCCCTAGGCACCGCAACAAATTACCGAGCGAACGATTAACAACTTCAGTTTGCCCATCCGTCTGAGGGTGATAGGCGCTACTGAAATTGAGCTGAGTATTCACCATCTTCCACAAACTAAGCCAAAAGTGACTGAGGAAACGAGTGTCCCGGTCAGACACGATGGACGTTGGTAAACCATGTAACCTGTAAATATCACGGAAGAACAACTGAGCTACATTAACTGCATCCGTCGTCTTCTTACAAGGGATAAAATGCGCCATCCTTGAAAACCGATCAACAACCACAAAAATCGAGTCATTACCACGTTGAGTACGTGGTAAACCCAACACAAAATCGATCAACAACCACAAAAGTCGTAGCCCTCGTTCCGGTCTTCGATTTGACTGGTAGCTCGTCCGAAACGGAGGCCTGTAACTCAAGTTATGCCCATTTCTGTGAGGCACGATCATGGGCCTCTAGAAATATAAGGGCCCGCTCCTCCACACTTGGGCCCGCATCATTCCCCCTGGGTAGACGAAATTCGACCGCGAATTTGGACCAGCTTCATCATTAGAAGAATCCTCATAATAAGGTAGCAAGTGTTTTACATTAAAAACATCAGAACAACGAATGTTACTTGGCAGCTTTAGACGATAAGCATTTGAGTTTATCTTCTCCACAATTTCCACAGGCCCAATCTTCTTAGCTGACAGTTTGTTGTATTCCCCAACCGAAAATCAATCCTTTGTTAAAACAGCCCACACAAAATCACCTTCTTCAAAATCAACTTGTCGACGCTTTTTATCAGCAGCTTGCTTATACTTAGAATTGGCTCGAACTAAGTTGTCATGCACAGTTTTGTGAACTTCATGTAATCCTTCTACAAAATCTTGCACTTTCTTGGGTCCAGAATAAGTAACAGGCAATGACATTAGGTCTAGTGGTCCCCGTGGTTGAGCAGAATAAACCACCTGGAATGGACTAAATCCGGTACTACGATTGACAGCATGATTATGGGCAAATTCAGCTTGATAAAGTTTTTGATCCCAAGCTTTCACATGTTCACCCACTAGGCACCGCAACAAATTACCGAGCGAACGATTAACAACTTCAGTTTGCCCATCCGTCTGAGGGTGATAGGCGCTACTGAAATTGAGCTGAGTATTCACCATCTTCCACAAACTACGCCAAAAGTGACTGAGGAAACGAGTGTCCCGGTCAGACACGATGGACGTTGGTAAACCATGTAACCTGTAAATATCACGGAAGAACAACTGAGCTACATTAACTGCATCCGTCGTCTTCTTACAAGGGATAAAATGTGCCATCTTTGAAAACCGATCAACAACCACAAAAATCGAGTCATTACCACGTTGAGTACGTGGTAAACCAAACACAAAATCGATCAACAACCACAAAAGTCGTAGCCCTCGTTCCGGTCTTCGATTTGACTGGTAGCTCGTCCGAAACGGAGGCCTGTAACTCAAGTTATGCCCATTTCTGTGAGGCACGATCATGGGCCTCTAGAAATATAAGGGCCCGCTCCTCCACACTTGGGCCCGCATCATTCCCCCCTGGGTAGACGAAATTCGACCGCGAATTTGGACCAACTTCATCATCAGAAGAATCCTCATAATAAGGTAGCAAGTGTTTTACATTAAAAACATCAGAACAACGAATGTTACTTGGCAGCTTTAGACGATAAGCATTTGAGTTTATCTTCTCCACAATTTTCACAGGCCCAATCTTCTTAGCTGACAGTTTGTTGTATTCCCCAACCGAAAATCGATCCTTTGTTAAAACAGCCCACACAAAATCACCTTCTTCAAAATCAACTTGTCGACGCTTTTTATCAGCAGCTTGCTTATACTTAGAATTGGCTCGAACTAAGTTGTCATGCACAGTTTTGTGAACTTCATGTAATCCTTCTACAAAATCTTGCACTTTCTTGGGTCCAGAATAAGTAACAGGCAATGACATTAGGTCTAGTGGTCCCCGTGGTTGAGCAGAATAAACCACCTGTAATGGCGCATAAATTTTTGAGTTAAAAGTAAAGCAAGAGATAATCATGAAAACAAGACCTTGAAGTTTAAGTTCGTACCATAAATATAAAACTCATAGAAATACTTTTTCTCGTTCGTTACATAAAGATTATTAAGTCCAACACGACAAAATAGTAAATGATGAAACAAACTCTAATGAAACAAAGTTCTTATCGGCACTTGAATAAAATAGAAACGCAATGATCATTTGGGAAGCATATCGTTCACGACGTCATTGTTTGCTTGAGCTTGATTAGTGATGATATTGAAAGTTCTAGCACGACCAACTTGATTAGCATTAGCGTTGGTATTCACGTTGACGTTGATAGGCTGAGGACAATTGTTGCGGAAATGAGTTGGATCGCCACAATTGAAACAAGCACGACCTTGATTACCCCGGTTATTATTATTCCAACAATCTTTAGCCAAATGCCCATAACGTTGGCAAACAGAACATTTAAAACATGGAGTTTCAGGAGCATGGTGAAAAGGACATTTGTCGCATTTGGGCAAGAACCCCGTATAAGGCTTACGGTTATCATTACCCCTTTGCGGTGCCATAGGAGGAGCAGGAGCAGTTATTGCATAATTGGTGGCATTGTTCTTACGCTTTTTGGAATGAGATGAGGATTCGGGCTTAAAACCCTTAAAAGAATCATCCTCGGATGGTTTAGCATCGTCACTAGAAGAACCCTTGGACTTCTTGTTGCCCTTACGAAATAGAGAACCAGCTTGCACATGATTTTCGGTAAGGCGACCGGCTAAAGTCATTGCCTCACCCACAGTAGCTGGCTTACTACCCCAAACAGCATCTTGAATAGTCATTGGCAAACCTCCGATATACTGTTCAATACCACGGGATTCGGGAGTGACCATATTAGGACACAGAGTACTGAGCTGAGAAAAACGATCATTGTAGGCCACATTTTCACCACTATCTTGTTTGAGACTCCAGAATTCACCCTTGAGTTTACGGATTTCGCTAGGAGGGCAATATTTATCAGTCATGGCGGTTTTGAATTCATCCCAAGTCATTTCAGAGATTTCATCATCACCACGTCTACGTTTCTCATCATTCCACAAAGTCAAAGCACCCTTTTGGAGGACACTTGTGGCATAGCGGACTTTGAAGTTTTCAGGGCAATCACAATTGACATAGGTACTCTCCATGCTTTCGTACCATTGGAGAAGACCAGTAGCCCCTTCGTTACCGAAGAATTTCGTTGGACCGCAAGAATTGAAGTACTTAAGAGTACAATGAGGAGTCTTGGGCTGAGCATTTTGATTAGCATTATTGAGTTGAGTCACGAGATTGGGCAAGATATTAGCCATTTGGGTCGCGATGGTATTAGCGAGTCGTTCACGTCTTGTTGCCATTCTACAAGATAAGATAGAAAAGAATTTCATGAGACATAGAAAATTTTGAGATAACATAAGTTGTAATGGAATTTTGGATTGAATGGAAATGACAATTGTGCTTTGAATTTCAAAGAATCCTTAGAAACACATATCATAGTAATCACTTGAAAATCATAGAAGTATGAATAAATAAACTTGGAATAATATTTGGAATAATATAGAACCCATTGAAATAAATTTGAAATCATAGAAAATGATAACCATAAAATCGTTTAAATAGATAGAATTTGAAGGCTTGGGAATGTGTCTTGGTTTTGGACACTTAAGACTTATCAAAGTGCTAAGTTCGTTCTCAACGTATTCGAGAAGGCGTGCTTTAGCCTATAGGTTCACACTCATCTCGTACATCCCCAGGTAAGCATACAGGTCTCTTAAAGAGATTTATACGAAATGCTTGCCTTAGACAGGATGTCCGTGATACAGGCGTTCCCCCTTCCAGATTGCACAAGTTCCCACGTTTCAAACTTACTTAAGACGATGATGAGATTCCACAAAGAGAAAGATCCTAATCACACAGAAGAGTCTCTTGTAGCTTCTTCGCGAAATCGGATAAGAAATAAGATAGAGAAAAGACAGAGAAAATGTTCGTAAAAATAAATAAGGAGGTAAGTTCTAGAAGAGTTTTCTAAGCACAAACCAATTGCACTAAGGACTCTTAGGTTATAGTCTAGGTCGGTGTGTTTCTAATACCCTATCCTAGTTCCCTATAACCATGTCTCTGATACCAAACTGTGACACCCCGCCCGGCGGCGGAAACACCGGGCTGTCATTGGAATTGGATATCAATAGTAAACAAAGCACATGGTATTTATTTATTAAGTTCAATAATGATGTAGTAAGTTTTGAACCTAAGTCTTAAATGAATACGACAAAAGTAATAAAACCGAAACAGTAACTGCAAATGTCTGATTTATTATTCTAGGTCCAAGGCAATCCTATGTCTTGGCAAAAGCAGCAAAAATAATCAAGCAACACCTGAAATATGTAAAAAATAAAGTTAGCTATTTAAAGCTAGTGAGTAAACCACAATTTGAATACATAAATATATAGAAATCCGAGATCATCATAATATGCTGCGCAATCTTACATGCATAGCTATTTCATATCATTCTCGACTATGACACCTTGAACACACATTGAACACACATTGAACACCATCATTGTATAGCAACTTGTAATCATTTGTCATGAGGAACCAACTCATGTTGTAAATTAAAGATAACCTTTTTAGTAACCGTCACGTAACCGTCTCGATATAGGTTATCAATAATTATTTTTGCAACTTAGGGACATAGCATAGCAACTTGTAACATAGCAACTTGTAACATTGAAATTGAATGGCCGGGTTTAAATCACCTGTTTTGAAATACATGCAGGTGGGTTTGTCAAACCATTAGCGCTAACATTGTACCGGTGGGATTACTAAGTAACAATACTACTTTAAACTACCACATAAGGATTGCATCTTGCCGCGGAACAAGACTAACACATTTAATGATCTCATTTGAAAAACAAATAGAAAATTGAAAAACATTGTATAGTAATTGAACATATTTCAGCCCCAAAAAGTAAAGGTAAAAGGGGAGTGAATTTACTCACCTTGAAACTCAGGCACGAAACAAATAGTAAATAGTCTGAATTGAAACGAGGATCGTCAAAGTATTAGAATCACCTAATTAAATGACAATCCTAACTTAGTAACGAAACAATAGTAACAAGAATCATAATAAGAAAATCTAGGGTTTCAGATTTGGGATTTAGGGTTTTAAAGTACAAATTGGGAATTAGGGTTTTAAGATACAAATTAGAAATTAGGGTTTTAAGATACAAATTAGAAATTAGGGTTGTAAGACACAAATTGGGATTTTGTACGAAACGTTTTGGTGTTTTCGTATGGTAAATATCTTATACGAACCCATTTTAGTTTTCTACAAAACATTTGTACAACTTTAAAAATACTTATAACATGTAATTTTGTTATTGAAACATATTTGAATTTATAAGTTTTGAAATCTTAAAAAAAATGTAGTTAATATATATTTGTATAAGTACTAACAGCATGAAACATTTTATATATATATATATATATATATATATATATATATATTTGAAATTTATAAATTTTTATGCTTTTAAAAAAATACATTTAACTTAAATATGTTATTTAGGTTATTTGAAAATATAGTAGAAGGGTTAAAATGTATAAAAGAGAGTTTAGATTAAAATGTAGGCAAGGGGACTCGAACCCGGGGTCAAACACACACAACAGACGCAACAACCAGTGAACCAGATTTAACTTTTGTTAATAAACTCACTCGCAAATTCTTTTAACCTTCAAAAAATCAATAACACCCATTTCCATTCAAACCCTAGAAACATAAACTGTCAAATTGAATCAGATTTGCACAATGAAACCAGAAATTGATTAGGGGCTTCGAATCTATGATTGATAAGGATCATTTTCATATAAGTAACTTACCGGTTGTTTGCCGATTTAGAACGATTGAGACGAAGAACAGGGTCGGCTGTGGTGACAATCACAAGGAATTTTTGGATGCTTAAACCAGAAATTGATGTTTACAGGGAGCAAGTTCGAGTAGAGCAGATTGTAAGTGTTGAATGAATTGGATTCTGGTAAACAAGAAGTGGTCGATTGGGTCCGAGTTGAAAGACGAATAGATTTTATTAATTGGGTGTTTAATTGGAAGTTTTAATCTCGATTAAATGCTATAGTCCGTTTTCAATCAACCAAAGAGCCGGTATGATTAATCCAATTTGATGCATTGATCCGTTTAAACGATTTGATGTTAATGGGTTTTGTTTCGGTTTTGAAACATGAATTAAAGTGGTAATATGCTGTTTAGAATTAGATTTAAGGTTCGAAACATACATGGAACGAGGTTAGGACGATTTTGTATAGGTTTAATTGGGTAAAAAGTGGTTAAAAATGCGTGTTTGATGCTCGCTGGAAAACGGCGCCGGCGCCGGGGTCGGCTGCCGGAAATGCGGGTGTTGAAGGGGGCTGGTTTGGGAAATTATTAATTTACAACACTGGTCCCTGTAGTTACAATTTATCTTAAATGATTAATATAAGTTTAAATATAGGTTTCATTCTTGACAGTTTTGGCCCAAAGTTAATTAATATATATTTTAACTAACCATTCTAACCGAGTTGAGACGTAACAATTATATAAGTGACGTTTTTACGTTTTTCTTTCGTTCTTGACGTTAATGGTTATTTAAAGAACTTGAGAGTATTTATTTCTAATAATCTTTATAACATTTCTTTTATAAATTACAATATGTATGTATAATGTATATATATACTTTGATGATAAAATAATTGTTTTTAGTATTTAATTTGGTAAACGTTGAATAAAAATTTAGTCGTTATTTATTAAAGACGAGAATAACTCAAAGCTCGACATATTTATTGTACATATAATTTTAAAAACGAGGCATTTCATTTAAAGGGGATAATTACGAATACATTACAAATGGATAACTTCGGGTTCGAGTCGACATTCGGGTTCGGGTTCGGGGCAGATGTCACAGTCTCCCCTCCTTATAGAAATTTCGTCCCGAAATTTGCTCAAACCGAAGAAAGAGATGGAACGTAAAGATGCGGACGGAAACTTCACGGTCCATGATTTCTAATGGCCGTTCAATATGTTGTATAGATTCATCGATTTGGAATTTTATCGAGAGGCACAAAGAGGTTTTTATCGGTTAAACATTTTTCAACTTTGAAATATGGGAAATAAGTTATTAATTTATTTGTTTGTTAAGTTTACATTTATTATTATTTTTATCACACATGTATATTAAGCTTGCGATCGACGCACATACGGAACGAGTTATCTTTCTTTGTCTTCACATCGACACTAGCGAAACACGCGACATAATCATAGCGCATAAATTTTTGAGTTAAAAGTAAAGCAAGAGATAATCATGAAAACAAGACCTTGAAGTTTAAGTTCGTACCATAAATATAAAACTCATAGAAATACTTTTTCTCGTTCGTTACATAAAGATTATTAAGTCCAACACGACAAAATAGTAAATGATGAAACAAACTCTAATGAAACAAAGTTCTTATCGGCACTTGAATAAAATAGAAACGCAATGATCATTTGGGAAGCATATCGTTCACGACGTCATTGTTTGCTTGAGCTTGATTAGTGATGATATTGAAAGTTCTAGCACGACCAACTTGATTAGCATTAGCGTTGGTATTCACGTTGACGTTGATAGGCTGAGGACAATTGTTGCGGAAATGAGTTGGATCGCCACAATTGAAACAAGCACGACCTTGATTACCCCGGTTATTATTATTCCAACAATCTTTAGCCAAATGCCCATAACGTTGGCAAACAGAACATTTAAAACATGGAGTTTCAGGAGCATGGTGAAAAGGACATTTGTCGCATTTGGGCAAGAACCCCGTATAAGGCTTACGGTTATCATTACCCCTTTGCGGTGCCATAGGAGGAGCAGGAGCAGTTATTGCATAATTGGTGGCATTGTTCTTACGCTTTTTGGAATGAGATGAGGATTCAGGCTTAAAACCCTTATAAGAATCATCCTCGGATGGTTTAGCATCGTCACTAGAAGAACCCTTGGACTTCTTGTTGCCCTTACGAAACAGAGAACCAGCTTGCACATGATTTTCGGTAAGGCGACCGGCTAAAGTCATTGCCTCACCCACAGTAGCTGGCTTACTACCCCAAACAGCATCTTGAATAGTCATTGGCAAACCTCCGATATACTGTTCAATACCACGGGATTCGGGAGTGACCATATTAGGACACAGAGTACTGAGCTGAGAAAAACGATCATTGTAGGCCACATTTTCACCACTATCTTGTTTGAGACTCCAGAATTCACCCTTGAGTTTACGGATTTCGCTAGGAGGGCAATATTTATCAGTCATGGCGGTTTTGAATTCATCCCAAGTCATTTCAGAGATTTCATCATCACCACGTCTACGTTTCTCATCATTCCACCAAGTCAAAGCACCCTTTTGGAGGACACTTGTGGCATAGCGGACTTTGAAGTTTTCAGGGCAATCACAATTGACAAAGGTACTCTCCATGCTTTCGTACCATTGGAGAAGACCAGTAGCCCCTTCGTTACCGAAGAATTTCGTTGGACCGCAAGAATTGAAGTACTTAAGAGTACAATGAGGAGTCTTGGGCTGAGCATTTTGATTAGCATTATTGAGTTGAGTCACGAGATTGGGCAAGATATTAGCCATTTGGGTCGCGATGGTATTAGCGAGTCGTTCACGTCTTGTTGCCATTCTACAAGATAAGATAGAAAAGAATTTCATGAGACATAGAAAATTTTGAGATAACATAAGTTGTAATGGAATTTTGGATTGAATGGAAATGACAATTGTGCTTTGAATTTCAAAGAATCCTTAGAAACACATATCATAGTAATCACTTGAAAATCATAGAAGTATGAATAAATAAACTTGGAATAATATTTGGAATAATATAGAACCCATTGAAATAAATTTGAAATCATAGAAAATGATAACCATAAAATCGTTTAAATAGATAGAATTTGAAGGCTTGGGAATGTGTCTTGGTTTTGGACACTTAAGACTTATCAAAGTGCTAAGTTCGTTCTCAACGTATTCGAGAAGGCGTGCTTTAGCCTATAGGTTCACACTCATCTCGTACATCCCCAGGTAAGCATACAGGTCTCTTAAAGAGATTTATACGAAATGCTTGCCTTAGACAGGATGTCCGTGATACAGGCGTTCCCCCTTCCAGATTGCACAAGTTCCCACGTTTCAAACTTACTTAAGACGATGATGAGATTCCACAAAGAGAAAGATCCTAATCACACAGAAGAGTCTCTTGTAGCTTCTTCGCGAAATCGGATAAGAAATAAGATAGAGAAAAGACAGAGAAAATGTTCGTAAAAATAAATAAGGAGGTAAGTTCTAGAAGAGTTTTCTAAGCACAAACCAATTGCACTAAGGACTCTTAGGTTATAGTCTAGGTCGGTGTGTTTCTAATACCCTATCCTAGTTCCCTATAACCATGTCTCTGATACCAAACTGTGACACCCCGCCCGGCGGCGGAAACACCGGGCTGTCATTGGAATTGGATATCAATAGTAAACAAAGCACATGGTATTTATTTATTAAGTTCAATAATGATGTAGTAAGTTTTGAACCTAAGTCTTAAATGAATACGACAAAAGTAATAAAACCGAAACAGTAACTGCAAATGTCTGATTTATTATTCTAGGTCCAAGGCAATCCTATGTCTTGGCAAAAGCAGCAAAAATAATCAAGCAACACCTGAAATATGTAAAAAATAAAGTTAGCTATTTAAAGCTAGTGAGTAAACCACAATTTGAATACATAAATATATAGAAATCCGAGATCATCATAATATGCTGCGCAATCTTACATGCATAGCTATTTCATATCATTCTCGACCATGACACCTTGAACACACATTGAACACCATCATTGTATAGCAACTTGTAATCATTTGTCATGAGGAACCAACTCATGTTGTAAATTAAAGATAACCTTTTTAGTAACCGTCACGTAACCGTCTCGATATAGGTTATCAATAATTATTTTTGCAACTTAGGGACATAGCATAGCAACTTGTAACATAGCAACTTGTAACATTGAAATTGAATGGCCGGGTTTAAATCACCTGTTTTGAAATACATGCAGGTGGGTTTGTCAAACCATTAGCGCTAACATTGTACCGGTGGGATTACTAAGTAACAATACTACTTTAAACGACCACATAAGGATTGCATCTTGCCGCGGAACAAGACTAACACATTTAATGATCTCATTTGAAAAACAAATAGAAAATTGAAAAACATTGTATAGTAATTGAACATATTTCAGCCCCAAAAAGTAAAGGTAAAAGGGGAGTGAGTTTACTCACCTTGAAACTCAGGCACGAAACAAATAGTAAATAGTCTGAATTGAAACGAGGATCGTCAAAGTATTAGAATCACCTAATTAAATGACAATCCTAACTTAGTAACGAAACAATAGTAACAAGAATCATAATAAGAAAATCTAGGGTTTCAGATTTGGGATTTAGGGTTTTAAAGTACAAATTGGGAATTAGGGTTTTAAGATACAAATTAGAAATTAGGGTTTTAAGATACAAATTAGAAATTAGGGTTGTAAGACACAAATTGGGATTTTGTACGAAACGTTTTGGTGTTTTCGTATGGTAAATATCTTATACGAACCCATTTTAGTTTTCTACAAAACATTTGTACAACTTTAAAAATACTTATAACATGTAATTTTGTTATTGAAACATATTTGAATTTATAAGTTTTGAAATCTTAAAAAAAATGTAGTTAATATATATTTGTATAAGTACTAACAGCATGAAACATTTTATATATATATATATATATATATATATTTTTGAAATTTATAAATTTTTATGCTTTTTAAAAAATACATTTAACTTAAATATGTTATTTAGGTTATTTGAAAATATAGTAGAAGGGTTAAAATGTATAAAAGAGAGTTTAGATTAAAATGTAGGCAAGGGGACTCGAACCCGGGGTCAAACACACACAACAGACGCAACAACCAGTGAACCAGATTTAACTTTTGTTAATAAACTCACTCGCAAATTCTTTTAACCTTCAAAAAATCAATAACACCCATTTCCATTCAAACCCTAGAAACATAAACTGTCAAATTGAATCAGATTTGCACAATGAAACCAGAAATTGATTAGGGGCTTCGAATCTATGATTGATAAGGATCATTTTCATATAAGTAACTTACCGGTTGTTTGCCGATTTAGAACGATTGAGACGAAGAACAGGGTCGGCTGTGGTGACAATCACAAGGAATTTTTGGATGCTTAAACCAGAAATTGATGTTTACAGGGAGCAAGTTCGAGTAGAGCAGAGTGTAAGTGTTGAATGAATTGGATTCTGGTAAACAAGAAGTGGTCGATTGGGTCCGAGTTGAAAGACGAATAGATTTTATTAATTGGGTGTTTAATTGGAAGTTTTAATCTCGATTAAATGCTATAGTCCGTTTTCAATCAACCAAAGAGCCGGTATGATTAATCCAATTTGATGCATTGATCCGTTTAAACGATTTGATGTTAATGGGTTTTGTTTCGGTTTTGAAACATGAATTAAAGTGGTAATATGCTGTTTAGAATTAGATTTAAGGTTCGAAACATACATGGAACGAGGTTAGGACGATTTTGTATAGGTTTAATTGGGTTAAAAGTGGTTAAAAATGCGTGTTTGATGCTCGCCGGAAAACGGCGCCGGCGCCGGGGTCGGCTGCCGGATATGCGGGGGTTGAAGGGGGCTGGTTTGGGAAATTATTAATTTACAACACTGGTCCCTGTAGTTACAATTTATCTTAAATGATTAATATAAGTTTAAATATAGGTTTCATTCTTGACAGTTTTGGCCCAAAGTTAATTAATATATATTTTAACTAACCATTCTAACCGAGTTGAGACGTAACAATTATATAAGTGACGTTTTTACGTTTTTCTTTCATTCTTGACGTTAATGGTTATTTAAAGACTTTGAGAGTAATTATTTCTAATAATCTTTATAACATTTCTTTTATAAATTACAATATGTATGTATAATGTATATATATACTTTGATGATAAAATAATTGTTTTTAGTATTTAATTTGGTAAACGTTGAATAAAAATTTAGTCGTTATTTATTAAAGACGAGAATAACTCAAAGCTCGACATATTTATTGTACATATAATTTTAAAAACGAGGCATTTCATTTAAAGGGGATAATTACGAATACATTACAAATGGATAACTTCGGGTTCGAGTCGACATTCGGGTTCGGGTTCGGGGCAGATGTCACATCTGTGAGTTACGATCATGGGCCTCTAGAAATATAAGGGCCCGCTCCTCCACACTTGGGCCCGCATCATTCCCCCCTGGGTAGACGAAATTCGACCGCGAATTTGGACCAACTTCATCATCAGAAGAATCCTCATAATAAGGTAGCAAGTGTTTTACATTAAAAAAATCAGAACAACGAATGTTACTTGGCAGCTTTAGACGATAAGCATTTGAGTTTATCTTCTCCACAATTTCCACAGGCCCAATCTTCTTAGCTGACAGTTTGTTGTATTCCCCAACCGAAAATCGATCCTTTGTTAAAACAGCCCACACAAAATCACCTTCTTCAAAATCAACTTGTCGACGCTTTTTATCAGCAGCTTGCTTATACTTAGAATTGGCTCGAACTAAGTTGTCATGCACAGTTTTGTGAACTTCATGTAATCCTTCTACAAAATCTTGCACTTTCTTGGGTCCAGAATAAGTAACAGGCAATGACATTAGGTCTAGTGGTCCCCGTGGTTGAGCAGAATAAACCACCTGGAATGGACTAAATCCGGTACTACGATTGACAGCATGATTATGGGCAAATTCAGCTTGATAAAGTTTTTGATCCCAAGCTTTCACATGTTCACCCACTAGGCACCGCAACAAATTACCGAGCGAACGATTAACAACTTCAGTTTGCCCATCCGTCTGAGGGTGATAGGCGCTACTGAAATTGAGCTGAGTATTCACCATCTTCCACAAACTACCCCAAAAGTGACTGAGGAAACGAGTTTCCCGGTCAGACACGATGGACGTTGGTAAACCATGTAACCTGTAAATATCACGGAAGAACAACTGAGCTACATTAACTGCATCCGTCGTCTTCTTACAAGGGATAAAATGCGCCATCTTTGAAAACCGATCAACAACCACAAAAATCGAGTCATTACCACGTTGAGTATGTGGTAAACCCAACACAAAATCGATCAACAACCACAAAAGTCGTAGCCCTCGTTCCGGTCTTCGATTTGACTGGTAGCTCGTCCGAAACGGAGGCCTGTAACTCAAGTTATGCCCATTTCTGTGAGGCACGATCATGGGCCTCTAGAAATATAAGGGCCCGCTCCTCCACACTTGGGCCCGCATCATTCCCCCCTGGGTAGACGAAATTCGACCGCGAATTTGGACCAACTTCATCATCAGAAGAATCCTCATGATAAGGTAGCAAGTGTTTTACATTAAAAACATCAGAACAACGAATGTTACTTGGCAGCTTTAGACGATAAGCATTTGAGTTTATCTTCCCCACAATTTCCACAGGCCCAATCTTCTTAGCTGACAGTTTGTTGTATTGCCCAACCGAAAATCGATCCTTTGTTAAAACAGCCCACACAAAATCACCTTCTTCAAAATCAACTTGTCGACGCTTTTTATCAGCAGCTTGCTTATACTTAGAATTGGCTCGAACTAAGTTGTCATGCACAGTTTTGTGAACTTCATGTAATCCTTCTACAAAATCTTGCACTTTCTTGGGTCCAGAATAAGTAACAGGCAATGACATTAGGTCTAGTGGTCCCCGTGGTTGAGCAGAATAAACCACCTGGAATGGACTAAATCCAGTACTACGATTGACAGCATGATTATGGGCAAATTCAGCTTGATAAAGTTTTTGATCCCAAGCTTTCACATGTTCACCCACTAGGCACCGCAACAAATTACCGAGCGAACGATTAACAACTTCAGTTTGCCCATCCGTCTGAGGGTGATAGGCGCTACTGAAATTGAGCTGAGTATTCACCATCTTCCACAAACTACCCCAAAAGTGACTGAGGAAACGAGTTTCCCGGTCAGACACGATGGACGTTGGTAAACCATGTAACCTGTAAATATCACGGAAGAACAACTGAGCTACATTAACTGCATCCGTCGTCTTCTTACAAGGGATAAAATGCGCCATCTTTGAAAACCGATCAACAACTACAAAAATCGAGTCATTACCACGTTGAGTACGTGGTAAACCCAACACAAAATCGATCAACAACCACAAAATTCGTAGCCCTCGTTCCGGTCTTCGATTTGACTGGTAGCTCGTCCGAAACGGAGGCCTGTAACTCAAGTTATGCCCATTTCTGTGAGGCACGATCATGGGCCTCTAGAAATATAAGGGCCCGCTCCTCCACACTTGGGCCCGCATCATTCCCCCCTGGGTAGACGAAATTCGACCGCGAATTTGGACCAACTTCATCATCAGAAGAATCCTCATAATAAGGTAGCAAGTGTTTTACATTAAAAACATCAGAACAACGAATGTTACTTGGCAGCTTTAGACGATAAGCATTTGAGTTTATCTTCTCCACAATTTCCACAGGCCCAATCTTCTTAGCTGACAATTTGTTGTATTGCCCAACCGAAAATCGATCCTTTGTTAAAACAGCCCACACAAAATCACCTTCTTCAAAATCAACTTGTCGACGCTTTTTATCAGCAGCTTGCTTATACTTAGAATTGGCTCGAACTAAGTTGTCATGCACAGTTTTGTGAACTTCATGTAATCCTTCTACAAAATCTTGCACTTTCTTGGGTCCAGAATAAGTAACAGGCAATGACATTAGGTCTAGTGGTCCCCGTGGTTGAGCAGAATAAACCACCTGGAATGGACTAAATCCAGTACTACGATTGACAGCATGATTATGGGCAAATTCAGCTTGATAAAGTTTTTGATCCCAAGCTTTCACATGTTCACCCACTAGGCACCGCAACAAATTACCGAGCGAACGATTAACAACTTCAGTTTGCCCATCCGTCTGAGGGTGATAGGCGCTACTGAAATTGAGCTGAGTATTCACCATCTTCCACAAACTACCCCAAAAGTGACTGAGGAAACGAGTTTCCCGGTCAGACACGATGGACGTTGGTAAACCATGTAACCTGTAAATATCACGGAAGAACAACTGAGCTACATTAACTGCATCCGTCGTCTTCTTACAAGGGATAAAATGCGCCATCTTTGAAAACCGATCAACAACTACAAAAATCGAGTCATTACCACGTTGAGTACGTGGTAAACCCAACACAAAATCGATCAACAACCACAAAATTCGTAGCCCTCGTTCCGGTCTTCGATTTGACTGGTAGCTCGTCCGAAACGGAGGCCTGTAACTCAAGTTATGCCCATTTCTGTGAGGCACGATCATGGGCCTCTAGAAATATAAGGGCCCGCTCCTCCACACTTGGGCCCGCATCATTCCCCCCTGGGTAGACGAAATTCGACCGCGAATTTGGACCAACTTCATCATCAGAAGAATCCTCATAATAAGGTAGCAAGTGTTTTACATTAAAAACATCAGAACAACGAATGTTACTTGGCAGCTTTAGACGATAAGCATTTGAGTTTATCTTCTCCACAATTTCCACAGGCCCAATCTTCTTAGCTGACAATTTGTTGTATTGCCCAACCGAAAATCGATCCTTTGTTAAAACAGCCCACACAAAATCACCTTCTTCAAAATCAACTTGTCGACGCTTTTTATCAGCAGCTTGCTTATACTTAGAATTGGCTCGAACTAAGTTGTCATGCACAGTTTTGTGAACTTCATGTAATCCTTCTACAAAATCTTGCACTTTCTTGGGTGCAGAATAAGTAACAGGCAATGACATTAGGTCTAGTGGTCCCCGTGGTTGAGCAGAATAAACCACCTGGAATGGACTAAATCCGGTACTACGATTGACATCATGATTATGGGCAAATTCAGCTTGATAAAGTTTTTGATCCCAAGCTTTCACATGTTCACCCACTAGGCACCGCAACAAATTACCGAGCGAACGATTAACAACTTCAGTTTGCCTATCCGTCTGAGGGTGATAGGCGCTACTGAAATTGAGCTGAGTATTCACCATCTTCCACAAACTACGCCAAAAGTGACTGAGGAAACGAGTGTCCCGGTCAGACACGATGGACGTTGGTAAACCATGTAACCTGTAAATATCACGGAAGAACAACTGAGCTACATTAACTGCATCCGTCGTCTTCTTACAAGGGATAAAGTGCGCCATCTTTGAAAACCGATCAACAACCACAAAAATCGAGTCATTACCACGTTGAGTACGTGGTAAACCCAACACAAAATCGATCAACAACCACAAAAGTCGTAGCCCTCGTTCCGGTCTTCGATTTGACTGGTAGCTCGTCCGAAACGAAGGCCTGTAACTCAAGTTATGCCCATTTCTGTGAGGCACGATCATGGGCCTCTAGAAATATAAGGGCCCGCTCCTCCACACTTGGGCCCGCATCATTCCCCCCTGGGTAGACGAAATTCGACCGCGAATTTGGACCAACTTCATCATCAGAAGAATCCTCATAATAAGGTAGCAAGTGTTTTACATTAAAAACATCAGAACAACGAATGTTACTTGGCAGCTTTAGACGATAAGCATTTGAGTTTATCTTCTCCACAATTTCCACAGGCCCAATCTTCTTAGCTGACAGTTTGTTGTATTCCCCAACCGAAAATCGATCCTTTGTTAAAACAGCCCACACAAAATCACCTTCTTCAAAATCAACTTGTCGACGCTTTTTATCAGCAGCTTGCTTATACTTAGAATTGGCTCGAACTAAGTTGTCATGCACAGTTTTGTGAACTTCATGTAATCCTTCTACAAAATCTTGCAATTTCTTGGGTCCAGAATAAGTAACAGGCAATGACATTAGGTCTAGTGGTCCCCGTGGTTGAGCAGAATAAACCACCTGGAATGGACAAAATCCGGTACTACGATTGACAGCATGGTTATGGGCAAATTCAGCTTGATAAAGTTTTTGATCCCAAGCTTTCACATGTTCACCCACTAGGCACCGCAACAAATTACCGAGCGAACGATTAACAACTTCAGTTTGCCCATCCGTCTGAGGGTGATAGGCGCTACTGAAATTGAGCTGAGTATTCACCATCTTCCACAAACTACGCCAAAAGTGACTTAGGAAACGAGTGTCCCGGTCAGACACGATGGACGTTGGTAAACCATGTAACCTGTAAATATCACGGAAGAACAACTGAGCTTCATTAACTGCATCCGTCGTCTTCTTACAAGGGATAAAGTGCGCCATCTTTGAAAACCGATAAACAACCACAAAAATCGAGTCATTACCACGTTGAGTACGTGGTAAACCCAACACAAAATCGATCAACAACCTCAAAAGTCGTAGCCCTCGTTCCGGTCTTCGATTTGACTGGTAGCTCGTCCGAAACGGAGGCCTGTAACTCAAGTTATGCCCATTTCTGTGAGGCACGATCATGGGCCTCTAGAAATATAAGGGCCCGCTCCTCCACACTTGGGCCCGCATCATTCCCCCCTGGGTAGACGAAATTCGACCGCGAATTTGGACCAACTTCATCATCAGAAGAATCCTCATAATAAGATAGCAATTGTTTTACATTAAAAACATCAGAACAACGAATGTTACTTGGCAGCTTTAGACGATAAGCATTTGAGTTTATCTTCTCCACAATTTCCACAGGCCCAATCTTCTTAGCTGACAGTTTGTTGTATTCCCCAACCGAAAATCGATCCTTTGTTAAAACAGCCCACACAAAATCACCTTCTTCAAAATCAACTTGTCGACGCTTTTTATCAGCAGCCTGCTTATACTTAGAATTGGCTCGAACTAAGTTGTCATGCACAGTTTTGTGAACTTCATGTAATCCTTCTACAAAATCTTGCACTTTCTTGGGTCCAGAATAAGTAACAGGCAATGACATTAGGTCTAGTGGTCCCCGTGGTTGAGCAGAATAAACCACCTGGAATGGACTAAATCCGGTACTACGATTGACAGCATGATTATGGGCAAATTCAGCTTGATAAAGTTTTTGATCCCAAGCTTTCACATGTTCACCCACTAGGCACCGCAACAAATTACCGAGCGAACGATTAACAACTTCAGTTTGCCCATCCGTCTGAGGGTGATAGGCGCTACTGAAATTGAGCTGAGTATTCACCATCTTCCACAAACTACGCCAAAAGTGACTGAGGAAACGAGTGTCCCGGTCAGACACGATGGACGTTGGTAAACCATGTAACCTGTAAATATCACGGAAGAACAACTGAGCTACATTAACTGCATCCGTCGTCTTCTTACAAGGGATAAAATGCGCCATCTTTGAAAACCGATAAACAACCACAAAAATCGAGTCATTACCACGTTGAGTACGTGGTAAACCCAACACAAAATCGATCAACAACCTCAAAAGTCGTAGCCCTCGTTCCGGTCTTCGATTTGACTGGTAGCTCGTCCGAAACGGAGGCCTGTAACTCAAGTTATGCCCATTTCTGTGAGGCACGATCATGGGCCTCTAGAAATATAAGGGCCCGCTCCTCCACACTTGGGCCCGCATCATTCCCCCCTGGGTAGACGAAATTCGACCGCGAATTTGGACCAACTTCATCATCAGAAGAATCCTCATAATAAGGTAGCAAGTGCTTTACATTAAAAACATCAAAACAACGAATGTTACTTGGCAGCTTTAGACGATAAGCATTTGAGTTTATCTTCTCCACAATTTCCACAGGCCCAATCTTCTTAGCTGACAGTTTGTTGTATTCCCCAACCGAAAATCGATCCTTTGTTAAAACAGCCCACACAAAATCACCTTCTTCAAAATCAACTTGTCGACGCTTTTTATCAGCAGCTTGCTTATACTTAGAATTGGCTCGAACTAAGTTGTCATGCACAGTTTTGTGAACTTCATGTAATCCTTCTACAAAATCTTGCACTTTCTTGGGTCCAGAATAAGTAACAGGCAATGACATTAGGTCTAGTGGTCCCCGTGGTTGAGCAGAATAAACCACCTGGAATGGACTAAATCTGGTACTACGATTGACAGCATGATTATGGGCAAATTCAGCTTGATAAAGTTTTTGATCCCAAGCTTTCACATGTTCACCCACTAGGCACCGCAACAAATTACCGAGCGAACGATTAACACCTTCAGTTTGCCCATCCGTCTGAGGGTGATAGGCGCTACTGAAATTGAGCTGAGTATTCACCATCTTCCACAAACTACGCCAAAAGTGACTGAGGAAACGAGTGTCCCGGTCAGACACGATGGACGTTGGTAAACCATGTAACCTGTAAATATCACGGAAGAACAACTGAGCTACATTAACTGCATCCGTCGTCTTCTTACAAGGGATAAAATGCGCCATCTTTGAAAACCGATCAACAACCACAAAAATCGAGTCATTACCACGTTGAGTACGTGGTAAACCCAACACAAAATCGATCAACAACCACAAAAGTCGTAGCCCTCGTTCCGGTCTTCGATTTGACTGGTAGATCGTCCGAAACGGAGGCCTGTAACTCAAGTTATGCCCATTTCTGTGAGGCACGATCATGGGCCTCTAGAAATATAAGGGCCCGCTCCTCCACACTTGGGCCCGCATCATTCCCCCTGGGTAGACGAAATTCGACCGCGAATTTGGACCAACTTCATCATCAGAAGAATCCTCATAATAAGGTAGCAAGTGTTTTACATTAAAAACATCATAACAACGAATGTTACTTGGCAGCTTTAGACGATAAGCATTTGAGTTTATCTTCTCCACAATTTCCACAGGCCCAATCTTCTTAGCTGACAGTTTGTTGTATTCCCCAACCGAAAATCGATCCTTTGTTAAAAAAGCCCACACAAAATCACCTTCTTCAAAATCAACTTGTCGACGCTTTTTATCAGCAGCTTGCTTATACTTAGAATTGGCTCGAACTAAGTTGTCATGCACAGTTTTGTGAACTTCATGTAATCCTTCTACAAAATCTTGCACTTTCTTGGGTCCAGAATAAGTAACAGGCAATGACATTAGGTCTAGTGGTCCCTGTGGTTGAGCAGAATAAACCACCTGGAATGGACTAAATCCGGTACTACGATTGACAGCATGATTATGGGCAAATTCAGCTTGATAAAGTTTTTGATCCCAAGCTTTCACATGTTCACCCACTAGGCACCGCAACAAATTACCGAGCGAACGATTAACAACTTCAGTTTGCCCATCCGTCTGAGGGTGATAGGCGCTACTGAAATTGAGCTGAGTATTCACCATCTTCCACAAACTACGCCGAAAGTGACTGAGGAAACGAGTGTCCCGGTCAGACACGATGGACGTTGGTAAACCATGTAACCTGTAAATATCACGGAAGAACAACTGAGCTACATTAACTGCATCCGTCGTCTTCTTACAAGGGATAAAATGCGCCATCTTTGAAAACCGATCAACAACCACAAAAATCGAGTCATTACCACGTTGAGTACGTGGTAAACCCAACACAAAATCGATCAACAACCACAAAAGTCGTAGCCCTCGTTCCGGTCTTCGATTTGACTGGTAGCTCGTCCGAAACGAAGGCCTGTAACTCAAGTTATGCCCATTTCTGTGAGGCACGATCATGGGCCTCTAGAAATATAAGGGCCCGCTCCTCCACACTTGGGCCCGCATCATTCCCCCCTGGGTAGACGAAATTCGACCGCGAATTTGGACCAACTTCATCATCAGAAGAATCCTCATAATAAGGTAGCAAGTGTTTTACATTAAAAACATCAGAACAACGAATGTTACTTGGCAGCTTTAGACGATAAGCATTTGAGTTTATCTTCTCCACAATTTCCACAGGCCCAATCTTCTTAGCTGACAGTTTGTTGTATTCCCCAACCGAAAATCGATCCTTTGTTAAAACAGCCCACACAAAATCACCTTCTTCAAAATCAACTTGTCGACGCTTTTTATCAGCAGCTTGCTTATACTTAGAATTGGCTCGAACTAAGTTGTCATGCACAGTTTTGTGAACTTCATGTAATCCTTCTACAAAATCTTGCACTTTCTTGGGTCCAGAATAAGTAACAGGCAATGACATTAGGTCTAGTGGTCCCCGTGGTTGAGCAGAATAAACCACCTGGAATGGACTAAATCCGATACTACGATTGACAGCATGATTATGGGCAAATTCAGCTTGATAAAGTTTTTGATCCCAAGCTTTCACATGTTCACCCACTAGGAACCGCAACAAATTACCGAGCGAACGATTAACAACTTCAGTTTGCCCATCCGTCTGAGGGTGATAGGCGCTACTGAAATTGAGCTGAGTATTCACCATCTTCCACAAACTACGCCAAAAGTGACTGAGGAAACGAGTGTCCCGGTCAGACACGATGGACGTTGGTAAACCATGTAACCTGTAAATATCACGGAAGAACAACTGAGCTACATTAACTGCATCCGTCGTCTTCTAACAAGGGATAAAATGCGCCATCTTTGAAAACCGATCAACAACCACAAAAATCGAGTCATTACCACGTTGAGTACGTGGTAAACCCAACACAAAATCGATCAACAACCACAAAAGTCGTAGCCCTCGTTCCGATCTTCGATTTGACTGGTAGATCGTCCGAAACGGAGGCCTGTAACTCAAGTTATGCCCATTTCTGTGAGGCACGATCATGGGCCTCTAGAAATATAAGGGCCCGCTCCTCCACACTTGGGCCCGCATGATTCCCTCCTGGGTAGACGAAATTCGACCGCGAATTTGGACCAACTTCATCATCAGAAGAATCCTCATAATAAGGTAGCAAGTGTTTTACATTAAAAACATCAGAACAACGAATGTTACTTGGCAGCTTTAGACGATAAGCATTTGAGTTTATCTTCTACACAATTTCCACAGGCCCAATCTTCTTAGCTGACAGTTTGTTGTATTCCCCAACCGAAAATCGATCCTTTGTTAAAACAGCCCACACAAAATCACCTTCTTCAAAATCAACTTGTCGACGCTTTTTATCAGCAGCTTGCTTATACTTGGATTTGGCTCGAACTAAGTTGTCATGCACAGTTTTGTGAACTTCATGTAATCTTTCTACAAAATCTTTCACTTTCTTGGGTCCAGAATAAGTAACAGGCAATGACATTAGGTCTAGTGGTCCCCGTGGTTGAGCAGAATAAACCACCTCGAATGGACTAAATCCGGTACTACGATTGACAGCATGATTATGGGCAAATTCAGCTTGATAAAGTTTTTGATCCCAAGCTTTCACATGTTCACCCACTAGGCACCGTAACAAATTACCGAGCGAACGATTAACAACTTCAGTTTGCCCATCCGTCTGAGGGTGATAGGCGCTACTGAAATTGAGCTGAGTATTCACCATCTTCCACAAACTACGCCAAAAGTGACTGAGGAAACGAGTGTCCCGGTCAGACACGATGGACGTTGGTAAACCATGTAACCTGTAAATATCACGGAAGAACAACTGAGCTACATTAACTGCATCCGTCGTCTTCTTACAAGGGATAAAATGCGCCATCTTTGAAAACCGGTCAACAACCACTAAAATCGAGTCATTACCACGTTGAGTACGTGGTAAACCCAACACAAAATCGATCAACAACCACAAAAGTCGTAGCCCTCGTTCCGGTCTTCGATTTGACTAGTAGCTCGTCCGAAACGGAGGCCTGTAACTCAAGTTATGCCCATTTCTGTGAGGCACGATCATGGGCCTCTAGAAATATAAGGGCCCGCTCCTCCACACTTGGGCCCGCATCATTCCCCCTGGGTAGACGAAATTCGACCGCGAATTTGGACCAACTTCATCATCAGAAGAATCCTCATAGTAAGGTAGCAAGTGTTTTACATTAAAAACATCAGAACAACGAATGTTACTTGGCAGCTTTAGACGATAAGCATTTGAGTTTATCTTCTCCACAATTTCCACAGGCCCAATCTTCTAAGCTGACAGTTTGTTGTATTCCCCAACCGAAAATCGATCCTTTGTTAAAACAGCCCACACAAAATCACCTTCTTCAAAATCAACTTGTCGACGCTTTTTATCAGCAGCTTGCTTATACTTAGAATTGGCTCGAACTAAGTTGTCATGCACAGTTTTGTGAACTTCATGTAATCCTTCTACAAAATCTTGCACTTTCTTGGGTCCAGAATAAGTAACAGGCAATGACATTAGATCTAGTGGTCCCCGTGGTTGAGCAGAATAAACCACCTCGAATGGACTAAATCCGGTACTACGATTGACAGCATGATTATGGGCAAATTCAGCTTGATAAAGTTTTTGATCCCAAGCTTTCACATGTTCACCCACTAGGCACCGTAACAAATTACCGAGCGAACGATTAACAACTTCAGTTTGCCCATCCGTCTGAGGGTGATAGGCGCTACTGAAATTGAGCTGAGTATTCACCATCTTCCACAAACTACGCCAAAAGTGACTGAGGAAACGAGTGTCCCGGTCAGACACGATGGACGTTGGTAAACCATGTAACCTGTAAATATCACGGAAGAACAACTGAGCTACATTAACTGCATCCGTCGTCTTCTTACAAGGGATAAAATGCGCCATCTTTGAAAACCGGTCAACAACCACTAAAATCGAGTCATTACCACGTTGAGTACGTGGTAAACCCAACACAAAATCGATCAACAACCACAAAAGTCGTAGCCCTCGTTCCGGTCTTCGATTTGACTAGTAGCTCGTCCGAAACGGAGGCCTGTAACTCAAGTTATGCCCATTTCTGTGAGGCACGATCATGGGCCTCTAGAAATATAAGGGCCCGCTCCTCCACACTTGGGCCCGCATCATTCCCCCTGGGTAGACGAAATTCGACCGCGAATTTGGACCAACTTCATCATCAGAAGAATCCTCATAATAAGGTAGCAAGTGTTTTACATTAAAAACATCAGAACAACGAATGTTACTTGGCAGCTTTAGACATTAAGCATTTGAGTTTATCTTCTCCACAATTTCCACAGGCCCAATCTTCTAAGCTGACAGTTTGTTGTATTCCCCAACCGAAAATCGATCCTTTGTTAAAACAGCCCACACAAAATCACCTTCTTCAAAATCAACTTGTCGACGCTTTTTATCAGCAGCTTGCTTATACTTAGAATTGGCTCGAACTAAGTTGTCATGCACAGTTTTGTGAACTTCATGTAATCCTTCTACAAAATCTTGCACTTTCTTGGGTCCAGAATAAGTAACAGGCAATGACATTAGATCTAGTGGTCCCCGTGGTTGAGCAGAATAAACCACCTCGAATGGACTAAATCCGGTACTACGATTGACAGCATGATTATGGGCAAATTCAGCTTGATAAAGTTTTTGATCCCAAGCTTTCACATGTTCACCCACTAGGCACCGCAACAAATTACCGAGCGAACGATTAACAACTTCAGTTTGCCCATCCGTCTGAGGGTGATAGGCGCTACTGAAATTGAGCTGAGTATTCACCATCTTCCACAAACTACGCCAAAAGTGACTGAGGAAACGAGTGTCCCGGTCAGACACGATGGACGTTGGTAAACCATGTAACCTGTAAATATCACGGAAGAACAACTGAGCTACATTAACTGCATCCGTCGTCTTCTTACAAGGGATAAAATGCGCCATCTTTGAAAACCGATCAACAACCACAAAAATCGAGTCATTACCACGTTGAGTACGTGGTAAACCCAACACAAAATCGATCAACAACCACAAAAGTCGTAGCCCTCGTTCCGGTCTTCGATTTGACTGGTAGCTCGTCCGAAACGGAGGCCTGTAACTCAAGTTATGCCCATTTCTGTGAGGCACGATCATGGGCCTCACAAAATATAAGGGCCCGCTCCTCCACACTTGGGCCCGCATCATTCCCCCCTGGGTAGACGAAATTCGACCGCGAATTTGGACCAACTTCATCATCAGAAGAATCCTCATAATAAGGTAGCAAGTGTTTTACATTAAAAACATCAGAACAACGAATGTTACTTGGCAGCTTTAGACGATAAGCATTTGAGTTTATCTTCTCCACAATTTCCACAGGCCCAATCTTCTTAGCTGACAGTTTGTTGTATTCCCCAACCGAAAATCGATCCTTTGTAAAAACAGCCCACACAAAATCACCTTCTTCAAAATCAACTTGTCGACGCTTT
Organism: Tagetes erecta; assembly: GCA_030867185.1. Classification (NCBI taxonomy): domain Eukaryota; kingdom Viridiplantae; phylum Streptophyta; class Magnoliopsida; order Asterales; family Asteraceae; genus Tagetes; species Tagetes erecta. The sequence goes on along the minus strand of CM061486.1, from coordinate 59,867,194 downwards.
TTATCAGCAGCTTGCTTATACTTAGAATTGGCTCGAACTAAGTTGTCATGCACAGTTTTGTGAACTTCATGTAATCCTTCTACAAAATCTTGCACTTTCTTGGGTCCAGAATAAGTAACAGGCAATGACATTAGGTCTAGTGGTCCCCGTGGTTGAGCAGAATAAACCACCTGGAATGGACTAAATCCGGTACTACGATTGACAGCATGATTATGGGCAAATTCAGCTTGATAAAGTTTTTGATCCCAAGCTTTCACATGTTCACCCACTAGGCACCGCAACAAATTACCGAGCGAACGATTAACAACTTCAGTTTGCCCATCCGTCTGAGGGTGATAGGCGCTACTGAAATTGAGCTGAGTATTCACCATCTTCCACAAACTACGCCAAAAGTGACTGAGAAAACGAGTGTCCCGGTCAGACACGATGGACGTTGGTAAACCATGTAACCTGTAAATATCACGGAAGAACAACTGAGCTACATTAACTGCATCCGTCGTCTTCTTACAAGGGATAAAATGCGCCATCTTTGAAAACCGATCAACAACCACAAAAATCGAGTCATTACCACGTTGAGTACGTGGTAAACCCAACACAAAATCGATCAACAACCACAAAAGTCGTAGCCCTCGTTCCGGTCTTCGATTTGACTGGTAGCTCGTCCGAAACGGAGGCCTGTAACTCAAGTTATGCCCATTTCTGTGAGGCACGATCATGGGCCTCACAAAATATAAGGGCCCGCTCCTCCACACTTGGGCCCGCATCATTCCCCCCTGGGTAGACGAAATTCGACCGCGAATTTGGACCAACTTCATCATCAGAAGAATCCTCATAATAAGGTAGCAAATGTTTTACATTAAAAACATCAGAACAACGAATGTTACTTGGCAGCTTTAGACGATAAGCATTTGAGTTTATCTTCTCCATAATTTCCACAGGCCCAATCTTCTTAGCTGACAGTTTGTTGTATTCCCCAACCGAAAATCGATCCTTTGTTAAAACAGCCCACACAAAATCACCTTCTTCAAAATCAACTTGTCGACGCTTTTTATCAGCAGCTTGCTTATACTTGGAATTGGCTCGAACTAAGTTGTCATGCACAGTTTTGTGAACTTCATGTAATCCTTCTACAAAATCTTGCACTTTCTTGGGTCCAGAATAAGTAACAGGCAATGACATTAGGTCTAGTGGTCCCCGTGGTTGAGCAGAATAAACCACCTGGAATGGACTAAATCCGGTACTACGATTGACAGCATGATTATGGGCAAATTCAGCTTGATAAAGTTTTTGATCCCAAGCTTTCACATGTTCACCCACTAGGCACCGCAACAAATTACCGAGTGAACGATTAACAACTTCAGTTTGCCCATCCGTCTGAGGGTGATAGGCGCGCTACTGAAATTGAGCTGAGTATTCACCATCTTCCACAAACTACGCCAAAAGTGACTGAGGAAACGAGTGTCCCGGTCAGACACGATGGACGTTGGTAAACCATGTAACCTGTAAATATCACGGAAGAACAACTGAGCTACATTAACTGCATCCGTCGTCTTCTTACAAGGGATAAAATGCGCCATCTTTGAAAACCGATCAACAACCACTAAAATCGAGTCATTACCACGTTGAGTACGTGGTAAACCCACCACAAAATCGATCAACAACCACAAAAGTCGTAGCCCTCGTTCCGGTCTTCGATTTGACTGGTAGCTCGTCCGAAACGGAGGCCTGTAACTCAAGTTATGCCCATTTCTGTGAGGCACGATCATGGGCCTATAGAAATATAAGGGCCCGCTCCTCCACACTTGGGCCCGCATCATTCCCCCTGGGTAGACGAAATTCGACCGCGAATTTGGACCAACTTCATCATCAGAAGAATCCTCATAATAAGGTAGCAAGTGTTTTACATTAAAAACATCAGAACAACGAATGTTACTTGGCAGCTTTAGACGATAAGCATTTGAGTTTATCTTCTCCACAATTTCCACAGGCCCAATCTTCTTAGCTGACAGTTTGTTGTATTCCCCAACCGAAAATCGATCCTTTGTTAAAACAGCCCACACAAAATCACCTTCTTCAAAATCAACTTGTCGACGCTTTTTATCAGCAGCTTGCTTATAGTTGGATTTGGCTCGAACTAAGTTGTCATGCACAGTTTTGTGAACTTCATGTAATCTTTCTACAAAATCTTTCACTTTCTTGGGTCCAGAATAAGTAACAGGCAATGACATTAGGTCTAGTGGTCCCCGTGGTTGAGCAGAATAAACCACCTCGAATGGACTAAATCCGGTACTACGATTGACAGCATGATTATGGGCAAATTCAGCTTGATAAAGTTTTTGATCCCAAGCTTTCACATGTTCACCCACTAGGCACCGTAACAAATTACCGAGCGAACGATTAACAACTTCAGTTTGCCCATCCGTCTGAGGGTGATAGGCGCTACTGAAATTGAGCTGAGTATTCACCATCTTCCACAAACTACGCCAAAAGTGACTGAGGAAACGAGTGTCCCGGTCAGACACGATGGACGTTGGTAAACCATGTAACCTGTAAATATCACGGAAGAACAACTGAGCTACATTAACTGCATCCGTCGTCTTCTTACAAGGGATAAAATGCGCCATCTTTGAAAACCGGTCAACAACCACTAAAATCGAGTCATTACCACGTTGAGTACGTGGTAAACCCAACACAAAATCGATCAACAACCACAAAAGTCGTAGCCCTCGTTCCGGTCTTCGATTTGACTAGTAGCTCGTCCGAAACGGAGGCCTGTAACTCAAGTTATGCCCATTTCTGTGAGGCACGATCATGGGCCTCTAGAAATATAAGGGCCCGCTCCTCCACACTTGGGCCCGCATCATTCCCCCTGGGTAGACGAAATTCGACCGCGAATTTGGACCAACTTCATCATCAGAAGAATCCTCATAATAAGGTAGCAAGTGTTTTACATTAAAAACATCAGAACAACGAATGTTACTTGGCAGCTTTAGACATTAAGCATTTGAGTTTATCTTCTCCACAATTTCCACAGGCCCAATCTTCTAAGCTGACAGTTTGTTGTATTCCCCAACCGAAAATCGATCCTTTGTTAAAACAGCCCACACAAAATCACCTTCTTCAAAATCAACTTGTCGACGCTTTTTATCAGCAGCTTGCTTATACTTAGAATTGGCTCGAACTAAGTTGTCATGCACAGTTTTGTGAACTTCATGTAATCCTTCTACAAAATCTTGCACTTTCTTGGGTCCAGAATAAGTAACAGGCAATGACATTAGATCTAGTGGTCCCCGTGGTTGAGCAGAATAAACCACCTCGAATGGACTAAATCCGGTACTACGATTGACAGCATGATTATGGGCAAATTCAGCTTGATAAAGTTTTTGATCCCAAGCTTTCACATGTTCACCCACTAGGCACCGCAACAAATTACCGAGCGAACGATTAACAACTTCAGTTTGCCCATCCGTCTGAGGGTGATAGGCGCTACTGAAATTGAGCTGAGTATTCACCATCTTCCACAAACTACGCCAAAAGTGACTGAGGAAACGAGTGTCCCGGTCAGACACGATGGACGTTGGTAAACCATGTAACCTGTAAATATCACGGAAGAACAACTGAGCTACATTAACTGCATCCGTCGTCTTCTTACAAGGGATAAAATGCGCCATCTTTGAAAACCGATCAACAACCACAAAAATCGAGTCATTACCACGTTGAGTACGTGGTAAACCCAACACAAAATCGATCAACAACCACAAAAGTCGTAGCCCTCGTTCCGGTCTTCGATTTGACTGGTAGCTCGTCCGAAACGGAGGCCTGTAACTCAAGTTATGCCCATTTCTGTGAGGCACGATCATGGGCCTCACAAAATATAAGGGCCCGCTCCTCCACACTTGGGCCCGCATCATTCCCCCCTGGGTAGACGAAATTCGACCGCGAATTTGGACCAACTTCATCATCAGAAGAATCCTCATAATAAGGTAGCAAGTGTTTTACATTAAAAACATCAGAACAACGAATGTTACTTGGCAGCTTTAGACGATAAGCATTTGAGTTTATCTTCTCCACAATTTCCACAGGCCCAATCTTCTTAGCTGACAGTTTGTTGTATTCCCCAACCGAAAATCGATCCTTTGTAAAAACAGCCCACACAAAATCACCTTCTTCAAAATCAACTTGTCGACGCTTTTTATCAGCAGCTTGCTTATACTTAGAATTGGCTCGAACTAAGTTGTCATGCACAGTTTTGTGAACTTCATGTAATCCTTCTACAAAATCTTGCACTTTCTTGGGTCCAGAATAAGTAACAGGCAATGACATTAGGTCTAGTGGTCCCCGTGGTTGAGCAGAATAAACCACCTGGAATGGACTAAATCCGGTACTACGATTGACAGCATGATTATGGGCAAATTCAGCTTGATAAAGTTTTTGATCCCAAGCTTTCACATGTTCACCCACTAGGCACCGCAACAAATTACCGAGCGAACGATTAACAACTTCAGTTTGCCCATCCGTCTGAGGGTGATAGGCGCTACTGAAATTGAGCTGAGTATTCACCATCTTCCACAAACTACGCCAAAAGTGACTGAGAAAACGAGTGTCCCGGTCAGACACGATGGACGTTGGTAAACCATGTAACCTGTAAATATCACGGAAGAACAACTGAGCTACATTAACTACATCCGTCGTCTTCTTACAAGGGATAAAATGCGCCATCTTTGAAAACCGATCAACAACCACAAAAATCGAGTCATTACCACGTTGAGTACGTGGTAAACCCAACACAAAATCGATCAACAACCACAAAAGTCGTAGCCCTCGTTCCGGTCTTCGATTTGACTGGTAGCTCGTCCGAAACGGAGGCCTGTAACTCAAGTTATGCCCATTTCTGTGAGGCACGATCATGGGCCTCACAAAATATAAGGGCCCGCTCCTCCACACTTGGGCCCGCATCATTCCCCCCTGGGTAGACGAAATTCGACCGCGAATTTGGACCAACTTCATCATCAGAAGAATCCTCATAATAAGGTAGCAAATGTTTTACATTAAAAACATCAGAACAACGAATGTTACTTGGCAGCTTTAGACGATAAGCATTTGAGTTTATCTTCTCCATAATTTCCACAGGCCCAATCTTCTTAGCTGACAGTTTGTTGTATTCCCCAACCGAAAATCGATCCTTTGTTAAAACAGCCCACACAAAATCACCTTCTTCAAAATCAACTTGTCGACGCTTTTTATCAGCAGCTTGCTTATACTTGGAATTGGCTCGAACTAAGTTGTCATGCACAGTTTTGTGAACTTCATGTAATCCTTCTACAAAATCTTGCACTTTCTTGGGTCCAGAATAAGTAACAGGCAATGACATTAGGTCTAGTGGTCCCCGTGGTTGAGCAGAATAAACCACCTGGAATGGACTAAATCCGGTACTACGATTGACAGCATGATTATGGGCAAATTCAGCTTGATAAAGTTTTTGATCCCAAGCTTTCACATGTTCACCCACTAGGCACCGCAACAAATTACCGAGTGAACGATTAACAACTTCAGTTTGCCCATCCGTCTGAGGGTGATAGGCGCGCTACTGAAATTGAGCTGAGTATTCACCATCTTCCACAAACTACGCCAAAAGTGACTGAGGAAACGAGTGTCCCGGTCAGACACGATGGACGTTGGTAAACCATGTAACCTGTAAATATCACGGAAGAACAACTGAGCTACATTAACTGCATCCGTCGTCTTCTTACAAGGGATAAAATGCGCCATCTTTGAAAACCGATCAACAACCACTAAAATCGAGTCATTACCACGTTGAGTACGTGGTAAACCCACAACAAAATCGATCAACAACCACAAAAGTCGTAGCCCTCGTTCCGGTCTTCGATTTGACTGGTAGCTCGTCCGAAACGGAGGCCTGTAACTCAAGTTATGCCCATTTCTGTGAGGCACGATCATGGGCCTATAGAAATATAAGGGCCCGCTCCTCCACACTTGGGCCCGCATCATTCCCCCTGGGTAGACGAAATTCGACCGCGAATTTGGACCAACTTCATCATCAGAAGAATCCTCATAATAAGGTAGCAAGTGTTTTACATTAAAAACATCAGAACAACGAATGTTACTTGGCAGCTTTAGACGATAAGCATTTGAGTTTATCTTCTCCACAATTTCCACAGGCCCAATCTTCTTAGCTGACAGTTTGTTGTATTCCCCAACCGAAAATCGATCCTTTGTTAAAACAGCTCACACAAAATCACCTTCTTCAAAATCAACTTGTCGACGCTTTTTATCAGCAGCTTGCTTATACTTAGAATTGGGTCGAACTAAGTTGTCATGCACAGTATTGTGAACTTCATGTAATCTTTCTACAAAATCTTTCACTTTCTTGGGTCCAGAATAAGTAACAGGCAATGACATTAGGTCTAGTGGTCCCCGTGGTTGAGCAGAATAAACCACCTCGAATGGACTAAATCCGGTACTACGATTGACAGCATGATTATGGGCAAATTCAGCTTGATAAAGTTTTTGATCCCAAGCTTTCACATGTTCACCCACTAGGCACCGTAACAAATTACCGAGCGAACGATTAACAACTTCAGTTTGCCCATCCGTCTGAGGGTGATAGGCGCTACTGAAATTGAGCTGAGTATTCACCATCTTCCACAAACTACGCCAAAAGTGACTGAGGAAACGAGTGTCCCGGTCAGACACGATGGACGTTGGTAAACCATGTAACCTGTAAATATCACGGAAGAACAACTGAGCTACATTAACTGCATCCGTCGTCTTCTTACAAGGGATAAAATGCGCCATCTTTGAAAACCGGTCAACAACCACTAAAATCGAGTCATTACCACGTTGAGTACGTGGTAAACCCAACACAAAATCGATCAACAACCACAAAAGTCGTAGCCCTCGTTCCGGTCTTCGATTTGACTAGTAGCTCGTCCGAAACGGAGGCCTGTAACTCAAGTTATGCCCATTTCTGTGAGGCACGATCATGGGCCTCTAGAAATATAAGGGCCCGCATCATTCCCCCTGGGTAGACGAAATTCGACCGCGAATTTGGACCAACTTCATCATCAGAAGAATCCTCATAGTAAGGTAGCAAGTGTTTTACATTAAAAACATCAGAACAACGAATGTTACTTGGCAGCTTTAGACGATAAGCATTTGAGTTTATCTTCTCCACAATTTCCACAGGCCCAATCTTCTAAGCTGACAGTTTGTTGTATTCCCCAACCGAAAATCGATCCTTTGTTAAAACAGCCCACACAAAATCACCTTCTTCAAAATCAACTTGTCGACGCTTTTTATCAGCAGCTTGCTTATACTTAGAATTGGCTCGAACTAAGTTGTCATGCACAGTTTTGTGAACTTCATGTAATCCTTCTACAAAATCTTGCACTTTCTTGGGTCCAGAATAAGTAACAGGCAATGACATTAGATCTAGTGGTCCCCGTGGTTGAGCAGAATAAACCACCTCGAATGGACTAAATCCGGTACTACGATTGACAGCATGATTATGGGCAAATTCAGCTTGATAAAGTTTTTGATCCCAAGCTTTCACATGTTCACCCACTAGGCACCGTAACAAATTACCGAGCGAACGATTAACAACTTCAGTTTGCCCATCCGTCTGAGGGTGATAGGCGCTACTGAAATTGAGCTGAGTATTCACCATCTTCCACAAACTACGCCAAAAGTGACTGAGGAAACGAGTGTCCCGGTCAGACACGATGGACGTTGGTAAACCATGTAACCTGTAAATATCACGGAAGAACAACTGGGCTACATTAACTGCATCCGTCGTCTTCTTACAAGGGATAAAATGCGCCATCTTTGAAAACCGATCAACAACCACAAAAATCGAGTCATTACCACGTTGAGTACGTGGTAAACCCAACACAAAATCGATCAACAACCACAAAAGTCGTAGCCCTCGTTCCGGTCTTCGATTTGACTGGTAGCTCGTCCGAAACGGAGGCCTGTAACTCAAGTTATGCCCATTTCTGTGAGGCACGATCATGGGCCTCACAAAATATAAGGGCCCGCTCCTCCACACTTGGGCCCGCATCATTCCCCCCTGGGTAGACGAATTTCGACCGCGAATTTGGACCAACTTCATCATCAGAAGAATCCTCATAATAAGGTAGCAAGTGTTTTACATTAAAAACATCAGAACAACGAATGTTACTTGGCAGCTTTAGACGATAAGCATTTGAGTTTATCTTCTCCATAATTTCCACAGGCCCAATCTTCTTAGCTGACAGTTTGTTGTATTCCCCAACCGAAAATCGATCCTTTGTTAAAACAGCCCACACAAAATCACCTTCTTCAAAATCAACTTGTCGACGCTTTTTATCAGCAGCTTGCTTATACTTGGAATTGGCTCGAACTAAGTTGTCATGCACAGTTTTGTGAACTTCATGTAATCCTTCTACAAAATCTTGCACTTTCTTGGGTCCAGAATAAGTAACAGGCAATGACATTAGGTCTAGTGGTCCCCGTGGTCGAGCAGAATAAACCACCTGGAATGGACTAAATCCGGTACTACGATTGACAGCATGAATATGGGCAAATTCAGCTTGATAAAGTTTTTGATCCCAAGCTTTCACATGTTCACCCACTAGGCACCGCAACAAATTACCAAGCGAACGATTAACAACTTCAGTTTGCCCATCCGTCTGAGGGTGATAGGCGCGCTACTTAAATTGAGCTGAGTATTCACCATCTTCCACAAACTACGCCAAAAGTGACTGAGGAAACGAGTGTCCCGGTCAGACACGATGGACGTTGGTAAACCATGTAACCTGTAAATATCACGGAAGAACAACTGAGCTACATTAACTGCATCCGTCGTCTTCTTACAAGGGATAAAATGCGCCATCTTTGAAAACCGATCAACAACCACTAAAATCAAGTCATTACCACGTTGAGTACGTGGTAAACCCAACACAAAATCGATCAACAACCACAAAAGTCGTAGCCCTCGTTCCGGTCTTCGATTTGACTGGTAGCTCGTCCGAAACTGAGGCCTGTAACTCAAGTTATGCCCATTTCTGTGGGGCATGATCATGGGCCTCTAGAAATATAAGGGCCCGCTCCTCCACACTTGGGCCCGCATCATTCCCCCTGGGTAGACGAAATTCGACCGCGAATTTGGACCAACTTCATCATCAGAAGAATCCTCATAATAAGGTAGCAAGTGTTTTACATTAAAAACATCAGAACAACGAATGTTACTTGGCAGCTTTAGACGATAAGCATTTGAGTTTATCTTCTCCACAATTTCCACAGGCCCAATCTTCTTAGCTGACAGTTTGTTGTATTCCCCAACCGAAAATCGATCCTTTGTTAAAACAGCCCACACAAAATCACCTTCTTCAAAATCAACTTGTCGACGCTTTTTATCAGCAGCTTGCTTATACTTAGAATTGGCTCGAACTAAGTTGTCATGCACAGTTTTGTGAACTTCATGTAATCCTTCTATAAAATCTTGCACTTTCTTGGGTCCAGAATAAGTAACAGGAAATGACATTAGATCTAGTGGTCCCCGTGGTTGAGCAGAATAAACCACCTCGAATGGACTAAATCCGGTACTACGATTGACAGCATGATTATGGGCAAATTCAGCTTGATAAAGTTTTTGATCCCAAGCTTTCACATGTTCACCCACTAGGCACCGCAACAAATTACCGAGCGAACGATTAACAACTTCAGTTTGCCCATCCGTCTGAGGGTGATAGGCACTACTGAAATTGAGCTGAGTATTCACCATCTTCCACAAACTACGCCAAAAGTGACTGAGGAAACGAGTGTCCCGGTCAGACACGATGGACGTTGGTAAACCATGTAAACTGTAAATATCACGGAAGAACAACTGAGCTACATTAACTGCATCCGTCGTCTTCTTACAAGGGATAAAATGCGCCATCTTTGAAAACCGATCAACAACCACAAAAATCGAGTCATTACCACATTGAGTACGTGGTAAACCCAACCCAAAATCGATCAACAACCACAAAAGTCGTAGCCCTCGTTCCGGTCTTCGATTTGACTGGTAGCTCGTCCGAAACGGAGGCCTGTAACTCAAGTTATGCCCATTTCTGTGAGGCACGATCATGGGCCTCTAGAAATATAAGGGCCCGCTCCTCCACACTTGGGCCCGCATCATTCCCCCCTGGGTAGACGAAATTCGACCGCGAATTTGGACCAACTTCATCATCAGAAGAATCCTCATAATAATGTAGCAAGTGTTTTACATTAAAAACATCAGAACAAAGAATGTTACTTGGCAGCTTTAGACGATAAGCATTTGAGTTTATCTTCTCCACAATTTCCACAGGCCCAATCTTCTTAGCTGACAGTTTGTTGTATTCCCCAACCGAAAATCGATCCTTTGTTAAAACAGCCCACACAAAATCACCTTCTTCAAAATCAACTTGTCGACGCTTTTTATCAGCAGATTGCTTATACTTAGAATTGGCTCGAACTAAGTTGTCATGCACAGTTTTGTGAACTTCATGTAATCCTTCTACAAAATCTTGCACTTTCTTGGGTCCAGAATAAGTAACAGGCAATGACATTAGGTCTAGTGGTCCCCGTGGTTGAGCAGAATAAACCACCTCGAATGGACTAAATTCGGTACTACGATTGACAGCATGATTATGGAAAAATTCAGCTTGATAAAGTTTTTGATCCCAAGCTTTCACATGTTCACCCACTAGGCACCGCAACAAATTACCGAGCGAACGATTAACAACTTCAGTTTGCCCATCCGTCTGAGGGTGATAGGCGCTACTGAAATTGAGCTGAGTATTAACCATCTTCCACAAACTACGCCAAAAGTGACTGAGGAAACGAGTGTCCCGGTCAGACACGATGGACGTTGGTAAACCATGTAACCTGTAAATATCACGGAAGAACAACTGAGCTACATTAACTGCATCCGTCGTCTTCTTACAAGGGATAAAATGCGCCATCTTTGAAAACCGATCAACAACCACAAAAATCGAGTCATTACCACGTTGAGTACGTGGTAAACCCAACACAAAATCGATCAACAACCACAAAAGTCGTAGCCCTCGTTCCGGTCTTCGATTTGACTGGTAGCTCGTCCGAAACGGAGGCCTGTAACTCTAGTTATGCCCATTTCTGTGAGGCACGATCATGGGCCTCTAGAAATATAAGGGCCCGCTCCTCCACACTTGGGCCCGCATCATTCCCCCCCTGGGTAGACGAAATTCGACCGCGAATTTGGACCAACTTCATCATCAGAAGAATCCTCATAATAAGGTAGCAAGTGTTTTACATTAAAAACATTAGAACAACGAATGTTACTTAGCAGCTTTAGACGATAAGCATTTGAGTTTATCTTCTCCACAATTTCCACAGGCCCAATCTTCTTAGCTGACAGTTTGTTGTATTCCCTAACCGAAAATCGATCCTTTGTTAAAACAGCCCACACAAAATCACCTTCTTCAAAATCAACTTGTCGACGCTTTTTATCAGCAGCTTGCTTATACTTAGAATTGGCTCGAACTAAGTTTTCATGCACAGTTTTGTGAACTTCATGTAATCCTTCTACAAAATCTTGCACTTTCTTGGGTCCAGAATAAGTAACAGGCAATGACATTAGGTCTAGTGGTCCCCGTAGTTGAGCAGAATAAACCACCTGGAATGGACTAAATCCGGTACTACGATTGACAGCATGATTATGGGCAAATTCAGCTTGATAAAGTTTTTGATCCCAAGCTTTCACAAGTTCACCCACTAGGCACCGCAACAAATTACCGAGCGAACGATTAACAACTTCAGTTTGCCCATCCGTCTGAGGGTGATAGGCGCTACTGAAATTGAGCTGAGTATTCACCATCTTCCACAAACTACGCCAAAAGTGACTGAGGAAACGAGTGTCCCGGTCAGACACGATGGACGTTGGTAAACCATGTAATCTGTAAATATCACGGAAGAAGAACTGAGCTACATTAACTGCATCCGTCGTCTTCTTACAAGGGATAAAATGCGCCATCTTTGAAAACCGATCAACAACCACAAAAATCGAGTCATTACCACGTTGAGTACGTGGTAAACCCAACACAAAATCGATCAACAACCACAAAAGTCGTAGCCCTCGTTCCGGTCTTCGATTTGACTGGTAGCTCGTCCGAAACGGAGGCCTGTAACTCAAGTTATGCCCATTTCTGTGAGGCACGATCATGGGCCTCTAGAAATATAAGGGCCCGCTCCTCCACACTTGGGCCCGCATCATTCCCCCTGGGTAGACGAAATTCGACTGCGAGTTTGGACCAACTTCATCATCAGAAGAATCCTCATAATAAGGTAGCAAGTGTTTTACATTAAAAACATCAGAACAACGAATGTTACTTGGCAGCTTTAGACGATAAGCATTTGAGTTTATCTTCTCCACAATTTCCACAGGCCCAATCTTCTTAGCTGACAGTTTGTTGTATTCCCCAACCGAAAATCGATCCTTTGTTAAAACAGCCCACACAAAATCACCTTCTTCAAAATCAACTTGTCGACGCTTTTTATCAGCAGCTTGCTTATACTTAGAATTGGCTCGAACTAAGTTGTCATGCACAGTTTTGTGAACTTCATGTAATCCTTCTACAAAATCTTGCACTTTCTTGGGTCCAGAATAAGTAACAGGCAATGACATTAGGTCTAGTGGTCCCCGTGGTTGAGCAGAATAAACCACCTTGAATGGACTAAATCCGGTACTACGATTGACAGCATGATTATGGGCAAATTCAGCTTGATAAAGTTTTTGATCCCAAGCTTTCACAAGTTCACCCACTAGGCACCGCAACAAATTACCGAGCGAACGATTAACAACTTCAGTTTGCCCATCCGTCTGAGGGTGATAGACGCTACTGAAATTGAGCTGAGTATTCACCATCTTCCACAAACTACGCCAAAAGTGACTGAGGAAACGAGTGTCCCGGTCAGACACGATGGACGTTGGTAAACCATGTAACCTGTAAATATCACGGAAGAACAACTGAGCTACATTAACTGCATCCGTCGTCTTCTTACAAGGGATAAAATGCGCCATCTTTGAAAACCGATCAACAACCACAAAAATCGAGTCATTACCACGTTGAGTACGTGGTAAACCCAACACAAAATCGATCAACAACCACAAAAGTCGTAGCCCTCGTTCCGGTCTTCGATTTGACTGGTAGCTCGTCCGAAACGGAGGCCTGTAACTCAAGTTATGCCCATTTCTGTGAGGCACGATCATGGGCCTCTAGAAATATAAGGGCCCGCTCCTCCACACTTGGGCCCGCATCATTCCCCCCTGGGTAGACGAAATTCGACCGCGAGTTTGGACCAACTTCATCATCAGAAGAATCCTCATAATAAGGTAGCAAGTGTTTTACATTAAAAACATCAGAACAACGAATGTTACTTGGCAGCTTTAGACGATAAGCATTTGAGTTTATCTTCTCCACAATTTCCACAGGCCCAATCTTCTTAGCTGACAGTTTGTTGTATTCCCCAACCGAAAATCGATCCTTTGTTAAAACAGCCCACACAAAATCACCTTCTTCAAAATCAACTTGTCGAAGCTTTTTATCAGCAGCTTGCTTATACTTAGAATTGGCTCGAACTAAGTTGTCATGCACAGTTTTGTGAACTTCATGTAATCCTTCTACAAAATCTTGCACTTTCTTGGGTCCAGAATAAGTAACAGGCAATGACATTAGGTCTAGTGGTCCCCGTGGTTGAGCAGAATAAACCACCTGGAATGGACTAAATCTGGTACTACGATTGACAGCATTGATTATGGGCAAATTCAGCTTGATAAAGCTTTTGATCCCAAGCTTTCACATGTTCACCCACTAGGCACCGCAACAAATTACCGAGCGAACGATTAACAACTTCAGTTTGCCCATCCGTCAGAGGGTGATAGGCGTTACTGAAACTGAGCTGAGTATTCACCATCTTCCACAAACTACGCCAAAAGTGACCGAGGAAACGAGTGTCCCGGTCAGACACGATGGACGTTGGTAAACCATGTAACCTGTAAATATCAAGGAAGATCAACTGAGCTACATTAACTGCATCCGTCGTCTTCTTACAAGGGATAAAATGCGCCATCTTTGAAAACCGATCAACAACCACAAAAATCGAGTCATTACCACGTTGAGTACGTGGTAAACCCAACACAAAATCGATAAACAACCACAAAAGTCGTAGCCCTCGTTCCGGTCTTCGATTTGACTGGTAGCTCGTCCGAAACGGAGGCCTGTAACTCAAGTTATGCCCATTTCTGTGAGGCACGATCATGGGCCTCTAAAAATATAAGGGCCCGCTCTTCCACACTTGGGCCCGCATCATTCCCGCCTGGGTAGACGAAATTCGACCGCGAATTTGGACCAACTTCATCATCAGAAGAATCCTCATAATAAGGTAGAAAGTTTTTTACATTAAAAACATCAGAACAACGAATGTTACTTGGCAGCTTTAGACGATAAGCATTTGAGTTTATCTTCTCCACATTTTCCACAGGCCCAATCTTCTTAGCTGACAGTTTGTTACATTCCCCAACCGAAAATCGATCCTTTGTTAAAACAGCCCACACAAAATCACATTCTTCACAATCAACTTGTCGACGCTTTTTATCAGCAGCTTGCTTATACTTAGAATTGGCTCGAACTAAGTTGTCATGCACAGTTTTGTGAACTTCATGTAATCCTTCTACAAAATCTTGCACTTTCTTGGGTCCAGAATAAGTAACAGGCAATGACATTAGGTCTAGTGGTCCCCGTGGTTGAGCAGAATAAACCACCTGGAATGGACTAAATCTGGTACTACGATTGACAGCATTGATTATGGGAAAATTCAGCTTGATAAAGCTTTTGATCCCAAGCTTTCACATGTTCACCCACTAGGCACCGCAACAAATTACCGAGCGAACGATTAACAACTTCAGTTTGCCCATCCGTCAGAGGGTGATAGGCGCTACTGAAACTGAGCTGAGTATTCACCATCTTCCACAAACTACGCCAAAAGTGACTGAGGAAACGAGTGTCCCGGTCAGACACGATGGACGTTGATAAACCATGTAACCTGTAAATATCAAGGAAGATCAACTGAGCTACATTAACTGCATCCGTCGTCTTCTTACAAGGGATAAAATGCGCCATCTTTGAAAACCGATCAACAACCACAAAAATCGAGTCATTACCACGTTGAGTACGTGGTAAACCCAACACAAAATCGATCAACAACCACAAAAGTC
The DNA here is from genome assembly GCA_030867185.1 of Tagetes erecta. Taxonomy (NCBI): domain Eukaryota; kingdom Viridiplantae; phylum Streptophyta; class Magnoliopsida; order Asterales; family Asteraceae; genus Tagetes; species Tagetes erecta. The sequence continues at coordinate 59,851,917 of CM061486.1, read as the reverse complement.
GTAGCCCTCGTTCCGGTCTTCGATTTGACTGGTAGCTCGTCCGAAACGGAGGCCTGTAACTCAAGTTATGCCCATTTCTGTGAGGCACGATCATGGGCCTCTAAAAATATAAGGGCCCGCTCTTCCACACTTGGGCCCGCATCATTCCCGCCTGGGTAGACGAAATTCGACCGCGAATTTGGACCAACTTCATCATCAGAAGAATCCTCATAATAAGGTAGCAAGTTTTTTACATTAAAAACATCAGAACAACGAATGTTACTTGGCAGCTTTAGACGATAAGCATTTGAGTTTATCTTCTCCACATTTTCCACAGGCCCAATCTTCTTAGCTGACAGTTTGTTGTATTCCCCAACCGAAAATCGATCCTTTGTTAAAACAGCCCACACAAAATCACATTCTTCACAATCAACTTGTCGACGCTTTTTATCAGCAGCTTGCTTATACTTAGAATTGGCTCGAACTAAGTTGTCATGCACAGTTTTGTGAACTTCATGTAATCCTTCTACAAAATCTTGCACTTTCTTGGTTCCAGAATAAGTAACAGGCAATGACATTAGGTCTAGTGGTCCCCGTGGTTGAGCAGAATAAACCACCTGGAATGGACTAAATCTGGTACTACGATTGACAGCATTGATTATGGGCAAATTCCGCTTGATAAAGCTTTTGATCCCAAGCTTTCACATGTTCACCCACTAGGCACCGCAACAAATTACCGAGCGAACGATTAACAACTTCAGTTTGCCCATCCGTCAGAGGGTGATAGGCGCTACTGAAACTGAGCTGAGTATTCACCATCTTCCACAAACTACGCCAAAAGTGACTGAGGAAACGAGTGTCCCGGTCAGACACGATGGACGTTGATAAACCATGTAACCTGTAAATATCAAGGAAGATCAACTGAGCTACATTAACTGCATCCGTCGTCTTCTTACAAGGGATAAAATGCGCCATCTTTGAAAACCGATCAACAACCACAAAAATCGAGTCATTACCACGTTGAGTACGTGGTAAACCCAACACAAAATCGATCAACAACCACAAAAGTCGTAGCCCTCGTTCCGGTCTTCGATTTGACTAGTAGCTCGTCCGAAACGGAGGCCTGTAACTCAAGTTATGCCCATTTCTGTGAGGCACGATCATGGGCCTCTAGAAATATAAAGGCCCGCTCCTCCACACTTGGGCCCGCATCATTCCCCCCTGGGTAGACGAAATTCGACCGTGAATTTGGACCAACTTCATCATCAGAAGAATCCTCATAATAAGGTAGCAAGTTTTTTACATTAAAAACATCAGAACAACGAATGTTACTTGGCAGCTTTAGACGATAAGCATTTGAGTTTATCTTCTCCACAATTTCCACAGGCCCAATCTTCTTAGCTGACAGTTTGTTGTATTCCCCAACCGAAAATCGATCCTTTGTTAAAACAGCCCACACAAAATCACCTTCTTCAAAATCAACTTGTCGACGCTTTTTATCAGCAGCTTGCTTATACTTAGAATTGGGTCGAACTAAGTTGTCATGCACAGTATTGTGAACTTCATGTAATCCTTCTACAAAATCTTGCACTTTCTTGGGTCCAGAATAAGTAACAGGCAATGACATTAGGTCTAGTGGTCCCCGTGGTTGAGCAGAATAAACCACCTGGAATGGACTAAATCCGGTACTACGATTAACAGCATGATTATGGGCAAATTCAGCTTGATAAAGTTTTTGATCCTAAGCTTTCACATGTTCACCCACTAGGCACCGCAACAAATTACCGAGCGAACGATTAAGAACTTCAGTTTGCCCATCCGTCTGAGGGTGATAGGCGCTACTGAAAATGAGATGAGTATTCACCATCTTCCACAAACTACGCCAAAAGTGACTGAGGAAACGAGTGTCCCGGTCAGACACGATGGACGTTGGTAAACCATGTAACCAGTAAATATCACGGAAGAACAACTGAGCTACATTAACTGCATCCGACGTCTTCTTACAAGGGATAAAATGCGCCATCTTTGAAAACCGATCAACAACCACAAAAATCGAGTCATTACCACGTTGAGTACGTGGTAAACCCAACACAAAATCGAACAACAACCACAAAAGTCGTAGCCCTCGTTCCGGTCTTCGATTTGACTGGTAGCTCGTCCGAAACGGAGGCCTGTGACTCAAGTTATGCCCATTTCTGTGAGGCACGATCATGGGCCTCTAAAAATATAAGGGCCCGCTCTTCCACACTTGGGCCCGCATCATTCCCGCCTGGGTAGACGAAATTCGACCGCGAATTTGGACCAACTTCATCATCAGAAGAATCCTCATAATAAGGTAGCAAGTTTTTTACATTAAAAACATCAGAACAACGAATGTTACTTGGCAGCTTTAGACGATAAGCATTTGAGTTTATCTACTCCACAATTTCCACAGGCCCAATCTTCTTAGCTGACAGTTTGTTGTATTCCCCAACCGAAAATCGATCCTTTGTTAAAACAGCCCACACAAAATCACATTCTTAAAAATCAACTTGTCGACGCTTTTTATCAGCAGCTTGCTTATACTTAGAATTGGCTCGAACTAAGTTGTCATGCACAGTTTTGTGAACTTCATGTAATCCTTCTACAAAATCTTGCACTTTCTTGGGTCCAGAATAAGTAACAGGCAATGACATTAGGTCTAGTGGTCCCCGTGGTTGAGCAGAATAAACCACCTGGAATGGACTAAATCCGGTACTACGATTGACAGCATGATTATGGGCAAATTCAGCTTGATAAAGTTTTTGATCCCAAGCTTTCACATGTTCACCCACTAGGCACCGCAACAAATTACCGAGCGAACGATTAACAACTTCAGTTTGCCCATCCGTCTGAGGGTGATAGGCGCTACTGAAATTGAGCTGAGTATTCACCATCTTCCACAAACTACGCCAAAAGTGACTGAGGAAACGAGTGTCCCGGTCAGACACGATGGACGTTGGTAAACCATGTAACCAGTAAATATCACGGAAGAACAACTGAGCTACATTAACTGCATCCGTCGTCTTCTTACAAGGGATAAAATGCGCCATCTTTGAAAACCGATCAACAACCACAAAAATCGAGTCATTACCACGTTCAGTACGTGGTAAACCTAACACAAAATCGATCAACAACCACAAAAGTCGTAGCCCTCGTTCCGGTCTTCGATTTGACTGGTAGCTCGTCCGAAACGGAGGCCTATAACTCAAGTTATGCCCATTTCTGTGAGGCACGATCATGGGCCTCTAGAAATATAAGGGCCCGCTCCTCCACACTTGGGCCCGCATCATTCCCCCCTGGGTAGACGAAATTCGACCGCGAATTTGGACCAACTTCATCATCAGAAGAATCCTCATAATAAGGTAGCAAGTGTTTTACATTAAAAACATCAGAACAACGAATGTTACTTGGCAGCTTTAGACGATAAGCATTTGAGTTTATCTTCTCCACAATTTCCACAGGCCCAATCTTCTTAGCTGACAGTTTGTTGTATTCCCCAACCGAAAATCGATCCTTTGTTAAAACAGCCCACACAAAATCACCTTCTTCAAAATCAACTTGTCGACGCTTTTTATCAGCAGCTTGCTTATACTTAGAATTGGCTCGAACTAAGTTGTCATGCACAGTATTGTGAACTTCATGTAATCCTTCTACAAAATCTTGCACTTTCTTGGGTCCAGAATAAGTAACAGGCAATGACATTAGGTCTAGTGGTCCCCGTGGTTGAGCAGAATAAACCACCTGGAATGGACTAAATCCGGTACTACGATTGACAGCATGATTATGGGCAAATTCAGCTTGATAAAGTTTTTGATCCCAAGCTTTCACATGTTCACCCACTAGGCACCGCAACAAATTACCGAGCGAACGATTAACAACTTCAGTTTGCCCATCCGTCTGAGGGTGATAGGCGCTACTGAAATTGAGCTGAGTATTCACCATCTTCCACAAACTACGCCAAAAGTGACTGAGGAAACGAGTGTCCCGGTCAGGCACGATGGACGTTGGTAAACCATGTAACCAGTAAATATCACGGAAGAACAACTGAACTACATTAACTACATCCGTTGTCTTCTTACAAGGGATAAAATGCGCCATCTTTGAAAACCGATCAACAACCACAAAAAACGAGTCATTACCACGTTCAGTACGTGGTAAACCCAACACAAAATCGATCAACAACCACAAAAGTCGTAGCCCTCGTTCCGGTCTTCGATTTGACTGGTAGCTCGTCCGAAACGGAGGCCTGTAACTCAAGTTATGCCCATTTCTGTGAGGCACGATCATGGGCCTGTAGAAATATAAGGGCCCGCTCCTCCACACTTGGGCTCGCATCATTCCCCCCTGGGTAGACGAAATTCGACCGCGAATTTGGACCAACTTCATCATCAGAAGAATCCTCATAATAAGGTAGCAAGTGTTTTACATTAAAAACATCAGAACAACGAATGTTACTTGGCAGCTTTAGACGATAAGCATTTGAGTTTATCTTCTCCACAATTTCCACAGGCCCAATCTTCTTAGCTGACAGTTTGTTGTATTCCCCAACCGAAAATCGATCCTTTGTTAAAACAGCCCACACAAAATCACCTTCTTCAAAATCAACTTGTCGAAGCTTTTTATCAGCAGCTTGCTTATACTTAGAATTGGCTCGAACTAAGTTGTCATGCACAGTATTGTGAACTTCATGTAATCCTTCTACAAAATCTTGCACTTTCTTGGGTCCAGAATAAGTAACAGGCAATGACATTAGGTCTAGTGGTCCCCGTGGTTGAGCAGAATAAACCACCTGGAATGGACTAAATCCGGTACTACGATTGACAGCATGATTATGGGCAAATTCAGCTTGATAAAGTTTTTGATCCCAAGCTTTCACATGTTCACCCACTAGGCACCGCAACAAATTACCGAGCGAACGATTAACAACTTCAGTTTGCCCATCCGTCTGAGGGTGATAGGCGCTACTGAAATTGAGCTGAGTATTCACCATCTTCCACAAACTACGCCAAAAGTGACTGAGGAAACGAGTGTCCCGGTCAGGCACGATGGACGTTGGTAAACCATGTAACCAGTAAATATCACGGAAGAACAACTGAACTACATTAACTACATCCGTTGTCTTCTTACAAGGGATAAAATGCGCCATCTTTGAAAACCGATCAACAACCACAAAAAACGAGTCATTACCACGTTCAGTACGTGGTAAACCCAACACAAAATCGATCAACAACCACAAAAGTCGTAGCCCTCGTTCCGGTCTTCGATTTGACTGGTAGCTCGTCCGAAACGGAGGCCTGTAACTCAAGTTATGCCCATTTCTGTGAGGCACGATCATGGGCCTCTAGAAATATAAGGGCCCGCTCCTCCACACTTGGGCTCGCATCATTCCCCCCTGGGTAGACGAAATTCGACCGCGAATTTGGACCAACTTCATCATCAGAAGAATCCTCATAATAAGGTAGCAAGTGTTTTACATTAAAAACATCAGAACAACGAATGTTACTTGGCAGCTTTAGACGATAAGCATTTGAGTTTATCTTCTCCACAATTTCCACAGGCCCAATCTTCTTAGCTGACAGTTTGTTGTATTCCCCAACCGAAAATCGATCCTTTGTTAAAACAGCCCACACAAAATCACCTTCTTCAAAATCAACTTGTCGACGCTTTTTATCAGCAGCTTGCTTATACTTAGAATTGGCTCGAACTAAGTTGTCATGCACAGTATTGTGAACTTCATGTAATCCTTCTACAAAATCTTGCACTTTCTTGGGTCCAGAATAAGTAACAGGCAATGACATTAGGTCTAGTGGTCCCCGTGGTTGAGCAGAATAAACCACCTGGAATGGACTAAATCCGGTACTACGATTGACAGCATGATTATGGGCAAATTCAGCTTGATAAAGTTTTTGATCCCAAGCTTTCACATGTTCACCCACTAGGCACCGCAACAAATTACCGAGCGAACGATTAACAACTTCAGTTTGCCCATCCGTCTGAGGGTGATAGGCGCTACTGAAATTGAGCTGAGTATTCACCATCTTCCACAAACTACGCCAAAAGTGACTGAGGAAACGAGTTTCCCGGTCAGACACGATGGACGTTGGTAAACCATGTAACCAGTAAATATCACGGAAGAACAACTGAGCTACATTAACTGCATCCGTCGTCTTCTTACAAGGGATAAAATGCGCCATCTTTGAAAACCGATCAACAACCACAAAAAACGAGTCATTACCACGTTCAGTATGTGGTAAACCCAACACAAAATCGATCAACAACCACAAAAGTCGTAGCCCTCGTTCCGGTCTTCGATTTGACTGGTAGCTCGTCCGAAACGGAGGCCTGTAACTCAAGTTATGCCCATTTCTGTGAGGCACGATCATGGGCCTCTAGAAATATAAGGGCCCGCTCCTCCACACTTGGGCCCGCATCATTCCCCCCTGGGTAGACGAAATTCGACCGCGAATTTGGACCAACTTCATCATCAGAAGAATCCTCATAATAAGGTAGCAAGTGTTTTACATTAAAAACATCAGAACAACGAATGTTACTTGGCAGCTTTAGACGATAAGCATTTGAGTTTATCTTCTCCACAATTTCCACAGGCCCAATCTTCTTAGCTGACAGTTTGTTGTATTCCCCAACCGAAAATCGATCCTTTGTTAAAACAGCCCACACAAAATCACCTTCTTCAAAATCAACTTGTCGACGCTTTTTATCAGCAGCTTGCTTATACTTAGAATTGGCTCGAACTAAGTTGTCATGCACAGTATTGTGAACTTCATGTAATCCTTCTACAAAATCTTGCACTTTCTTGGGTCCAGAATAAGTAACAGGCAATGACATTAGCTAGTGGTCCCCGTGGTTGTGCAGAATAAACCACCTGGAATGGACTAAATCCGGTACTACGATTGACAGCATGATTATGGGCAAATTCAGCTTGATAAAGTTTTTGATCCCAAGCTATCACATGTTCACCCACTAGGCACCGCAACAAATTAACGAGCGAACGATTAACAACTTCAGTTTGCCCATCCGTCTGAGGGTGATAGGCGCTACTGAAATTGAGCTGAGTATTCACTATCTTCCACAAACTACGCCAAAAGTGACTGAGGAAACGAGTGTCCCGGTCAGACACGATGGACGTTGGTAAACCATGTAACCAGTAAATATCACGGAAGAACAACTGAGCTACATTAACTGCATCCGTCGTCTTCTTACAAGGGATAAAATGCGCCATCTTTGAAAACCGATCAACAACCACAAAAATCGAGTCATTACCACGTTCAGTACGTGGTAAACCCAACACAAAATCGATCAACAACCACAAAAGTCGTAGCCCTCGTTCCGGTCTTCGATTTGACTGGTAGCTCGTCCGAAACGGAGGCCTGTAACTCAAGTTATGCCCATTTCTGTGAGGCACGATCATGGGCCTCTAGAAATATAAGGGCCCGCTCCTCCACACTTGGGCCCGCATCATTCCCCCCTGGGTAGACGAAATTCGACCGCGAATTTGGACCAACTTCATCATCAGAAGAATCCTCATAATAAGGTAGCAAGTGTTTTACATTAAAAACATCAGAACAACGAATGTTACTTGGCAGCTTTAGACGATAAGCATTTGAGTTTATCTTCTCCACAATTTCCACAGGCCCAATCTTCTTAGCTGACAGTTTGTTGTATTCCCCAACCGAAAATCGATCCTTTGTTAAAACAGCCCACACAAAATCACCTTCTTCAAAATCAACTTGTCGACGCTTTTTATCAGCAGCTTGCTTATACTTAGAATTGGCTCGAACTAAGTTGTCATGCACAGTATGGTGAACTTCATGTAATCCTTATACAAAATCTTGCACTTTCTTGGGTTCAGAATAAGTAACAGGCAATGACATTAGGTCTAGTGGTCCCCGTGGTTGAGCAGAATAAACCACCTGGAATGGACTAAATCCGGTACTACGATTGACAGCATGATTATGGGCAAATTCAGCTTGATAAAGTTTTTGATCTCAAGCTTTCACATGTTCACCCACTAGGCACCGCAACAAATTACCGAGCGAACGATTAACAACTTCAGTTTGCCCATCCGTCTGAGGGTGATAGGCGCTACTGAAATTGAGCTGAGTATTCACCATCTTCCACAAACTACGCCAAAAGTGACTGAGGAAACGAGTGTCCCGGTCAGACACGATGGACGTTGGTAAACCATGTAACCAGTAAATATCACGGAAGAACAACTGAACTACATTAACTACATCCGTCGTCTTCTTACAAGGGATAAAATGCGCCATCTTTGAAAACCGATCAACAACCACAAAAAACGAGTCATTACCACGTTCAGTACGAGGTAAACCCAACACAAAATCGATCAACAACCACAAAGTCGTAGCCCTCGTTCCGGTCTTCGATTTGACTGGTAGCTCGTCCGAAACGGAGGCCTGTAACTCAAGTTATGCCCATTTCTGTGAGGCACGATCATGGGCCTCTAGAAATATAAGGGCCCGCTCCTCCACACTTGGGCCCGCATCATTCCCCCCTGGGTAGACGAAATTCGACCGCGAATTTGGACCAACTTCATCATCAGAAGAATCCTCATAATAAGGTAGCAAGTGTTTTACATTAAAAACATCAGAACAACGAATGTTACTTGGCAGCTTTAGACGATAAGCATTTGAGTTTATCTTCTCCACAATTTCCACAGGCCCAATCTTCTTAGCTGACAGTTTGTTGTATTCCCCAACCGAAAATCGATCCTTTGTTAAAACAGCCCACACAAAATCACCTTCTTCAAAATCAACTTGTCGACGCTTTTTATCAGCAGCTTGCTTATACTTAGAATTGGCTCGAACTAAGTTGTCATGCACAGTATTGTGAACTTCATGTAATCCTTCTACAAAATCTTGCACTTTCTTGGGTCCAGAATAAGTAACAGGCAATGACATTAGGTCTAGTGGTCCCCGTGGTTGAGCAGAATAAACCACCTGGAATGGACTAAATCCGGTACTACGATTGACAGCATGATTATGGGCAAATTCAGCTTGATAAAGTTTTTGATCCCAAGCTTTCACATGTTCACCCACTAGGCACCGCAACAAATTACCGAGCGAACGATTAACAACTTCAGTTTGCCCATCCGTCTGAGGGTGATAGGCGCTACTGAAATTGAGCTGAGTATTCACCATCTTCCACAAACTACGCCAAAAGTGACTGAGGAAACGAGTGTCCCGGTCAGACACGATGGACGTTGGTAAACCATGTAACCAGTAAATATCACGGAAGAACAACTGAGCTACATTAACTGCATCCGTCGTCTTCTTACAAGGGATAAAATGCGCCATCTTTGAAAACCGATCAACAACCACAAAAAACGAGTCATTACCACGTTCAGTACGTGGTAAACCCAACACAAAATCGATCAACAACCACAAAAGTCGTAGCCCTCGTTCCGGTCTTCGATTTGACTGGTAGCTCGTCCGAAACGGAGGCCTGTAACTCAAGTTATGCCCATTTCTGTGAGGCACGATCATGGGCCTCTAGAAATATAAGGGCCCGCTCCTCCACACTTGGGCCCGCATCATTCCCCCCTGGGTAGACGAAATTCGACCGCGAATTTGGACCAACTTCATCATCAGAAGAATCCTCATAATAAGGTAGCAAGTGTTTTACATTAAAAACATCAGAACAACGAATGTTACTTGGCAGCTTTAGACGATAAGCATTTGAGTTTATCTTCTCCACAATTTCCACAGGCCCAATCTTCTTAGCTGACAGTTTGTTGTATTCCCCAACCGAAAATCGATCCTTTGTTAAAACAGCCCACACAAAATCACCTTCTTCAAAATCAACTTGTCGACGCTTTTTATCAGCAGCTTGCTTATACTTAGAATTGGCTCGAACTAAGTTGTCATGCACAGTATTGTGAACTTCATGTAATCCTTCTACAAAATCTTGCACTTTCTTGGGTCCAGAATAAGTAACAGGCAATGACATTAGGTCTAGTGGTCCCCGTGGTTGTGCAGAATAAACCACCTGGAATGGACTAAATCCGGTACTACGATTGACAGCATTATTATGGGCAAATTCAGCTTGATAAAGTTTTTGATCCCAAGCTTTCACATGTTCACCCACTAGGCACCGCAACAAATTACCGACCGAACGATTAACAACTTCAGTTTGCCCATCCGTCTGAGGGTGATAGGCGCTACTGAAATTGAGCTGAGTATTCACCATCTTCCACAAACTACGCCAAAAGTGACTGAGGAAACGAGTGTCCCGGTCAGACACGATGGACGTTGGTAAACCATGTAACCAGTAAATATCACGGAAGAACAACTGAGCTACATTAACTGCATCCGTCGTCTTCTTACAAGGGATAAAATGCGCCATCTTTGAAAACCGATCAACAACCACAAAAAACGAGTCATTACCACGTTCAGTACGTGGTAAACCCAACACAAAATCGATCAACAACCACAAAAGTCGTAGCCCTCGTTCCGGTCTTCGATTTGACTGGTAGCTCGTCCGAAACGGAGGCCTGTAACTCAAGTTATGCCCATTTCTGTGAGGCACGATCATGGGCCTCTAGAAATATAAGGGCCCGCTCCTCCACACTTGGGCCCGCATCATTCCCCCCTGGGTAGACGAAATTCGACCGCGAATTTGGACCAACTTCATCATCAGAAGAATCCTCATAATAAGGTAGCAAGTGTTTTACATTAAAAACATCAGAACAACGAATGTTACTTGGCAGCTTTAGACGATAAGCATTTGAGTTTATCTTCTCCACAATTTCCACAGGCCCAATCTTCTTAGCTGACAGTTTGTTGTATTCCCCAACCGAAAATCGATCCTTTGTTAAAACAGCCCAGACAAAATCACCTTCTTCAAAATCAACTTGTCGTCGCTTTTTATCAGCAGCTTGCTTATACTTAGAATTGGCTCGAACTAAGTTGTCATGCACAGTATTGTGAACTTCATGTAATCCTTCTACAAAATCTTGCACTTTCTTGGGTCCAGAATAAGTAACAGGCAATGACATTAGGTCTAGTGGTCCCCGTGGTTGAGCAGAATAAACCACCTGGAATGGACTAAATCCGGTACTACGATTGACAGCATGATTATGGGCAAATTCAGCTTGATAAAGTTTTTGATCCCAAGCTTTCACATGTTCACCCACTAGGCACCGCAACAAATTACCGAGCGAATGATTAACAACTTCAGTTTGCCCATCCGTCTGAGGGTGATAGGCGCTACTGAAATTGAGCTGAGTATTCACCATCTTCCACAAACTACGCCAAAAGTGACTGAGGAAACGAGTGTCCCGGTCAGACACGATGGACGTTGGTAAACCATGTAACCTGTAAATATCACGGAAGAACAACTGAGCTACATTAACTGCATCCGTTGTCTTCTTACAAGGGATAAAATGCGCCATCTTTGAAAACCGATCAACAACCACAAAAATCGAGTCATTACCACGTTGAGTACGTGGTAAACCCAACACAAAATCGATCAACAACCACAAAAGTCGTAGCCCTCGTTCCGGTCTTCGATTTGACTGGTAGCTCGTCCGAAACGGAGGCCTGTAACTCAAGTTATGCCCATTTCTGTGAGGCACGATCATGGGCCTCTAGAAATATAAGGGCCCGCTCCTCCACACTTGGGCCCGCATCATTCCCCCCTGGGTAGACGAAATTCGACCGCGAATTTGGACCAACTTCATCATCAGAAGAATCCTCATAATAAGGTAAGTGTTTTACATTAAAAACATCAGAACAACGAATGTTACTTGGCAGCATTAGACGATAAGCATTTGAGTTTATCTTTTCCACAATTTCCACAGGCCCAATCTTCTTAGCTGACAGTTTGTTGTATTCCCCAACCGAAAATCGATCCTTTGTTAAAACAGCCCACACAAAATCACCTTCTTCAAAATCAACTTGTCGACACTTTTTATCAGCAGCTTGCTTATACTTAGAATTGGCTCGAACTAAGTTGTCATGCACAGTTTTGTGAACTTCATGTAATCCTTCTATAAAATCTTGCACTTTCTTGGTCCAGAATAAGTAACAGGCAATGACATTAGGTCTAGTGGTCCCCGTGGTTGATCAGAATAAACCACCTGGAATGGACTAAATCCGGTACTACGATTGACAGCATGATTATGGGCAAATTCAGCTTGATAAAGTTTTTGATCCCAAGTTTTCACATGTTCACCCACTAGGCACCGCAACAAATTACCGAGCGAACGATTAACAACTTCAGTTTGCCCATCCGTCTGAGGGTGATAGGCGCTACTGAAATTGAGCTAAGTATTCACCATCTTCCGCAAACTTCGCCAAAAGTGACTGAGGAAACGAGTGCCCCGGTCAGACACGATGGACGTTGGTAAACCATGTAACCAGTAAATATCACGGAAGAACAACTGAGCTACATTAACTGCATCCGTCGTCTTCTTACAAGGGATAAAATGCGCCATCTTTGAAAACCGATCAACAACCACAAAAATTGAGTTATTACCACGTTCAGTACGTGGTAAACCCAACTCAAAATCGATCAACAACCACAAAAGTCGTAGCCCTCGTTCCGGTCTTCGATTTGACTGGTAGCTCGTCCGAAACGGAGGCCTGTAACTCAAGTTATGCCCATTTCTGTGAGGCACGATCATGGGCCTCTAGAAATATAAGGGCCCGCTCCTCCACACTTGGGCCCGCATCATTCCCCCCTGGGTAGACGAAATTCGACCGCGAATTTGGACCAACTTCATCATCAGAAGAATCCTCATAATAAGGTAGCAAGTGTTTTACATTAAAAACATCAGAACAACGAATGTTACTTGGCAGCATTAAGGCGATAAGCATTTGAGTTTATCTTCTCCACAATTTCCACAGGCCCAATCTTCTTAGCTGACAGTTTGTTGTATTCCCCAACCGAAAATCGATCCTTTGTTAAAACAGCCCACACAAAATCACCTTCTTCAAAATCAACTTGTCGACGCTTTTTATCAGCAGCTTGCTTATACTTAGAATTGGCTCGAACTAAGTTGTCATGCACAGTTTTGTGAACTTCATGTAATCCTTCTATAAAATCTTGCACTTTCTTGGTCCAGAATAAGTAACAGGCAATGACATTAGGTCTAGTGGTCCCCGTGGTTGATCAGAATAAACCACCTGGAATGGACTAAATCCGGTACTACGATTGACAGCATGATTATGGGCAAATTCAGCTTGATAAAGTTTTTGATCCCAAGTTTTCACATATTCACCCACTAGGCACCGCAACAAATTACCGAGCGAACGATTAACAACTTCAGTTTTCCCATCCGTCTGAGGGTGATAGGCGCTACTGAAATTGAGCTAAGTATTCACCATCTTCCACAAACTACGCCAAAAGTGACTGAGGAAACGAGTGTCCCGGTCAGACACGATGGACGTTGGTAAACCATGTAACCAGTAAATATCACGGAAGAACAACTGAGCTACATTAACTGCATCCGTCGTCTTCTTACAAGGGATAAAATGCGCCATCTTTGAAAACCGATCAACAACCACAAAAATCGAGTTATTACCACGTTCAGTACGTGGTAAACCCAACACAAAATCGATCAACAACCACAAAAGTCGTAGCCCTCGTTCCGGTCTTTGATTTGACTGGTAGCTCGTCCGAAACGGAGGCCTGTAACTCAAGTTATGCCCATTTCTGTGAGGCACGATCATGGGCCTCTAGAAATATAAGGGCCCGCTCCTCCACACTTGGGCCCGCATCATTCCCCCCTGGGTAGACGAAATTCGACCGCGAATTTGGACCAACTTCATCATCAGAAGAATCCTCATAATAAGGTAGCAAATGTTTTACATTAAAAACATCAGAACAACGAATGTTACTTGGCAGCTTTAGACGATAAGCATTTGAGTTTATCTTCTCCACAATTTCCACAGGCCCAATCTTCTTAGCTGACAGTTTGTTGTATTCCCCAACCGAAAATCGATCCTTTGTTAAAACAGCCCACACAAAATCACCTTCTTCAAAATCAACTTGTCGTCGCTTTTTATCAGCAGCTTGCTTATACTTAGAATTGGCTCGAACTAAGTTGTCATGCACAGTATTGTGAACTTCATGTAATCCTTCTACAAAATCTTGCACTTTCTTGGGTCCAGAATAAGTAACAGGCAATGACATTAGGTCTAGTGGTCCCCGTGGTTGAGCAGAATAAACCACCTGGAATGGACTAAATCCGGTACTACGATTGACAGCATGATTATGGGCAAATTCAGCTTGATAAAGTTTTTGATCCCAAGCTTTCACATGTTCACCCACTAGGCACCGCAACAAATTACCGAGCGAACGATTAACAACTTCAGTTTGCCCATCCGTCTGAGGGTGATAGGCGCTACTGAAATTGAGCTGAGTATTCACCATCTTCCACAAACTACGCCAAAAGTGACTGAGGAAACGAGTGTCCCGGTCAGACACGATGGACGTTGATAAACCATGTAACCTGTAAATATCACGGAAGAACAACTGAGCTACATTAACTGCATCCGTTGTCTTCTTACAAGGGATAAAATGCGCCATCTTTGAAAACCGATCAACAACCACAAAAATCGAGTCATTACCACGTTGAGTATGTGGTAAACCCAACACAAAATCGATCAACAACCACAAAAGTCGTAGCCCTCGTTCCGGTCTTCGATTTGACTGGTAGCTCGTCCGAAACGGAGGCCTGTAACTCAAGTTATGCCCATTTCTGTGAGGCACGATCATGGGCCTCTAGAAATATAAGGGCCCGCTCCTCCACACTTGGGCCCGCATCATTCCCCCCTGGGTAGACGAAATTCGACCGCGAATTTGGACCAACTTCATCATCAGAAGAAACCTCATAATAAGGTAGCAAGTGTTTTACATTAAAAACATCAGAACAACGAATGTTACTTGGCAGCATTAGACGATAAGCATTTGAGTTTATCTTCTCCATAATTTCCACAGGCCCAATCTTCTTAGCTGACAGTTTGTTGTATTCCCCAACCGAAAATCGATCCTTTGTTAAAACAGCCCACACAAAATCACCTTCTTCAAAATCAACTTGTCGACGCTTTTTATCAGCAGCTTGCTTATACTTAGAATTGGCTCGAACTAAGTTGTCATGCACAGTTTTGTGAACTTCATGTAATCCTTCTATAAAATCTTGCACTTTCTTGGTCCAGAATAAGTAACAGGCAATGACATTAGGTCTAGTGGTCCCCGTGGTTGATCAGAATAAACCACCTGGAATGGACTAAATCCGGTACTACGATTGACAGCATGATTATGGGCAAATTCAGCTTGATAAAGTTTTTGATCCCAAGTTTTCACATGTTCACCCACTAGGCACCGCAACAAATTACCGAGCGAACGATTAACAACTTCAGTTTGCCCATCCGTCTGAGGGTGATAGGCGCTACTGAAATTGAGCTAAGTATTCACCATCTTCCACAAACTACGCCAAAAGTGACTGAGGAAACGAGTGTCCCGGTCAGACACGATGGACTTTGGTAAACCATGTAACCTGTAAATATCACGGAAGAACAACTGAGCTACATTAACTGCATCCGTCGTCTTCTTACAAGGGATAAAATGCGCCATCTTTGAAAACCGATCAACAACCACAAAAATCGAGTCATTACCACGTTGAGTACGTGGTAAAACCAACTCAAAATCGATCAACAACCACAAAAGTCGTAGCCCTTCCGGTCTTCGATTTGACTGGTAGCTCGTCCGAAACGGAGGCCTGTAACTCAAGTTATGCCCATTTCTGTGAGGCACGATCATGGGCCTCTAGAAATATAAGGGCCCGCTCCTCCACACTTGGGCCCGCATCATTCCCCCCTGGGTAGACGAAATTCGACCGCGAATTTGGACCAACTTCATCATCAGAAGAATCCTCATAATAAGGTAGCAAGTGTTTTACATTAAAAACATCAGAACAACGAATGTTACTTGGCAGCTTTAGACGATAAGCATTTGAGTTTATCTTCTCCACAATTTCCAAAGGCCCAATCTTCTTAGCTGACAGTTTGTTGTATTCCCCACCGAAAATCGATCCTTTGTTAAAACAGCCCACACAAAATCACCTTCTTCAAAATCAACTTGTCGACGCTTTTTATCAGCAGCTTGCTTATACTTAGAATTGGCTCGAACTAAGTTGTCATGCACAGTTTTGTGAACTTCATGTAATCCTTCTATAAAATCTTGCACTTTCTTGGTCCAGAATAAGTAACAGGCAATGACATTAGGTCTAGTGGTCCCCGTGGTTGATCAGAATAAACCACCTGGAATGGACTAAATCCGGTACTACGATTGACAGCATGATTATGGGCAAATTCAGCTTGATAAAGTTTTTGATCCCAAGCTTTCACATGTTCACCCACTAGGCACCGCAACAAATTACCGAGCGAACGATTAACAACTTCAGTTTGCCCATCCGTCTGAGGGTGATAGGCGCTATTGAAATTGAGCTGAGTATTCACCATCTTCCACAAACTACGCCAAAAGTGACTGAGGAAACGAGTGTCCCGGTCAGACACGATGGACGTTGGTAAACGATGTAACCTGTAAATATCACGGAAGAACAACTGAGCTACATTAATTGCATCCGTCGTCTTCTTACAAGGGATAAAATGCGCCATCTTTGAAAACCGATCAACAACCACAAAAATTGAGTCATTACCACGTTGAGTACGTGGTAAAACCAACTCAAAATCGATCAACAACCACAAAATTCGTAGCCCTCGTTCCGGTCTTCGATTTGACTGGTAGCTCGTCCGAAACGGAGGCCTGTAACTCAAGTTATGCCCATTTCTGTGAGGCACGATCATGGGCCTCTAGAAATATAAGGGCCCGCTCCTCCACACTTGGGCCCGCATCATTCCCCCCTGGGTAGACGAAATTCGACCGCGAATTTGGACCAACTTCATCATCAGAAGAATCCTCATAATAAGGTAGCAAGTGTTTTACATTAAAAACATCAGAACAACGAATGTTACTTGGCAGCTTTAGACGATAAGCATTTGAGTTTATCTTCTCCACAATTTCCAAAGGCCCAATCTTCTTAGCTGACAGTTTGTTGTATTCCCCACCGAAAATCGATCCTTTGTTAAAACAGCCCACACAAAATCACCTTCTTCAAAATCAACTTGTCGACGCTTTTTATCAGCAGCTTGCTTATACTTAGAATTGGCTCGAACTAAGTTGTCATGCACAGTTTTGTGAACTTCATGTAATCCTTCTATAAAATCTTGCACTTTCTTGGTCCAGAATAAGTAACAGGCAATGACATTAGGTCTAGTGGTCCCCGTGGTTGATCAGAATAAACCACCTGGAATGGACTAAATCCGATACTACAATTGACAGCATGATTATGGGCAAATTCAGCTTGATAAAGTTTTTGATCCCAAGCTTTCACATGTTCACCCACTAGGCACCGCAACAAATTACCGAGCGAACGATTAACAACTTCAGTTTGCCCATCCGTCTGAGGGTGATAGGCACTACTGAAATTGAGCTAAGTATTCACCATCTTCCACAAACTACGCCAAAAGTGACTGAGGAAACGAGTGTCCCGGTCAGACACGATGGACGTTGGTAAACCATGTAACCTGTAAATATCACGGAAGAACAACTGAGCTACATTAACTGCATCCGTCGTCTTCTTACAAGGGATAAAATGCGCCATCTTTGAAAACCGATCAACAACCACAAAAATCGAGTCATTACCACGTTGAGTACGTGGTAAAACCAACTCAAAATCGATCAACAACCACAAAAGTCGTAGCCCTTCCGGTCTTCGATTTGACTGGTAGCTCGTCCGAAACGGAGGCCTGTAACTCAAGTTATGCCCATTTCTGTGAGGCACGATCATGGGCCTCTAGAAATATAAGGGCCCGCTCCTCCACACTTGGGCCCGCATCATTCCCCCCTGGGTAGACGAAATTCTACCGCGAATTTGGACCAACTTCATCATCAGAAGAATCCTCATAATAAGGTAGCAAGTGTTTTACATTAAAAACATCAGAACAACGAATGTTACTTGGCAGCTTTAGACGATAAGCATTTGAGTTTATCTTCTCCACAATTTCCAAAGGCCCAATCTTCTTAGCTGACAGTTTGTTGTATTCCCCACCGAAAATCGATCCTTTGTTAAAACAGCCCACACAAAATCACCTTCTTCAAAATCAACTTGTCGACGCTTTTTATCAGCAGCTTGCTTATACTTAGAATTGGCTCGAACTAAGTTGTCATGCATAGTTTTGTGAACTTCATGTAATCCTTCTATAAAATCTTGCACTTTCTTGGTCCAGAATAAGTAACAGGCAATGACATTAGGTCTAGTGGTCCCCGTGGTTGATCAGAATAAACCACCTGGAATGGACTAAATCCGGTACTACGATTGACAGCATGATTATGGGCAAATTCAGCTTGATAAAGTTTTTGATCCCAAGCTTTCACATGTTCACCCACTAGGCACCGCAACAAATTACCGAGCGAACGATTAACAACTTCAGTTTGCCCATCCGTCTGAGGGTGATAGGCGCTATTGAAATTGAGCTGAGTATTCACCATCTTCCACAAACTACGCCAAAAGTGACTGAGGAAACGAGTGTCCTGGTCAGACACGATGGACGTTGGTAAACCATGTAACCTGTAAATATCACGGAAGAACAACTGAGCTACATTAATTGCATCCGTCGTCTTCTTACAAGGGATAAAATGCGCCATCTTTGAAAACCGATCAACAACCACAAAAATCGAGTCATTACCACGTTGAGTACGTGGTAAAACCAACTCAAAATCGATCAACAACCACAAAAGTCGTAGCCCTCGTTCCGGTCTTCGATTTGACTGGTAGCTCGTCCGAAACGGAGGCCTGTAACTCAAGTTATGCCCATTTCTGTGAGGCACGATCATGGGCCTCTAGAAATATAAGGGCCCGCTCCTCCACACTTGGGCCCGCATCATTCCCCCCTGGGTAGACGAAATTCGACCGCGAATTTGGACCAACTTCATCATCAGAAGAATCCTCATAATAAGGTAGCAAGTGTTTTACATTAAAAACATCAGAACAACGAATGTTACTTGGCAGCTTTAGACGATAAGCATTTGAGTTTATCTTCTCCACAATTTCCAAAGGCCCAATCTTCTTAGCTGACAGTTTGTTGTATTCCCCACCGAAAATCGATCCTTTGTTAAAACAGCCCACACAAAATCACCTTCTTCAAAATCAACTTGTCGACGCTTTTTATCAGCAGCTTGCTTATACTTAGAATTGGCTCGAACTAAGTTGTCATGCACAGTTTTGTGAACTTCATGTAATCCTTCTATAAAATCTTGCACTTTCTTGGTCCAGAATAAGTAACAGGCAATGACATTAAGTCTAGTGGTCCCCTTGGTTGATCAGAATAAACCACCTGGAATGGACTAAATCCGATACTACAATTGACAGCATGATTATGGGCAAATTCAGCTTGATAAAGTTTTTGATCCCAAGCTTTCACATGTTCACCCACTAGGCACCGCAACAAATTACCGAGCGAACGATTAACAACTTCAGTTTGCCCATCCGTCTGAGGGTGATAGGCACTACTGAAATTGAGCTAAGTATTCACCATCTTCCACAAACTACGCCAAAAGTGACTGAGGAAACGAGTGTCCCGGTCAGACACGATGGACGTTGGTAAACCATGTAACCTGTAAATATCACGGAAGAACAACTGAGCTACATTAACTGCATCCGTCGTCTTCTTACAAGGGATAAAATGCGCCATCTTTGAAAACCGATCAACAACCACAAAAATCGAGTCATTACCACGTTGAGTACGTGGTAAAACGACTCAAAATCGATCAACAACCACAAAAGTCTTAGCCCTCGTTCCGGTCTTCGATTTGACTGGTAGCTCGTCCGAAACGGAGGCCTGTAACTCAAGTTATGCCCATTTCTGTGAGGCACGATCATGGGCCTCTAGAAATATAAGGGCCCGCTCCTCCACACTTGGGCCCGCATCATTCCCCCCTGGGTAGACGAAATTCGACCGCGAATTTGGACCAACTTCATCATCAGAAGAATCCTCATAATAAGGTAGCAAGTTTTTTACATTAAAAACATCAGAACAACGAATGTTACTTGGCAGCTTTAGACGATAAGCATTTGAGTTTATCTTCTCCACAATTTCCACAGGCTTAATCTTCTTAGCTGACAGTTTGTTGTATTCCCCAACCGAAAATCGATCCTTTGTTAAAACAGCCCACACAAAATCACCTTCTTCAAAATCAACTTGTCGACGCTTTTTATCAACAGCTTGCTTATACTTAGAATTGGCTCGAACTAAGTTGTCATGCACAGTTTTGTGAACTTCATGTAATCCTTCTACAAAATCTTGCACTTTCTTGGGTCCAGAATAAGTAACAGGCAATGACATTAGGTCTAGTGGTCCCCGTGGTTGAGCAGAATAAACCACCTGGAATGGACTAAATCCGGTACTACGATTGACAGCATGATTATGGGCAAATTCAGCTTGATAAAGTTTTTGATCCCAAGCTTTCACATGTTCACCCACTAGGCACCGCAACAAATTACCGAGCGAACGATTAACAACTTCAGTTTGCCCATCCGTCTGAGGGTGATAGGCGCTACTGAAATTGAGCTGAGTATTCACCATCTTCCACAAACTACGCCAAAAGTGACTGAGGAAACGAGTGTCTCGGTAAGTCACGATGGACGTTGGTAAATCATGTAACCTGTAAATATCACGGAAGAACAACTGAGCTACATTAACTGCATCCGTCGTCTTCTTACAAGGGATAAAATGCGCCATCTTTGAAAACCGATCAACAACCACAAAAATCGAGTCATTACCACGTTGAGTACGTGGTAAACCCAACACAAAATCGATCAACAACCACAAAAGTCGTAGCCCTCGTTCCGGTCTTCGATTTGACTGGTAGATCGTCCGAAACGGAGGCCTGTAACTCAAGTTATGCCCATTTCTGTGAGGCACGATCATGGGCCTCTAGAAATATAAGGGCCCGCTCCTCCACAATTGGGCCCGCATCATTCCCCCCTGGGTAGACGAAATTCGACCGCGAATTTGGACCAACTTCATCATCAGAAGAATCCTCATAATAAGGTAGCAAGTGTTTTACATTAAAAACATCAGAACAACGAATGTTACTTGGCAGCTTTAGACGATAAGCATTTGAGTTTATCTTCTCCACAATTTCCACAGGCCCAATCTTCTTAGCTGACAGTTTGTTGTATTCCCCAACCGAAAATCGATCCTGTGTTAAAACAGCCCACACAAAATCACCTTCTTCAAAATCAACTTGTCGACGCTTTTTATCAGCAGCTTGCTTATACTTAGAATTGGCTCGAACTAAGTTGTCATGCACAGTTTTGTGAACTTCATGTAATCCTTCTACAAAATCTTGCACTTTCTTGGGTCCAGAATAAGTAACAGGCAATGACATTAGGTCTAGTGGTCCCCGTGGTTGAGCAGAATAAACCACCTGGAATGGACTAAATCCGATACTACGATTGACAGCATGATTATGGGCAAATTCAGCTTGATAAAGTTTTTGATCCCAAGCTTTCACATGTTCACCCACTAGGAACCGCAACAAATTACCGAGCGAACGATTAACAACTTCAGTTTGCCCATCCGTCTGAGGGTGATAGGCGCTACTGAAATTGAGCTGAGTATTCACCATCTTCCACAAACTACGCCAAAAGTGACTGAGGAAACGAGTGTCCCGGTCAGACACGATGGACGTTGGTAAACCATGTAACCTGTAAATATCACGGAAGAACAACTGAGCTACATTAACTGCATCCGTCGTCTTCTTACAAGGGATAAAATGCGCCATCTTTGAAAACCGATCAACAACCACAAAAATCGAGTCATTACCACGTTGAGTACGTGGTAAACCCAACACAAAATCGATCAACAACCACAAAAGTCGTAGCCCTCGTTCCGGTCTTCGATTTGACTGGTAGATCGTCCGAAACAGAGGCCTGTAACTCAAGTTATGCCCATTTCTGTGAGGCACGATCATGGGCCTCTAGAAATATAAGGGCCCGCTCCTCCACACTTGGGCCCGCATCATTCCCCCCTGGGTAGACGAAATTCGACCGCGAATTTGGACCAACTTCATCATCAGAAGAATCCTCATAATAAGGTAGCAAGTGTTTTACATTAAAAACATCAGAACAACGAATGTTACTTGGCAGCTTTAGACGATAAGCATTTGAGTTTATCTTCTCCACAATTTCCACAGGCCCAATCTTCTTAGCTGACAGTTTGTTGTATTCCCCAACCGAAAATCGATCCTTTGTTAAAAAAGCCCACACAAAATCACCTTCTTCAAAATCAACTTGTCGACGCTTTTTATCAGCAGCTTGCTTATACTTAGAATTGGCTCGAACTAAGTTGTCATGCACAGTTTTGTGAACTTCATGTAATCCTTCTACAAAATCTTGCACTTTCTTGGGTCCAGAATAAGTAACAGGCAATGACATTAGGTCTAGTGGTCCCTGTGGTTGAGCAGAATAAACCACCTGGAATGGACTAAATCCGGTACTACGATTGACAGCATGATTATGGGCAAATTCAGCTTGATAAAGTTTTTGATCCCAAGCTTTCACATGTTCACCCACTAGGCACCGCAACAAATTACCGAGCGAACGATTAACAACTTCAGTTTGCCCATCCGTCTGAGGGTGATAGGCGCTACTGAAATTAAGCTGAGTATTCACCATCTTCCACAAACTACGCCGAAAGTGACTGAGGAAACGAGTGGCCCGGTCAGACACGATGGACGTTGGTAAACCATGTAACCTGTAAATATCACGGAAGAACAACTGAGCTACATTAACTGCATCCGTCGTCTTCTTACAAGGGATAAAATGCGCCATCTTTGAAAACCGATCAACAACCACAAAAATCGAGTCATTACCACGTTGAGTACGTGGTAAACCCAACACAAAATCGATCAACAACCACAAAAGTCGTAGCCCTCGTTCCGGTCTTCGATTTGACTGGTAGCTCGTCCGAAACGGATGCCTGTAACTCAAGTTATGCCAATTTCTGTGAGGCACGATCATGGGCCTCTAGAAATATAAGGGCCCGCTCCTCCACACTTGGGCCCGCATCATTCCCCCCTGGGTAGACGAAATTCGACCGCGAATTTGGACCAACTTCATCATCAGAGGAATCCTCATAATAAGGTAGCAAGTGTTTTACATTAAAAACATCAGAACAACGAATGTTACTTGGCAGCTTTAGACGATAAGCATTTGAGTTTATCTTCTCCACAATTTCCACAGGCCCAATCTTCTTAGCTGACAGTTTGTTGTATTCCCCAACCGAAAATCGATCCTTTGTTAAAATAGCCCACACAAAATCACCTTCTTCAAAATCAACTTGTCGACGCTTTTTATCAGCAGCTTGCTTATACTTAGAATTGGCTCGAACTAAGTTGTCATGCACAGTTTTGTGAACTTCATGTAATCCTTCTACAAAATCTTGCACTTTCTTGGGTCCAGAATAAGTAACAGGCAATGACATTAGGTCTAGTGGTCCCCGTGGTTGAGCAGAATAAACCACCTGGAATGGACTAAATCCGGTACTACGATTGACAGCATGATTATGGGCAAATTCAGCTTGATAAAGTTTTTGATCCCAAGCTTTCACATGTTCACCCACTAGGCACCGCAACAAATTACCGAGCGAACGATTAACAACTTCAGTTTGCCCATCCGTCTGAGGGTGATAGGCGCTACTGAAATTGAGCTGAGTATTCACCATCTTCCATAAACTACGCCAAAAGTGACTGAGGAAACGAGTGTCCCGGTCAGACACGATAGACGTTGGTAAACCATGTAACCTGTAAATATCACGGAAGAACAACTGAACTACATTAACTGCATCCGTCGTCTTCTTACAAGGGATAAAATGCGCCATCTTTGAAAACCGATCAACAACCACAAAAATCGAGTCATTACCACGTTGAGTACGTGGTAAACCCAACACAAAATCGATCAACAACCACAAAAGTCGTAGCCCTCGTTCCGGTCTTCGATTTGACTGGTAGCTCGTCCGAAACGGATGCCTGTAACTCAAGTTATGCCAATTTCTGTGAGGCACGATCATGGGCCTCTAGAAATATAAGGGCCCGCTCCTCCACACTTGGGCCCGCATCATTCCCCCCTGGGTAGACGAAATTCGACCGCGAATTTGGACCAACTTCATCATCAGAGGAATCCTCATAATAAGGTAGCAAGTGTTTTACATTAAAAACATCAGAACAACGAATGTTACTTGGCAGCTTTAGACGATAAGCATTTGAGTTTATCTTCTCCACAATTTCCACAGGCCCAATCTTCTTAGCTGACAGTTTGTTGTATTCCCCAACCGAAAATCGATCCTTTGTTAAAACAGCCCACACAAAATCACCTTCTTCAAAATCAACTTGTCGACGCTTTTTATCAGCAGCTTGCTTATACTTAGAATTGGCTCGAACTAAGTTGTCATGCATAGTTTTGTGAACTTCATGTAATCCTTCTACAAAATCTTGCACTTTCTTGGGTCCAGAATAAGTAACAGGCAATGACATTAGGTCTAGTGGTCCCCGTGGTTGAGCAGAATAAACCACCTGGAATGGATTAAATCCGATACTACGATTGACAGCATGATTATGGGCAAATTCAGCTTGATAAAGATTTTGATCCCAAGCTTTCACATGTTCACCCACTAGGAACCGCAACAAATTACCGAGCGAACGATTAACAACTTCAGTTTGCCCATCCGTCTGAGGGTGATAGGCGCTACTGAAATTGAGCTGAGTATTCACCATCTTCCACAAACTACGCCAAAAGTGACTGAGGAAACGAGTGTCCCGGTCAGACACGATGGACGTTGGTAAACCATGTAACCTGTAAATATCACGGAAGAACAACTGAGCTACATTAACTGCATCCGTCGTCTTCTTACAAGGGATAAAATGCGCCATCTTTGAAAACCGATCAACAACCACAAAAATCGAGTCATTACCACGTTGAGTACGTGGTAAACCCAACACAAAATCGATCAACAACCACAAAAGTCGTAGCCCTCGTTCCGGTCTTCGATTTGACTGGTAGATCGTCCGAAACGGAGGCCTGTAACTCAAGTTATGCCCATTTCTGTGAGGCACGATCATGGGCCTCTAGAAATATAAGGGCCCGCTCCTCCACACTTGGGCCCGCATCATTCCCCCCTGGGTAGACGAAATTCGAACGCGAATTTGGACCAACTTCATCATCAGAAGAATCCTCATAATAAGGTAGCAAGTGTTTTACATTAAAAACATCAGAACAACGAATGTTACTTGGCAGCTTTAGACGATAAGCATTTGAGTTTATCTTCTCCACAATTTCCACAGGCCCAATCTTCTTAGCTGACAGTTTGTTGTATTCCCCAACCGAAAATCGATCCTTTGTTAAAAAAGCCCACACAAAATCACCTTCTTCAAAATCAACTTGTCGACGCTTTTTATCAGCAGCTTGCTTATACTTAGAATTAGCTCGAACTAAGTTTTCATGCACAGTTTTGTGAACTTCATGTAATCCTTCTACAAAATCTTGCACTTTCTTGGGTCCAGAATAAGTAACAGGCAATGACATTAGGTCTAGTGGTCCCTGTGGTTGAGCAGAATAAACCACCTGGAATGGACTAAATCCGGTACTACGATTGACAGCATGATTATGGGCAAATTCAGCTTGATAAAGTTTTTGATCCCAAGCTTTCACATGTTCACCCACTAGGCACCGCAACAAATTACCGAGCGAACGATTAACAACTTCAGTTTGCCCATCCGTCTGAGGGTGATAGGCGCTACTGAAACTGAGCTGAGTATTCACCATCTTCCACAAACTACGCCAAAAGTGACTGAGGAAACGAGTGTCCCGGTCAGACACGATGGACGTTGGTAAACCATGTAACCTGTAAATATCACGGAAGAACAACTGAGCTACATTAACTGCATCCGTCGTCTTCTTACAAGGGATAAAATGCGCCATCTTTGAAAACCGATCAACAACCACAAAAATCGAGTCATTACCACGTTGAGTACGTGGTAAACCCAACACAAAATCGATCAACAACCACAAAAGTCGTAGCCCTCGTTCCGGTCTTCGATTTGACTGGTAGATCGTCCGAAACGGAGGCCTGTAACTCAAGTTATGCCCATTTCTGTGAGGCACGATCATGGGCCTCTAGAAATATAAGGGCCCGCTCCTCCACACTTGGGCCCGCATCATTCCCCCCTGGGTAGACGAAATTCGAACGCGAATTTGGACCAACTTCATCATCAGAAGAATCCTCATAATAAGGTAGCAAGTGTTTTACATTAAAAACATCAGAACAACGAATGTTACTTGGCAGCTTTAGACGATAAGCATTTGAGTTTATCTTCTCCACAATTTCCACAGGCCCAATCTTCTTAGCTGACAGTTTGTTGTATTCCCCAACCGAAAATCGATCCTTTGTTAAAAAAGCCCACACAAAATCACCTTCTTCAAAATCAACTTGTCGACGCTTTTTATCAGCAGCTTGCTTATACTTAGAATTAGCTCGAACTAAGTTTTCATGCACAGTTTTGTGAACTTCATGTAATCCTTCTACAAAATCTTGCACTTTCTTGGGTCCAGAATAAGTAACAGGCAATGACATTAGGTCTAGTGGTCCCTGTGGTTGAGCAGAATAAACCACCTGGAATGGACTAAATCCGGTACTACGATTGACAGCATGATTATGGGCAAATTCAGCTTGATAAAGTTTTTGATCCCAAGCTTTCACATGTTCACCCACTAGGCACCGCAACAAATTACCGAGCGAACGATTAACAACTTCAGTTTGCCCATCCGTCTGAGGGTGATAGGCGCTATTGAAAATGAGATGAGTATTCACCATCTTCCACAAACTACGCCAAAAGTGACTGAGGAAACGAGTGTCCCGGTCAGACACGATGGACGTTGGTAAACCATGTAACCTGTAAATATCAAGGAAGATCAACTGAGCTACATTAACTGCATCCGTCGTCTTCTTACAAGGGATAAAATGCGCCATCTTTGAAAACCGATCAACAACCACAAAAATCGAGTCATTACCACGTTGAGTACGTGGTAAACCCAACACAAAATCGATCAACAACCACAAAAGTCGTAGCCCTCGTTCCGGTCTTCGATTTGACTGGTAGCTCGTCCGAAACGGAGGCCTGTAACTCAAGTTATGCCCATTTCTGTGAGGCACGATCATGGGCCTCTAGAAATATAAAGGCCCGCTCCTCCACACTTAGGCCCGCATCATTCCCCCCTGGGTAGACGAAATTCGACCGCGAATTTGGACCAACTTCATCATCAGAAGAATCCTCATAATAAGGTAGCAAGTTTTTTACATTAAAAACATCAGAACATCGAATGTTACTTGGCAGCTTTAGACGATAAGCATTTGAGTTTATCTTCTCCACAATTTCCACAGGCCCAATCTTCTTAGCTGACAGTTTGTTGTATTCCCCAACCGAAAATCGATCCTTTGTTAAAACAGCCCACACAAAATCACCTTCTTCAAAATCAACTTGTCGACGCTTTTTATCAGCAGCTTGCTTATACTTAGAATTAGGTCGAACTAAGTTGTCATGCACAGTATTGTGAACTTCATGTAATCCTTCTACAAAATCTTGCACTTTCTTGGGTCCAGAATAAGTAACAGGCAATGACATTAGGTCTAGTGGTCCCCGTGGTTGAGCAGAATAAACCACCTGGAATGGACTAAATCCGGTACTACGATTAACAGCATGATTATGGGCAAATTCAGCTTGATAAAGTTTTTGATCCCAAGCTTTCACATGTTCACCCACTAGGCACCGCAACAAATTACCGAGCGAACGATTAACAACTTCAGTTTGCCCATCCGTCTGAGGGTGATAGGCGCTATTGAAAATGAGATGAGTATTCACCATCTTCCACAAACTACGCCAAAAGTGACTGAGGAAACGAGTGTCCCGGTCAGACACGATGGACGTTGGTAAACCATGTAACCAGTAAATATCACGGAAGAACAACTGAGCTACATTAACTGCATCCGTCGTCTTCTTACAAGGGATAAAATGCGCCATCTTTGAAAACCGATCAACAACCACAAAAATCGAGTCATTACCACGTTGAGTACGTGGTAAACCCAACACAAAATCGATCAACAACCACAAAAGTCGTAGCCCTCGTTCCGGTCTTCGATTTGACTGGTAGCTCGTCCGAAACGGAGGCCTATAACTCAAGTTATGCCCATTTCTGTGAGGCACGATCATGGGCCTCTAAAAATATAAGGGCCCGCTCTTCCACACTTGGGCCCGCATCATTCCCGCCTGAGTAGACGAAATTCGACCGCGAATTTGGACCAACTTCATCATCAGAAGAATCCTCATAATAAGGTAGCAAGTTTTTTACATTAAAAACATCAGAACAACGAATGTTACTTGGCAGCTTTAGACGATAAGCATTTGAGTTTATCTTCTCCACAATTTCCACAGGCCCAATCTTCTTAGCTGACAGTTTGTTGTATTCCCCAACCGAAAATCGATCCTTTGTTAAAACAGCCCACACAAAATCACATTCTTCAAAATCAACTTGTCGACGCTTTTTATCAGCAGCTTGCTTATACTTAGAATTGGCTCGAACTAAGTTGTCATGCACAGTTTTGTGAACTTCATGTAATCCTTCTACAAAATCTTGCACTTTCTTGGGTCCAGAATAAGTAACAGGCAATGACATTAGGTCTAGTGGTCCCCGTGGTTGAGCAGAATAAACCACCTGGAATGGACTAAATCCGGTACTACGATTGACAGCATGATTATGGGCAAATTCAGCTTGATAAAGTTTTTGATCCCAAGCTTTCACATGTTCACCCACTAGGCACCGCAACAAATTACCGAGCGAACGATTAACAACTTCAGTTTGCCCATCCGTCTGAGGGTGATAGGCGCTACTGAAATTGAGCTGAGTATTCACCATCTTCCACAAACTACGCCAAAAGTGACTGAGGAAACGAGTGTCCCGGTCAGACACGATGGACGTTGGTAAACCATGTAACCAGTAAATATCACGGAAGAACAACTGAGCTACATTAACTGCATCCGTCGTCTTCTTACAAGGGATAAAATGCGCCATCTTTGAAAACCGATCAACAACCACAAAAATCGAGTCATTACCACGTTCAGTACGTGGTAAACCCAACACAAAATCGATCAACAACCACAAAAGTCGTAGCCCTCGTTCCGGTCTTCGATTTGACTGGTAGCTCGTCCGAAACGGAGGCCTGTAACTCAAGTTATGCCCATTTCTGTGAGGCACGATCATGGGCCTCTAGAAATATAAGGGCCCGCTCCTCCACACTTGGGCCCGCATCATTCCCCCCTGGGTAGACGAAATTCGACCGCGAATTTGGACCAACTTCATCATCAGAAGAATCCTCATAATAAGGTAGCAAGTGTTTTACATTAAAAACATCAGAACAACGAATGTTACTTGGCAGCTTTAGACGATAAGCATTTGAGTTTATCTTCTCCACAATTTCCACAGGCCCAATCTTCTTAGTTGACAGTTTGTTGTATTCCCCAACCGAAAATCGATCCTTTGTTAAAATAGCCCACACAAAATCACCTTCTTCAAAATCAACTTGTCGACGCTTTTTATCAGCAGCTTGCTTATACTTAGAATTGGCTCGAACTAAGTTGTCATGCACAGTATTGTGAACTTCATGTAATCCTTCTACAAAATCTTGCACTTTCTTGGGTCCAGAATAAGTAACAGGCAATGACATTAGGTCTAGTGGTCCCCGTGGTTGAGCAGAATAAACCACCTGGAATGGACTAAATCCGGTACTACGATTGACAGCATGATTATGGGCAAATTCAGCTTGATAAAGTTTTTGATCCCAAGCTTTCACATGTTCACCCACTAGGCACCGCAACAAATTACCGAGCGAACGATTAACAACTTCAGTTTGCCCATCCGTCTGAGGGTGATAGGCGCTACTGAAATTGAGCTGAGTATTCACCATCTTCCACAAACTACGCCAAAAGTGACTGAGGAAACGAGTGTCCCGGTCAGACACGATGGACGTTGGTAAACCATGTAACCAGTAAATATCACGGAAGAACAACTGAACTACATTAACTACATCCGTCGTCTTCTTACAAGGGATAAAATGCGCCATCTTTGAAAACCGATCAACAACCACAAAAAACGAGTCATTACCACGTTCAGTACGTGGTAAACCCAACACAAAATCGATCAACAACCACAAAAGTCGTAGCCCTCGTTCCGGTCTTCGATTTGACTGGTAGCTCGTCCGAAACGGAGTCCTGTAACTCAAGTTATGCCCATTTCTGTGAGGCACGATCATGGGCCTCTAGAAATATAAGGGCCCGCTCCTCCACACTTGGGCCCGCATCATTCCCCCCTGGGTAGACGAAATTCGACCGCGAATTTGGACCAACTTCATCATCAGAAGAATCCTCATAATAAGGTAGCAAGTGTTTTACATTAAAAACATCAGAACAACGAATGTTACTTGGCAGCTTTAGACGATAAGCATTTGAGTTTATCTTCTCCACAATTTCCACAGGCCCAATCTTCTTAGCTGACAGTTTGTTGTATTCCCCAACCGAAAATCGATCCTTTGTTAAAACAGCCCACACAAAATCACCTTCTTCAAAATCAACTTGTCGACGCTTTTTATCAGCAGCTTGCTTATACTTAGAATTGGCTCGAACTAAGTTGTCATGCACAGTATTGTGAACTTCATGTAATCCTTCTACAAAATCTTGCACTTTCTTGGGTCCAGAATAAGTAACAGGCAATGACATTAGGTCTAGTGGTCCCCGTGGTTGAGCAGAATAAACCACCTGGAATGGACTAAATCCGGTACTACGATTGACAGCATGATTATGGGCAAATTCAGCTTGATAAAGTTTTTGATCCCAAGCTTTCACATGTTCACCCACTAGGCACCGCAACAAATTACCGAGCGAACGATTAACAACTTCAGTTTGCCCATCCGTCTGAGGGTGATAGGCGCTACTGAAATTGAGCTGAGTATTCACCATCTTCCACAAACTACGCCAAAAGTGACTGAGGAAACGAGTGTCCCGGTCAGACACGATGGACGTTGGTAAACCATGTAACCAGTAAATATCACGGAAGAACAACTGAACTACATTAACTACATCCGTCGTCTTCTTACAAGGGATAAAATGCGCCATCTTTGAAAACCGATCAACAACCACAAAAAACGAGTCATTACCACGTTCAGTACGTGGTAAACCCAACACAAAATCGATCAACAACCACAAAAGTCGTAGCCCTCGTTCCGGTCTTCGATTTGACTGGTAGCTCGTCCGAAACGGAGGCCTGTAACTCAAGTTATGCCCATTTCTGTGAGGCACGATCATGGGCCTCTAGAAATATAAGGGCCCGCTCCTCCACACTTGAGCCCGCATCATTCCCCCCTGGGTAGACGAAATTCGACCGCGAATTTGGACCAACTTCATCATCAGAAGAATCCTCATAATAAGGTAGCAAGTGTTTTACATTAAAAACATCAGAACAACGAATGTTACTTGGCAGCTTTAGACGATAAGCATTTGAGTTTATCTTCTCCACAATTTCCACAGGCCCAATCTTCTTAGCTGACAGTTTGTTGTATTCCCCAACCGAAAATCGATCCTTTGTTAAAACAGCCCACACAAAATCACCTTCTTCAAAATCAACTTGTCGACGCTTTTTATCAGCAGCTTGCTTATACTTAGAATTGGCTCGAACTAAGTTGTCATGCACAGTATTGTGAACTTCATGTAATCCTTCTACAAAATCTTGCACTTTCTTGGGTCCAGAATAAGTAACAGGCAATGACATTAGGTCTAGTGTTCCCCGTGGTTGAGCAGAATAAACCACCTGGAATGGACTAAATCTGGTACTACGATTGACAGCATGATTATGGGCAAATTCAGCTTGATAAAGTTTTTGATCCCAAGCTTTCACATGTTCACCCACTAGGCACCGCAACAAATTACCGAGCGAACGATTAACAACTTCAGTTTGCCCATCCGTCTGAGGGTGATAGGCGCTACTGAAATTGAGCTGAGTATTCACCATCTTCCACAAACTACGCCAAAAGTGACTGAGGAAACGAGTGTCCCGGTCAGACACGATGGACGTTGGTAAACCATGTAACCAGTAAATATCACGGAAGAACAACTGAACTACATTAACTACATCCGTCGTCTTCTTACAAGGGATAAAATGCGCCATCTTTGAAAACCGATCAACAACCACAAAAAACGAGTCATTACCACGTTCAGTACGTGGTAAACCCAACACAAAATCGATCAACAACCACAAAAGTCGTAGCCCTCGTTCCGGTCTTCGATTTGACTGGTAGCTCGTCCGAAACGGAGGCCTGTAACTCAAGTTATGCCCATTTCTGTGAGGCACGATCATGGGCCTCTAGAAATATAAGGGCCCGCTCCTCCACACTTGGGCCCGCATCATTCCCCCCTGGGTAGACGAAATTCGACCGCGAATTTGGACCAACTTCATCATCAGAAGAATCCTCATAATAAGGTAGCAAGTGTTTTACATTAAAAACATCAGAACAACGAATGTTACTTAGTAGCTTTAGACGATAAGCATTTGAGTTTATCTTCTCCACAATTTCCACAGGCCCAATCTTCTTAGCTGACAGTTTGTTGTATTCCCCAACCGAAAATCGATCCTTTGTTAAAACAGCCCACACAAAATCACCTTCTTTAAAATCAACTTGTCAACGCTTTTTATCAGCAGCTTGCTTATACTTAGAATTGGCTCGAACTAAGTTGTCATGCACAGTATTGTGAACTTCATGTAATCCTTCTACAAAATCTTGCACTTTCTTGGGTCCAGAATAAGTAACAGGCAATGACATTAGGTCTAGTGGTCCCCGTGGTTGAGCAGAATAAACCACCTGGAATGGACTAAATCCGGTACTACGATTGACAGCATGATTATGGGCAAATTCAGCTTGATAAAGTTTTTGATCCCAAGCTTTCACATGTTCACCCACTAGGCACCGCAACAAATTACCGAGCGAACGATTAACAACTTCAGTTTGCCCATCCGTCTGAGGGTGATAGGCGCTACTGAAATTGAGCTGAGTATTCACCATCTTCCACAAACTACGCCAAAAGTGACTGAGGAAACGAGTGTCCCGGTCAGACACGATGGACGTTGGTAAACCATGTAACCAGTAAATATCACGGAAGAACAACTGAGCTACATTAACTGCATCCGTCGTCTTCTTACAAGGGATAAAATGCGCCATCTTTGAAAACCGATCAACAACCACAAAAAACGAGTCATTACCACGTTCAGTATGTGGTAAACCCAACACAAAATCGATCAACAACCACAAAAGTCGTAGCCCTCGTTCCGGTCTTCGATTTGACTGGTAGCTCGTCCGAAACGGAGGCCTGTAACTCAAGTTATGCCCATTTCTGTGAGGCACGATCATGGGCCTCTAGAAATATAAGGGCCCGCTCCTCCACACTTGGGCCCGCATCATTCCCCCCTGGGTAGACGAAATTCGACCGCGAATTTGGACCAACTTCATCATCAGAAGAATCCTCATAATAAGGTAGCAAGTGTTTTACATTAAAAACATCAGAACAACGAATGTTACTTGGCAGCTTTAGACGATAAGCATTTGAGTTTATCTTCTCCACAATTTCCACAGGCCCAATCTTCTTAGCTGACAGTTTGTTGTATTCCCCAACCGAAAATCGATCCTTTGTTAAAACAGCCCACACAAAATCACCTTCTTCAAAATCAACTTGTCGACGCTTTTTATCAGCAGCTTGCTTATACTTAGAATTGGCTCGAACTAAGTTGTCATGCACAGTATTGTGAACTTCATGTAATCCTTCTACAAAATCTTGCACTTTCTTGGGTCCAGAATAAGTAACAGGCAATGACATTAGGTCTAGTGGTCCCCGTGGTTGAGCAGAATAAACCACCTGGAATGGACTAAATCCGGTACTACGATTGACAGCATGATTATGGGCAAATTCAGCTTGATAAAGTTTTTGATCCCAAGCTTTCACATGTTCACCCACTAGGCACCGCAACAAATTACCGAGCGAACGATTAACAACTTCAGTTTGCCCATCCGTCTGAGGGTGATAGGCGCTACTGAAATTGAGCTGAGTATTCACCATCTTCCACAAACTACGCCAAAAGTGACTGAGGAAACGAGTGTCCCGGTCAGACACGATGGACGTTGGTAAACCATGTAACCAGTAAATATCACGGAAGAACAACTGAACTACATTAACTACATCCGTCGTCTTCTTACAAGGGATAAAATGCGCCATCTTTGAAAACCGATCAACAACCACAAAAAACGAGTCATTACCACGTTCAGTACGTGGTAAACCCAACACAAAATCGATCAACAACCACAAAAGTCGTAGCCCTCGTTCCGGTCTTCGATTTGACTGGTAGCTCGTCCGAAACGGAGGCCTGTAACTCAAGTTATGCCCATTTCTGTGAGGCACGATCATGGGCCTCTAGAAATATAAGGGCCCGCTCCTCCACACTTGGGCCCGCATCATTCCCCCCTGGGTAGACGAAATTCGACCGCGAATTTGGACCAACTTCATCATCAGAAGAATCCTCATAATAAGGTAGCAAGTGTTTTACACTAAAAACATCAGAACAACGAATGTTACTTGGCAGCTTTAGACGATAAGCATTTGAGTTTATCTTCTCCACAATTTCCACAGGCCCAATCTTCTTAGCTGACAGTTTGTTGTATTCCCCAACCGAAAATCGATCCTTTGTTAAAACAGCCCACACAAAATCACCTTCTTTAAAATCAACTTGTCGACGCTTTTTATCAGCAGCTTGCTTATACTTAGAATTGGCTCGAACTAAGTTGTCATGCACAGTATTGTGAACTTCATGTAATCCTTCTACAAAATCTTGCACTTTCTTGGGTCCAGAATAAGTAACAGGCAATGACATTAGGTCTAGTGGTCCCCGTGGTTGAGCAGAATAAACCACCTGGAATGGACTAAATCCGGTACTACGATTGACAGCATGATTATGGGCAAATTCAGCTTGATAAAGTTTTTGATCCCAAGCTTTCACATGTTCACCCACTAGGCACCGCAACAAATTACCGAGCGAACGATTAACAACTTCAGTTTGCCCATCCGTCTGAGGGTGATAGGCGCTACTGAAATTGAGCTGAGTATTCACCATCTTCCACAAACTACGCCAAAAGTGACTGAGGAAACGAGTGTCCCGGTCAGACACGATGGACGTTGGTAAACCATGTAACCAGTAAATATCACGGAAGAACAACTGAGCTACATTAACTGCATCCGTCGTCTTCTTACAAGGGATAAAATGCGCCATCTTTGAAAACCGATCAACAACCACAAAAAACGAGTCATTACCACGTTCAGTATGTGGTAAACCCAACACAAAATCGATCAACAACCACAAAAGTCGTAGCCCTCGTTCCGGTCTTCGATTTGACTGGTAGCTCGTCCGAAACGGAGGCCTGTAACTCAAGTTATGCCCATTTCTGTGAGGCACGATCATGGGCCTCTAGAAATATAAGGGCCCGCTCCTCCACACTTGGGCCCGCATCATTCCCCCCTGGGTAGACGAAATTCGACCGCGAATTTGGACCAACTTCATCATCAGAAGAATCCTCATAATAAGGTAGCAAGTGTTTTACATTAAAAACATCAGAACAACGAATGTTACTTGGCAGCTTTAGACGATAAGCATTTGAGTTTATCTTCTCCACAATTTCCACAGGCCCAATCTTCTTAGCTGAGAGTTTGTTGTATTCCCCAACCGAAAATCGATCCTTTGTTAAAACAGCCCACACAAAATCACCTTCTTCAAAATCAACTTGTCGACGCTTTTTATCAGCAGCTTGCTTATACTTAGAATTGGCTCGAACTAAGTTGTCATGCACAGTATTGTGAACTTCATGTAATCCTTCTACAAAATCTTGCACTTTCTTGGGTCCAGAATAAGTAACAGGCATTGACATTAGGTCTAGTGGTCCCCGTGGTTGTGCAGAATAAACCACCTGGAATGGACTAAATCCGGTACTACGATTGACAGCATGATTATGGGCAAATTCAGCTTGATAAAGTTTTTGATCCCAAGCTTTCACATGTTCACCCACTAGGCACCGCAACAAATTAACGAGCGAACGATTAACAACTTCAGTTTGCCCATCCGTCTGAGGGTGATAGGCGCTACTGAAATTGAGCTGAGTATTCACCATCTTCCACAAACTACGCCAAAAGTGACTGAGGAAACGAGTGTCCCGGTCAGACACGATGGACGTTGGTAAACCATGTAACCAGTAAATATCACGGAAGAACAACTGAGCTACATTAACTGCATCCGTCGTCTTCTTACAAGGGATAAAATGCGCCATCTTTGAAAACCGATCAACAACCACAAAAATCGAGTCATT
Organism: Tagetes erecta; assembly: GCA_030867185.1. Taxonomy (NCBI): domain Eukaryota; kingdom Viridiplantae; phylum Streptophyta; class Magnoliopsida; order Asterales; family Asteraceae; genus Tagetes; species Tagetes erecta. The sequence goes on along the minus strand of CM061486.1, from coordinate 59,815,315 downwards.
ACCACGTTCAGTACGTGGTAAACCCAACACAAAATCGATCAACAACCACAAAAGTCGTAGCCCTCGTTCCGGTCTTCGATTTGACTGGTAGCTCGTCCGAAACGGAGGCCTGTAACTCAAGTTATGCCCATTTCTGTGAGGCACGATCATGGGCCTCTAGAAATTTAAGGGCCCGCTCCTCCACACTTGGGCCCGCATCATTCCCCCCTGGGTAGACGAAATTCGACCGCGAATTTGGACCAACTTCATCATCAGAAGAATCCTCATAATAAGGTAGCAAGTGTTTTACATTAAAAACATCAGAACAACGAATGTTACTTGGCAGCTTTAGACGATAAGCATTTGAGTTTATCTTCTCCATAATTTCCACAGGCCCAATCTTCTTAGCTGACATTTTGTTGTATTCCCCAACCGAAAATCGATCCTTTGTTAAAACAGCCCACACAAAATCACCTTCTTCAAAATCAACTTGTCGACGCTTTTTATCAGCAGCTTGCTTATACTTAGAATTGGCTCGAACTAAGTTGTCATGCACAGTATTGTGAACTTCATGTAATCCTTCTACAAAATCTTGCACTTTCTTGGGTCCAGAATAAGTAACAGGCAATGACATTAGGTCTAGTGGTCCCCGTGGTTGAGCAGAATAAACCACCTGGAATGGACTAAATCCGGTACTACGATTGACAGCATGATTATGGGCAAATTCAGCTTGATAAAGTTTTTGATCCCAAGCTTTCACATGTTCACCCACTAGGCACCGCAACAAATTACCGAGCGAACGATTAACAACTTCAGTTTGCCCATCCGTCTGAGGGTGATAGGCGCTACTGAAATTGAGCTGAGTATTCACCATCTTCCACAAACTACGCCAAAAGTGACTGAGGAAACGAGTGTCCCGGTCAGACACGATGGACGTTGGTAAACCATGTAACCACTAAATATCACGGAAGAACAACTGAACTACATTAACTACATCCGTCGTCTTCTTACAAGGGATAAAATGCGCCATCTTTGAAAACCGATCAACAACCACAAAAAACGAGTCATTACCACGTTCAGTACGTGGTAAACCCAACACAAAATCGATCAACAACCACAAAGTCGTAGCCCTCATTCCGGTCTTCGATTTGACTTGTAGCTCGTCCGAAACGGAGGCCTGTAACTCAAGTTATGCCCATTTCTGTGAGGCACGATCATGGGCCTCTAGAAATATAAGGGCCCGCTCCTCCACACTTGGGCCCGCATCATTCCCCCCTGGGTAGACGAAATTCGACCGCGAATTTGGACCAACTTCATCATCAGAAGAATCCTCATAATAAGGTAGCAAGTGTTTTACATTAAAAACATCAGAACAACGAATGTTACTTGGCAGCTTTAGACGATAAGCATTTGAGTTTATCTTCTCCACAATTTCCACAGGCCCAATCTTCTTAGCTGACAGTTTGTTGTATTCCCCAACCGAAAATCGATCCTTTGTTAAAACAGCCCACACAAAATCACCTTCTTCAAAATCAACTTGTCGACGCTTTTTATCAGCAGCTTGCTTATACTTAGAATTGGCTCGAACTAAGTTGTCATGCACAGTATTGTGAACTTCATGTAATCCTTCTACAAAATCTTGCACTTTCTTGGGTCCAGAATAAGTAACAGGCAATGACATTAGGTCTAGTGGTCCCCGTGGTTGAGCAGAATAAACCACCTGGAATGGACTAAATCCGGTACTACGATTGACAGCATGATTATGGGCAAATTCAGCTTGATAAAGTTTTTGATCCCAAGCTTTCACATGTTCACCCACTAGGCACCGCAACAAATTACCGAGCGAACGATTAACAACTTCAGTTTGCCCATCCGTCTGAGGGTGATAGGTGCTACTGAAATTGAGCTGAGTATTCACCATCTTCCACAAACTACGCCAAAAGTGACTGAGGAAACGAGTGTCCCGGTCAGACACGATGGACGTTGGTAAACCATGTAACCAGTAAATATCACGGAAGAACAACTGAGCTACATTAACTGCATCCGTCGTCTTCTTACACGGGATAAAATGCGCCATCTTTGAAAACCGATCAACAACCACAAAAAACGAGTCATTACCACGTTCAGTACGTGGTAAACCCAACACAAAATCGATCAACAACCACAAAAGTCGTAGCCCTCGTTCCGGTCTTCGATTTGACTGGTAGCTCGTCCGAAACGGAGGCCTGTAACTCAAGTTATGCCCATTTCTGTGAGGCACGATCATGGGCCTCTAGAAATATAAGGGCCCGCTCCTCCACACTTGGGCCCGCATCATTCCCCCCTGGGTAGACGAAATTCGACCGCGAATTTGGACCAACTTCATCATCAGAAGAATCCTCATAATAAGGTAGCAAGTGTTTTACATTAAAAACATCAGAACAACGAATGTTACTTGGCAGCTTTAGACGATAAGCATTTGAGTTTATCTTCTCCACAATTTCCACAGGCCCAATCTTCTTAGCTGACAGTTTGTTGTATTCCCCAACAGAAAATCGATCCTTTGTTAAAACAGCCCACACAAAATCACCTTCTTCAAAATCAACTTGTCGACGCTTTTTATCAGCAGCTTGCTTATACTTAGAATTGGCTCGAACTAAGTTGTCATGCACAGTATTGTGAACTTCATGTAATCCTTCTACAAAATCTTGCACTTTGTTGGGTCCAGAATAAGTAACAGGCAATGACATTAGGTCTAGTGGTCCCCGTGGTTGAGCAGAATAAACCACCTGGAATGGACTAAATCCGGTACTACGATTGACAGCATGATTATGGGCAAATTCAGCTTGATAAAGTTTTTGATCCCAAGCTTTCACATGTTCACCCACTAGGCACCGCAACAAATTACCGAGCGAACGATTAACAACTTCAGTTTGCCCATCCGTCTGAGGGTGATAGGCGCTACTGAAGTTGAGCTGAGTATTCACCATCTTCCACAAACTACGCCAAAAGTGACTGAGGAAACGAGTGTCCCGGTCAGACACGATGGACGTTGGTAAACCATGTAACCAGTAAATATCACGGAAGAACAACTGAGCTACATTAACTGCATCCGTCGTCTTCTTACAAGGGATAAAATGCGCCATCTTTGAAAACCGATCAACAACCACAAAAAATGAGTCATTACCACGTTCAGTATGTGGTAAACCCAACACAAAATCGATCAACAACCACAAAAGTCGTAGCCCTCGTTCCGGTCTTCGATTTGACTGGTAGCTCGTCCGAAACGGAGGCCTGTAACTCAAGTTATGCCCATTTCTGTGAGGCACGATCATGGGCCTCTAGAAATATAAGGGCCTGCTCCTCCACACTTGGGCCCGCATCATTCCCCCCTGGGTAGACGAAATTCGACCGCGAATTTGGACCAACTTCATCATCAGAAGAATCCTCATAATAAGGTAGCAAGTGTTTTACATTAAAAACATCAGAACAACGAATGTTACTTGGCAGCTTTAGACGATAAGCATTTGAGTTTATCTTCTCCACAATTTCCACAGGCCCAATCTTCTTAGCTGACAGTTTGTTGTATTCCCCAACCGAAAATCGATCCTTTGTTAAAACAGCCCACACAAAATCACCTTCTTCAAAATCAACTTGTCGACGCTTTTTATCAGCAGCTTGCTTATACTTAGAATTGGCTCGAACTAAGTTGTCATGCACAGTATTGTGAACTTCATGTAATCCTTCTACAAAATCTTGCACTTTGTTGGGTCCAGAATAAGTAACAGGCAATGACATTAGGTCTAGTGGTCCCCGTGGTTGAGCAGAATAAACCACCTGGAATGGACTAAATCCGGTACTACGATTGACAGCATGATTATGGGCAAATTCAGCTTGATAAAGTTTTTGATCCCAAGCTTTCACATGTTCACCCACTAGGCACCGCAACAAATTACCGAGCGAACGATTAACAACTTCAGTTTGCCCATCCGTCTGAGGGTGATAGGCGCTACTGAAGTTGAGCTGAGTATTCACCATCTTCCACAAACTACGCCAAAAGTGACTGAGGAAACGAGTGTCCCGGTCAGACACGATGGACGTTGGTAAACCATGTAACCAGTAAATATCACGGAAGAACAACTGAGCTACATTAACTGCATCCGTCGTCTTCTTACAAGGGATAAAATGCGCCATCTTTGAAAACCGATCAACAACCACAAAAAACGAGTCATTACCACGTTCAGTATGTGGTAAACCCAACACAAAATCGATCAACAACCACAAAAGTCGTAGCCCTCGTTCCGGTCTTCGATTTGACTGGTAGCTCGTCCGAAACGGAGGCCTGTAACTCAAGTTATGCCCATTTCTGTGAGGCACGATCATGGGCCTCTAGAAATATAAGGGCCTGCTCCTCCACACTTGGGCCCGCATCATTCCCCCCTGGGTAGACGAAATTCGACCGCGAATTTGGACCAACTTCATCATCAGAAGAATCCTCATAATAAGGTAGCAAATGTTTTACATTAAAAACATCAGAACAACGAATGTTACTTGGCAGCTTTAGACGATAAGCATTTGAGTTTATCTTCTCCACAATTTCCACAGGCCCAATCTTCTTAGCTGACAGTTTGTTGTATTCCCCAACCGAAAATCGATCCTTTGCTAAAACAGCCCACACAAAATCACCTTCTTCAAAATCAACTTGTCGACGCTTTTTATCAGCAGCTTGCTTATACTTAGAATTGGCTCGAACTAAGTTGTCATGCACAGTTTTGTGAACTTCTTGTAATCCTTCTACAAAATCTTGCACTTTCTTGGGTCCAGAATAAGTAACAGGCAATGACATTAGGTCTAGTGGTCCCCGTGGTTGTGCAGAATAAACCACCTGGAATGGACTAAATTCGGTACTACGATTGACAGCATGATTATGGGCAAATTCAGCTTGATAAAGTTTTTGATCCCAAGCTTTCACATGTTCACCCACTAGGCACCGCAACAAATTAACGAGCGAACGATTAACAACTTCAGTTTGCCCAGCCGTCTGAGGGTGATAGGCGCTACTGAAATTGAGCTGAGTATTCACCATCTTCCACAAACTACGCCAAAAGTGACTGAGGAAACGAGTGTCCCGGTCAGACACGATGGACGTTGGTAAACCATGTAACCAGTAAATATCACGGAAGAACAACTGTGCTACATTAACTGCATCCGTCGTCTTCTTACAAGGGATAAAATGCGCCATCTTTGAAAACCGATCAACAACCACAAAAAACGAGTCATTACCACGTTCAGTATGTGGTAAACCCAACACAAAATCGATCAACAACCACAAAAGTCGTAGCCCTCGTTCCGGTCTTCGATTTGACTGGTAGCTCGTCCGAAACGGAGGCCTGTAACTCAAGTTATGCCCATTTCTGTGAGGCACGATCATGGGCCTCTAGAAATATAAGGGCCCGCTCCTCCACACTTGGGCCCGCATCATTCCCCCCTGGGTAGACGAAATTCGACCGCGAATTTGGACCAACTTCATCATCAGAAGTATCCTCATAATAAGGTAGCAAGTGTTTTACATTAAAAACATCAGAACAACGAATGTTACTTGGCAGCTTTAGACGATAAGCATTTGAGTTTATCTTCTCCACAATTTCCACAGGCCCAATCTTCTTAGCTGACAGTTTGTTGTATTCCCCAACCGAAAATCGATCCTTTGTTAAAACAGCCCACACAAAATCACCTTCTTCAAAATCAACTTGTCGACGCTTTTTATCAGCAGCTTGCTTATACTTAGAATTGGCTCGAACTAAGTTGTCATGCACAGTATTGTGAACTTCATGTAATCCTTCTACAAAATCTTGCACTTTCTTGGGTCCAGAATAAGTAACAGGCAATGACATTAGGTCTAGTGGTCCCCGTGGTTGTGCAGAATAAACCACCTGGAATGGACTAAATCCGGTACTACGATTGACAGCATGATTATGGGCAAATTCAGCTTGATAAAGTTTTTGATCCCAAGCTTTCACATGTTCACCCACTAGGCACCGCAACAAATTAACGAGCGAACGATTAACAACTTCAGTTTGCCCATCCGTCTGAGGGTGATAGGCGCTACTGAAATTGAGCTGAGTATTCACCATCTTCCACAAACTACGCCAAAAGTGACTGAGGAAACGAGTGTCCCGGTCAGACACGATGGACGTTGGTAAACCATGTAACCAGTAAATATCACGGAAGAACAACTGAGCTACATTAACTGCATCCGTCGTCTTCTTACAAGGGATAAAATGCGCCATCTTTGAAAACCGATCAACAACCACAAAAATCGAGTCATTACCACGTTCAGTACGTGGTAAACCCAACACAAAATCGATCAACAACCACAAAAGTCATAGCCCTCGTTCCGGTCTTCGATTTGACTGGTAGCTCGTCCGAAACGGAGGCCTGTAACTCAAGTTATGCCCATTTCTGTGAGGCACGATCATGGGCCTCTAGAAATATAAGGGCCCGCTCCTCCACACTTGGGCCCGCATCATTCCCCCTTGGGTAGACGAAATTCGACCGCGAATTTGGACCAACTTCATCATCAGAAGAATCCTCATAATAAGGTAGCAAGTGTTTTACATTAAAAACATCAGAACAACGAATGTTACTTGGCAGCTTTAGACGATAAGCATTTGAGTTTATCTTCTCCACAATTTCCACAGGCCCAATCTTCTTAGCTGACAGTTTGTTGTATTCCCCAACCGAAAATCGATCCTTTGTTAAAACAGCCCACACAAAATCACCTTCTTCAAAATCAACTTGTCGTCGCTTTTTATCAGCAGCTTGCTTATACTTAGAATTGGCTCGAACTAAGTTGTCATGCACAGTATTGTGAACTTCATGTAATCCTTCTACAAAATCTTGCACTTTCTTGGGTCCAGAATAAGTAACAGGCAATGACATTAGGTCTAGTGGTCCCCGTGGTTGAGCAAAATAAACCACCTGGAATGGACTAAATCCGGTACTACGATTGACAGCATGATTATGGGCAAATTCAGCTTGACAAAGTTTTTGATCCCAAGCTTTCACATGTTCACCCACTAGGCACCGCAACAAATTACCGAGCGAACGATTAACAACTTCAGTTTGCCCATCCGTCTGAGGGTGATAGGCGCTACTGAAATTGAGCTGAGTATTCACCATCTTCCACAAACTACGCCAAAAGTGACTGAGGAAACGAGTGTCCCGGTCAGACACGATGGACGTTGGTAAACCATGTAACCTGTAAATATCACGGAAGAACAACTGAGCTACATTAACTGCATCCGTTGTCTTCTTACAAGGGATAAAATGCGCCATCTTTGAAAACCGATCAACAACCACAAAAATCGAGTCATTACCACGTTGAGTACGTGGTAAACCCAACACAAAATCGATCAACAACCACAAAAGTCGTAGCCCTCGTTCCGGTCTTCGATTTGACTGGTAGCTCGTCCGAAACGAAGGCCTGTAACTCAAGTTATGCCCATTTCTGTGAGGCACGATCATGGGCCTCTAGAAATATAAGGGCCCGCTCCTCCACACTTGGGCCCGCATCATTCCCCCCTGGGTAGACGAAATTCGACCGCGAATTTGGACCAACTTCATCATCAGAAGAATCCTCATAATAAGGTAGCAAGTGTTTTACATTAAAAACATCAGAACAACGAATGTTACTTGGCAGCATTAGACGATAAGCATTTGAGTTTATCTTCTCCACAATTTCCACAGGCCCAATCTTCTTAGCTGACAGTTTGTTGTATTCCCCAACCGAAAATCGATCCTTTGTTAAAACAGCCCACACAAAATCACCTTCTTAAAAATCAACTTGTCGACGCTTTTTATCAGCAGCTTGCTTATACTTAGAATTGGCTCGAACTAAGTTGTCATGCACAGTTTTGTGAACTTCATGTAATCCTTCTATAAAATCTTGCACTTTCTTGGTCCAGAATAAGTAACAGGCAATGACATTAGGTCTAGTGGTCCCCGTGGTTGATCAGAATAAACCACCTGGAATGGACTAAATCCGGTACTACGATTGACAGCATGATTATGGGCAAATTCAGCTTGATAAAGTTTTTGATCCCAAGTTTTCACATGTTCACCCACTAGGCACCGCAACAAATTACCGAGCGAACGATTAACAACTTCAGTTTGCCCATCCGTCTGAGGGTGATAGGCGCTACTGAAATTGAGCTAAGTATTCACCATCTTCCACAAACTACGCCAAAAGTGACTGAGGAAACGAGTGTCCCGGTCAGACACGATGGACGTTGGTAAACCATGTAACCAGTAAATATCACGGAAGAACAACTGAGCTACATTAACTGCATCCGTCGTCTTCTTACAAGGGATAAAATGCGCCATCTTTGAAAACCGATCAACAACCACAAAAATCGAGTTATTAACACGTTCAGTACGTGGTAAACCCAACACAAAATCGATCAACAACCACAAAAGTCGTAGCCCTCGTTCCGGTCTTCGATTTGACTGGTAGCTCGTCCGAAACGGAGGCCTGTAACTCAAGTTATGCCCATTTCTGTGAGGCACGATCATGGGCCTCTAGAAATATAAGGGCCCGCTCCTCCACACTTGGGCCCGCATCATTCCCCCCTGGGTAGACGAAATTCGACCGCGAATTTGGACCAACTTCATCATCAGAAGAATCCTCATAATAAGGTAGCAAGTGTTTTACATTAAAAACATCAGAACAACGAATGTTACTTGGCAGCTTTAGACGATAAGCATTTGAGTTTATCTTCTCCACAATTTCCACAGGCCCAATCTTCTTAGCTGACAGTTTGTTGTATTCCCCAACCGAAAATCGATCCTTTGTTAAAACAGCCCACACAAAATCACCTTCTTCAAAATCAACTTGTCGTCGCTTTTTATCAGCAGCTTGGTTATACTTAGAATTGTCTCGAACTAAGTTGTCATGCACAGTATTGTGAACTTCATGTAATCCTTCTACAAAATCTTGCACTTTCTTGGGTCCAGAATAAGTAACAGGCAATGACATTAGGTCTAGTGGTCCCCGTGGTTGAGCAGAGTAAACCACCTGGAATGGACTAAATCCGGTACTACGATTGACAGCATGATTATGGGCAAATTCAGCTTGATAAAGTTTTTGATCCCAAGCTTTCACATGTTCACCCACTAGGCACCGCAACAAATTACCGAGCGAACGATTAACAACTTCAGTTTGCCCATCCGTCTGAGGGTGATAGGCGCTACTGAAATTGAGCTGAGTATTCACCATCTTCCACAAACTACGCCAAAAGTGACTGAGGAAACGAGTGTCCCGGTCAGACACGATGGACGTTGGTAAACCATGTAACCTGTAAATATCACGGAAGAACAACTGAGCTACATTAACTGCATCCGTTGTCTTCTTACAAGGGATAAAATGCGCCATCTTTGAAAACCGATTAACAACCACAAAAATCGAGTCATTACCACGTTGATTACGTGGTAAACCCAACACAAAATCGATCAACAACCACAAAAGTCGTAGCCCTTGTTCCGGTCTTCGATTTGACTGGTAGCTCGTCCGAAACGGAGGCCTGTAACTCAAGTTATGCCATTTCTGTGAGGCACGATCATGGGCCTCTAGAAATATAAGGGCCCGCTCCTCCACACTTGGGCCCGCATCATTTCCCCCTGGGTAGACGAAATTCGACCGCGAATTTGGACCAACTTCATCATCAGAAGAATCCTCATAATAAGGTAGCAAGTGTTTTACATTAAAAACATCAGAACAACGAATGTTACTTGGCAGCTTTAGACGATAAGCATTTGAGTTTATCTTCTCCACAATTTCCAAAGGCCCAATCTTCTTAGCTGGCAGTTTGTTGTATTCCCCACCGAAAATCGATCCTTTGTTAAAACAGCCCACACAAAATCACCTTCTTCAAAATCAACTTGTCGACGCTTTTTATCAGCAGCTTGCTTATACTTAGAATTGGCTCGAACTAAGTTGTCATGCACAGTTTTGTGAACTTCATGTAATCCTTCTATAAAATCTTGCACTTTCTTGGTCCAGAATAAGTAACAGGCAATGACATTAGGTCTAGTGGTCCCCGTGGTTGATCAGAATAAACCACCTGGAATGGACTAAATCCGGTACTACGATTGACAGCATGATTATGGGCAAATTCAGCTTGATAAAGTTTTTGATCCCAAGCTTTCACATGTTCACCCACTAGGCACCGCAACAAATTACCGAGCGAACGATTAACAACTTCAGTTTGCCCATCCGTCTGAGGGTGATAGGCGCTATTGAAATTGAGCTGAGTATTCACCATCTTCCACAAACTACGCCAAAAGTGACTGAGGAAACGAGTGTCCCGGTCAGACACGATGGACGTTGGTAAACCATGTAACCTGTAAATATCACGGAAGAACAACTGAGCTACATTAATTGCATCCGTCGTCTTCTTACAAGGGATAAAATGCGCCATCTTTGAAAACCGATCAACAACCACAAAAATCGAGTCATTACCACGTTGAGTACGTGGTAAAACCAACTCAAAATCGATCAACAACCACAAAAGTCGTAGCCCTCGTTCCGGTCTTCGATTTGACTGGTAGCTCGTCCGAAACGGAGGCCTGTAACTCAAGTTATGCCCATTTCTGTGAGGCACGATCATGGGCCTCTAGAAATATAAGGGCCCGCTCCTCCACACTTGGGCCCGCATCATTCCCCCCTGGGTAGACGAAATTCGACCGCGAATTTGGACCAACTTCATCATCAGAAGAATCCTCATAATAAGGTAGCAAGTGTTTTACATTAAAAACATCAGAACAACGAATGTTACTTGGCAGCATTAGACGATAAGCATTTGAGTTTATCTTCTCCACAATTTCCACAGGCCCAATCTTCTTAGCTGACAGTTTGTTGTATTCCCCAACCGAAAATCGATCCTTTGTTAAAACAGCCCACACAAAATCACCTTCTTCAAAATCAACTTGTCGACGCTTTTTATCAGCAGCTTGCTTATACTTAGAATTGGCTCGAACTAAGTTGTCATGCACAGTTTTGTGAACTTCATGTAATCCTTCTATAAAATCTTGCACTTTCTTGGTCCAGAATAAGTAACAGGCAATGACATTAGGTCTAATGGTCCCCGTGGTTGATCAGAATAAACCACCTGGAATGGACTAAATCCGGTACTACGATTGACAGCATGATTATTGTGACATCTGCCCCAAACCCGAACCCGAAATGCCCGACTCGAACCCGAGATTATCTATTTTTATTGTATTCGTATTCTTTTTCTCGAAAATGTAACGTTCCTTTATAGCTTTACGTTATTTTCCCGTTATTAATATTAACGACCGAATTATTTTCCAACGTTTACTAATTAATTACTAGATACAATAATTAAATCTCCAAAAGGTACAAAAATAATATCTTATAAAAGAGTTGTTATAAAGATTAGTTGAAAGAAAAGAATATTGAAGTCTCAAAATAACATTCCAACTTCAAAAGCGAGCTAAAGGTATAAAAACGCCAAATATATATTCGTTACGAGTCAACGTGGTTAATTAAGTTAGTTAAAGAAAATATATATATTAACTTTGTGCCAAAACTGTCAAAAATGAAACTTGAAATAAAAGTTTAAAAACCAAACAAATAACATGTCAAACTACAAGGACCAGAACTGTAATTACCAAAATTACCCAACCCCCCCCCCTGCGTGCCCGTGTTTCCGGCGACCGAAATTCCGGCCAGATTGGCCGGAAAACCCACAAACTCCGGCGAGGTCTCAAAAACTCGTTTTTAGCTCGTTTCAATTAACCAAACCTATACAAAATCATCCTAACGCTATTCTAAGTAAGTTTCGAACACTTAATCGGCTTCTAATCATCTAAACATCGATCAATTTGTCAATCTAAAAGTCGGTTCATAAAACCCACTTAATCAAACGGCAAATTTATTCGTAATCAATCAAAACGTGTGAACCAAAAAGTCGCAGCAGTGGAATCGAATGTAACAACAACTGTAATTCAAAACTAAGGGGCTGTCAAACTTGTCAATTAAAGGATTGTAACCCAAACGACGAAAACGTACACAATTATGTCATTGCAACAGAAATTGAGAGTTAATTCTTTGTGCAAAACACTCCGTCAATACCAATCTCACTCCATGCTCAAACAATTTCACTTTAGTCAATCGAAATCATAATACCCAAATTCTAGGGTTCATCTCTTGTTCATCAACCGGGTCTACACGAAAACGTTGTTACATTACGCATTTGCAATGGGGGTTTCATGTATATCATCTTGAAGAGTAAATCTGGAAGTCTAATTTGGTTTTAACAGCTCCAAACTATCAATTGACCCTCAAGCAGTCACGCGTGCGTTTTTCTTGTTCTTCATCTTCATCGTCTCAATCTGATCAAATCCAAGTAAGTTCTATATGTCAAAATGCTCGAAAGTTAATGGGGATTAAAAGCCCTATCTCTAATTCGGGTTTGATTATCTGATTCAAGCGAATTTGGGTTGTTCTTGATCTAGGGCTTGTAGTATGAAATGGGTTTTATGTATTAAAGAATAAAAGAAATTGTCGTCTGATTTAGAAACAAAAAGCGCGCCTGGTCCAGTGGTGAGACTAATGGTTGTGGCGCGTGTGGTCGTGGGTTCGAGTCCCACTGACCCCTTTTATTAAACTTTTATCTTTTAAACCCCTTCTCTTCTAAATTGTGTACAAACATTGTTTCAATTATAAAACTAGAAATTGTTTATTATAAAAAATATATATTTACATCTCGTACCTAAATTCCCAAATTATATTTTGAAACCCTAATTTTCAATTTATAATTTAAAACCCTAAAACCCCAAATCCAAAACCCCAAATCCAAAACCCTAGAATTTCTAAGTTCTTGATTCTAGTTACTATATTATTTGTCTCGTTTCTAAATTAGGTTTTCCCGGTTAATTAGGTGATTCTAATATCTGGGCGATCCTCGATTCTATTTAGTACTTTCTTGCGTTTGCTATTATCTATATTGTTCAGGTGAGTAAACTCACTCCCCTTTTTCCATTTTACTATTTTTGGGGCTGAAATACGTCTTTTACTATATTGCGGTTTCTATTCGTTTTCTAAAAGAGATCATACAAATATGTTAATCTAGTTTGGCCGCTGGATGCAATCTTATGTGTTAGTTAAAAGTAGTTTTATTGCCTTGTAAACCCACCGGTACAATGTTAGCGCTAATGGTTTGACAAACCCACCTGCTTGTACAACATCGATAGGTGATTTAAACCCGGCCTTTCTAATTCCATGTTTACTATGTCGAGATGCTATGTTGCTATACTATGTTGCTATACTATGTTGCTATGCTATGATGCTATACTATGCCATGTCCCTAAATTGCTAAATGATGACTTATATATCGAGACGGTAAACGACGGTTATTAAAAGTCATCATTATTTCTTACATGAGTGGTTCTCATGACAAATGGCTAAACGAGATACTATGGTTTCTATTGTGGTTGGTGTGCTATTCTATTCTAGGGGTCCTGGTAGGGTGATATTACGAAATTACTATACATATGGGATTGCGCAGCATATCTTGTTGATCTCGGATTTCAATACTATTACTATTCAATTGGGTTTTACTCACTAGCTTGTGTAGCTAACTTTATTTTCGCGTATTTCAGGTGGCGCGTGATTTTGGCTTGTTTTATTGCTATTCAAGACATAGGGGCTTGGACCTAGAAATAATATTAAACATGACTATTTCATTTACTGCTATTATGAATTTGTCGTTTCGCATTTAAGACTTGGGTTTTGCCAAACTTATGACAATAATTATTAGACTTTAATAAAAGTAATACCATGTGCTTTGTTTACTATGGATATCCAATTCTATGACAGCCCGGTGTTTTCCGCCACCGGGCGGGGTGTCACAATTATGGGCAAATTCAGCTTGATAAAGTTTTTGATCCCAAGTTTTCACATGTTCACCCACTAGGCACCGCAACAAATTACCGAGCGAACGATTAACAACTTCAGTTTGCCCATCCGTCTGAGGGTGATAGGCGCTACTGAAATTGAGCTAAGTATTCACCATCTTCCACAAACTACGCCAAAAGTGACTGAGGAAACGAGTGTCCCGGTCAGACACGATGGACGTTGGTAAACCATGTAACCTGTAAATATCACGGAAGAACAACTGAGCTACATTAACTGCATCCGTCGTCTTCTTACAAGGGATAAAATGCGCCATCTTTGAAAACCGATCAACAACCACAAAAATCGAGTCATTACCACGTTGAGTACGTGGTAAAACCAACTCAAAATCGATCAACAACCACAAAAGTCGTAGCCCTTGTTCCGGTCTTCGATTTGACTGGTAGCTCGTCCGAAACGGAGGCCTGTAACTCAAGTTATGCCATTTCTGTGAGGCACGATCATGGGCCTCTAGAAATATAAGGGCCCGCTCCTCCACACTTGGGCCCGCATCATTTCCCCCTGGGTAGACGAAATTCGACCGCGAATTTGGACCAACTTCATCATCAGAAGAATCCTCATAATAAGGTAGCAAGTGTTTTACATTAAAAACATCAGAACAACGAATGTTACTTGGCAGCTTTAGACGATAAGCATTTGAGTTTATCTTCTCCACAATTTCCAAAGGCCCAATCTTCTTAGCTGTCAGTTTGTTGTATTCCCCACCGAAAATCGATCCTTTGTTAAAACAGCCCACACAAAATCACCTTCTTCAAAATCAACTTGTCGACGCTTTTTATCAGCAGCTTGCTTATACTTAGAATTGGCTCGAACTAAGTTGTCATGCACAGTTTTGTGAACTTCATGTAATCCTTCTATAAAATCTTGCACTTTCTTGGTCCAGAATAAGTAACAGGCAATGACATTAGGTCTAGTGGTCCCCGTGGTTGATCAGAATAAACCACCTGGAATGGACTAAATCCGGTACTACGATTGACAGCATGATTATGGGCAAATTCAGCTTGATAAAGTTTTTGATCCCAAGCTTTCACATGTTCACCCACTAGGCACCGCAACAAATTACCGAGCGAACGATTAACAACTTCAGTTTGCCCATCCGTCTGAGGGTGATAGGCGCTATTGAAATTGAGCTGAGTATTCACCATCTTCCACAAACTACGCCAAAAGTGACTGAGGAAACGAGTGTCCCGGTCAGACACGATGGACGTTGGTAAACCATGTAACCTGTAAATATCACGGAAGAACAACTGAGCTACATTAATTGCATCCGTCGTCTTCTTACAAGGGATAAAATGCGCCATCTTTGAAAACCGATCAACAACCACAAAAATCGAGTCATTACCATGTTGAGTACGTGGTAAAACCAACTCAAAATCGATCAACAACCACAAAAATCCTAGCCCTCGTTCCGGTCTTCGATTTGACTGGTAGCTCGTCCGAAACGGAGGCCTGTAACTCAAGTTATGCCCATTTCTGTGAGGCACGATCATGGGCCTCTAGAAATATAAGGGCCCGCTCCTCCACACTTGGGCCCGCATCATTCCCCCCTGGGTAGACGAAATTCGACCGCGAATTTGGACCAACTTCATCATCAGAAGAATCCTCATAATAAGGTAGCAAGTGTTTTACATTAAAAACATCAGAACAACGAATGTTACTTGGCAGCTTTAGACGATAAGCATTTGAGTTTATCTTCTCCACAATTTCCACAGGCCCAATCTTCTTAGCTGACAGTTTGTTGTATTCCCCAACCGAAAATCGATCCTTTGTTAAAACAGCCCACACAAAATCACCTTCTTCAAAATCAACTTGTCGTCGCTTTTTATCAGCAGCTTGCTTATACTTAGAATTGTCTCGAACTAAGTTGTCATGCACAGTATTGTGAACTTCATGTAATCCTTCTACAAAATCTTGCACTTTCTTGGGTCCAGAATAAGTAACAGGCAATGACATTAGGTCTAGTGGTCCCCGTGGTTGAGCAGAATAAACCACCTGGAATGGACTAAATCCGGTACTACGATTGACAGCATGATTATGGGCAAATTCAGCTTGATAAAGTTTTTGATCCCAAGCTTTCACATGTTCACCCACTAGGCACCGCAACAAATTACCGAGCGAACGATTAACAACTTCAGTTTGCCCATCCGTCTGAGGGTGATAGGCGCTACTGAAATTGAGCTGAGTATTCACCATCTTCCACAAACTACGCCAAAAGTGACTGAGGAAACGAGTGTCCCGGTCAGACACGATGGACGTTGGTAAACCATGTAACCTGTAAATATCACGGAAGAACAACTGAGCTACATTAACTGCATCCGTTGTCTTCTTACAAGGGATAAAATGCGCCATCTTTGAAAACCGATCAACAACCACAAAAATCGAGTCATTACCACGTTGATTACGTGGTAAACCCAACACAAAATCGATCAACAACCACAAAAGTCGTAGCCCTCGTTCCGGTCTTCGATTTGACTGGTAGCTCGTCCGAAACGGAGGCCTGTAACTCAAGTTATGCCCATTTCTGTGAGGCACGATCATGGGCCTCTAGAAATATAAGGGCCCGCTCCTCCACACTTGGGCCCGCATCATTCCCCCCTGGGTAGACGAAATTCGACCGCGAATTTGGACCAACTTCATCATCAGAAGAATCCTCATAATAAGGTAGCAAGTGTTTTACATTAAAAACATCAGAACAACGAATGTTACTTGGCAGCATTAGACGATAAGCATTTGAGTTTAACTTCTCCACAATTTCCACAGGCCCAATCTTCTTAGCTGACAGTTTGTTGTATTCCCCAACCGAAAATCGATCCTTTGTTAAAACAGCCCACACAAAATCACCTTCTTCAAAATCAACTTGTCGACGCTTTTTATCAGCAGCTTGCTTATACTTAGAATTGGCTCGAACTAAGTTGTCATGCACAGTTTTGTGAACTTCATGTAATCCTTCTATAAAATCTTGCACTTTCTTGGTCCAGAATAAGTAACAGGCAATGACATTAGGTCTAGTGGTCCCCGTGGTTGATCAGAATAAACCACCTGGAATGGACTAAATCCGGTACTACGATTGACAGCATGATTATGGGCAAATTCAGCTTGATAAAGTTTTTGATCCCAAGTTTTCACAAGTTTACCCACTAGGCACTGCAACAAATTACCGAGCGAACGATTAACAACTTCAGTTTGCCCATCCGTCTGAGGGTGATAGGCGCTACTGAAATTGAGCTAAGTATTCACCATCTTCCACAAACTACGCCAAAAGTGACTGAGGAAACGAGTGTCCCGGTCAGACACGATGGACGTTGGTAAACCATGTAACCTGTAAATATCACGGAAGAACAACTGAGCTACATTAACTGCATCCGTCGTCTTCTTACAAGGGATAAAATGCGCCATCTTTGAAAACCGATCAACAACCACAAAAATCGAGTCATTACCACGTTGAGTACGTGGTAAACCCAACACAAAATCGATCAACAACCACAAAAGTCGTAGACCTCGTTCCGGTCTTCGATTTGACTGGTAGCTCGTCCGAAACGGAGGCCTGTAACTCAAGTTATGCCCATTTCTGTGAGGCACGATCATGGGCCTCTAGAAATATAAGGGCCCGCTCCTCCACACTTGGGCTCGCATCATTCCCCACTGGGTAGACGAAATTCGACCGCGAATTTGGACCAACTTCATCATCAGAAGAATCCTCATAATAAGGTTGCAAGTGTTTTACATTAAAAACATCAGAACAACGAATGTTACTATACAGCTTTAGACGATAAGCATTTGAGTTTATCTTCTCCACAATTTCCACAGGCCCAATCTTCTTAGCTGACAGTTTGTTGTATTCCCCAACCGAAAATCGATCCTTTGTTAAAACAGCCCACACAAAATCACCTTCTTCAAAATCAACTTGTCGACGCTTTTTATCAGCAGCTTGCTTATACTTAGAATTGGCTCGAACTAAGTTGTCATGCACAGTTTTGCGAACTTCATGTAATCCTTCTACAAAATCTTGCACTTTCTTTGGTCCAGAATAAGTAACAGGCAATGACATTAGGTCTAGTGGTCCCCGTGGTTGAGCAGAATAAACCACCTGGAATGGACTAAATCCGGTACTACGATTGACAGCATGATTATGGGCAAATTCAGTTTGATAAAGTTTTTGATCCCAAGCTTTCACATGTTCACCCACTAGGCACCGCAACAAATTACCGAGCGAACGATTAACAACTTCAGTTTGCCCATCCGTCTGAGGGTGATAGGCGCTACTGAAATTGAGCTGAGTATTCACCATCTTCCACAAACTACGCCAAAAGTGACTGAGGAAACGAGTGTCCCGGTCAGACACGATGGACGTTGGTAAACCATGTAACCTGTAAATATCACGGAAGAACAACTGAGCTACATTAACTGCATCCGTCGTCTTCTTACAAGGGATAAAATGCGCCATCTTTGAAAACCGATCAACAACCACAAAAATCGAGTCATTACCACGTTGAGTACGTGGTAAACCCAACACAAAATCGATCAACAACCACAAAAGTCGTAGCCCTCGTTCCGGTCTTCGATTTGACTGGTAGCTCGTCCGAAACGGAGGCCTGTAACTCAAGTTATGCCCATTTCTGTGAGGCACGATTATGGGCCTCTAGAAATATAAGGGCCCGCTCTTCCACACTTGGGCTCGCATCATTCCCCACTGGGTTGACGAAATTCGACCGCGAATTTGGACCATCTTCATCATCAGAAGAATCCTCATAATAAGGTTGCAAGTGTTTTACATTAAAAACATCAGAACAACGAATGTTACTTGACAGCTTTAGACGATAAGCATTTGAGTTTATCTTCTCCACAATTTCCACAGGCCCAATCTTCTTAGCTGACAGTTTGTTGTATTCCCCAACCGAAAATCGATCCTTTGTTAAAACAGCCCACACAAAAACACCTTCTTCAAAATCAACTTGTCGACGCTTTTTATCAGCAGCTTGCTTATACTTAGAATTGGCTCGAACTAAGTTGTCATGCACAGTTTTGTGAACTTCATGTAATCCTTCTATAAAATCTTGCACTTTCTTGGGTCCAGAATAAGTAACAGGCAATGACATTAGGTCTAGTGGTCCCCGTGGTTGATCAGAATAAACCACCTGGAATGGACTAAATCCGGTACTACGATTGACAGCATGATTATGGGCAAATTCAGCTTGATAAAGTTTTTGATCCCAAGCTTTCACATGTTCACCCACTAGGCACCGCAACAAATTACCGAGCGAACGATTAACAACTTCAGTTTGCCCATCCGTCTGAGGGTGATAGGCGCTACTGAAATTGAGCTGAGTATTCACCATCTTCCATAAACTACGCCAAAAGTGACTGAGGAAACGAGTGTCCCGGTCAGACACGATGGACGTTGGTAAACCATGTAACCTATAAATATCACGGAAGAACAACTGAGCTACATTAACTGCATCCGTCGTCTTCTTACAAGGGATAAAATGCGCCATCTTTGAAAACCGATCAACAACCACAAAAATCGAGTCATTACCACGTTGAGTACGTGGTAAACCCAACACAAAATCGATCAACAACCACAAAAGTCGTAGCCCTCGTTCCGGTCTTCGATTTGACTGGTAGCTCGTCCGAAACGGAGGCCTGTAACTCAAGTTATGCCCATTTCTGTGAGGCACGATTATGGGCCTCTAGAAATATAAGGGCCCGCTCTTCCACACTTGGGCTCGCATCATTCCCCACTGGGTTGACGAAATTCGACCGCGAATTTGGACCATCTTCATCATCAGAAGAATCCTCATAATAAGGTTGCAAGTGTTTTACATTAAAAACATCAGAACAACGAATGTTACTTGACAGCTTTAGACGATAAGCATTTGAGTTTATCTTCTCCACAATTTCCACAGGCCCAATCTTCTTAGCTGACAGTTTGTTGTATTCCCCAACCGAAAATCGATCCTTTGTTAAAACAGCCCACACAAAAACACCTTCTTCAAAATCAACTTGTCGACGCTTTTTATCAGCAGCTTGCTTATACTTAGAATTGGCTCGAACTAAGTTGTCATGCACAGTTTTGTGAACTTCATGTAATCCTTCTATAAAATCTTGCACTTTCTTGGGTCCAGAATAAGTAACAGGCAATGACATTAGGTCTAGTGGTCCCCGTGGTTGATCAGAATAAACCACCTGGAATGGACTAAATGCGGTACTACGATTGACAGCATGATTATGGGCAAATTCAGCTTGATAAAGTTTTTGATCCCAAGCTTTCACATGTTCACCCACTAGGCACCGCAACAAATTACCGAGCGAACGATTAACAACTTCAGTTTGCCCATCCGTCTGAGGGTGATAGGCGCTACTGAAATTGAGCTGAGTATTCACCATCTTCCACAAACTACGCCAAAAGTGACTGAGGAAACGAGTGTCCCGGTCACACACGATGGACGTTGGTAAACCATGTAACCTGTAAATATCACGGAAGAACAACTGAGCTACATTAACTGCATCCGTCGTCTTCTTACAAGGGATAAAATGCGCCATCTTTGAAAACCGATCAAGAACCACAAAAATCGAGTCATTACCACGTTGAGTACGTGGTAAACCCAACACAAAATCGATCAACAACCACAAAAGTCGTAGACCTCGTTCCGGTCTTCGATTTGACTGGTAGCTCGTCCGAAACGGAGGCCTGTAACTCAAGTTATGCCCATTTCTGTGAGGCACGATTATGGGCCTCTAGAAATATAAGGGCCCGCTCCTCCACACTTGGGCTCGCATCATTCCCCACTGGGTAGACGAAATTCGACCGCGAATTTGGACCAACTTCATCATCAGAAGAATCCTCATAATAAGGTTGCAAGTGTTTTACATTAAAAACATCAGAACAACGAATGTTACTTGACAGCTTTAGACGATAAGCATTTGAGTTTATCTTCTCCACAATTTCCACAGGCCCAATCTTCTTAGCTGACAGTTTGTTGTATTCCCCAACCGAAAATCGATCCTTTGTTAAAACAGCCCACACAAAATCACCTTCTTCAAAATCAACTTGTCGACGCTTTTTATCAGCAGCTTGCTTATACTTAGAATTGGCTCGAACTAAGTTGTCATGCACAGTTTTGCGAACTTCATGTAATCCTTCTACAAAATCTTGCACTTTCTTGGGTCCAGAATAAGTAACAGGCAATGACATTAGGTCTAGTGGTCCCCGTGGTTGAGCAGAATAAACCACCTGGAATGGACTAAATCCGGTACTACGATTGACAGCATGATTATGGGCAAATTCAGCTTGATAAAGTTTTTGATCCCAAGCTTTCACATGTTCACCCACTAGGCACCGCAACAAATTACGGAGCGAGCGATTAACAACTTCAGTTTGCCCATCCGTCTGAGGGTGATAGGCGCTACTGAAATTGAGCTTTGTATTCACCATCTTCCACAAACTACGCCAAAAGTGACTGAGGAAACGAGTGTCCCGGTCAGACACGATGGACGTTGGTAAACCATGTAACCTGTAAATATCACGGAAGAACAACTGAGCTACATTAACTGCATCCGTCGTCTTCTTACAAGGGATAAAATGCGCCATCTTTGAAAACCGATCAACAACCACAAAAATCGAGTCATTACCACGTTGAGTACGTGGTAAACCCAACACAAAATCGATCAACAACCACAAAAGTCGTAGACCTCGTTCCGGTCTTCGATTTGACTGGTAGCTCGTCCGAAACGGAGGCCTGTAACTCAAGTTATGCCCATTTCTGTGAGGCACGATCATGGGCCTCTAGAAATATAAGGGCCCGCTCCTCCACACTTGGGCTCGCATCATTCCCCACTGGGTAGACGAAATTCGACCGCGAATTTGGACCAACTTCATCATCAGAAGAATCCTCATAATAAGGTTGCAAGTGTTTTACATTAAAAACATCAGAACAACGAATGTTACTATACAGCTTTAGACGATAAGCATTTGAGTTTATCTTCTCCACAATTTCCACAGGCCCAATCTTCTTAGCTGACAGTTTGTTGTATTCCCCAACCGAAAATCGATCCTTTGTTAAAACAGCCCACACAAAATCACCTTCTTCAAAATCAACTTGTCGACGCTTTTTATCAGCAGCTTGCTTATACTTAGAATTGGCTCGAACTAAGTTGTCATGCACAGTTTTGCGAACTTCATGTAATCCTTCTACAAAATCTTGCACTTTCTTGGGTCCAGAATAAGTAACAGGCAATGACATTAGGTCTAGTGGTCCCCGTGGTTGAGCAGAATAAACCACCTGGAATGGACTAAATCCGGTACTACGATTGACAGCATGATTATGGGCAAATTCAGCTTGATAAAGTTTTTGATCCCAAGCTTTCACATGTTCACCCACTAGGCACCGCAACAAATTACGGAGCGAACGATTAACAACTTCAGTTTGCCCATCCGTCTGAGGGTGATAGGCGCTACTGAAATTGAGCTTTGTATTCACCATCTTCCACAAACTACGCCAAAAGTGACTGAGGAAACGAGTGTCCCGGTCAGACACGATGGACGTTGGTAAACCATGTAACCTGTAAATATCACGGAAGAACAACTGAGCTACATTAACTGCATCCGTCGTCTTCTTACAAGGGATAAAATGCGCCATCTTTGAAAACCGATCAACAACCACAAAAATCGAGTCATTACCACGTTGAGTACGTGGTAAACCCAACACAAAATCGATCAACAACCACAAAAGTCGTAGACCTCGTTCCGGTCTTCGATTTGACTGGTAGCTCGTCCGAAACGGAGGCCTGTAACTCAAGTTATGCCCATTTCTGTGAGGCACGATCATGGGCCTCTAGAAATATAAGGGCCCGCTCCTCCACACTTGGGCTCGCATCATTCCCCACTGGGTAGACGAAATTCGACCGCGAATTTGGACCAACTTCATCATCAGAAGAATCCTCATAATAAGGTTGCAAGTGTTTTACATTAAAAACATCAGAACAACGAATGTTACTATACAGCTTTAGACGATAAGCATTTGAGTTTATCTTCTCCACAATTTCCACAGGCCCAATCTTCTTAGCTGACAGTTTGTTGTATTCCCCTACCGAAAATCGATCCTTTGTTAAAACAGCCCACACAAAATCACCTTCTTCAAAATCAACTTGTCGACGCTTTTTATCAGCAGCTTGCTTATACTTAGAATTGGCTCGAACTAAGTTGTCATGCACAGTTTTGCGAACTTCATGTAATCCTTCTACAAAATCTTGCCCTTTCTTTGGTCCAGAATAAGTAACAGGCAATGACATTAGGTCTAGTGGTCCCCGTGGTTGAGCAGAATAAACCACCTGGAATGGACTAAATCCGGTACTACGATTGACAGCATGATTATGGGCAAATTCAGCTTGATAAAGTTTTTGATCCCAAGCTTTCACATGTTCACCCACTAGGCACCGCAACAAATTACCGAGCGAACGATTAACAACTTCAGTTTGCCCATCCGTCTGAGGGTGATAGGCGCTACTGAAATTGAGCTGAGTATTCACCATCTTCCACAAACTACGCCAAAAGTGACTGAGGAAACGAGTGTCCCGGTCAGACACGATGGACGTTGGTAAACCATGTAACCTGTAAATATCACGGAAGAACAACTGAGCTACATTAACTGCATCCGTCGTCTTCTTACAAGGGATAAAATGCGCCATCTTTGAAAACCGATCAACAACCACAAAAATCGAGTCATTACCACGTTGAGTACGTGGTAAACCCAACACAAAATCGATCAACAACCACAAAAATCGTAGCCCTCGTTCCGGTCTTCGATTTGACTGGTAGCTCGTCCGAAACGGAGGCCTGTAACTCAAGTTATGCCCATTTCTGTGAGGCACGATCATAGGCCTCTAGAAATATAAGGGCCCGCTCCTCCACACTTGGGCCCGCATCATTCCCCCCTGGGTAGACGAAATTCGACCGCGAATTTGGACCAACTTCATCATCAGAAGAATCCTCATAATAAGGTAGCAAGTGTTTTACATTAAAAACATCAGAACAACGAATGTTACTTGGCAGCTTTAGACGATAAGCATTTGAGTTTATCTTCTCCACAATTTCCACAGGCCCAATCTTCTTAGCTGACAGTTTGTTGTATTCCCCAACCGAAAATCGATCCTTTGTTAAAACAGCCCACACAAAATCACCTTCTTCAAAATCAACTTGTCGACGCTTTTTATCAGCAGCTTGCTTATACTTAGAATTGGCTCGAACTAAGTTGTCATGCACAGTTTTGTGAACTTCATGTAATCCTTCTACAAAATCTTGCACTTTCTTGGGTCCAGAATAAGTAACAGGCAATGACATTAGGTCTAGTGGTCCCCGTGGTTGAGCAGAATAAACCACCTGGAATGGACTAAATCCGGTACTACGATTGACAGCATTGATTATGGGCAAATTCAGCTTGATAAAGTTTTTGATCCTAAGCTTTCACATTTTCACCCACGAGGCACCGCAACAAATTACCGAGCGAACGATTAACAACTTCAGTTTGCCCATCCGTCTGAGGGTGATAGGCCCTACTGAAATTGAGCTGAGTATTCACCATCTTCCACAAACTACGCCAAAAGTGACTGAGGAAACGAGTGTCCCGGTCAGACACGATGGACGTTGGTAAACCATGTAACCTGTAAATATCACGGAAGAACAACTGAGCTACATTAACTGCATCCGTCGTCTTCTTACAAGGGATAAAATGCGCCATCTTTGAAATCCGATCAACAACCACAAAAATCGAGTCATTACCACGTTGAGTACGTGGTAAACCCAACACAAAATCGATCAACAACCACAAAAGTCGTAGCCCTCGTTCCGGTCTTCGATTTGACTGGAGCTCGTCCGAAACGGAGGCCTGTAACTCAAGTTATGCCCATTTCTGTGAGGCACGATCATGGGCCTCTAGAAATATAAGGGCCCGCTCCTCCACACTTGGGCCCGCATCATTCCCCCCTGGGTAGACGAAATTCGACCGCGAATTTGGACCATCTTCATCATCAGAAGAATCCTCATAATAAGGTAGCAAGTGTTTTACATTAAAAACATCAGAACAACGAATGTTACTTGGCAGCTTTAGACGATAAGCATTTGAGTTTATCTTCTCCACAATTTCCACAGGCCCAATCTTCTTAGCTGACAGTTTGTTGTATTCCCCAACCGAAAATCGATCCTTTGTTAAAACAGCCCACACAAAATCACCTTCTTCAAAATCAACTTGTCGACGCTTTTTATCAGCAGCTTGCTTATACTTAGAATTGGCTCGAACTAAGTTGTCATGCACAGTTTTGTGAACTTCATGTAATCCTTCTACAAAATCTTGCACTTTCTTGGGTCCAGAATAAGTAACAGGCAATGACATTAGGTCTAGTGGTCCCCGTGGTTGAGCAGAATAAACCACCTGGAATGGACTAAATCCGGTACTACGATTGACAGCATTGATTATGGGCAAATTCAGCTTGATAAAGTTTTTGATCCCAAGCTTTCACATTTTCACCCACGAGGCACCGCAACAAATTACCGAGCGAACGATTAACAACTTCAGTTTGCCCATCCGTCTGAGGGTGATAGGCCCTACTGAAATTGAGCTGAGTATTCACCATCTTCCACAAACTACGCCAAAAGTGACTGAGGAAACGAGTGTCCCGGTCAGACACGATGGACGTTGGTAAACCATGTAACCTGTAAATATCACGGAAGAACAACTGAGCTACATTAACTGCATCCGTCGTCTTCTTACAAGGGATAAAATGCGCCATCTTTGAAAACCGATCAACAACCACAAAAATCGATTCATTACCACGTTGAGTACGTGGTAAACCCAACACAAAATCGATCAACAACCACAAAAGTCGTAGCCCTCGTTCCGGTCTTCGATTTGACTGGTAGCTCGTCCGAAACGGAGGCCTGTAACTCAAGTTATGCCCATTTCTGTGAGGCACGATCATGGGCCTCTAGAAATATAAGGGCCCGCTCCTCCACACTTGGGCCCGCATCATTCCCCCCTGGGTAGACGAAATTCGACCGCGAATTTGGACCATCTTCATCATCAGAAGAATCCTCATAATAAGGTAGCAAGTGTTTTACATTAAAAACATCAGAACAACGAATGTTACTTGGCAGCTTTAGACGATAAGCATTTGAGTTTATCTTCTCCACAATTTCCACAGGCCCAATCTTCTTAGCTGACAGTTTGTTGTATTCCCCAACCGAAAATCGATCCTTTGTTAAAACAGCCCACACAAAATCACCTTCTTCAAAATCAACTTGTCGACGCTTTTTATCAGCAGCTTGCTTATACTTAGATTTGGCTCGAACTAAGTTGTCATGCACAGTTTTGTGAACTTCATGTAATCCTTCTACAAAATCTTGCACTTTCTTGGGTCCAGAATAAGTAACAGGCAATGACATTAGGTCTAGTGGTCCCCGTGGTTGAGCTGAATAAACCACCTGGAATGGACTAAATCCGGTACTACGATTGACAGCATTGATTATGGGCAAATTCAGCTTGATAAAGTTTTTGATCCCAAGCTTTCACATTTTCACCCACGAGGCACCGCAACAAATTACCGAGCGAACGATTAACAACTTCAGTTTGCCCATCCGTCTGAGGGTGATAGGCCCTACTGAAATTGAGCTGAGTATTCACCATCTTCCACAAACTACGCCAAAAGTGACTGAGGAAACGAGTGTCCCGGTCAGACACGATGGACGTTGGTAAACCATGTAACCTGTAAATATCACGGAAGAACAACTGAGCTACATTAACTGCATCCGTCGTCTTCTTACAAGGGATAAAATGCGCCATCTTTGAAAACCGATCAACAACCACAAAAATCGAGTCATTACCACGTTGAGTACGTGGTAAACCCAACACAAAATCGATCAACAACCACAAAAGTCGTAGCCCTCGTTCCGGTCTTCGATTTGACTGGTAGCTCGTCCGAAACGGAGGCCTGTAACTCAAGTTATGCCCATTTCTGTGAGGCACGATCATGGGCCTCTAGAAATATAAGGGCCCGCTCCTCCACACTTGGGCCCGCATCATTCCCCCCTGGGTAGACGAAATTCGACCGCGAATTTGGACCATCTTCATCATCAGAAGAATCCTCATAATAAGGTAGCAAGTGTTTTACATTAAAAACATCAGAACAACGAATGTTACTTGGCAGCTTTAGACGATAAGCATTTGAGTTTATCTTCTCCACAATTTCCACAGGCCCAATCTTCTTAGCTGACAGTTTGTTGTATTCCCCAACCGAAAATCGATCCTTTGTTAAAACAGCCCACACAAAATCACCTTCTTCAAAATCAACTTGTCGACGCTTTTTATCAGCAGCTTGCTTATACTTAGAATTGGCTCGAACTAAGTTGTCATGCACAGTTTTGTGAACTTCATGTAATCCTTCTACAAAATCTTGCACTTTCTTGGGTCCAGAATAAGTAACAGGCAATGACATTAGGTCTAGTGGTCCCCGTGGTTGAGCAGAATAAACCACCTGGAATGGACTAAATCCGGTACTACGATTGACAGCATTGATTATGGGTAAATTCAGCTTGATAAAGTTTTTGATCCCAAGCTTTCACATTTTCACCCACGAGGCACCGCAACAAATTACCGAGCGAACGATTAACAACTTCAGTTTGCCCATCCGTCTGAGGGTGATAGGCCCTACTGAAATTGAGCTGAGTATTCACCATCTTCCACAAACTACGCCAAAAGTGACTGAGGAAACGAGTGTCCCGGTCAGACACGATGGACGTTGGTAAACCATGTAACCTGTAAATATCACGGAAGAACAACTGAGCTACATTAACTGCATCCGTCGTCTTCTTACAAGGGATAAAATGCGCCATCTTTGAAAACCGATCAACAACCACAAAAATCGAGTCATTACCACGTTGAGTACGTGGTAAACCCAACACAAAATTGATCAACAACCACAAAAGTCGTAGCCCTCGTTCCGGTCTTCGATTTGACTGGTAGCTCGTCCGAAACGGAGGCCTGTAACTCAAGTTATGCCCATTTCTGTGAGGCACGATCATGGGCCTCTAGAAATATAAGGGCCCGCTCCTCCACACTTGGGCCCGCATCATTCCCCCCTGGGTAGACGAAATTCGACCGCGAATTTGGACCATCTTCATCATCAGAAGAATCCTCATAATAAGGTAGCAAGTGTTTTACATTAAAAACATCAGAACAACGAATGTTACTTGGCAGCTTTAGACGATAAGCATTTGAGTTTATCTTCTCCACAATTTCCACAGGCCCAATCTTCTTAGCTGACAGTTTGTTGTATTCCCCAACCGAAAATCGATCCTTTGTTAAAACAGCCCACACAAAATCACCTTCTTCAAAATCAACTTGTCGACGCTTTTTATCAGCAGCTTGCTTATACTTAGAATTGGCTCGAACTAAGTTGTCATGCACAGTTTTGCGAACTTCATGTAATCCTTCTACAAAATCTTGCACTTTCTTGGGTCCAGAATAAGTAACAGGCAATGACACTAGGTCTAGTGGTCCCCGTGGTTGAGCAGAATAAACCACCTGGAATGGACTAAATCCGGTACTACGATTGACAGCATGATTATGGGCAAATTCAGCTTGATAAAGTTTTTGATCCCAAGCTTTCACATGTTCACCTACTAGGCACCGCAACAAATTACCGAGCGAACGATTAACAACTTCAGTTTGCCCATCCGTCTGAGGGTGATAGGCGCTACTGAAATTGAGCTGAGTATTCACCATCTTCCACAAACTACGCCAAAAGTGACTGAGGAAACGAGTGTCCCGATCAGACACGATGGACGTTGGTAAACCATGTAACCTGTAAATATCACGGAAGAACAACTGAGCTACATTAACTGCATCCGTCGTCTTCTTACAAGGGATAAAATGCGCCATCTTTGAAAACCGATCAACAACCACAAAAATCGAGTCATTACCACGTTGAGTACGTGGTAAACCCAACACAAAATCGATCAACAACCACAAAAGTCGTAGCCCTCGTTCCGGTCTTCGATTTGACTGGTAGCTCGTCCGAAACGGAGGCCTGTAACTCAAGTTATGCCCATTTCTTTGAGGCACGATCATAGGCCTCTAGAAATATAAGGGCCCGCTCCTCCACACTTGGGCCCGCATCATTCCCCCCTGGGTAGACGAAATTCGACCGCGAATTTGGACCAACTTCATCATCAGAAGAATCCTCATAATAAGGTAGCAAGTGTTTTACATTAAAAACATCAGAACAACGAATGTTACTTGGCAGCTTTAGACGATAAGCATTTGAGTTTATCTTCTCCACAATTTCCACAGGCCCAATCTTCTTAGCTGACAGTTTGTTGTATTCCCCAACCGAAAATCGATCCTTTGTTAAAACGGCCCACACAAAATCACCTTCTTCAAAATCAACTTGTCGACGCTTTTTATCAGCAGCTTGCTTATACTTAGAATTGGCTCGAACTAAGTTGTCATGCACAGTTTTGTGAACTTCATGTAATCCTTCTACAAAATCTTGCACTTTCTTGGGTCTAGAATAAGTAACAGGCAATGACATTAGGTCTAGTGGTCCCCGTGGTTGAGCAGAATAAACCACCTGGAATGGACTAAATCCGGTACTACGATTGACAGCATTGATTATGGGCAAATTCAGCTTGATAAAGTTTTTGATCCCAAGCTTTCACATTTTCACCCACGAGGCACCGCAACAAATTACCGAGCGAACGATTAACAACTTCAGTTTGCCCATCCGTCTGAGGGTGATAGGCCCTACTGAAATTGAGCTGAGTATTCACCATCTTCCACAAACTACGCCAAAAGTGACTGAGGAAACGAGTGTCCCGGTCAGACACGATGGACGTTGGTAAACCATGTAACCTGTAAATATCACGGAAGAACAACTGAGCTACATTAACTGCATCCGTCGTCTTCTTACAAGGGATAAAATGCGCCATCTTTGAAAACCGATCAACAACCACAAAAATCGAGTCATTACCACGTTGAGTACGTGGTAAACCCAACACAAAATTGATCAACAACCACAAAAGTCGTAGCCCTCGTTCCGGTCTTCGATTTGACTGGTAGCTCGTCCGAAACGGAGGCCTGTAACTCAAGTTATGCCCATTTCTGTGAGGCACGATCATGGGCCTCTAGAAATATAAGGGCCCGCTCCTCCACACTTGGGCCCGCATCATTCCCCCCTGGGTAGACGAAATTCGACCGCGAATTTGGACCATCTTCATCATCAGAAGAATCCTCATAATAAGGTAGCAAGTGTTTTACATTAAAAACATCAGAACAACGAATGTTACTTGGCAGCTTTAGACGATAAGCATTTGAGTTTATCTTCTCCACAATTTCCACAGGCCCAATCTTCTTAGCTGACAGTTTGTTGTATTCCCCAACCGAAAATCGATCCTTTGTTAAAACAGCCCACACAAAATCACCTTCTTCAAAATCAACTTGTCGACGCTTTTTATCAGCAGCTTGCTTATACTTAGAATTGGCTCGAACTAAGTTGTCATGCACAGTTTTGCGAACTTCATGTAATCCTTCTACAAAATCTTGCACTTTCTTGGGTCCAGAATAAGTAACAGGCAATGACACTAGGTCTAGTGGTCCCCGTGGTTGAGCAGAATAAACCACCTGGAATGGACTAAATCCGGTACTACGATTGACAGCATGATTATGGGCAAATTCAGCTTGATAAAGTTTTTGATCCCAAGCTTTCACATGTTCACCTACTAGGCACCGCAACAAATTACCGAGCGAACGATTAACAACTTCAGTTTGCCCATCCGTCTGAGGGTGATAGGCGCTACTGAAATTGAGCTGAGTATTCACCATCTTCCACAAACTACGCCAAAAGTGACTGAGGAAACGAGTGTCCCGATCAGACACGATGGACGTTGGTAAACCATGTAACCTGTAAATATCACGGAAGAACAACTGAGCTACATTAACTGCATCCGTCGTCTTCTTACAAGGGATAAAATGCGCCATCTTTGAAAACCGATCAACAACCACAAAAATCGAGTCATTACCACGTTGAGTACGTGGTAAACCCAACACAAAATCGATCAACAACCACAAAAGTCGTAGCCCTCGTTCCGGTCTTCGATTTGACTGGTAGCTCGTCCGAAACGGAGGCCTGTAACTCAAGTTATGCCCATTTCTTTGAGGCACGATCATAGGCCTCTAGAAATATAAGGGCCCGCTCCTCCACACTTGGGCCCGCATCATTCCCCCCTGGGTAGACGAAATTCGACCGCGAATTTGGACCAACTTCATCATCAGAAGAATCCTCATAATAAGGTAGCAAGTGTTTTACATTAAAAACATCAGAACAACGAATGTTACTTGGCAGCTTTAGACGATAAGCATTTGAGTTTATCTTCTCCACAATTTCCACAGGCCCAATCTTCTTAGCTGACAGTTTGTTGTATTCCCCAACCGAAAATCGATCCTTTGTTAAAACAGCCCACACAAAATCACCTTCTTCAAAATCAACTTGTCGACGCTTTTTATCAGCAGCTTGCTTATACTTAGAATTGGCTCGAACTAAGTTGTCATGCACAGTTTTGTGAACTTCATGTAATCCTTCTACAAAATCTTGCACTTTCTTGGGTCTAGAATAAGTAACAGGCAATGACATTAGGTCTAGTGGTCCCCGTGGTTGAGCAGAATAAACCACCTGGAATGGACTAAATCCGGTACTACGATTGACAGCATTGATTATGGGCAAATTCAGCTTGATAAAGTTTTTGATCCCAAGCTTTCACATTTTCACCCACGAGGCACCGCAACAAATTACCGAGCGAACGATTAACAACTTCAGTTTGCCCATCCGTCTGAGGGTGATAGGCCCTACTGAAATTGAGCTGAGTATTCACCATCTTCCACAAACTACGCCAAAAGTGACTGAGGAAACGAGTGTCCCGGTCAGACACGATGGACGTTGGTAAACCATGTAACCTGTAAATATCACGGAAGAACAACTGAGCTACATTAACTGCATCCGTCGTCTTCTTACAAGGGATAAAATGCGCCATCTTTGAAAACCGATCAACAACCACAAAAATCGAGTCATTACCACGTTGAGTACGTGGTAAACCCAACACAAAATCGATCAACAACCACAAAAGTCGTAGCCCTCGTTCCGTTCTTCGATTTGACTGGTAGCTCGTCCGTAACGGAGGCCTGTAACTCAAGTTATGCCCATTTCTGTGAGGCACGATCATAGGCCTCTAGAAATATAAGGGCCCGCTCCTCCACACTTGGGCCCGCATCATTCCCCCTGGGTAGACGAAATTCGACCGCGAATTTGGACCAACTTCATCATCAGAAGAATCCTCATAATAAGGTAGCAAGTGTTTTACATTAAAAACATCAGAACAACGAATGTTACTTGGCAGCTTTAGACGATAAGCATTTGAGTTTATCTTCTCCACAATTTCCACAGGCCCAATCTTCTTAGCTGACAGTTTGTTGTATTCCCCAACCGAAAATCGATCCTTTGTTAAAACAGCCCACACAAAATCACCTTCTTCAAAATCAACTTGTCGACGCTTTTTATCAGCAGCTTGCTTATACTTAGAATTGGCTCGAACTAAGTTGTCATGCACAGTTTTGTGAACTTCATGTAATCCTTCTACAAAATCTTGCACTTTCTTGGGTCCAGAATAAGTAACAGGCAATGACATTAGGTCTAGTGGTCCCCGTGGTTGAGCAGAATAAACCACCTGGAATGGACTAAATCCGGTACTACGATTGACAGCATTGATTATGGGCAAATTCAGCTTGATAAAGTTTTTGATCCCAAGCTTTCACATTTTCACCCACGAGGCACCGCAACAAATTACCGAGCGAACGATTAACAACTTCAGTTTGCCCATCCGTCTGAGGGTGATAGGCCCTACTGAAATTGAGCTGAGTATTCACCATCTTCCACAAACTACGCCAAAAGTGACTGAGGAAACGAGTGTCCCGGTCAGACACGATGGACGTTGGTAAACCATGTAACCTGTAAATATCACGGAAGAACAACTGAGCTACATTAACTGCATCCGTCGTCTTCTTACAAGGGATAAAATGCGCCATCTTTGAAAACCGATCAACAACCACAAAAATCGAGTCATTACCACGTTGAGTACGTGGTAAACCCAAAACAAAATCGATCAACAACCACAAAAGTCGTAGCCCTCGTTCCGGTCTTCGATTTGACTGGTAGCTCGTCCGAAACGGAGGCCTGTAACTCAAGTTATGCCCATTTCTGTGAGGCACGATCATGGGCCTCTAGAAATATAAGGGCCCGCTCCTCCACACTTGGGCCCGCATCATTCCCCCCTGGGTAGACGAAATTTGACCGCGAATTTGGACCAACTTCATCATCAGAAGAATCCTCATAATAAGGTAGCAAGTGTTTTACATTAAAAACATCAGAACAACGAATGTTACTTGGCAGCTTTAGACGATAAGCATTTGAGTTTATCTTCTCCACAATTTCCATAGGCCCAATCTTCTTAGCTGACAGTTTGTTGTATTCCCCAACCGAAAATCAATCCTTTGTTAAAACAGCCCACACAAAATCACCTTCTTCAAAATCAACTTGTCGACGCTTTTTATCAGCAGCTTGCTTATACTTAGAATTGGCTCGAACTAAGTTGTCATGCACAGTTTTGTGAACTTCATGTAATCCTTCTACAAAATCTTGCACTTTCTTGGGTCCAGAATAAGTAACAGGCAATGACATTAGGTCTAGTGGTCCCCGTGGTTGAGCAGAATAAACCACCTGGAATGGACTAAATCCGGTACTACGATTGAGAGCATTGATTATGGGCAAATTCAGCTTGATAAAGTTTTTGATCCCAAGCTTTCACATTTTCACCCACGAGGCACCGCAACAAATTACCGAGCGAACGATTAACAACTTCAGTTTGCCCATCCATCTGAGGGTGATAGGCGCTACTGAAATTGAGCTGAGTATTCACCATCTTCCACAATCTACGCCAAAAGTGACTGAGGAAACGAGTGTCCCGGTCAGACACGATGGACGTTGGTAAACCATGTAACCTGTAAATATCACGGAAGAACAACTGAGCTACATTAACTGCATCCGTCGTCTTCTTACAAGGGATAAAATGCGCCATCTTTGAAAACCGATCAACAACCACAAAAATCGAGTCATTACCACGTTGAGTACGTGGTAAACCCAACACAAAATCGATCAACAACCACAAAAGTCGTAGCCCTCGTTCCGGTCTTCGATTTGACTGGTAGCTCGTCCGAAACGGAGGCCTGTAACTCAAGTTATGCCCATTTCTGTGAGGCACGATCATAGGCCTCTAGAAATATAAGGGCCCGCTCCTCCACACTTGGGCCCGCATCATTCCCCCCTGGGTAGACGAAATTCGACCGCGAATTTGGACCAACTTCATCATCAGAAGAATCCTCATAATAAGGTAGCAAGTGTTTTACATTAAAAACATCAGAACAACGAATGTTACTTGGCAGCTTTAGACGATAAGCATTTGAGTTTATCTTCTCCACAATTTCCACAGGCCCAATCTTCTTAGCTGACAGTCTGTTGTATTCCCCAACCGAAAATCGATCCTTTGTTAAAACAGCCCACACAAAATCGCCTTCTTCAAAATCAACTTGTCGACGCTTTTTATCAGCAGCTTGCTTATACTTAGAATTGGCTCGAACTAAGTTGTCATGCACAGTTTTGCGAACTTCATGTAATCCTTCTACAAAATCTTGCACTTTCTTGGGTCCAGAATAAGTAACAGGCAAAGACATTAGGTCTAGTGGTCCCCGTGGTTGAGCAGAATAAACCACCTGGAATGGACTAAATCCGGTACTACGATTGACAGCATTGATTATGGGCAAATTCAGCTTGATAAAGTTTTTGATCCCAAGCTTTCACATGTTCACCCACTAGGCACCGCAACAAATTACCGAGCGAACGATTAACAACTTCAGTTTGCCCATCCGTCTGAGGGTGATAGGCGCTACTGAAATTGAGCTGAGTATTCACCATCTTCCACAAACTACGCCAAAAGTGACTGAGGAAACGAGTCTCCCGGTCAGACACGATGCACGTTGGTAAACCATGTAACCTGTAAATATCACGGAAGAACAACTGAGCTACATTAACTGCATCCGTCGTCTTCTTACAAGGGATAAAATGCGCCATCTTTGAAAACCGATCAACAACCACAAAAATCGAGTCATTACCACGTTGAGTACGTGGTAAACCCAACACAAAATCGATCAACAACCACAAAAGTCGTAGCCCTCGTTCCGGTCTTCGATTTGACTGGTAGCTCGTCCGAAACGGAGGCCTGTAACTCAAGTTATGCCCATTTCTGTGAGGCACGATCATAGGCCTCTAGAAATATAAGGGCCCGCTCCTCCACACTTGGGCCCGCATCATTCCCCCCTGGGTAGACGAAATTCGACCGCGAATTTGGACCAACTTCATCATCAGAAGAATCCTCATAATAAGGTAGCAAGTGTTTTACATTAAAAACATCAGAACAACGAATGTTACTTGGCAGCTTTAGACGATAAGCATTTGAGTTTATCTTCTCCACAATTTCCACAGGCCCAATCTTCTTAGCTGACAGTTTGTTGTATTCCCCAACCGAAAATCGATCCTTTGTTAAAACAGCCCACACAAAATCGCCTTCTTCAAAATCAACTTGTCGACGCTTTTTATCAGCAGCTTGCTTATACTTAGAATTGGCTCGAACTAAGTTGTCATGCACAGTTTTGCGAACTTCATGTAATCCTTCTACAAAATCTTGCACTTTCTTGGGTCCAGAATAAGTAACAGGCAATGACATTAGGTCTAGTGGTCCCCGTGGTTGAGCAGAATACACCACCTGGAATGGACTAAATCCGGTACTACGATTGACAGCATTGATTATGGGCAAATTCAGCTTGATAAAGTTTTTGATCCCAAGCTTTCACATGTTCACCCACTAGGCACCGCAACAAATTACCGAGCGAACGATTAACAACTTCAGTTTGCCCATCCGTCTGAGGGTGATAGGCGCTACTGAAATTGAGCTGAGTATTCACCATCTTCCACAAACTACGCCAAAAGTGACTGAGGAAACGAGTGTCCCGGTCAGACACGATGCACGTTGGTAAACCATGTAACCTGTAAATATCACGGAAGAACAACTGAGCTACATTAACTGCATCCGTCGTCTTCTTACAAGGGATAAAATGCG
The DNA here is from genome assembly GCA_030867185.1 of Tagetes erecta. Taxonomy (NCBI): domain Eukaryota; kingdom Viridiplantae; phylum Streptophyta; class Magnoliopsida; order Asterales; family Asteraceae; genus Tagetes; species Tagetes erecta. Next base: position 59,779,097 of record CM061486.1, on the reverse strand, counting down.
CCATCTTTGAAAACCGATCAACAACCACAAAAATCGAGTCATTACCACGTTGAGTACGTGGTAAACCCAACACAAAAACGATCAACAACCACAAAAGTCGTAGCGCTCGTTTCGGTCTTCGATTTGACTGGTAGCTCGTCCGAAACGGAGGCCTGTAACTCAAGTTATGCCCATTTATGTGAGGCACGATCATGGGCCTCTAGAAATATAAGGGTCCGCTCCTCCACACTTGGGCCCGCATCATTCCCCCCTGGGTAGACGAAATTCGACCGCGAATTTGGACCAACTTCATCATCAGAAGAATCCTCATAATAAGGTAGCAAGTGTTTTACATTAAAAACATCAGAACAACGAATGTTACTTGCCAGCTTTAGACGATAAGCATTTGAGTTTATCTTCTCCACAATTTCCACAGGCCCAATCTTCTTAGCTGACAGTTTGTTGTATTCCCTAACCGAAAATCGATCCTTTGTTAAAACAGCCCACACAAAATCACCTTCTTCAAAATCAACTTGTCGACGCTTTTTATCAGCAGCTTGCTTATACTTAGAATTGGCTCGAACTAAGTTGTCATGCACAGTTTTGCGAACTTCATGTAATCCTTCTACAAAATCTTGCACTTTCTTGGGTGCAGAATAAGTAACAGGCAATGACACTAGGTCTAGTGGTCCCCGTGGTTGAGCAGAATAAACCACCTGGAATGGACTAAATCCGGTACTACGATTGACAGCATGATTATGGGCAAATTCAGCTTGATAAAGTTTTTGATCCCAAGCTTTCACATGTTCACCTACTAGGCACCGCAACAAATTACCGAGCGAACGATTAACAACTTCAGTTTGCCCATCCGTCTGAGGGTGATAGGCGCTACTGAAATTGAGCTGAGTATTCACCATCTTCCACAAACTACGCCAAAAGTGACTGAGGAAACGAGTCTCCCGGTCAGACACGATGGACGTTGGTAAACCATGTAACCTGTAAATATCACGGAAGAACAACTGAGCTACATTAACTGCATCCGTCGTCTTCTTACAAGGGATAAAATGCGCCATCTTTGAAAACCGATCAACAACCACAAAAATCGAGTCATTACCACGTTGAGTACGTGGTAAACCCAACACAAAATCGATCAACAACCACAAAAGTCGTAGCCCTCGTTCCGGTCTTCGATTTGACTGGTAGCTCGTCCGAAACGGAGGCCTGTAACTCAAGTTATGCCCATTTCTGTGAGGCACGATCATAGGCCTCTAGAAATATAAGGGCCTGCTCCTCCACACTTGGGCCCGCATCATTCCCCCCTGGGTAGACGAAATTCGACAGCGAATTTGGACCAACTTCATCATCAGAAGAATCCTCATAATAAGGTAGCAAGTGTTTTACATTAAAAACATCAGAACAACGAATGTTACTTGGCAGCTTTAGACGATAAGCATTTGAGTTTATCTTCTCCACAATTTCCACAGGCCCAATCTTCTTAGCTGACAGTTTGTTGTATTCCCCAACCGAAAATCGATCCTTTGTTAAAACAGCCCACACAAAATCACCTTCTTCAAAATCAACTTGTCGACGCTTTTTATCAGCAGCATGCTTATACTTATAATTGGCTCGAACTAAGTTGTCATGCACAGTTTTGCGAACTTCATGTAATCCTTCTACAAAATCTTGCACTTTCTTGGGTCCAGAATAAGTAACAGGCAATGACATTAGGTCTAGTGGTCCCCGTGGTTGAGCAGAATAAACCACCTGGAATGGACTAAATCCGGTACTACGATTGACAGCATTGATTATGGGCAAATTCAGCTTGATAAAGTTTTTGATCCCAAGCTTTCACATGTTCACCCACTAGGCACCGCAACAAATTACCGAGCGAACGATTAACAACTTCAGTTTGCCCATCCGTCTGAGGGTGATAGGCGCTACTGAAATTGAGCTGAGTATTCACCATCTTCCACAAACTACGCCAAAAGTGACTGAGGAAACGAGTCTCCCGGTCAGACACGATGGACGTTGGTAAACCATGTAACCTGTAAATATCACGGAAGAACAACTGAGCTACATTAACTGCATCCGTCGTCTTCTTACAAGGGATAAAATGCGCCATCTTTGAAAACCGATCAACAACCACAAAAATCGAGTCATTACCACGTTGAGTACGTGGTAAACCCAACACAAAATCGATCAACAACCACAAAAGTCGTAGCGCTCGTTCCGGTCTTCGATTTGACTGGTAGCTCGTCCGAAACGGAGGCCTGTAACTCAAGTTATGCCCATTTCTGTGAGGCACGATCATAGGCCTCTAGAAATATAAGGGCCCGCTCCTCCACACTTGGGCCCGCATCATTCCCCCCTGGGTAGACGAAATTCGACCGCGAATTTGGACCAACTTCATCATCAGAAGAATCCTCATAATAAGGTAGCAAGTGTTTTACATTAAAAACATCAGAACAACGAATGTTACTTGGCAGCTTTAGACGATAAGCATTTGAGTTTATCTTCTCCACAATTTCCACAGGCCCAATCTTCTTAGCTGACAGTTTGTTGTATTCCCCAACCGAAAATCGATCCTTTGTTAAAACAGCCCACACAAAATCACCTTCTTCAAAATCAACTTGTCGACGCTTTTTATCAGCAGCTTGCTTATACTTATAATTGGCTCGAACTAAGTTGTCATGCACAGTTTTGCGAACTTCATGTATTCTTTCTACAAAATCTTGCACTTTCTTGGGTCCAGAATAAGTAACAGGCAATGACATTAGGTCTAGTGGTCCCCGTGGTTGAGCAGAATAAACCACCTGGAATGGACTAAATCCGGTACTACGATTGACAGCATTGATTATGGGCAAATTCAGCTTGATAAAGTTTTTGATCCCAAGCTTTCACATGTTCACCCACTAGGCACCGCAACAAATTACCGAGCGAACGATTAACAACTTCAGTTTGCCCATCCGTCTGAGGGTGATAGGCGCTACTGAAATTGAGCTGAGTATTCACCATCTTCCACAAACTACGCCAAAAGTGACTGAGGAAACGAGTGTCCCGGTCAGACACGATGCACGTTGGTAAACCATGTAACCTGTAAATATCACGGAAGAACAACTAAGCTACATTAACTGCATCCGTCGTCTTCTTACAAGGGATAAAATGCGCCATCTTTGAAAACCGATCAACAACCACAAAAATCGAGTCATTACCACGTTGAGTACGTGGTAAACCCAACACAAAAACGATCAACAACCACAAAAGTCGTAGCGCTCGTTCCGGTCTTCGATTTGACTGGTAGCTCGTCCGAAACGGAGGCCTGTAACTCAAGTTATGCCCATTTATGTGAGGCACGATCATGGGCCTCTAGAAATATAAGGGTCCGCTCCTCCACACTTGGGCCCGCATCATTCCCCCCTGGGTAGACGAAATTCGACCGCGAATTTGGACCAACTTCATCATCAGAAGAATCCTCATAATAAGGTAGCAAGTGTTTTACATTAAAAACATCAGAACAACGAATGTTACTTGGCAGCTTTAGACGATAAGCATTTGAGTTTATCTTCTCCACAATTTCCACAGGCCCAATCTTCTTAGCTGACAGTTTGTTGTATTCCCCAACCGAAAATCGATCCTTTGTTAAAACAGCCCACACAAAATCACCTTCTTCAAAATCAACTTGTCGACGCTTTTTATCAGCAGCTTGCTTATACTTAGAATTGGCTCGAACTAAGTTGTCATGCACAGTTTTGCGAACTTCATGTAATCCTTCTACAAAATCTTGCACTTTCTTGGGTGCAGAATAAGTAACAGGCAATGACACTAGGTCTAGTGGTCCCCGTGGTTGAGCAGAATAAACCACCTGGAATGGACTAAATCCGGTACTACGATTGACAGCATGATTATGGGCAAATTCAGCTTGATAAAGTTTTTGATCCCAAGCTTTCACATGATCACCTACTAGGCACCGCAACAAATTACCGAGCGAACGATTAACAACTTCAGTTTGCCCATCCGTCTGAGGGTGATAGGCGCTATTGAAATTGAGCTGAGTATTCACCATCTTCCACAAACTACGCCAAAAGTGACTGAGGAAACGAGTCTCCCGGTCAGACACGATGGACGTTGGTAAACCATGTAACCTGTAAATATCACGGAAGAACAACTGAGCTACATTAACTGCATCCGTCGTCTTCTTACAAGGGATAAAATGCGCCATCTTTGAAAACCGATCAACAACCACAAAAATCGAGTCATTACCACGTTGAGTACGTGGTAAACCCAACACAAAATCGATCAACAACCACAAAAGTCGTAGCCCTCGTTCCGGTCTTCGATTTGACTGGTAGCTCGTCCGAAACGGAGGCCTGTAACTCAAGTTATGCCCATTTCTGTGAGGCACGATCATAGGCCTCTAGAAATATAAGGGCCCGCTCCTCCACACTTGGGCCCGCATCATTCCCCCCTGGGTAGACGAAATTCGACAGCGAATTTGGACCAACTTCATCATCAGAAGAATCCTCATAATAAGGTAGCAAGTGTTTTACATTAAAAACATCAGAACAACGAATGTTACTTGGCAGCTTTAGACGATAAGCATTTGAGTTTATCTTCTCCACAATTTCCACAGGCCCAATCTTCTTAGCTGACAGTTTGTTGTATTCCCCAACCGAAAATCGATCCTTTGTTAAAACAGCCCACACAAAATCACCTTCTTCAAAATCAACTTGTCGACGCTTTTTATCAGCAGCATGCTTATACTTATAATTGGCTCGAACTAAGTTGTCATGCACAGTTTTGCGAACTTCATGTAATCCTTCTACAAAATCTTGCACTTTCTTGGGTCCAGAATAAGTAACAGGCAATGACATTAGGTCTAGTGGTCCCCGTGGTTGAGCAGAATAAACCACCTGGAATGGACTAAATCCGGTACTACGATTGACAGCATTGATTATGGGCAAATTCAGCTTGATAAAGTTTTTGATCCCAAGCTTTCACATGTTCACCCACTAGGCACCGCAACAAATTACCGAGCGAACGATTAACAACTTCAGTTTGCCCATCCGTCTGAGGGTGATAGGCGCTACTGAAATTGAGCTGAGTATTCACCATCTTCCACAAACTACGCCAAAAGTGACTGAGGAAACGAGTGTCCCGGTCAGACACGATGGACGTTGGTAAACCATGTAACCTGTAAATATCACGGAAGAACAACTGAGCTACATTAACTGCATCCGTCGTCTTCTTACAAGGGATAAAATGCGCCATCTTTGAAAACCGATCAACAACCACAAAAATCGAGTCATTACCACGTTGAGTACGTGGTAAACCCAACACAAAATCGATCAACAACCACAAAAGTCGTAGCGCTCGTTCCGGTCTTCGATTTGACTGGTAGCTCGTCCGAAACGGAGGCCTGTAACTCAAGTTATGCCCATTTCTGTGAGGCACGATCATAGGCCTCTAGAAATATAAGGGCCCGCTCCTCCACACTTGGGCCCGCATCATTCCCCCCTGGGTAGACGAAATTCGACCGCGAATTTGGACCAACTTCATCATCAGAAGAATCCTCATAATAAGGTAGCAAGTGTTTTACATTAAAAACATCAGAACAACGAATGTTACTTGGCAGCTTTAGACGATAAGCATTTGAGTTTATCTTCTCCACAATTTCCACAGGCCCAATCTTCTTAGCTGACAGTTTGTTGTATTCCCCAACCGAAAATCGATCCTTTGTTAAAACAGCCCACACAAAATCACCTTCTTCAAAATCAACTTGTCGACGCTTTTTATCAGCAGCATGCTTATACTTATAATTGGCTCGAACTAAGTTGTCATGCACAGTTTTGCGAACTTCATGTAATCCTTCTACAAAATCTTGCACTTTCTTGGGTCCAGAATAAGTAACAGGCAATGACATTAGGTCTAGTGGGCCCCGTGGTTGAGCAGAATAAACCACCTGGAATGGACTAAATCCGGTACTACGATTGACAGCATTGATTAAGGGCAAATTCAGCTTGATAAAGTTTTTGATCCCAAGCTTTCACATGTTCACCCACTAGGCACCGCAACAAATTACCGAGCGAACGATTAACAACTTCAGTTTGCCCATCCGTCTGACGGTGATAGGCGCTACTGAAATTGAGCTGAGTATTCACCATCTTCCACAAACTACGCCAAAAGTGACTGAGGAAACGAGTCTCCCGGTCAGACACGATGGACGTTGGTAAACCATGTAACCTGTAAATATCACGGAAGAACAACTGAGCTACATTAACTGCATCCGTCGTCTTCTTACAAGGGATAAAATGCGCCATCTTTGAAAACCGATCAACAACCACAAAAATCGAGTCATTACCACGTTGAGTACGTGGTAAACCCAACACAAAATCGATCAACAACCACAAAAGTCGTAGCGCTCGTTCCGGTCTTCGATTTGACTGGTAGCTCGTCCGAAACGGAGGCCTGTAACTCAAGTTATGCCCATTTCTGTGAGGCACGATCATAGGCCTCTAGAAATATAAGGGCCCGCTCCTCCACACTTGGGCCCGCATCATTCCCCCCTGGGTAGACGAAATTCGACCGCGAATTTGGACCAACTTCATCATCAGAAGAATCCTCATAATAAGGTAGCAAGTGTTTTACATTAAAAACATCAGAACAACGAATGTTACTTGGCAGCTTTAGACGATAAGCATTTGAGTTTATCTTCTCCACAATTTCCACAGGCCCAATCTTCTTAGCTGACATTTTGTTGTATTCCCCAACCGAAAATCGATCCTTTGTTAAAACAGCCTACACAAAATCACCTTCTTCAAAATCAACTTGTCGACGCTTTTTATCAGCAGCTTGCTTATACTTATAATTGGCTCGAACTAAGTTGTCATGCACAGTTTTGCGAACTTCATGTATTCCTTCTACAAAATCTTGCACTTTCTTGGGTCCAGAATAAGTAACAGGCAATGACATTAGGTCTAGTGGTCCCCGTGGTTGAGCAGAATAAACCACCTGGAATGGACTAAATCCGGTACTACGATTGACAGCATTGATTATGGGCAAATTCAGCTTGATAAAGTTTTTGATCCCAAGCTTTCACATGTTCACCCACTAGGCACCGCAACAAATTACTGAGCGAACGATTAACAACTTCAGTTTGCCCATCCGTCTGAGGGTGATAGGCGCTACTGAAATTGAGCTGAGTATTCACCATCTTCCACAAACTACGCCAAAAGTGACTGAGGAAACGAGTGTCCCGGTCAGACACGATGCACGTTGGTAAACCATGTAACCTGTAAATATCACGGAAGAACAACTGAGCTACATTAACTGCATCCGTCGTCTTCTTACAAGGGATAAAATGCGCCATCTTTGAAAACCGATCAACAACCACAAAAATCGAGTCATTACCACGTTGAGTACGTGGTAAACCCAACACAAAAACGATCAACAACCACAAAAGTCGTAGCGCTCGTTCCGGTCTTCGATTTGACTGGTAGCTCGTCCGAAACGGAGGCCTGTAACTCAAGTTATGCCCATTTATGTGAGGCACGATCATGGGCCTCTAGAAATATAAGGGTCCGCTCCTCCACACTTGGGCCCGCATCATTCCCCCCTGGGTAGACGAAATTCGACCGCGAATTTGGACCAACTTCATCATCAGAAGAATCCTCATAATAAGATAGCAAGTGTTTTACATTAAAAACATCAGAACAACGAATGTTACTTGGCAGCTTTAGACGATAAGCATTTGAGTTTATCTTCTCCACAATTTCCACAGGCCCAATCTTCTTAGCTGACAGTTTGTTGTATTCCCCAACCGAAAATCGATCCTTTGTTAAAACAGCCCACACAAAATCACCTTCTTCAAAATCAACTTGTCGACGCTTTTTATCAGCAGCATGCTTATACTTATAATTGGCTCGAACTAAGTTGTCATGCACAGTTTTGTGAACTTCATGTAATCCTTCTACAAAATCTTGCACTTTCTTGGGTCTAGAATAAGTAACAGGCAATGACATTAGGTCTAGTGGTCCCCGTGGTTGAGCAGAATAAACCACCTGGAATGGACTAAATCCGGTACTACGATTGACAGCATGATTATGGGCAAATTCAGCTTGATAAAGTTTTTGATCCCAAGCTTTCACATGTTCACCCACTAGGCACCGCAACAAATTACCGAGCGAACGATTAACAACTTCAGTTTGCCCATCCGTCTGAGGGTGATAGTCGCTACTGAAATTGAGCTGAGTATTCACCATCTTCCACAAACTACGCCAAAAGTGACTGAGGAAACGAGTGTCCCGGTCAGACACGATGGACGTTGGTAAACCATGTAACCTGTAAATATCACGGAAGAACAACTGAGCTACATTAACTGCATCTGTCGTCTTCTTACAAGGGATAAAATGCGCCATCTTTGAAAACCGATCAACAACCACAAAAATCGAGTCATTACCACGTTGAGTACGTGGTAAACCCAACACAAAATCGATCAACAACCACAAAAGTCGTAGCCCTCGTTCCGGTCTTCGATTTGACTGGTAGCTCGTCCGAAACGGAGGCCTGAAACTCAAGTTATGCCCATTTCTGTGAGGCACGATCATGGGCCTCTAGAAATATAAGGGCACGCTCCTCCACACTTGGGCCCGCATCATTCCCCCCTGGGTAGACGAAATTCGACCGCGAATTTGGACCAACTTCATCATCAGAAGAATCCTCATAATAAGGTAGCAAGTGTTTTACATTAAAAACATCAGAACAACGAATGTTACTTGGCAGCTTTAGACGATAAGCATTTGAGTTTATCTTCTCCATAATTTCCACAGGCCCAATCTTCTTAGCTGACAGTTTGTTGTATTCCCCAACCGAAAATCGATCCTTTGTTAAAACAGCCCACACAAAATCACCTTCTTCAAAATCAACTTGTCGACGCTTTTTATCAGCAGCTTGCTTATACTTAGAATTGGCTCGAACTAAGTTGTCATGCACAGTTTTGCGAACTTCATGTAATCCTTCTACAAAATCTTGCACTTTCTTGGGTCCAGAATAAGTAACAGGCAATGACATTAGGTCTAGTGGTCCCCGTGGTTGAGCAGAATAAACCACCTGGAATGGACTAAATCCGGTACTACGATTGACAGCATTGATTATGGGCAAATTCAGCTTGATAAAGTTTTTGATCCCAAGCTTTCACATGTTCACCCACTAGGCACCGCAACAAATTACCGAGCGAACGATTAACAACTTCAGTTTGCCCATCCGTCTGAGGGTGATAGTCGCTACTGAAATTGAGCTGAGTATTCACCATCTTCCACAAACTACGCCAAAAGTGACTGAGGAAACGAGTGTCCCGGTCAGACATGATGGACGTTGGTAAACCATGTAACCTGTAAATATCACGGAAGAACAACTGAGCTACATTAACTGCATCCGTCGTCTTCTTACAAGGGATAAAATGCGCCATCTTTGAAAACGGATCAACAACCACAAAAATCGAGTCATTACCACGTTGAGTACGTGGTAAACCCAACACAAAATTGATCAACAACCACAAAAGTCGTAGCCCTCGTTCCGGTCTTCGATTTGACTGGTAGCTCGTCCGAAAGGGGGCCTGTAACTCAAGTTATGCCCATTTCTGTGAGGCACGATCATGGGCCTCTAGAAATATAAGGGCCCGCTCCTCCACATTTGGGCCCGCATCATTCCCCCCTGGGTAGACGAAATTCGACCGCGAATTTGGACCAACTTCATCATCAGAAGAATCCTCATAATAAGGTAGCAAGTGTTTTACATTAAAAACATCAGAACAACGAATGTTACTTGGCAGCTTTAGACGATAAGCATTTGAGTTTATCTTCTCCACAATTTCCACAGGCCCAATCTTCTTAGCTGACAGTTTGTTGTATTCCCCAACCGAAAATCGATCCTATGTGAAAACAGCCCACACAAAATCACCTTCTTCAAAATCAACTTGTCGACGCTTTTTATCAGCAGCATGCTTATACTTAGAATTGGCTCGAACTAAGTTGTCATGCACAGTTTAGTGAACTTCATGTAATCCTTCTACAAAATCTTGCACTTTCTTGGGTCCAGAATAAGTAACAGGCAATGACATTAGGTCTAGTGGTCCCCGTGGTTGAGCATAATAAACCACCTGGAATGGACTAAATCCGGTACTACGATTGACAGCATGATTATGGGCAAATTCAGCTTGATAAAGTTTTTGATCCCAAGCTTTCACATGTTCACCCACTAGGCACCGCAACAAATTACCGAGCGAACGATTAACAACTTCAGTTTGCCCATCCGTCTGAGGGTGATAGGCGCTACTGAAATTGAGCTGAGTATTCACCATCTTCCACAAACTACGCCAAAAGTGACTGAGGAAACGAGTGTCCCGGTCAGACACGATGGACGTTGGTAAACCATGTAACCTGTAAATATCATGGAAGAACAACTGAGCTACATTAACTGCATCCGTCGTCTTCTTACAAGGGATAAAATGCGCCATCTTTGAAAACCGATCAACAACCACAAAAATCGAGTCATTACCACGTTGAGTATGTGGTAAACCCAACACAAAATCGATCAATAACCACAAAAGTCGTAGCCCTCGTTCCGGTCTTCGATTTGACTGGTAGCTCGTCCGAACGGAGGCCTGTAACTCAAGTTATGCCCATTTCTGTGAGGCACGATCATGGGCCTCTAGAAATATAAGGGCCCGCTCCTCCACACTTGGGCCCGCATCATTCCCCCCTGGGTAGACGAAATTCGACCGCGAATTTGGACCAACTTCATCATCAGAAGAATCCTCATAATAAGGTAGCAAGTGTTTTACATTAAAAACATCAGAACAACGAATGTTACTTGGCAGCTTTAGACGATAAGCATTTGAGTTTATCTTCTCCACAATTTCCACAGGCCCAATCTTCTTAGCTGACAGTTTGTTGTATTCCCCAACCGAAAATCGATCCTTTGTTAAAACAGCCCACACAAAATCACCTTCTTCAAAATCAACTTGTCGACGCTTTTTATCAGCAGCTTGCTTATACTTAGAATTGGCTCGAACTAAGTTGTCATGCACAGTTTTGTGAACTTCATGTAATCCTTCTACAAAATCTTGCACTTTCTTGGGTCCAGAATAATTAACAGGCAATGACATTAGGTCTAGTGGTCCCCGTGGTTGAGCAGAATAAACCACCTGGAATGGACTAAATCCGGTACTACGATTGACAGCATGATTATGGGCAAATTCAGCTTGATAAAGTTTTTGATCCCAAGCTTTCACATGTTCACCCACTAGGCACCGCAACAAATTACCGAGCGAACGATTAACAACTTCAGTTTGCCCATCCGTCTGAGGGTGATAGGCGCTACTGAAATTGAGCTGAGTATTCACCATCTTCCACAAACTACGCCAAAAGTGACTGAGGAAACGAGTGTCCCGGTCAGACACGATGGACGTTGGTAAACCATGTAACCTGTAAATATCTCGGAAGAACAACTGAGCTACATTAACTGCATCCGTCGTCTTCTTACAAGGGATAAAATGCGCCATCTTTGAAAACCGATCAACAACCACAAAAATCGAGTCATTACCACGTTGAGTACGTGGTAAACCCAACACAAAATCGATCAATAACCACAAAAGTCATAGCCCTCGTTCCGGTCTTCGATTTGACTGGTAGCTCGTCCAAAACGGAGGCCTGTAACTCAAGTTATGCCCATTTCTGTGAGGCACGATCATGGGCCTCTAGAAATATAAGGGCCCGCTCCTCCACACTTGGGCCCGTATCATTCCCCCCTGGGTAGACGAAATTCGACCGCGAATTTGGACCAACTTCATCATCAGAAGAATCCTCATAATAAGGTAGCAAGTGTTTTACATTAAAAACATCAGAACAACAAATGTTACTTGGCAGCTTTAGACGATAAGCATTTGAGTTTATCTTCTCCACAATTTCCACAGGCCCAATCTTCTTAGCTGACAGTTTGTTGTATTCCCCAACCGAAAATCGATCCTTTGTTAAAACAGCCCACACAAAATCACCTTCTTCAAAATCAACTTGTCGACGCTTTTTATCAGCAGCTTGCTTATACTTAGAATTGGCTCGAACTAAGTTGTCATGCACAGTTTTGTGAACTTCAAGTAATCCTTCTACAAAATCTTGCACTTTCTTGGGTCCCGAATAAGTAGCAGGCAATGACATTAGGTCTAGTGGTCCCCGTGGTTGAGCATAATAAACCACCTGGAATGGACTAAATCCGGTACTACAATTGACAGCATGATTATGGGCAAATTCAGCTTGATAAAGTTTTTGATCCCAAGCTTTCTCATGTTCACCCACTAGGCACCGCAACAAATTACCGAGCGAACGATTAACAACTTCAGTTTGCCCATCCGTCTGAGGGTGATAGGCGCTACTGAAATTGAGCTGAGTATTCACCATCTTCCACAAACTACGCCAAAAGTGACTGAGGAAACGAGTGTCCCGGTCAGACACGATGGACGTTGGTAAACCATGTAACCTGTAAATATCACGGAAGAACAACTGAGCTACATTAACTGCATCCGTCGTCTTCTTACAAGGGATAAAATGCGCCATCTTTGAAAACCGATCAACAACCACAAAAATCGAGTCATTACCACGTTGAGTACGTGGTAAACCCAACACAAAATCGATCAACAACCACAAAAGTCGTAGCCCTCGTTCCGGTCTTCGATTTGACTGGTAGCTCGTCCGAAACGGAGGCCTGTAACTCAAGTTATGCCCATTTCTGTGAGGCACGATCATGGGCCTCTAGAAATATAAGGGCCCGCTCCTCCACACTTGGGCCCGCATCATTCCCCCCTGGGTAGACGAAATTCGACCGCGAATTTGGACCAACTTCATCATCAGAAGAATCCTCATAATAAGGTAGCAAGTGTTTTACATTAAAAACATCAGAACAACGAATGTTACTTGGCAGCTTTAGACGATAAGCATTTGAGTTTATCTTCTCCACAATTTCCACAGGCCCAATCTTCTTAGCTGACAGTTTGTTGTATTCCCCAACCGAAAATCGATCCTTTGTTAAAACAACCCACACAAAATCACCTTCTTCAAAATCAACTTGTCGACGCTTTTTATCACCAGCTTACTTATACTTAGAATTGGCTCGAACTAAGTTGTCATGCACAGTTTTGTGAACTTCATGTAATCCTTCTACAAAATCTTGCACTTTCTTGGGTCCAGAATAAGTAACAGGCAATGACATTAGGTCTAGTGGTCCCCGTGGTTGAGCAGAATAAACCACCTGGAATGGACTAAATCCGGTACTACGATTGACAGCATGATTATGGGCAAATTCAGCTTGATAAAGTGTTTGATCCCAAGCTTTCACATGTTCACCCACTAGGCACCGCAACAAATTACCGAGCGAACGATTAACAACTTCAGTTTGCCCATCCGTCTGAGGGTGATAGGCGCTACTGAAATTGAGCTGAGTATTCACCATCTTCCACAAACTACGCCAAAAGTGACTGAGGAAACGAGTGTCCCGGTCAGACACGATGGACGTTGGTAAACCATGTAACCTGTAAATATCTCGGAAGAACAACTGAGCTACATTAACTGCATCCGTCGTCTTCTTACAAGGGATAAAATGCGCCATCTTTGAAAACCGATCAACAACCACAAAAATCGAGTCATTACCACGTTGAGTACGTGGTAAACCCAACACAAAATCGATCAACAACCACAAAAGTCGTAGCCCTCGTTCCGGTCTTCGATTTGACTGGTAGCGTGTCCGAAACGGAGGCCTGAAACTCAAGTTATGCCCATTTCTGTGAGGCACGATCATGGGCCTCTAGAAATATAAGGGCCCGCTCCTCCACACTTGGGCCCGCATCATTCCCCCCTGGGTAGACGAAATTCGACCGCGAATTTGGACCAACTTCATCATCAGAAGAATCCTCATAATAAGGTAGCAAGTGTTTTACATTAAAAACATCAGAACAACGAATGTTACTTGGCAGCTTTAGACGATAAGCATTTGAGTTTATCTTCTCCACAATTTCCACAGGCCCAATCTTCTTAGCTGGCAGTTTGTTGTATTCCCCAACCGAAAATCGATCCTTTGTTAAAACAGCCCACACAAAATCACCTTCTTCAAAATCAACTTGTCGACGCTTTTTATCAGCAGCTTGCTTATACTTAGAATTGGCTCGAACTAAGTTGTCATGCACAGTTTTGTGAACTTCATGTAATCCTTCTACAAAATCTTGCACTTTCTTGGGTCCAGAATAAGTAACAGGCAATGACATTAGCTCTAGTGGTCCCCGTGGTTGAGCAGAATAAACCACCTGGAATGGACTAAATCCGGTACTACGATTGACAGCATGATTATGGGCAAATTCAGCTTGATAAAGTTTTTGATCCCAAGCTTTCACATGTTCACCCACTAGGCACCGCAACAAATTACCGAGCGAACGATTAACAACTTCAGTTTGCCCATCCGTCTGAGGGTGATAGGCGCTACTGAAACTGAGCTGAGTATTCACCATCTTCCACAAACTACGCCAAAAGTAACTGAGGAAACGAGTGTCCCGGTCAGACACGATGGACGTTGGTAAACCATGTAACCTGTAAATATCACGGAAGAACAACTGAGCTACATTAACTGCATCCGTCGTCTTCTTACAAGGGATAAAATGCGCCATCTTTGAAAACCGATCAACAACCACAAAAATCGAGTCATTAACACGTTGAGTACATGGTAAACCCAACACAAAATCGATCAACAACCACAAAAGTCGTAGCCCTCGTTCCGGTCTTCGATTTGACTGGTAGCTCGTTCGAAACGGAGGCCTGTAACTCAAGTTATGCCCATTTCTGTGAGGCACGATCATGGGCCTCTAGAAATATAAGGGCCCGCTCCTCCACACTTGGGCCCGCATCATTCCCCCCTGGGTAGACGAAATTCGACCGCGAATTTGGACCAACTTCATCATCAGAAGAATCCTCATAATAAGGTAGCAAGTGTTTTACATTAAAAACATCAGAACAACGAATGTTACTTGGCAGCTTTAGACGATAAGCATTTGAGTTTATCTTCTCCACAATTTCCACAGGCCCAATCTTCTTAGCTGGCAGTTTGTTGTATTCCCCAACCGAAAATCGATCCTTTGTTAAAACAGCCCACACAAAATCACCATCTTCAAAATCAACTTGTCGACGCTTTTTATCAGCAGCTTGCTTATACTTAGAATTGGCTCGAACTAAGTTGTCATGCACAGTTTTGTGAACTTCATGTAATCCTTCTACAAAATCTTGTACTTTCTTGGGTCCAGAATAAGTAACAGGCAATGACATTAGGTCTAGTGGTCCCCGTGGTTGAGCAGAATAAACCACCTGGAATGGACTAAATCCGGTACTACGATTGACAGCATGATTATGGGCAAATTCAGCTTGATAAAGTTTTTGATCCCAAGCTTTCACATGTTCACCCACTAGGCACCGCAACAAATTACCGAGCGAACGATTAACACCTTCAGTTTGCCCATCCGTCTGAGGGTGATAGGCGCTACTGAAATTGAGCTGAGTATTCACCATCTTCCACAAACTACGCCAAAAGTGACTGAGGAAACGAGTGTCCCGGTCAGACACGATGGACGTTGGTAAACCATGTAACCTGTAAATATCACGGAAGAACAACTGAGCTACATTAACTGCATCCGTCGTCTTCTTACAAGGGATAAAATGCGCCATCTTTGAAAACCGATCAACAACCACAAAAATCGAGTCATTAACACGTTGAGTACGTGGTAAACCCAACACAAAATCGATCAACAACCACAAAAGTCGTAGCCCTCATTCCGGTCTTCGATTTGACTGGTAGCTCGTCCGAAACGGAGGCCTGTAACTCAAGTTATGCCCATTTCTTTGAGGCACGATCATGGGCCTCTAGAAATATAAGGGCCCGCTCCTCCACACTTTGGCCCGCATCATTCCCCCCTGGGTAGACGAAATTCGACCGCGAATTTGGACCAACTTCATCATCAGAAGAATCCTCATAATAAGGTAGCAAGTGTTTTACATTAAAAACATCAGAACAACGAATGTTACTTGGCAGCTTTAGACGATAAGCATTTGAGTTTATCTTCTCCACAATTTCCACAGGCCCAATCTTCTTAGCTGATAGTTTGTTGTATTCCCCAACCGAAAATCGATCCTTTGTTAAAAAAGCCCACACAAAATCACCTTCTTCAAAATCAACTTGTCGACGCTTTTTTATCAGCAGCTTGCTTATGCTTAGAATTGGCTCGAACTAAGTTGTCATGCACAGTTTTGTGAACTTCATGTAATCCTTCTACAAAATCTTGCACTTTCTTGGGTCCAGAATAAGTAACAGGCAATGACATTAGGTCTAGTGGTCCCCGTGGTTGAGCAGAATAAACCACCTGGAATGGACTAAATCCGGTACTACGATTGACAGCATGATTATGGGCAAATTCAGCTTGATAAAGTTTTTGATCCCAAGCTTTCACATGTTCACCCACTAGGCACCGCAACAAATTACCGAGCGAACGATTAACAACTTCAGTTTGCCCATCCGTCTGAGGGTGATAGGCGCTACTGAAACTGAGCTGAGTATTCACCATCTTCCACAAACTACGCCAAAAGTAACTGAGGAAACGAGTGTCCCGGTCAGACACGATGGACGTTGGTAAACCATGTAACCTGTAAATATCACGGAAGAACAACTGAGCTACATTAACTGCATCCGTCGTCTTCTTACAAGGGATAAAATGCGCCATCTTTGAAAACCGATCAACAACCACAAAAATCGAGTCATTAACACGTTGAGTACCTGGTAAACCCAACACAAAATCGATCAACAACCACAAAAGTCGTAGCCCTCGTTCCGGTCTTCGATTTGACTGGTAGCTCGTTCGAAACGGAGGCCTGTAACTCAAGTTATGCCCATTTCTGTGAGGCACGATCATGGGCCTCTAGAAATATAAGGGCCCGCTCCTCCACACTTGGGCCCGCATCATTCCCCCCTGGGTAGACGAAATTCGACCGCGAATTTGGACCAACTTCATCATCAGAAGAATCCTCATAATAAGGTAGCAAGTGTTTTACATTAAAAACATCAGAACAACGAATGTTACTTGGCAGCTTTAGACGATAAGCATTTGAGTTTATCTTCTCCACAATTTCCACAGGCCCAATCTTCTTAGCTGGCAGTTTGTTGTATTCCCCAACCGAAAATCGATCCTTTGTTAAAACAGCCCACACAAAATCACCTTCTTCAAAATCAACTTGTCGACGCTTTTTATCAGCAGCTTGCTTATACTTAGAATTGGCTCGAACTAAGTTGTCATGCACAGTTTTGTGAACTTCATGTAATCCTTCTACAAAATCTTGCACTTTCTTGGGTCCAGAATAAGTAACAGGCAATGACATTAGGTCTAGTGGTCCCCGTGGTTGAGCAGAATAAACCACCTGGAATGGACTAAATCCGGTACTACGATTGACAGCATGATTATGGGCAAATTCAGCTTGATAAAGTTTTTGATCCCAAGCTTTCACATGTTCACCCACTAGGCACCGCAACAAATTACCGAGCGAACGATTAACACCTTCAGTTTGCCCATCCGTCTGAGGGTGATAGGCGCTACTGAAATTGAGCTGAGTATTCACCATCTTCCACAAACTACGCCAAAAGTGACTGAGGAAACGAGTGTCCCGGTCAGACACGATGGACGTTGGTAAACCATGTAACCTGTAAATATCACGGAAGAACAACTGAGCTACATTAACTGCATCCGTCGTCTTCTTACAAGGGATAAAATGCGCCATCTTTGAAAACCGATCAACAACCACAAAAATCGAGTCATTAACACGTTGAGTACGTGGTAAACCCAACACAAAATCGATCAACAACCACAAAAGTCGTAGCCCTCATTCCGGTCTTCGATTTGACTGGTAGCTCGTCCGAAACGGAGGCCTGTAACTCAAGTTATGCCCATTTCTTTGAGGCACGATCATGGGCCTCTAGCAATATAAGGGCCCGCTCCTCCACACTTTGGCCCGCATCATTCCCCCCTGGGTAGACGAAATTCGACCGCGAATTTGGACCAACTTCATCATCAGAAGAATCCTCATAATAAGGTAGCAAGTGTTTTACATTAAAAACATCAGAACAACGAATGTTACTTGGCAGCTTTAGACGATAAGCATTTGAGTTTATCTTCTCCACAATTTCCACAGGCCCAATCTTCTTAGCTGATAGTTTGTTGTATTCCCCAACCGAAAATCGATCCTTTGTTAAAACAGCCCACACAAAATCACCTTCTTCAAAATCAACTTGTCGACGCTTTTTTATCAGCAGCTTGCTTATGCTTAGAATTGGCTCGAACTAAGTTGTCATGCACAGTTTTGTGAACTTCATGTAATCCTTCTACAAAATCTTGCACTTTCTTGGGTCCAGAATAAGTAACAGGCAATGACATTAGGTCTAGTGGTCCCCGTGGTTGAGCAGAATAAACCACCTGGAATGGACTAAATCCGGTACTACGATTGACAGCATGATTATGGGCAAATTCAGCTTGATAAAGTTTTTGATCCCAAGCTTTCACATGTTCACCCACTAGGCACCGCAACAAATTACCGAGCGAACGATTAACACCTTCAGTTTGCCCATCCGTCTGAGGGTGATAGGCGCTACTGAAATTGAGCTGAGTATTCACCATCTTCCACAAACTACGCCAAAAGTGACTGAGGAAACGAGTGTCCCGGTCAGACACGATGGACGTTGGTAAACCATGTAACCTGTAAATATCACGGAAGAACAACTGAGCTACATTAACTGCATCCGTCGTCTTCTTACAAGGGATAAAATGCGCCATCTTTGAAAACCGATCAACAACCACAAAAATCGAGTCATTAACACGTTGAGTACGTGGTAAACCCAACACAAAATCGATCAACAACCACAAAAGTCGTAGCCCTCATTCCGGTCTTCGATTTGACTGGTAGCTCGTCCGAAACGGAGGCCTGTAACTCAAGTTATGCCCATTTCTTTGAGGCACGATCATGGGCCTCTAGAAATATAAGGGCCCGCTCCTCCACACTTTGGCCCGCATCATTCCCCCCTGGGTAGACGAAATTCGACCGCGAATTTGGACCAACTTCATCATCAGAAGAATCCTCATAATAAGGTAGCAAGTGTTTTACATTAAAAACATCAGAACAACGAATGTTACTTGGCAGCTTTAGACGATAAGCATTTGAGTTTATCTTCTCCACAATTTCCACAGGCCCAATCTTCTTAGCTGATAGTTTGTTGTATTCCCCAACCGAAAATCGATCCTTTGTTAAAACAGCCCACACAAAATCACCTTCTTCAAAATCAACTTGTCGACGCTTTTTTATCAGCAGCTTGCTTATGCTTAGAATTGGCTCGAACTAAGTTGTCATGCACAGTTTTATGAACTTCATGTAATCCTTCTACAAAATCTTGCACTTTCTTGGGTCCAGAATAAGTAACAGGCAATGACATTAGGTCTAGTGGTCCCCGTGGTTGAGCAGAATAAACCACCTGGAATGGACTAAATCCGGTACTACGATTGACAGCATGATTATGGGCAAATTCAGCTTGATAAAGTTTTTGATCCCAAGCTTTCACATGTTCACCCACTAGGCACCGCAACAAATTACCGAGCGAACGATTAACAACTTCAGTTTGCCCATCTGTCTGAGGGTGATAGGCGCTACTGAAATTGAGCTGAGTATTCACCATCTTCCACAAACTACGCCAAAAGTGACTGAGGAAACGAGTGTCCCGGTCAGACACGATGGACGTTGGTAAACCATGTAACCTGTAAATATCACGGAAGAACAACTGAGCTACATTAACTGCATCCGTCGTCTTCTTACAAGGGATAAAATGCGCCATCTTTGAAAACCGATCAATAACCACAAAAATCGAGTCATTACCACGTTGAGTACGTGGTAAACCCAACACAAAATCGATCAACAACCACAAAAGTCGTAGTCCTCGTTCCGGTCTTCGATTTGACTGGTAGCTCGTCCGAAACGGAGGCCTGTAACTCAAGTTATGCTTATTTCTGTGAGGCACGATCATGGGCCTCTAGAAATATAAGGGCCCACTCCTCCACACTTGGGCCCGCATCATTCCCCCCTGGGTAGACGAAATTCGACCGCGAATTTGGACCAACTTCATCATCAGAAGAATCCACATAATAAGGTAGCAAGTGTTTTACATTAAAAACATCAGAACAACGAATGTTACTTGGCAGCTTTAGACAATAAGCATTTGAGTTTATCTTCTCCACAATTTCCACAGGCCCAATCTTCTTAGCTGACAGTTTGTTGTATTCCCCAACCGAAAATCGATCCTTTGTTAAAACAGCCCACACAAAATCACCTTCTTCAAAATCAACTTGTCAACGCTTTTTATCAGCAGCTTGCTTATACTTAGAATTGGCTCGAACTAAGTTGTCATGCACAGTTTTGTGAACTTCATGTAATCCTTCTATAAAATCTTGCACATTCTTGGGTCCAAAATAAGTAACAGGCAATGACATTAGGTCTAGTGGTCCCCGTGGTTGAGCAGAATAAACCACATGGAATGGACTAAATCCGGTACTACGATTGACAGCATGATTATGGGCAAATTCAGCTTGATAAAGTTTTTGATCCCAAGCTTTCACATGTTCACCCACTAGGCACCGCAACAAATTACCGAGCGAACGATTAACAACTTCAGTTTGCCCATCCGTCTGAGGGTGATAGGCGCTACTGAAATTGAGTTGAGTATTCACCATCTTCCACAAACTACGCCAAAAGTGACTGAGGAAACGAGTTTCCCGGTCAGACACGATGGACGTTGGTAAACCATGTAACCTGTAAATATCACGGAAGAACAACTGAGCTACATTAACTGCATCCGTTGTCTTCTTACAAGGGATAAAATGCGCCATCTTTGAAAACCGATCAACAACCACAAAAATCGAGTCATTACCACGTTGAGTACGTGGTAAACCCAACACAAAATCGATCAACAACCACAAAAGTCGTAGCCCTCGTTCTGGTCTTCGATTTGACTGGTAGCTCGTCCGAAACGGAGGCCTGTAACTCAAGTTATGCCCATTTCTGTGAGGCACGATCATGGGCCTCTAGAAATATAAGGGCCGGCTCCTCCACACTTGGGCCCGCATCATTCCCCCCTGGGTAGACGAAATTCGACCGCGAATTTGGACGAACTTCATCATCAGAAGAATCCTCATAATAAGGTAGCAAGAGTTTTACATTAAAAACATCACAACAACGAATGTTACTTGGCAGCTTTAGACGATAAGCATTTGAGTTTAACTTCTCCACAATTTCCACAGGCCCAATCTTCTTAGCTGACAGTTTGTTGTATTCCCCAACCGAAAATCGATCCTTTGTTAAAACAGCCCACACAAAATCACCTTCTTCAAAATCAACTTGTCGACGCTTTTTATCAGCAGCTTTCTTATACTTAGAATTGGCTCGAACTAAGTTGTCATGCACAGTTTTGTGAACTTCATGTAATCCTTCTACAAAATCTTGCACTTTCTTGGGACCAGAATAAGTAACAGGCAATGACATTAGGTCTAGTGGTCCCCGTGGTTGAGCAGAATAAAACACCTGGAATGGACTAAATCCGGTACTAAGATTGACCGCATGATTATGGGCAAATTCAGCTTGATAAAGTTTTTGATCCCAAGCTTTCACATGTTCACCCACTAGGCACCGCAACAAATTACCGAGCGAACGATTAACAACTTCAGTTTGCCCATCCGTCTGAGGGTGATAGGCGCTACTGAAACTGAGCTGAGTATTCACCATCTTCCACAAACTACGCCAAAAGTGACTGAGGAAACGAGTGTCCCGGTCAGACACGATGGACGTTGGTAAACCATGTAACCTGTAAATATCACGGAAGAACAACTGAGCTACATTAACTGCATCCGTCGTCTTCTTACAAGGGATAAAATGCGCCATCTTTGAAAACCGATCAACAACCACAAAAATCGAGTCATTACCACGTTGAGTACGTGGTAAACCCAACACAAAATCGATCAACAACCACAAAAGTCGTAGCCCTCGTTCCGGTCTTCGATTTGACTGGTAGCTCGTCCGAAACGGAGGCCTGTAACTCAAGTTATGCCCATTTCTGTGAGGCACGATCATGGGCCTCTAGAAATATAAGGGCCCGCTCCTCCACACTTGGGCCCGCATCATTCCCCCCTGGGTAGACGAAATTCGACCGCGAATTTGGACCAACTTCATCATCAGAAGAATCCTCATAATAAGGTAGCAAGTGTTTTACATTAAAAACATCATAACAACGAATGTTACTTGGCAGCTTTAGACGATAAGCATTTGAGTTTATCTTCTCCACAATTTCCACAGGCCCAATCTTCTTAGCTGACAGTTTGTTGTATTCCCCAACCGAAAATCGATCCTTTGTTAAAACAGCCCACACAAAATCACCTTCTTCAAAATCAACTTTTCGACGCTTTTTATCAGCAGCTTTCTTATACTTAGAATTGGCTCGAACTAAGTTGTCATGCACAGTTTTGTGAACTTCATGTAATCCTTCTACAAAATCTTGCACTTTCTTGGGTCCAGAATAAGTAACAGGCAATGACATTAGGTCTAGTGGTCCCCGTGGTTGAGCAGAATAAACCACCTGGAATGGACTAAATCCGGTACTACGATTGACAGCATGATTATGGGCAAATTCAGCTTGATAAAGTTTTTGATCCCAAGCTTTCACATGTTCACCCACTAGGCACCGCAACAAATTACCGAGCGAACGATTAACACCTTCAGTTTGCCCATCCGTCTGAGGGTGATAGGCGCGCTACTGAAATTGAGCTGAGTATTCACCATCTTCCACAAACTACGCCAAAAGTGACTGAGGAAACGAGTGTCCCGGTCAGACACGATGGACGTTGGTAAACCATGTAACCTGTAAATATCACGGAAGAACAACTGAGCTACATTAACTGCATCCGTCGTCTTCTTACAAGGGATAAAATGCGCCATCTTTGAAAACCGATCAACAACCACAAAAATCGAGTCATTACCACGTTGAGTACGTGGTAAACCCAACACAAAATCGATCAACAACCACAAAAGTCGTAGCCCTCGTTCCGGTCTTCGATTTGACTGGTAGCTCGTCCGAAACGGAGGCCTGTAACTCAAGTTATGCCCATTTCTGTGAGTCACGATCATGGGCCTCTAGAAATATAAGGGCCCGCTCCTCCACACTTGGGCCCGCATCATTACCCCCTGGGTAGACGAAATTCGACCGCGAATTTGGACCAACTTCATCATCAGAAGAATCCTCATAATAAGGTAGCAAGTGTTTTACATTAAAAACATCAGAACAACGAATGTTACTTGGCAGCTTTAGACGATAAGCATTTGAGTTTATCTTCTCCACAATTTCCACAGGCCCAATCTTCTTAGCTGACAGTTTGTTGTATTCCCCAACCGAAAATCGATCCTTTGTTAAAACAGCCCACACAAAATCACCTTCTTCAAAATCAACTTTTCGACGCTTTTTATCAGCAGCTTGCTTATACTTAGAATTGGCTCGAACTAAGTTGTCATGCACAGTTTTGTGAACTTCATGTAATCCTTCTACAAAATCTTGCACTTTCTTGGGTCCAGAATAAGTAACAGGCAATGACATTAGGTCTAGTGGTCCCCGTGGTTGAGCAGAATAAACCACCTGGAATGGACTAAATCCGGTACTACGATTGACAGCATGATTATGGGCAAATTCAGCTTGATAAAGTTTTTGATCCCAAGCTTTCACATGTTCACCCACTAGGCACCGCAACAAATTACCGAGCGAACGATTAATACCTTCAGTTTGCCCATCCGTCTGAGGGTGATAGGCGCGCTACTGAAATTGAGCTGAGTATTCACCATCTTCCACAAACTACGCCAAAAGTGACTGAGGAAACGAGTGTCCCGGTCAGACACGATGGACGTTGGTAAACCATGTAACCTGTAAATATCACGGAAGAACAACTGAGCTACATTAACTGCATCCGTCGTCTTCTTACAAGGGATAAAATGCGCCATCTTTGAAAACCGATCAACAACCACAAAAATCGAGTCATTACCACGTTGAGTACGTGGTAAACCCAACACAAAATCGATCAACAACCACAAAAGTCGTAGCCCTCGTTCCGGTCTTCGATTTTACTGGTAGCTCGTCCGAAACGGAGGCCTGTAACTCAAGTTATGCCCATTTCTGTGAGGCACGATCATGGGCCTCTAGAAATATAAGGGCCCGCTCCTCCACACTTGGGCCCGCATCATTCCCCCCTGGGTAGACGAAATTCGACCGCGAATTTGGACCAACTTCATCATCAGAAGAATCCTCATAATAAGGTAGCAAGTGTTTTACATTAAAAACATCAGAACAACGAATGTTACTTGGCAGCTTTAGACGATAAGCATTTGAGTTTATCTTCTCCACAATTTCCACAGGCCCAATCTTCTTAGCTGACAGTTTGTTGTATTCCCCAACCGAAAATCGATCCTTTGTTAAAACAGCCCACACAAAATCACCTTCTTCAAAATCAACTTGTCGACGCTTTTTATCAGCAGCTTGCTTATACTTAGAATTGGCTCGAACTAAGTTCTCATGCACAGTTTTGTGAACTTCATGTAATCCTTCTACAAAATCTTGCACTTTCTTGGGTCCAGAATAAGTAACAGGCAATGACATTAGGTCTAGTGGTCCCCGTGGTTGAGCAGAATAAACCACCTGGAATGGACTAAATCCGGTACTACGATTGACAGCATGATTATGGGCAAATTCAGCTTGATAAAGTTTTTGATCCCAAGCTTTCACATGTTCACCCACTAGGCACCGCGACAAATTACCGAGCGAACGATTAACAACTTCAGTTTGCCCATCCGTCTGAGGGTGATAGGCGCTACTGAAATTGAGCTGAGTATTCACCATCTTCCACAAACTACGCCAAAAGTGACTGAGGAAACGAGTGTCCCGGTCAGACACGATGGACGTTGGTAAACCATGTAACCTGTAAATATCACGGAAGAACAACTGAGCTACATTAACTGCATCCGTCGTCTTCTTACAAGGGATAAAATGCGCCATCTTTGAAAACCGATCAACAACCACAAAAATCGAGTCATTACCACGTTGAGTACGTGGTAAACCCAACACAAAATCGATCAACAACCACAAAAGTCGTAGCCCTCGTTCCGGTCTTCGATTTTACTGGTAGCTCGTCCGAAACGGAGGCCTGTAACTCAAGTTATGCCCATTTCTGTGAGGCACGATCATGGGCCTCTAGAAATATAAGGGCCCGCTCCTCCACACTTGGGCCCGCATCATTCCCCCCTGGGTAGACGAAATTCGACCGCGAATTTGGACCAACTTCATCATCAGAAGAATCCTCATAATAAGGTAGCAAGTGTTTTACATTAAAAACATCAGAACAACGAATGTTACTTGGCAGCTTTAGACGATAAGCATTTGAGTTTATCTTCTCCACAATTTCCACAGGCCCAATCTTCTTAGCTGACAGTTTGTTGTATTCCCCAACCGAAAATCGATCCTTTGTTAAAACAGCCCACACAAAATCACCTTCTTCAAAATCAACTTGTCGACGCTTTTTATCAGCAGCTTGCTTATACTTAGAATTGGCTCGAACTAAGTTCTCATGCACAGTTTTGTGAACTTCATGTAATCCTTCTACAAAATCTTGCACTTTCTTGGGTCCAGAATAAGTAACAGGCAATGACATTAGGTCTAGTGGTCCCCGTGGTTGAGCAGAATAAACCACCTGGAATGGACTAAATCCGGTACTACGATTGACAGCATGATTATGGGCAAATTCAGCTTGATAAAGTTTTTGATCCCAAGCTTTCACATGTTCACCCACTAGGCACCGCGACAAATTACCGAGCGAACGATTAACAACTTCAGTTTGCCCATCCGTCTGAGGGTGATAGGCGCTACTGAAATTGAGCTGAGTATTCACCATCTTCCACAAACTACGCCAAAAGTGACTGAGGAAACGAGTGTCCCGGTCAGACACGATGGACGTTGGTAAACCATGTAACCTGTAAATATCACGGAAGAACAACTGAGCTACATTAACTGCATCCGTCGTCTTCTTACAAGGGATAAAATGCGCCATCTTTGAAAACCGATCAACAACCACAAAAATCGAGTCATTACCACGTTGAGTACGTGGTAAACCCAACACAAAATCGATCAACAACCACAAAAGTCGTAGCCCTCGTTCCGGTCTTCGATTTGACTGGTAGCTCGTCCGAAACGGAGGCCTGTAACTCAAGTTATGCCCATTTCTGTGAGGCACGATCATGGGCCTCTAGAAATATAAGGGACCGCTCCTCCACACTTGGGCCCGCATCATTCCCCCCTGGGTAGACGAAATTCGACCGCGAATTTGGACCAACTTCATCATCAGAAGAATCCTCATAATAAGGTAGCAAGTGTTTTACATTAAAAACATCAGAACAACGAATGTTACCTGGCAGCTTTAGACGATAAGTGATAGGTTCAATTGGATCGATAATATCACTCAAATGATCAGAACAACAAGTACAAACAAACGATTCAATCACAAACACAATTCATACTCATAAATTCTCTTTGTATTTGATGATCAAGCAATTCGTAGTACAAAAAGTGCAGGAGAAACAAATTACACACAGTTAATTCTCTTTCTAACAGTGTAAAAAGTACTCTCTCTAACACACGCACACTACATGCCTATATCAAACAAAATGCAAGTTTAAGGAAAATACATAATAAACCCTAAACTATACAAACATATAAACAATAACAAAATACAAAGTAAATCTTAACAGGAAATAACCCTAACAGTACTCCCCCTAAGATTTATCTTTGGATCTTCAAAAACTTCAATCTTTTTCTTCTTTTATCAGCATCAATCTTCAATCTTTTTTTACCATTCTTCTGGTTCTTCTTTTACATTCAGCAACTCTCGTCCTTTATATTCTTCTTTTTCCTTCAAAGCTTCTTCAATGCAGGACTTGAACTTTTCAGCGACCTTAGCTTGTCGAGGCTTGGATTCATTCGTCAGAATTGGCAGAGCATTCATACGTCTAAGTGAGTCCAGATTCAAACCTGCAAAATCAATATTAGCATAAAATTCAAACGGCATCTCTTGGCTTTTGACTTTCACCTCCAAGGTTCCTTTTCTGGATATCCTCATATACTCTATCTCCGGCAAGTCAACCATCACGAGATTAGAGTTAAGCAAAGCTTTCCTCACCCGAATCTTTTCAGTTGCAGCTGCAATCACTTCAATCATTACAACAAATAACTTTCGATCAGCTTCAGCCAATGCATCTTTACACTTCTCCATTCGACAGCTCCTCAAAAAATCTATATATGAAGGATGCAACAGCTTCAATTCAAACGTACTGAAAAGTGTAATCATGTCTTCATCCCAATTCTCCAAGTTTCGAACAAGCTTTAGTTCAAATGTTTCCTGATTGTAAAATACTCTCAGTATTGGCTTCGTCATTTGTGACCCATCTATTACCTTCAATCCAGGATCTGTAATCTTGTCAAAGTATTCGTCCGAGAACTCTTCTAAGTACATATCCTCGGTCACCACCAATCTTTTCTTCTTTCTTTGTTTCTTTGCTTGCACATATGCTGTATCTTCCTGTTGGCCTCTAAAGTCAAGAAACTTAGCTGTTCTACTCATTCCAGCATCAAGAAGTATCACGCATTTATCACCACGCTCAGCATGCGTGTGATTAATTAACTTCAGCTTGTGCAACTCTTTCAGATCCTGAACTTCCAACTTGAATATACTCGAGTAGTAATGGTAAATGTCACACAAACCATTTACTCTCTTGATCATAAACGCATCAAATACTTCGTCGTATTTCCATGCTATGATTTTTACTTTCTTGTTCTTCTCAGGCACAATCATAGAATCTAATAACTCAGCTATTGATTGTCCTTTGCTCATCAGTGATCTAACCACATCACCAGGTGTTGCTGATTTATGCCAAGTCTCACGCACCTCCATTGGAATGTTGTAAGATTTGACTTCACTGGGAAACATATCCATTAGTTCATGCCTCTTTTTGTGCGCATTTTCAGGTAATGCCATCACTGGAATCTCTTTTGGACCAAGTACTTTAAATTTCTTCGTCAGCTCAAAGTACTGAGGATTGTTATAATCCAAATAAAACATCCTATTGTACATTTTCTCTGTTTTCATGAAACTAACCACTATCTTCCTCAAAGATCCAGATTTCAACCTTTGCAAAGTTTTATACGGATAGTTCCTCGAACTCAACCAACTTCGCATCTCATAAGCAGTCATTTCATCTGGATTTTGATGATAAAGCTCGGTAGGTGGCAGATCTTCTATATTCAGACTTTCCTGCATTGGAGTCCATTCGCCCATCTCAGTAACAAACTCTTTCTTATCTGCTTCAGCCTTATCTTGATGAATCAAGCATTTCTCGTACTCTTCATTAATCTGAGTTACTGTCAACCCATTCAAAAACACAGAGTTATACTTAATTCTCTCTAAATAAGCAAACCTCTGATCCAAATCATCCGGCAATTCTTCAACAGTATTCTGTACTGGCTCTGGCTCAGCTTCATCCTCAGACTCAGTCCAATCTATATCCAAATCATCCAACGCTTCTATCATAGGTGCATCATCAGTTTGAACCGGCTCAAACTGACTAGCAACTTCAGCTTCTATTTCAGGCGCACTTTCAACTTCAACAGCTTCAGCTTGAATCGGCTCAAACTGAACTGTGTCTTCTGAACCAGCTTCTTTTTCACTCTCAGTGGCAACAAACTCTTCAGTCTTAGCAACAGAATCAGATTGAATCGGCTCAATCTGACCTGATTTAGCAGTCTCAGCTTCTATCACTTTTTCAGTCTCAATCACAGCTACAGATTGAATCGGCTCAATCTGCACTGGTTCATCAATTTTCGCCCTTTTCGAACTTTCTTCATCACCAAATATCTCCGGAATAGCATCTATCTTTCTCTTTCCCTCAGCCTTGTCCATCTTGACAGTTTCAGTCACAGCTTCATCGGGAATGATAATTGGTGATTCTACCAGAATACCAGCGTTTGCAACTCCTCGAGCTCTAGTCAAGTAAACTTTTGGCACTTCAGCTCCAGTCACTTCGACTATATCATCAGAAAAATCTTTGTCTGATAGTGATGATCCAGCCTTCTTAGGTTTCATATCCTCCAATTCCTTTTCTAATATCTCCTTTTCTGCCTCCAATGTATTACACTCAGCCTTAACTTCAGCATAATCATATTTCAAGTTCTCATATTCCTCCTTCAATTTTTCATGCTCAGCCTTCAACTGATCATGATCATCTCTCAACTTCACATGTTCATCAACTAGATTCACATGATCCTCATCTAACTTCTTGAATATTTCCAAATTCTGCTTGTGAATATCCCAATACTCGTCAAACCTTTTCTTCTTACGTTCATTGGAAGCTTTTAACAGATCATTCGCCTTCATCAGTTTTTCCACCATATCCTCTAATTCCGCAATACGTTTTTCTTTCTCCTCATACACTTCATCAACACTTGGCACAACGTTTGTTGAAGACTCCAAACCTTGTCCAATGTTTTCATCAGTTTGTGGTAATGCGGTGGGAATATCATCAGTAATAGGATCAGTAACGCCAGCATCCACTTCCTCTATCTGTGCAATAGATTCAGCTTCGGCCATTACTGTCTGAACAATCTGTAGCACATCAATCTCCTCAGGTTTTTCTACTGTTTTCTTCTTCTTTCGAACATACTGTACAGAAATATCTCTAGGAATCTCAGTAACTACTTCTTCAATCTCAGAAACAGCCTCAGCAGGTTCTTCTATCACAGTAGTTTCCATAACCTCCTCAGTCTCCATTGGTTCAACCTCCTCTGAAATAGATTCAGATTCAGTATCATCACCACCATCATCATTACCATCATCACCGTCACTATCATTATTACCATCAACACTAGCATCATTAATCTCTTCATCAATTAGATCTAACGGATTCACAATCTCTCCATGAGATATGTGATGATATATACCTTCTACATCTTCTTCATTGTTTACTATATCTCTCATATAGTCAAACAGATCTATATCAGGCACATTTCCGATACTCATCTTTCGATAAGAGAGATCGTTCATGTCCTCAGTATACAATATGCCTCCAGCATAACCCTCTGATCTGATGATAGGATAAGCAATGTTTATCATCAGCTGTAAGAACCTCGGGTACATGAGGAACTTAAATCTCTTTCCTTTCACCAAATTGAAAACAAAACCATTCATAATCCACCTCGACATATTGAATGGCTTGTTCTCTGCAATTGCCACAATTGGTGATGCAATGTCTGAAGGAAAGTTATCAAACCCTGCACTCCTCCTCGACATGCATTGTTGCACTACATAACATAGCAACTTGTACTTCCTTCCCAACTTAGCTCTGTAAAACTGTGACTTTGGAAACACAGGTGGATGTCCCATGTTCACAAAACAAGCTTTACATTCCTCCATTGTCAGTTCATCCATCATGCCAACCTCATCCTCATCTATTCTCAGAGCTTGCCTAATAGCTTCTTCAGTAACATTTAGTACCCAGTCTCTAGTGATATGCCCTCTAACCATAGCAGCTCCATTCTCATCTCTCACAACCTCTGCTGATCTCCAGAAGCTCTTGATCAGCCTTGCATATATGACCGGTTTGGCACATATAGCATAAACATACTTAGTCCTCTTAATGAACTGAATCATATCTCTATAACCCTCTGTCTCAGGAAGTGATTCATCTAAACATGCCACCAGATTATGTTTAGGTTCAAATTTGAGATTCTCCATCTGTTAAAAAAACACAAACAAACACAAAACAAGGCAAATGCATTAGATTCTTCATTAAACATATCAAAATTTTAATTAAGTTTTTGAATAACAGTTAAAAACTAAAACATTTATATAATCATTTTTTAATCCTAAATTGTTCTAACAAATTGATTTTCATCATTTTTGATTAACACAACTTTGAATCTTAATGATTTATACAACATTTTTCATTTAAACAGTTAATCACTTAAGCAAGATTTTGACAATTTTATGATGAAAAATGTTTAACATGTTTTGGTTCAGTTTTAACAAGTTTAATCACTTTTAAACAGATATTTCATTGTTTTTTTATGATTAACTTTTAAAAGCTTCAAAGTTCAACAATGGCGATTTATATCAGTTAAAAACATTTTACTTGATTCAGTTGATTTTAAGATGTTTTAGTGCAAATGAATGATTGAATGTTGATAATCGACAGTTTTTAACCCTAAAACAACATTCGATTTAAGTTTTAATGCTCAACATCAAAGTGTCGATTCAAGTTCAAAACACTGTTCATCATCGTTTTTCTTTTTAACAGTTGATTTGCAAGTCGATTTAGGTCAAAAACACATAATCTCTACCTTAATCAATCTATTAATCTTGTTATAGAGCAACAGATTGACTATGATAACAATGGCGATTTGAAGTTTAGAGTGTTTGGGTGAAAGTGAATGTGTGTGAAATGATAAGTGTTTGTGAAGAGGCGGTATTTGTATCGTCAAAAAAATTTTAGGTCAAACTTTAAGTGCCGGGTCAACAAAAGCAAAATAGGCCCAATAACCTTGCCGGGTCAAGTACTGTAGTGACGGGTCATGTACTGTAGTTACGGGTCAAGTACAAAAAACAAGTCACCAACATGTGAAAATCACTTGACGGGTCAAGCACTGTAGATACGGGTAAGTCACTGTAGTGACGGGTAAGGGTTTAAGGAACAACTACACCTGATGGTTTTATTCATCACCCGGCAGAATAGTTGTTATCAAAACATCACTCGGCAACCTTCTTCATCACCCGGCAACACAGTTGCTTTCCTTCTTCATCCGGCTTGCTTTCTTCTTTACACGGCAACCTTTGACAACCTTCTTCACACGGCATACACACTTCTTCATTACCCGGCTGTATAGTATACACTTGTCACCCGGCAAGATATCTATGACCTTCACCCGGCTGTATAGTATACACTTGTCACCCGGCAAGATATCTATGACCTTCACCCGGCTATATTTGACATGATCATTGCCCGGCTGTACAGTGGTCATAACATCTTCACCTTTTTCCTCAATCACCCGGCAAGTATCAGCCATACAACATTTCCCGGCTGAACAGTTCTTTACCCGGCTGTACAGTTGTATCTGATATCTTTACCCGGCAATAACACGTGATTTTTCTTCAATTTTCCTCGTCTGTTGACTTTTTCAACGATCATTTATTGCACCTGCAACATTCTCCGACATATTAATTAGACAAGATATCCTTAAAAAGAATGTTTGTCATATTAATTATCAAACAACATTAAACATTGCAATAAATTAATTAAAATTTATTTTTCTATTTCTTTTTCAAAAATGTTTTTGCACAACCAATTTTTCTATATCCCGAAGCAATTTCTTAAAAACAAATTACAAGACCTTGGGTTTGTTTTTAACACATCCAATACTTTTGCTTTTCATAACTTATCACCTTGTTCATTCAAAAACACACACTTATTCAAAACAAAAATATTTTTGGATTTTTGTAGAATATTTTTCTTCAAATTTATTCTCCCCCTAAACTTGAAATTTCTTGAAATTTTTAAGTTTAACAAGGATGTCGATGTGTCAATAATGATTCCATATGCCTGCACACACAAAGCACACACATTAAAATAAATACATATGCAATGCAATGAATCAAAATATCGCAGTGAGATCATACCACACATTATCTGAACATGTTTTGCAAGTTTTGAATAGACATTTGACTAATGCTTGATTGAGTGATGATATGAAAACATACCAATTAGCTCGAGTTGACACACTTACTTTTTCAGTATCATGATGATATTTAAGATTCGATTAGAATGACTTATGTGACCCACATGTATACATATGTCAACATATTTCTTTATCAAACACTACCTGAATGCATATTGCACAAAACCTGGTCATTTACAGTCATACACAGTGTGGAATCAGGGTTCTATTCGGATTTGGTCCACTTTGGGACTTCTTTTTAATTCCATCTTTGGGAATTTTTCTTTCCTATCGTTCCCCTTGGGAATCTTCTGAATTCCATTTTGGAATTTTTGTTTGGTGTTGGTCCACATTTGGGACTCTTTTTGTTCCAGTTTGGAATCTTTTGCTGCACCTTGAAGCTCAAAAGAGACTTCGTGTGAGACTTCAGGTCTGTGGGTACCACAACAAAGAAGCTCACGATGCGGTTCATCACACTGAATACACTGCATCGTTACCCTATCATGCACAACTATCATCACAAGCAATGTATCAAAAGATATATATCTAGACATGTATAACAATGGAACTTAACACAAAGTTCATTAAGTTTATGTTTGTCAACAATCAACTTACTTGTTCAGTCTAATTGCCTGAGCTGTCTAGCACATCAATTAACATTCATCAGTCTTTATTAAAAATGATGTAACAAATAATGTCTAGTGTATCTATCATTTCTCACTTTTTGCAATATAGATTCTTATGACATGATATTTTCTTTTCTTTTTGATTTTATATTTTGTTTTTGCTTTTCTTTTTCATGCACACACACAATGCAAAACATAAAATAAAAGACAAAGGAATCAATACGTAACATCAACTTATTATATTTTTGGCGTTTATATTTTTCTGATTTTTCTTTTGATTTTCGAAAAATAGAATCAATCATGATTGATTAATCCTATGGATTGAATTAAAAATTCAAACCGGCCTGACAAAAATGATTTTGTGAAAAGATCTGCCAGTTGTTTGTCGGTATGAACTTTAATCAAAATTATTAAACCTTTTTCAGAGTTGTCTCTTAAAAAGTGATATCTAATTTCGATGTGTTTGGTTTTAGAATGTTGAACAGGATTAGCAGTTATGAACATAGCAGCAGTATTGTCTATGTAAATAGGAGTTTTCAGAAAGTTAAACCCGTAGTCCAGCAACTGATTTTGTAACCATAAAACCTGAGAACATCCTGCAGATGCAGCGATATACTCTGCTTCAGCTGTGGATACAGAAACATTGGTTTGCTTCTTGCATTGCCAAGAGACAAGCCTTGGACCCAGAAATTGACAACCACCAGTAGTCGATTTCCTGTCAAGAGCACAACCACCAAAATCACTGTCAGAATAGCTATATAATTCGAAATTTCCTTCATAAGGATACCATAACCCAAGATTTGGTTTTCCTTTGAGATATCTGAATATACGCTTCACAGCAACAAGATGCGACTCTTTCGGATCTGACTGGTATCTGGCGCACACACAAACAGCATACATGATATCTGGTCTTGATGCAGTAAGATACATCAGAGAACCGATCATTGATCTGTATAGTGTTTGATCAACTGCTTTGCCCTTTGGATCCGGTTGAATCTTGCAATTTACATCAGATGGAGTTCGAATTGTTTGACAATCTTGCATCTTGAATTTCTTCAACAATTTCTCAACGAACTTTGATTGATTGATGAAAATTCCGTCAGCTGATTGTTTCACTTGTAATCCAAGAAAGAAATTAATCTCCCCCCATAGAACTCATCTGGAATCTGCTTTTCATGATTTCCTCAAATTCTTTGCACATTGACTCACTAGTTGATCCGAAAATAATATCGTCCACATATACTTGAACGCACAATAAATCATCATTATCCCTCTTCATAAACAAAGTTGGATCAATCTGACCTCTTGTAAATCCATGTTCTAGTAAATGCTTGGATAATGTCTCGTACCAGATTCTAGGAGCTTGATGTAGACCGTAAAGAGCTTTACTTAACTTGTATACCCGATGAGGATAGTCTGGATCTTCGAAACCCGGAGGTTGTCTAACATACACGTCATCCGTAATCGGTCCATACAGAAAAGCACCTTTAACGTCCATTTGGAATACTTTAAATCGCATGAAGGAAGCATAAGCAAGAAAAACGCGTATGGCTTCAAGTCTTGCGACCGGAGCAAACACTTCTTCATAATCAATGCCTTCTTCTTGAGTGTATCCCTGTGCAATCAGTCTTGCTTTGTTTCTCACAACAATGCCACGTTCATCTGGCTTGTTTTTGTACAACCATCTTGTACCAATTGCATTTTCTCCTTCAGGTAAGTCCACAAGTTTCCAAACTTCCTGTTTGCGAAACTGAAGCAATTCCTCTTGCATGGCTTCAATCCAACTATTATCTTTCAATGCCTCTGAAATATTCTTTGGCACCACTTGAGATAGAAAACACGAGTAAAGACAAACATTTGCTTGCTCTGTCTGACTTCTTGTAGTTCTCTGATTCAGCGGCCCAATAATCTGAGAGACAGGATGTTTCTTGTGAATTCGATGAATAGGAATATCACCTCCTTGCACTTGAGTCTCTAGATTAGAAGTATTCAGATTTGGTAGATCTTGTAGAATGGAAGAAGTATGCGGTGTGAAATTCGGGACTTGATCCGGTGAATTGATGAAGTAATCAAACGATTCTGGAATAACTTCAACATTCGGATCAGATGATGGTTGATTCTGAACAGATCCACCATCATTAGGAGAAATCACATCTTCTTCATGATTGTTCGATTCTTGATCTTCATTAGAACCAGAAGGACCCGGAGCTTGACTAGATTTGACATGATCAGGATTGTGAAATGACATGAATGGATATTTAGAATTGAGATTTCCATCTTCGTCATTATCAGAATCGTCACTAAAGCTTCCTAAGTCACCTGATTCCTTCCTTGTTTTTCCTGAAAAATCAAATAAGTTAGAATCGAAAGATTTTGATAACGCATCTAAATCAAATAACCATTCGGGACCATGCGCCACTGACGGAAACGAATTTTCTAAAAACTTGACGTTGATAGTTTCAATAACAGTATTTGTTTTGCTATTAAAAACCCGATAAGCTTTAGAAACAGACGAATAACCTAGGAAAAATCCATCGTCAGATTTTGACTCAAATTTCCCGAGATGATCATTTAAATTTAGAATTGTTACGGGACAACCAAATGCTTTCAAATAAGAAATATTCGGCTTTCTTCCAAATAACAACTCATAAGATGTTTTCTGTTTGTCTTGTACTAATAATGTCCTATTTTGTACAAAACACGCAGTAGCAATAGCTTCGTCCCAAAAAGTGATAGGGATTTTGGCATCTGCGAGCATGGATCTTGCAGCTTCAATTAGTGTCCGGTTTTTCCGTTCCGCAACCCCGTTTTGTTGAGGCGTTCTTGGAGCACTAAATTGTCTAGCAATCCCCTTTTCTGCACAAAATAAATCAACATTAGCGTTCTTGAATTCAGTTCCATTATCGCTTCTTAACACTTTAACTTTGCAATCCAATTGGTTTTCAACTTTGATGATAAATTCTTTTAATAATTCAGCTGTTTCAGATTTAGCATGCAAAAAATAAACCCAAGAAAATCTAGTGAAATCGTCAATAATGACAAAACAGTAAGACTTCTTTCCGATGCTTTGCACATTCGTTGGTCCAAAAAGATCCATATGTAGCATCTGCAAGGGTTTTGAAATGGAGTTTTCTTGTTTGGACTTAAAAGACATCCGATGCTGTTTTCCCTTCAAACACGCTGGACAGAGATCAGTTGTGGAGAATTTCTTCGATGGTATTCCCACAGCATGATTTCCAGTAACCAACCGATTCATGTTTCTGAAGTTTGAATGGCCCAGCCGTCTATGCCAAAGCTGACTCTCATCATTTGAAGCATGGGCAATGAGACAGGTTGTTTCGGTTTCGGCATCAATCTGCGACATATCCAACTTGTATACATCACGATCTCTAGGCGCTTTAACCACTACCCACTCATTGTCAATTTTGAAACCTGGTTTAAGAATATAACAGAAAGAATCATCAAAAAGAGTTGAATAAGATTTATCACAAATTTGCGAGACACTTAGTAAGTTAAAGTTCAACTGTGCACAGTAGTTGACTTTATCAAAACTAATGACCCCGTTGGATACTGTTCCTTCTCCTGTTATCTTTCCACCCGCATCACCTCCAAACGCAACATGTGTACCATTTTTCGACTTAAAGTCTTGAAGTAAGGCATGGTTGCCTGTCATATGCCGGCTACACCCACTATCAACGAACCACGAGTTGATAGGTCTTCTTGGGCGTACCTGCATTTCAACAAAAACACTCAGTTAGTTTGGTCAACCCAAGCCCACACGGTCTTGGGTTTTCCGAATCTATCTGCAATAGTAACTTGTTGATATTGAACATTTTGAAAATTTGTTTCATTCAAAAGATTTTGATGCTGATAACTTCGCCCATTGGCGTTCAATGATTGCTTTCTCCTCAAAGCAATAAACCTTTCCTCTAGCTTAGGATCAAGGTTATTTTCAAACTTTTGATTTTTAACCATTAAAGCTCTTGGTTTAAAACTGTTAACCTGCACATTCCTTGAAAAGTTAGAAACAGAATTGTTTCGATTGAAATTTCTCAAAACTGGAGAATGACTCATATTTTGAAAACGAAATGAATTATTTCTTTGAAATGGAGTCATTTCTCTAGTTGAGTTTGATCGAAAGAAACAATCCTTTGTGTCATGGTTTCTTCTCTCACAAATATCACAAAACTTGTTATAATAACATTCTTCTGAAGAATGGTTTCGTTTGTCACAGTAACTGCAGTACCTGTTAAAGAAACATTCAGCAGTAGTATGGTTATAACGATCACAGTTCTCACAGTGTTTCTTGCTAATCCTAAAGAGCCGATTGTTAACTCTTGATGTTGAACCAAAACGTGATTCATTATCATAGTTGTTCGGTTTTAGATTGACGTTTTTCTGTGGAGATTTGATTTGTGATTTTGATTGCATGGGACTTTGGTTCGATTTTAAATTGTTCTGTTT
Organism: Tagetes erecta; assembly: GCA_030867185.1. NCBI lineage: Eukaryota > Viridiplantae > Streptophyta > Magnoliopsida > Asterales > Asteraceae > Tagetes > Tagetes erecta. Next base: position 59,741,085 of record CM061486.1, on the reverse strand, counting down.
GGTCACCTTTTTGTTTTCAATTCTCTTTTCATTGACAGCGGAAGACTTAGGACCTGAACCTGTTTTCAGACCAGAGTTAGATTTGATTGGAGAATTGATTGGTTTACCATAAGATCCATTTAAATCAAACGTTCCTGCAGACACAAACTTGATTTTCTTTTCTTTTGACACTTTCTTGACAGGTTTAACTTTGTCAGTTTTAACACTTTGAACTTTTGAGTTATCATTCAATTTTAAGACACTTTTGCCTTTTGACTGTTTCGTTTCAGATTGATTGTTCATTGTTTTCGATTTCTGCTTCTTTGCAGTTAAAACTTCATTCTTCTTTACTTCTGACTTTTTGACCAACTGAGCAGCAACTTGCGCCTTTTGTTCTTTCTTCCACTTGATGTATTCAGGATCATTGTATCCTGAAAATTCACCTTCTTCTTTCACCGGTGTTTCTGGTTCGGGGTTAAGCTTTGGATACTCAACAAGTTGGATAAGAACAGGCTCTAATTTGTTTTCAGATTTGTTGCTTGCTTCATCATCAGCTTCAGTTGTCATTCCTTCTTCTTCTCTCAAACTTTCAATCAACACCTCAGATCCTTCAGACTCGGATTTACTTCTTTGAATTTCTTTAAATTTTCGTTCATTTTCAGGTGAATGATCAAATTCATTAAAGTTTTCCGGTAAGGTTTGAGTGATTGAATTTGGCATCGGTTCATGTGTAAAACCCAACCCGGTTTTGGTTTTGTTACCTCTTTCTTTGATGAGTTGTTTAACCATTGTTTTACAACTTTTAACCTTTGTTAATTCAACTTGAGTGACAGCATGTGCGACTTTTTCTTGTTCAAAGTTCTTTGTCATTTCTTCAAGTTGTTTGGTTATCAATTCCAGTTCCTTTAAGGTTTTGTTCCATGATTCTTTAAGTGACAAAATCTTCTCATCAGCAATTTTGTGATCAATTTTAAGTTGTTCATGAATTTTCTCATGTTTGCTTAATTTGTCACCGATTTTAAATGAATGAGTCCGATAATGTTCTACTTGTTGAATGCACTGTTCAGAACATAGCCTTTCCTTGACATCAGCAGGTAATGGAACATAGTTAGGGGGCAGGTCAGTATTAACCTTTGGTTGTTCTGTAGATGATGAAGACTCACTGGCAGTAGCCATCAGCACAAGTTCAGACTCAGATTCTTCAGTAGGATCAGATTTTGCACTCCAGTCATAATCTTCTGAATCTTCACTCACATCTTCAGTCATCTTACAATCCCCTTCTTCTGACCAGTCTTCTTCTACTTCACATACCAGTGCCAGATTTGATGTAAGATCAGAAGTAAATTGTTCTGCATAAGCGCTCCAATCATACCCGTCTTTCACACTTACAACCAACGCCTTTGTTTGGTCTTCTGGCTTCTTTCCTTCATCCTTCAATTCAGGCATAGGAAGACTTTGGTATGGTTTTTGAAAGAAACGTTGATTTCTGCCTTGATAACTCGTTGATTGTTGAGAACTTTGACCTTGACCTTGATTGCTTGAACTAGCTTGGTCATTGAAATTCTTTGGAGCTTTACATTCTCTTGAGAAATGACCGTACTGGTTACAGTTAAAGCATCTGGCTTTAGATTTGTCAAAACCAACGGTTTTGTTTGCATGAGGTTTGTAGCTTCGGTTAACATATGCATGCTTTTGCGTACGATAAGCTACCATAACCATTTGCCAGTTAAGATCCATTTCCTCAACATCTACTGGATCCATTTCAAATAAGTCTTGAAGGACAACGTCCATTTGACTTAAGTGACTTCCTTGATAAGCTTGAAAACTTGCCATAAAAGCAGTGAAGGCAGTTTTCGTTTCATCATCTTGAAGTAGAATGTTCATGACGTCTTTCACTTTGGCTTGAACATTTGATATTGAACTTTCTGGTTGATGCTTCTGATTCTGACTTGGAACTTGAACTTGAGCTCTTGGTGGAGATTGAGGTTGAGAATAATTTGGTGAATTTGGAAAGTATGCTGAATCAGTATAAAAACTGGCACCAACGAATAAATCATCCTCATCGTCAAACTTTGTTGTATTTTTGCACAAGGAAAGCATTATCCACAGTATTGGCAGGATTTACCACATACTTATACTGAGTTTGTGAACTCGATCTATCAGTGTTTCTAGATCCTTCATCAATCTCAACTTCTTCAATTTTCCCAATCAGCAGATCTAATTCCATTGGGAATTTCTCAGTATGTTTCAACAAGGTAACAGTTTGTTTCCAGGATGATGGTAAAGCACATAACAATCGATCATTTAGGTCTTGAAGTTCAGTCTTCACTCCGAGATTTGACATCTCAGTAGTTAAGTGAACAAACCTGTTCATCATCTGGTGTACTGTCTCTCCATTAATATGTTCAAAAAGTTCCAATTGTCTTTTGAGTTTTGATTTCTTCAGACTTCTCAATTGTTCTCCTCCTTCACATATCGACTTTAATGCTTTGAAGCATGTATAACCAGTCTGATATCCATCCAATCTTGACAAAACCTGAAGTGGCAACCCCTTGCACATTAAAGAATATGCTTTGCTATCATTCTTTACCTTTCTCAAATCTTCAGCTGATAAATTATCCTCTGGATAAGGTTCAGTAGAGTCTTTTGTGTAGGTACTTGCACTATCTGGTTGTGTCTGAGTAGGAATGTGAGGACCCTTCTCAATGGATTTCCATAAGTCATTGTCAATGGAACATAAGTGATGTCTCAGCCTGATGGTCCAGTTCTTGAAATCTGCACGATTCAAAAGTCTAGGAACACGGTTATCAGAATCATCATTAGGAGCCATTTTTAACAATTTTTTTTTTTAAAGAAAATATTTTTGGTTTTTGTTAATTTTTGAAAAGAAGTGATTAAAATACTAAAATTAAGACAAGAAATTAAAGACAAGATAAGAAACAAGTATTAAAAACAACTAAATAAAGTCACACGGCAACACAGTGAAAATCCTTCTTCAACCGGCAAAACAGTGTATTTGTTCTTCACCCGGCAGAAATAAGTCTTCACACGGCTAAATAGTTACCCGGCTAAACAGTTGAAATACTTTTGTTCTTCACCCGGATGAACAGTTACCCGGCAATAAGAAAAACTTCACACGGCAACAAGTCTTGACCCGGCAGAATCTTGACACGGCAAAAGTCTTTGCCCGGCTGAACAGTACTTGATCACACGGCACTAGTTAATTACCCGGCTACACAGTTTGAGTTTACCCGGCTGTATTTTCTCTATCACCCGGCGTAACAGTGTATTACCCGGCACAACAGTGTCTGATCCGGCTGAACAGTAGCACTTTTTCAAGTCAAATTCTTCACCCGTCTAGAACAAATTCCCTTACACGGCTGCACAGGACCTAATTTCTTCACAAAATCTAAGTCCAAGGAAATTGTCTAAGTCAAATCTATCACCCGGCAAGTTAATCTTCAACCAAAACTCAACTGTTCATCATCTTCTTCATGAAGATTTTCTGGGTTTTGTCTAAAATTTGTCCAAATTGTCCAAAATTCACACACAAGCTGTGAAAAGGTCCGATTATCAATCCCTTATATCAATCAATCCAAAACATCATCATTCTTCGATGAATTTTAGCAAAAATTGATCGAACAGTAACTTTTTCTATTCTTCTTAATTCTTCAGATCTGATGATGATCTGATAGAATCTGCACAATCGTTGCGAATTAGAGTGATTATGATGATAAATCACACCTAAAAACACCAACAATTCATTCAGATCATGATATTTTGAGCAATATTGATGTGTTTTGCTTAGAAACAGCGAAGAACACGATACCGAAAGCTCTGATACCAATTGATAGGTTCAATTGGATCGATAATATCACTCAAATGATCAGAACAACAAGTACAAACAAACGATTCAATCACAAACACAATTCATACTCATAAATTCTCTTTGTATTTGATGATCAAGCAATTCGTAGTACAAAAAGTGCAGGAGAAACAAATTACACACAGTTAATTCTCTTTCTAACAGTGTAAAAAGTACTCTCTCTAACACACGCACACTACATGCCTATATCAAACAAAATGCAAGTTTAAGGAAAATACATAATAAACCCTAAACTATACAAACATATAAACAATAACAAAATACAAAGTAAATCTTAACAGGAAATAACCCTAACAATAAGCATTTGAGTTTATCTTCTCCACAATTTCCACAGGCCCAATCTTCTTAGCTGACAGTTTGTTGTATTCCCCAACCGAAAATCGATCCTTTGTTAAAACAGCCCACACAAAATCACCTTCTTCAAAATCAACTTGTCGACGCTTTTTATCAGCAGCTTGCTTATACTTAGAATTGGCTCGAACTAAGTTCTCATGCACAGTTTTGTGAACTTCATGTAATCCTTCTACAAAATCTTGCACTTTCTTGGGTCCAGAATAAGTAACAGGCAATGACATTAGGTCTAGTGGTCCCCGTGGTTGAGCAGAATAAACCACCTGGAATGGACTAAATCCGGCACTACGATTGACAGCATGATTATGGGCAAATTCAGCTTGATAAAGTTTTTGATCCCAAGCTTTCACATGTTCACCCACTAGGAACCGCGACAAATTACCGAGCGAACGATTAACAACTTCAGTTTGCCCATCCGTCTGAGGGTGATAGGCGCTACTGAAATTGAGCTGAGTATTCACCATCTTCCACAAACTACGCCAAAAGTGACTGAGGAAACGAGTGTCCCGGTCAGACACGATGGACGTTGGTAAACCATGTAACCTGTAAATATCACGGAAGAACAACTGAGCAACATTAACTGCATTCGTCGTCTTCTTACAAGGGATAAAATGCGCCATCTTTGAAAACCGATCAACAACCACAAAAATCGAGTCATTACCACGTTGAGTACGTGGTAAACCCAACACAAAATCGATCAACAACCACAAAAGTCGTAGCCCTCGTTCCGGTCTTCGATTTGACTGGTAGCTCGTCCGAAACGGAGGCCTGTAACTCAAGTTATGCCCATTTCTGTGAGGCACGATCATGGGCCTCTAGAAATATAAGGGCCCGCTCCTCCACACTTGGGCCCGCATCATTCCCCCCTGGGTAGACGAAATTCGACCGCGAATTTGGACCAACTTCATCATCAGAAGAATCCTCATAATAAGGTAGCAAGTGTTTTACATTAAAAACATCAGAACAACGAATGTTACTTGGCAGCTTTAGACGATAAGCATTTGAGTTTATCTTCTCCACAATTTCCACAGGCCCAATCTTCTTAGCTGACAGTTTTTTGTATTCCCCAACCGAAAATCGATCCTTTGTTAAAACAGCCCACACAAAATCACCTTCTTCAAAATCAACTTGTCGACGCTTTTTATCAGCAGCTTGCTTATACTTAGAATTGGCTCGAACTAAGTTGTCATGCACAGTTTTGTGAACTTCATGTAATCCTTCTACAAAATCTTGCACTTTCTTGGGTCCAGAATAAGTAACAGGCAATGACATTAGGTCTAGTGGTCCCCGTGGTTGTGCAGAATAAACCACCTGGAATGGACTAAATCCGGTACTACGATTGACAGCATGATTATGGGCAAATTCAGCTTGATAATGTTTTTGATCCCAAGCTTTCACATGTTCACCCACTAGGCACCGCAACAAATTACCGAGCGAACGATTAACAACTTCAGTTTGCCCATCGGTCTGAGGGTGATAGGCGCTACTGAAATTGAGCTGAGTATTCACCATCTTCCACAAACTACACCAAAAGTGACTGAGGAAACGAGTGTCCCGGTCAGACACGATGGACGTTGGTAAACCATGTAACCTTTAAATATCACGGAAGAACAACTGAGCTACATTAACTACATCCGTCGTCTTCTTACAAGGGATAAAATGCGCCATCTTTGAAAACCGATCAACAACCACAAAAATCGAGTCATTACCACGTTGAGTACGTGGTAAACCCAACACAAAATCGATCAACAACCACAAAAGTCGTAGCCCTCGTTCCGGTCTTCGATTTGACTGGTAGCTCGTCCGAAACGGAGGCCTGTAACTCAAGTTATGCCCATTTCTGTGAGGCACGATCATGGGCCTCTAGAAATATAAGGGCCCGCTCCTCCACACTTGGGCCCGCATCATTCCCCCCTGGGTAGACGAAATTCGACCGCGAATTTGGACCAACTTCATCATCAGTAGAATCCTCATAATAAGGTAGCAAGTGTTTTACATTAAAATCATCAGAACAACGAATGTTACTTGGCAGCTTTAGACGATAAGCATTTGAGTTTATCTTCTCCACAATTTCCACATGCCCAATCTTCTTAGCTGACAGTTTGTTGTATTCCCCAACCGAAAATCGATCCTTTGTTAAAACAGCCCACACAAAATCACCTTCTTCAAAATCAACTTGTCGACGCTTTTTATCAGTAGCTTGCTTATACTTAGAATTGGCTCGAACTAAGTTGTCATGCACAGTTTTGTGAACTTCATGTAATCCTTCTACAAAATCTTGCACTTTCTTGGGTCCAGAATAAGTAACAGGCAATGATATTAGGTCTAGTGGTCCCCGTGGTTGAGCAGAATAAACCACCTGGAATGGACTAAATCCGGTACTACGATTGACAGCATGATTATGGGCAAATTCAGCTTGATAAAGTTTTTGATCCCAAGCTTTCACATGTTCACCCACTAGGCACCGCAACAAATTACCGAGCGAACGATTAACAACTTAAGTTTGCCCATCCGTCTGAGGGTGATAGGCGCTACTGAAATTGAGCTGAGTATTCACCATCTTCCACAAACTGCGCCAAAAGTGACTGAGGAAACGAGTGTCCCGGTCAGACACGATGGACGTTGGTAAACCATGTAACCTTTAAATATCACGGAAGAACAACTGTGCTACATTAACTGCATCCGTCGTCTTCTTACAAGGGATAAAATGCGCCATCTTTGAAAACCGATCAACAACCACAAAAATCGAGTCATTACCACGTTGAGTACGTGGTAAACCCAACACAAAATCGATCAACAACCACAAAAGTCGTAGCCCTCGTTCCGGTCTTCGATTTGACTGGGACCTCGTCCGAAACGGAGGCCTGTAACTCAAGTTATGCCCATTTCTGTGAGGCACGATCATAGGCCTCTAGAAGTATAAGGGCCCGCTCCTCCACACTTGGGCCCGCATCATTCCCCCCTGGGTAGACGAAATTCGACCGCGAATTTGGACCAACTTCATCATCAGAAGAATCCTCATAATAAGGTAGCAAGTGTTTTACATTAAAAACATCAGAACAACGAATGTTACTTGGCAGCTTTAGACGATAAGCATTTGAGTTTATCTTCTCCACAATTTCCACAGGCCCAATCTTCTTAGCTGACAGTTTGTTGTATTCCCCAACCGAAAATCGATCCTTTGTTAAAACAGCCCACACAAAATCACCTTCTTCAAATCAACTTGTCGACGCTTTTTATCAGCAGCTTGCTTATACTTAGAATTGGCTCGAACTAAGTTGTCATGCACAGTTTTGTGAACTTCATGTAATCCTTCTACAAAATCTTGCACTTTCTTGGGTCCAGAATAAGTAACAGGCAATGACATTAGGTCTAGTGGTCCCCGTGGTTGTGCAGAATAAACCACCTGGAATGGACTAAATCCGGTACTACGATTGACAGCATGATTATGGGCAAATTCAGCTTGATAAAGTTTTTGATCCCAAGCTTTCACATGTTCACCCACTAGGCACCGCAACAAATTACCGAGCGAACGATTAACAACTTCAGTTTGCCCATCCGTCTGAGGGTGATAGGCGCTACTGAAATTGAGCTGAGTATTCACCATCTTCCACAAACTACGCCAAAAGTGACTGAGGAAACGAGTGTCCCGGTCAGACACGATGGACGTTGGTAAACCATGTAACCTTTAAATATCACGGAAGAACAACTGAGCTACATTAACTGCATCCGTCGTCTTCTTACAAGGGATAAAATGCGCCATCTTTGAAAACCGATCAACAACCACAAAAATCGAGTCATTACCACGTTGAGTACGTGGTAAACCCAACACAAAATCGATCAACAACCACAAAAGTCGTAGCCCTCGTTCCGGTCTTCGATTTGACTGGGACCTCGTCCTAAACGGAGGCCTGTAACTCAAGTTATGCCCATTTCTGTGAGGCACGATCATAGGCCTCTAGAAATATAAGGGCCCGCTCCTCCACACTTGGGCCCGCATCATTCCCCCCTGGGTAGACGAAATTCGACCGCGAATTTGGACCAACTTCATCATCAGAAGAATCCTCATAATAAGGTAGCAAGTTTTTTACATTAAAAACATCAGAACAACGAATGTTACTTGGCAGCTTTAGACGATAAGCATTTGAGTTTATCTTCTCCACAATTTCCACAGGCCCAATCTTCTTAGCTGACAGTTTGTTGTATTCCCCAACCGAAAATCGATCCTTTGTTAAAACAGCCCACACAAAATCACCTTCTTCAAAATCAACTTGTCGACGCTTTTTATCAGCAGCTTGCTTATACTTAGAATTGGCTCGAACTAAGTTGTCATGCACAGTTTTGTGAACTTCATGTAATCCTTCTACAAAATCTTGCACTTTCTTGGGTCCAGAATAAATAACAGGCAATGACATTAGGTCTAGTGGTCCCCGTGGTTGAGCAGAATAAACCACCTGGAATTGACTAAATCCGGTACTACGATTGACAACATGATTATGGGCAAATTCAGCTTGATAAAGTTTTTGATCCCAAGCTTTCACATGTTCACCCACTAGGCACCGCAACAAATTACCGAGCGAACGATTAACAACTTCAGTTTGCCCATCCGTCTGAGGGTGATAGGCGCTACTGAAATTGAGCTGAGTATTCACCATCTTCCATAAACTACGCCAAAAGTGACTGAGGAAACGAGTGTCCCGGTCAGACACGATGGACGTTAGTAAACCATGTAACCTGTAAATATCACGGAAGAGCAACTGAGCTACATTAACTGCATCCGTCGTCTTCTTACAAGGGATAAAATGCGCCATCTTTGAAAACCGATCAACAACCACAAAAATCGAGTCATTACCACGTTGAGTACGTGGTAAACCCAACACAAAATCGATCAACAACCACAAAAGTCGTAGCCCTCGTTCCAGTCTTCGATTTGACTGGTAGCTCGTCCGAAACGGAGGCCTGTAACTCAAGTTATGCCCATTTCTGTGAGGCACGATCATGGGCCTCTAGAAATATAAGGGCCCGCTCCTCCACCCTTGGGCCCGCATCATTCCCCCCTGGGTAGACGAAATTCGACTGCGAATTTGGACCAACTTCATCATCAGAAGAATCCTCATAATAAGGTAGCAAGTGTTTTACATTAAAAACATCAGAACAACGAATGTTACTTGGCAGCTTTAGACGATAAGCATTTGAGTTTATCTTCTCCACAGTTTCCACAGGCCCAATCTTCTTAGCTGACAGTTTGTTGTATTCCCCAACCGAAAATCGATCCTTTGTTAAAACAGCCCACACAAAATCACCTTCTTCAAAATCAACTTGTCGACGCTTTTTATCAGCAGCTTGCTTATACTTAGAATTGGCTCGAACTAAGTTGTCATGCACAGTATTGTGAACTTCATGTAATCCTTCTACAAAATCTTGCACTTTCTTGGGTCCAGAATAAGTAACAGGCAATGACATTAGGTCTAGTGGTCCCCGTGGTTGAGCAGAATAAACCAACTGGAATGGACTAAAACCGGTACTACGATTGACAGCATGATTATGGGCAAATTCAGCTTGATAAAGTTTTTGATCCCAAGCTTTCACATGTTCACCCACTAGGCACCGCAACAAATTACCGAGCGAACGATTAACAACTTCAGTTTGTCCATCCGTCTTAGGGTGATAGGCGCTACTGAAATTGAGCTGAGTATTCACCATCTTCCACAAACTACGCCAAAAGTGACTGAGGAAACGAGTGTCCCGGTCAGACACGATGGACGTTGGTAAACCATGTAACCAGTAAATATCACGGAAGAACAACTGAGCTACATTAACTGCATCCGTCGTCTTCTTACAAGGGATAAAATGCGCCATCTTTGAAAACCGATCAACAACCACAAAAATCTTGTCTTTACCACGTTGAGTGCGTGGTAAACCCAACACAAAATCGACCAACAACCACAAAAGTCGTAGCCCTCGTTCCGGTCTTCGATTTGACTGGTAGCTCGTCCGAAACGGAGGCCTGTAACTCAAGTTATGCCCATTTCTGTGAGGCTCGATCATGGGCCTCTGGAAATATAAGGGCCCGCTCCTCCACACTTGGGCCCGCATCATTCCCCCCTGGGTAGACGAAATTCGACCGCGAATTTGGACCAACTTCATCATCAGAAGAATCCTCATAATAAGGTAGCAAGTGTTTTACATTAAAAACATCAGAACAACGAATGTTACTTGACAGCTTTAGACGATAAGCATTTGAGTTTATCTTCTCCACAATTTCCACAGGCCCAATCTTCTTAGCTGACAGTTTGTTGTATTCCCCAACCGAAAATCGATCCTTTGTTAAAACAGCCCACACAAAATCACCTTCTTCAAAATCAACTTGTCGACGCTTTTTATCAGCAGCTTGCTTATATTTAGAATTGGCTCGAACTAAGTTGTCATGCACAGTATTGTGAACTTCATGTAATCCTTCTACAAAATCTTGCACTTTCTTGGGTCCAGAATAAGTAACAGGCAATGACATTAGGTCTAGTGGTCCCCGTGGTTGAGCAGAATAAACCACCTGGAATGGACTAAATCCGGTACTACGATTGACAGCATGATTATGGGCAAATTCAGCTTGATAAAGTTTTTGATCCCAAGCTTTCACATGTTCACCCACTAGGCACCGCAACAAATTACCGAGCGAACGATTAACAACTTCAGTTTGCCCATCCGTCTGAGGGTGATAGGCGCTACTGAAATTGAGCTGAGTATTCACCATCTTCCACAAACTACGCCAAAAGTGACTGAGGAAACGAGTGTCCCGGTCAGACACGATGGACGTTGGTAATCCATGTAACCTGTAAATATCACGGAAGAACAACTGAGCTACATTAACTGCATCCGTCGTCTTCTTACAAGGGATAAAATGCGCCATCTTTGAAAACCGATCAACAACCACAAAAATCGAGTCATTACCATGTTGAGTACGTGGTAAACCCAACACAAAATCGATCAACAACCACAAAAGTCGTAGCCCTCATTCCGGTCTTCGATTTGACTGGTAGCTCGTCCGAAACGGAGGCCTGTAACTCAAGTTATGCCCATTTCTATGAGGCACGATCATGGGCCTCTAGAAATATAAGGGCCCGCTCCTCCACACTTGGGCCCGCATCATTCCCCCTGGGTAGACGAAATTCGACCGCGAATTTTGGACCAACTTCATCATCAGAAGAATCCTCATAATAAGGTAGCAAGTGTTTTACATTAAAAACATCTGAACAACGAATGTTACTTGGCAGCTTTAGACGATAAGCATTTGAGTTTATCTTCTCCACAATTTCCATAGGCCCAATCTTCTTAGCTGACAGTTTGTTGTATTCCCCAACCGAAAATCGATCCTTTGTTAAAACAGCCCACACAAAATCACCTTCTTCAAAATCAACTTGTCGACGCTTTTTATCAGCAGCTTGCTTATACTTAGAATTGGCTCGAACTAAGTTGTCATGCACAGTTTTGTGAACTTCATGTAATCCTTCTACAAAATCTTGCACTTTCTTGGGTCCAGAATAAGTAACAGGCAATGACATTAGGTCTAGTGATCCCCGTGGTTGAGCAGAATAAACCACCTGGAATGGACTAAATCCGGTACTACGATTGACAGCATGATTATGGGCAAATTCATCTTGATAAAGTTTTTGATCCCAAGCTTTCACATGTTCACCCACTAGGCACCGCAACAAATTACCGAGCGAACGATTAACAACTTCAGTTTGCCCATCCGTCTGAGGGTGATAGGCGCTACTGAAATTGAGCTGAGTATTCACCATCTTCCACAAACTACGCCAAAAGTGACTGAGGAAACGAGTGTCCCGGTCAGACACGATGGACGTTGGTAAACCATGTAACCTGTAAATATCACGGAAGAACAACTGAGCTACATTAACTGCATCCGTCGTCTTCTTACAAGGGATAAAATGCGCCATCTTTGAAAACCGATCAACAACCACCAAAATCGAGTCATTACCACGTTGAGTACGTGGTAAACCCAACACAAAATCGATCAACAACCACAAAAGTCGTAGCCCTCGTTCCGGTCTTCGATTTGACTGGTAGCTCGTCCGAAACGGAGGCCTGTAACTCAAGTTATGCCCATTTTTGTGAGGCACGATCATGGGCCTCTAGAAATATAAGGGCCCGCTCCTCCACACTTGGGCCCGCATCAGGACATCTTATGACTCTATATGCACATTAGCACCTTGAAAATCATGTTAGTATAGTGTAGGACGCCTTACAATTCCTAACAACACCTTAAAACACCGTATGAAACCTTAAAACTTCATAATAAACCTAATGAAATTGTCGAAGTCTTTTGAACATCTTACGACAATTCAAGACATGTTAAGACTCTGTATGCGACATTAGCTACATGAAAAGCATGTTAGAATAATGTAGGACGCGTTACAACTCCTAAGAACACCTTACATCACCGTAAAAAACTTTAAAACTCCATAATTAACCTAATGAATTCGTCTGAGCCTTTGAACGTCATACGACAACTTAACGAATCTTACGACTCTTTATGCCATATTAGCACCTTGAAAAGCATGTTAGTATAATGTACGACGCCTTACAACTCCTAACAACACTTTACAACACCGTACGAAACCTTAAAACTCCATAATATGTTAGTATAATGTAGGACGCCTTACAATTCCTAACAACACCTTAAAACATCGTACGAAACCTTAAAACTTCATAATAAACCTAATGAAATTGTCGAAGTCTTTTGAACATCTTACGACAACTCAAGACATGTTAAGACTGTGTATGCGACATTAGCTACATGAAAAGCATGTTAGAATAATGTAGGACGCGTTACAACTCCTAAGAACACCTTACATCACCGTAAAAAACTTTAAAACTCCATAATTAACCTAATGAATTCGTCTGAGCCTTTGAACGTCATACGGAAACTTAACGAATCTTACGACTCTTTATGCCATATTAGAACCTTGAAAAGCATGTTAGTATAATGTACGACGCCTTACAACTCCTAACAACACCTTACAACACCGTACGAAACCTTAAAACTCCATAATAAACCTAATTAATTCGTCCGAGTCTTTGAACAACGTATGACGGTATCAGAGCCATTGGTTATAGCGAACTAGGTTTGCATTGCATTGCACTCTGGACTATAACTGTACACTGCATTAGTTACACTTATGTGAATTCATTTGTGACCCATATACATGTTATTTACACATACACACGCATACACTAGCATTATATGAAGTGAACAGCTTGTATTATGTGACACTTTAGGGCAAATTTTTTTTTTTAGTGACTTGCTCTGCTAGTGAAGCTTGAACTAGGTGTGTATCTGCTAGCTTTTGAATTGTTCACTGAAGTATGCATGAGAAATATTTGACAATGACTTTGTTCAAAAGTTATTCCTCTTTTTAGGCCAATTTTTTTAGGGGCCTTAGTTGGGAAATGTTTACATTTCATTATAACTAGAAACTTGCAACAATATGGCAACAAACCGGTGTCGTACGGAGCCTGAATAACACACTTTTGGATTATCTACCTTATTTTGGCAACCTACCGGCAAGGACCGATGCCTAAGGTATAGAGGCACATGAACAACAGTAATGAATTTTTGTATAGAAACTCATTCATACAGAGGTCTTGACTTGTTAGTTATGCGACCTGCTATGTGCTATTACACGTCACTTATTACATGAGACATTAGTGTGATATAACATGTTAATAAAACGTAAGATTAATGTACCTGATGGGAGAAAAACATAGGTGATCGTGTAAGGTAAACTGACGATTACGGGTGCGCAACGTAATCTTGAATTTACAGGTACATGATGATCCTGGCAAAATCTGCCATGTGGGTGATACCCAAAAAGAAACACAAAAGTGAATAACTAGTCAATACAAATTCATCTGAAACAAACATTCATCTCTAAATAACGCACTGATATCAAGTCTATCTTTGACTGAACCCATAAAACCCATCTATGGATGGTAGACAGTTACAATAAAACTTTTGATGGCATATCACAAGTTTATCTCTAGAATCAAACTGTAGCCACTCGTAATCCATCTATACAAACACAGCTAAAAAGTCAGAAAAAATGACGAGAAAATGAAAAAGAAAAACACAAAAAATTGGGCAAACAGAAGAGATGCACGACCGTGCTTTGACCAGGCACGGTCGTGCTTAGGTCAGAGTTCTCGGGAACACAGGCTGTGCGCTAACCAGCACTACCAGTGCGTTCAGAGATGTGCACGGGCATACGCAGGACAACCACGGTCGTGCTTGAGCCAAGGAGCTCGGAAGCACAGGCATTGCGCCATCAGCACTACCTCCACTGACTTGAGCACGGTCGTGCTCTGTACCTGCTGCAGTAATGACGAAGAAAAATCCCAAAAAAATTAGAAAAATCACTACTATTTGCCATAAAAATCAAAATCTAACAAAGGGGAAAGGATCTGGAAGACAATAACAAGATAAACAACCCTAAAAACTAAGATTTCAAGCAACAATCGGACAAGAATGGTGTTCATCTCCATTCAAGCCCTAGAAACCTAAAAACTTGAATTAAAACACAAAAAAATAGATGGATCGAAGTTACATACCGAGATTGAGAAGGAATTTGGAAGAAACGAGTGGAATGGAGTGAGATCGCGAGTTGGTACTGTAGATCGAGTGGGTGGCTATAATGGAGGTTAGGGAAATGTGAAAGTGAATTGTGGAGAAGAAGATAAGAGTAAAAAACTAAATTCCCGTTTAAACACACGATCGTGCCCTCTGTGGCACGGTCGTGCTCCTCTGGCCACGCACGGTCGTGCTTCTCTGAGCACGGTCGTGCACCTCATCAGGTTTTACATTGTTCGACATTTTTACTCATTTGGGCACCAAAACGTCAATTCCCTTCGATTATACACTCGCAAAAACAACTGAAACAAACCAAAGGATGTTTCGGATCTTCACATGTCACCCTCTCTCCTTCGAGATGCAAACGAAGATTTCAAAAACTCGTACAAAAGCAACAACAATAAAAAAAAAGTAACAAAGTAAATAAACACACGAACATCCGGGCTCCCTCCCGGAAGGGCTTAGTTTATGGAGTCCTTAGCTAGACTCATGATCCCCGAATTTATTTGTTGTTGGGGTGGAGTGCAAGAACCTCCAAAGCCATGTCAATCGGTCCTTCAACATAAACCTTCAATCTATGACCATTGTCACGGATTTATGTGTAACCCCACGTGTTCCTCTGAAGCTGGGCACTCAAGACGTGAAAGATGATCTGTTGCAACGTTTTCAGCACCCTTTTTGTCACGGATCTCAATATCAAATTCTTGCAGCAACAAGATCCATCGTATCAATCGGGGTTTAGCATCTTGTTTGCTGAAAAGATAACGAAGGGTAGCATGATCCGTAAACACAATGGTTTTGGAAAGGACAAGATAAGATCTGAATTTATCGAATGCAAAGACCACAGCCAAGAGCTCTTTCTCAGTGGTGGTGTAATGCTCTTGTGCGTCATTCAGGGTCTTGCTCGCATAATAAATCGGATGGAAATGCTTATCTTTCCTTTGCCCCAAGATCGCCCCTACGCAAAGTCACTCGCATCACACATCAACTTGAATGGTAAAGACCAATCGGGGGCTACCATGATAGGAGCATTGACGAGTTTTTCTTTCAGAAACTAAAATCCTTTTAAGCATTCATTGGAGAAGACAAAATGGGCGTCTTTCTCAAGGAGCTGTGTCATAGGCCTGGCGATTTTAGAAAAATCCTTGATGAATCGCCCGTAGAAACCAGCATGGCCTAAAAAGCTCCGAATGGGTTTCACTGAGGTAGGAGGTGGTAGCCTAGAAATGGTATCAATTTTGGCTCGGTCAACCTCGAGACCCTCCTGTGAGATCTTGTGCCCTAAAACAATGCCCTCTTTCACCATGAAGTGGCATTTTTCCCAATTAAGCACAAGACTGGTTTCCTCACACCTCGTCAACATTTTCTTTAGATTTGTGAGACAATGATCAAAGGAGCTCCCATATACAGAAAAATCATCCATGAAAACCCTCATGGATTCCTCGATCATGTCATGGAAAATGGCTACCATGCAGCGCTGGAAGGAAGCTGGGGCATTGCACAGTCCAAAGGGCATCCGTCGGTAGGCGAATGTGCCATAGGGACATGTGAATGTAGTCTTCTCCTGATCAGGATGAGAAATGGGGATTTGAAAGTACCACGAGAACCATCAAGAAAACAATAAAACATCCTCCCGGATAAGCGTTCAAGCATCTGATCAATGAAAGGGAGGGGGGAAATGATCTTTTCTCGTAGCATCGTTGAGTTTGCGATAATCAATGCAAACTCTCCAACCAGTGATGGTGCGAGTAGGAATCAACTCATTCCTCTCGTTAGTGACCACCGTCATCCCTCCTTTTTTCGGGACAACCTGTACCGGACTCACCCATGTG
This sequence comes from Tagetes erecta, assembly GCA_030867185.1. Taxonomy (NCBI): domain Eukaryota; kingdom Viridiplantae; phylum Streptophyta; class Magnoliopsida; order Asterales; family Asteraceae; genus Tagetes; species Tagetes erecta. The sequence goes on along the minus strand of CM061486.1, from coordinate 59,724,392 downwards.
GAATCAGAAATCGGGTAAATCAATCCAGCATCAAGTAGTTTAATCACCTCTTTCTTCACGACCTCTTGCATATTAGGATTGAGGCGTCTCTGATGCTGTACAACAGGCTTAAAGTCCTCCTTCATCAAGATTTTATGGGTACAAAAAGATGGATTGACTCCTTTTATATCCATAATCTTCCACGCGATTGCCTTTTTATGCAATTTCAAAACGTTAAGTAATCTCGCCTTCTCGTCACTCGTTAAATCAGAAGAAATGATGACAGGTAAACCAGACTCACCTTCCAAGAAAGCATACTCTAAATGGCTAGGTAGCTCTTTAAGTTCAACTGATGGTGGGTCCTCGCAGAAGGTCGTGACTTGGGTTCAGCATTGCAATCAATAACCTCAAAGACCTCTGGACATGAGAAAGAATCATGGTCAACAAGAAATATCGTCTCCTCAATGGAGGTGTCATGGCGAACTGAATCCCATGTTTGATTAGGAATTAACTGTGTGTCCAGGGCCTTTTCATCGAACGTGTCATGTAACTGATAACTCACACATGTGTCAATAGTGTCAATGAAGTACAGTAAGTCATCCTGACTTTGTGGATGCTGCATAGATCTCCCAATATCAAAAGTCACCTCTTCATCATCAACCCGAAGAGTAAGTCTGCCCGTGCAAACATCAATCAAGGCTCTAGCCGTAGCTAGGATTGAGCGACCTAAGATAAGGGGTACATTCTTATCCTCATCCATATCAAGAATAACAAAGTCGACTGGAAATACGAATCTGTCAATTTTCACCAGCATATTCTCAACTATACCTCACGGGTATTTCACAGATCGATCAGCAAGCTGGATACTCATACGTGTTGGCTCTGGTTCTCCTAGGTCAAGCTTAGCAAAAACTGCGTATGGCATTAGGTTTATGCTAGCACCTAGGTCAGCCAAAGCATTGCTGACAGACAACCTACCAATCAAACAAGGGACAGTGAAACTCCCAGGATCATTCATCTTCTTTGGTAGTTTGTTTTTGGAGAATAGCTGAACACTCTTCGTTCAAAGTAACATGTGACAGCTCCTCGAGCTTCTTTTTGTTTGTGAGGAGGTCTTTCAAGAATTTAGCATACTTGGGCATTTGAGCAAGGGCTTCAACGAATGGTAAATTGATGTGAAGTTGATTAAAAAGCTCGAGGAATTTTCCATAATGCTCCTCCATTTTCTGCTTTTTAAGTCTGCCCGGATATGGAATGGGAGGATTGTATGGTTTGACTGGCTTTTTTGACCGTGCTGTACTTGTTGGGCTTCGCCTCAGTTGCACCTCATCCGGAGACTCAGTCTCTTCTTCTTCAACAACCGGCTGTGAAGAAGGTGATGGAACAGGCTCAGTGGTCTTGCCACTTCTGTCATGATGGCTTTGATATGACCTTTTGGATTCGTTTCAATGTTGCCTGGAAGGCCACCCTGAGGTCTCTCAAAAAGAAGTTTGGCAATTTGTCCGACCTGGTTTTCAATGTTTTGCAAAGAAGCTTTCTGATTTCTCAGTTCGGTTTCATTTTTCAGGAATCGATCTTTAGTATATCGATTTTGTTTCTCAGAATTGGCTAACAGTTTAGCCATCATGTCCTCCATAGTAGCTTTCCCTTCTGGTGGGGGTTGTGAGCTACTACTGGGTCCCTGATTATGGGGTGAGGCTTGTGGAGGACGGGACAGGAAGGATTGAGTTTGAGTCTGCTGAAATGGGGGACGCTGATTGAATCCGGGTGGTTGTTGGTTTAGGGAACCAGACCTCCAACCGAAATTTGGGTGATTCCTCCACCCAGAATTATAAGTATTGCTGTAGGGATTGTTCTGGGGACGAGTCTGGTTACCCATGAAATCAACCTGCTCGTGCATCATTTCCCCCATCTGACAATCACTACCAGGATGCGGCCCCCCGCATAACTCACAGCAGGTTTGAACACGATTTGCCTGCATTTGATCAAATTTTGTGGAGAGAGCCTCCAACTGAGCAGTCAAAGCGGTGTAGGAGTCAACTTGGTGAACTCCATGACGAGATGTCCTAGATCGCGGCGCGTGACTAGAATAGCTCTTCGCGGCTACCCTTTCGAGCATATCGTATGCTTCTTGCGGTCTCTTTTTGCCGAAGTCCCCATTCACGTGCATGTCGAGAAGCTGCTGACTCTGCGGTTCTAAAGCATTGTAAAACGTGTCGCAAAATTTCCATAACTCTAAACCATGGTGTGGGACCTTTCGAGCAAGGTCCTTGAATCATTCCCATGCATCGTGAATGGACTCGCCATCATCCTGCTCAAACGCATGAAGTCTAGCCTTAAGCTTTGAGGTTTTCTCAGTAGGAAAATACTTCTCCAGAAACTTCTCGGCCATCTGAGTCCAAGAAGTAATGGATCCGGAGGGAAGTGAAACCAACCAGGCTTTGGCTCGGTCCCGTAAGGAAAACGGAAACAGCCTAAACCGGATAGCATCATCAAAAGCGCCATTGATTTTGAAAGTAGCGCAAATTTCAAGAAAGCTATTGAGATGGGCATTTGGATCCTCGTGATCCTTACCGTCGAACTGACATATGTTCTGGACCATTTGAATGGTACTGGATTTGATTTCAAAATTGTTCGCTTCGACAGTAGGCCTCTCGATACTCCAGGCCAGATCATTGAGTGATGGTTTGCCGAAATCGGCGATAGTTCTTTGATCGTCGGGTTCCGCCATTTGTTCTTCCTCCTCACCGGATGTGTTTTCTTCTAACCTGTCGCCCTCGATTGCAGTGGCTACGAGGCAGGACCGCAGCCGCAGCCTTCGATGTAAATTTCGCTCCGGTTCTGAAGATGGTTCGATGATATCGACGACCGGAGTTGTGGACATACACGATTGACAATAAAAGAAAAGACGATGACGAAACTGCTCCTACAAATAAAAATAAAGTCGAGAGAAAAATACACACAAGGCCAAAAATTTGATTACCAACATTTAAACATACAACTTGGAAGGCCAAAAATATCCGGTTAAATTTTTTGTTTTCGAAGTGTGAGGATTTTAATTTTTTGAGTTAAAATTGAACATTGGCCTAAAGCCCTAATACAGCTATATATATGTATATAAATTTTGAAAAAGTATAATTATATATAAATGTATATACATGTATATATATATATATATATAACTTTAAAAAATTTAAGCCGAACCGAGTCGAGCGGACCTTTGCTCGTGCTTGGCTCATTTGCAAACCGAACTGAGCTGATCGGCTTGTTTAGAACTGAGCGAAAATTTGAACAAGCATTGATGTGCGTGAAAGTATATATATATTTAATAAGGACTTTTCACACAAATTTAGTTTTAAAAGGATTTTTACCTAGAAATACTAAATCGCACATGGAAAGGCAAGTGTACCTATCGATACTAAACGTTTGTTAATGTTTGTCCAATTAAAGAGCGAATTTGGGTTTTTTCTTTTAAATTAAACTAGCATATGATGAAAATATTAAACTAAGAGAATTTTAACTAGAGGAATAAAACTTTGGAATTAAGATATTATCTAGACTAAGAATCCACTTATATTTGATGATGAAAACTATTAATGGTGAAATCAATTTTCTTATAGGAATAACTAGACTCCGATTAAGGATATCTAACTAAAATGATTCTTCGGAAAACTAGAACGATAAACACATCTTAATCACCTAAAATCATGCAATTAAGCCCAATTGATGTCTTTTATGTCAAGAACTAAAGGTAAACTAGTCATCCGCTAAAATTTCCTAGTTTCATAATTAAAGGAAAACTAGAACGATAATCACATCTTAATCACCAATAATTACATAAAGTAGACAAAATTATGAAATATTCCAACATGTAATTCTTGACATCAATTTTTTTTAATTCTTTTTTTAGGTTCTCTGGTAGGTTCTCTGGTAGGTTCTCTGGTAGGTTCGCTGGTAGGTTCTCGGGTAGGTTCTCTGGTAGGTTCGCTAGTAGGTTTGCTGGTAGGTTCGCTGGTAGGTTCTCTGATAGATTCGTTAGTAAGTTCGCTGGTAGGTTCTCTGGTAGGTTCGCTGGTAGGTTCTCTGGTAGGTTCACTGGTAGGTTCTCTGGTAGGTTCGCTGGTAGGTTCTCTTGCTCATAGAACCAAACAGGTGAATTTTCGTTCAGAAAATAGTAAGTTCGCTGATCAAAAAATTGATATTTCCAAATCACAAATATTGTATAGGTTCGCTGGATGAATGTCTAGGTTCGCTGGATGAATGTCTAGGTTCGCTGACTTACGGGAAAAACTTTCTTAGGCCAAAATCAACCAAAACAATCTCAAAACACTACCAATTGAAGATCCGTTTGTTTCTGAAGCTTCCCAGTACCAAATATGACAAACCCAAGGCAAATTCCAACTCAAAAACACAACAAACAGATCCGAAATGAATCAAACAGTGTTTTGACTCTAAAACCCCAAAAACTTCACAAAAATCTCAATGATCAAACAATCAAGAGCACTAAGGCTCTGATACCATATTGTTGGTCCATCAGATCGAGATTTCAGTGCTATGATGATTAATAAACAACAAAACACACTAAGATTCAATGAAACATTGTCCAAATACACTCAACACACTATAACAAGGATTAAATCAACACAAACAGAGGTAAACAAGCTACAAAGATGATAATAATAAGCTCCTAGCACCTCTGCCGTCACACACACACAATTAGGGTTTGATAAACTTGCAAAAACTTGTATTCAACTTGAGAAAACATTACATTATATAGTGCAGGCTTAGGTTCGCTGGCAGATTCGCTGACAGCGAATCTATCATGCAAACCTATCAGCTTCGCCGCGCAGAAAACAGATTCGCCCGGCGACTGATCTAAACTAATAGACTATACTAATCTAGACTTCCGGGCGACTCTATAGATTCGCCCGTAGGTTCGCTAGTACAAAAACAACTAAATACATAACATATCAAAAGTAACACCGACATGCCGGTGAGTCCAACCTATACATGTACTATCAATACTCCAACCTAACACCGACATGCCGGCCAATGGATTAGTAACATCTTCAGCTCCGGCCTCATCACCATCACTCAAATCCAGGAATGATTCAACGAACTATGCTTCGGTGACAACCGTTTCAGGCAAATCAGTAACTATTGTTTCCTCCTGAATATCTGTAGTTTCCCCCTCACCTTGCACATTCAATTCAACCTCAACGGTCTTCTCAAATCTTTTCTCAATTGACTGATCTAATTGTTTAGATAGGTCATCCATATCCATGTTGAGACCATCAGTCCTTCTGAGCCTTTCATTTACCCTTCTCAATTCAGCACGTACCCCCCGGGCATTATTTGCAACCCTCACAAACAACTTGGCTTCAGTTTTCGTGTCATCTCCAGCCCCGTGCTTTATCTCATTTTCACATAAAACCTTCAAATCTTCATCACTGAAGGAGAAGATCTCCATTGGGATACAGAGAAGGCGCCCATTTTGGTTTGGTGAGGAATGGGCGATTAGGGCGATTAGCGAGCGATTAGGGTTTGCATGCAGATTTCTTGATCTTGCATGTGTTGCAACTCAATCTATCGATTATAAATGTGTTCTTTTATCATTCACTAATTGATTTTACGTTTATTCTTGTGTAGCAGTCCTGATATACAATTGGTTTTGGCCAGTTTATTCGAGCACTGTTAGCAAGAAATAGGGTTTTATCGATTAGGGTTTGGTGGGAGTTTCGTTGACTGAATCATATATTGCTAACTCTGACTGCTTAGTAGTATCAAATGGAGAAACGGTCGCTAGCTGATAAAGTTAAAAACATTGATGGAAAGGTAAAGAGAAGCATTCTAAAGAGATCGAATACATTAAACTCTGATGAGGTGAATCAAAATAAGGAGGCTGAGCAGATTAGGGTTTCGGTGACTAATGTTGGAGGTAAAAAAGATGCTGAAGGGGGCAGCCAATATGGTTCGAATAAGACCCATAATGAGGAGAACAGCGAAGGTGGAGAGATGGATAAAAATCTGAATGAGACGGGTGATGTGCTGAATGAGCCGGGTGATGTTCTTGACACGGCTAGAAAGAGTGACCCGGCTGTACATGTTATGAAGGTTAACACGGCTACTACTAATGACCCGGCTAGAAGTGTTGACCCGGCTATGAAGATTCACACGGCTGTACATGTTGACCCGGCTACAACTAGGAAGGTTGACACGGCTATGCAGGTTGACACGGCTGTACATGTTGACCCGGCTGTTGACATGACGAGAGTTATTGACCCGACTATTAATGTTGATAGGCTTGACACGGCTAGATATATTGACACGGCTAAGAATGTTGGGGTTCATGCGAGTAACACTGTTAACTCCTATGCTGATATTACAAAAAAAGTTGGGGTGGATTCGGATCAATTGGGAACAAAAGTGAATTTTAGGTATATGGTGAATGCTGAATCGAAGCAGGGATTTGATGTCGTGCTTCCAAAGGACTCAATTCGGGCAGTTTGTAATAAACTGGAGTTTACGTTGTATGGATACTTTCTAGGGGATAGGATGGCGTATCCTGTGGTAGAGTATTATGTTCGTATGAATTGGAAAAAATATGGTCTTCAGAAGTCTATGATGAATGCGAATGGTTTTTTCTTCTTCAAGTTTACTGACAGGAAAGGTATGATGGATGTTCTGGAAGGTGGCCCTTGGATGATTCGAAATAAACCTATTATTCTTAATGTCTGGTCACCGACCTCAAAGCTCCATAAGGATGACATCAAGACGGTGTCGGTTTGGGTAAAGTTACATGATGTTCCCTTAGTGGCTTACACGGATGTAGGTTTGAGCCTATTAGTATCACAAATTGGTACGCCTAGGTTGCTTGACTCAATTACTTCTTCAATGTGTACTAATGTTTGGGGAAGAAGCAGTTTTGCTAGAGCGCTTGTTGAAATATCAGCTGACAGGGGATTTAAGGAAGAAATTACTATTGCAGTTCCTGATCTGGAGGGAGATGGTTTTGGATCGGCTAAGGTGTCGGTGGAATATGAGTGGAAACCTCCTAGATGCGGGCATTGCTGTGTGTTTGGTCATAATGAATACGGATGTCCTTTACAGGTGAAACAGGACACCAAACCTAGTTCAAACATGGATAGTGATGGTTTCAAGGAGGTGAAGAATAAAAAGATGGCAAAAAGAAACGGAATTCAAATTAAGAAACCGCAGTTTGAGTATCGTCCGGTGGTTAAAAAAGACGGGAAAGAGGATGTCAAAAGTTTGGATAGACGCAATGAAAATAGGAAGAAGTTGAAGGAGCCAGTTGTAGATAATTTTGTTTCTGCAAACCCGTTTGGTGTCTTATTGGAGGAGGATGAGTACAGTACTAGGGATGATAAAAAGAAGGGTAATTTGGAAATTGGGAATGATCAACTTGATTCGGATTCGGATGTTGATGAAGTTCTGGATATGGATAGTGGTATGGCCAGGTTTTGTGCAAAATGGTTCTCTAGGGGATATGAATACTATTAAAGGGGCAAGCACTCCTTCTACGTCAGGTATTAATGGTTAGTATGGCCGCTTGGAACATTAGGGGTTTGAACCGAGCCCCAAAACAGAAGGAGGTTCGTCAGGTTGTTAGAGATAATAACTTGAGTTTGTGTGCAATCTTGGAGTCTCGTGTGGATCTGGATAGACTAACGGGGGTTTGCAATAGTGTGTTTAAAAGGTGGGATTGGACGTCTAATGGAAATATGTGTTCGAAGGGGTCCAGGATTATTTTGGGATGGGATCCCCTAGTTATGGATGTTATGGTTCTTGCTCAATCGGATCAGGTTATGCATATTCAGATCTCTTTTAAGCTTGATAAAAGAAGGTTGTTCTGCTCAGTTGTTTATGCTGCCAATTATTATGTCCATAGAAGGGAGTTGTGGGCTAATTTATGCAGACATAGGATGGTGGTCAAAGGTGAGCCCTGGGTCATGATGGGGGACTTTAATTCGGTTTTATTTTCTCACGATTCATATGCTGGGTCGTCAAGTTCTACTATTGGTATGAGAGAGTTTAGGGATTGTATTAACCAGATAGAGATGATTGATGTTAACAGGTCTGGAATGCAATTCACTTGGAATCAAAAGCCCAAACAGGGTACAGGGGTGTTCAAAAAGATTGATAGGGTTATGGCGAATGTTCGGTTTACTGATATCTATCCTACGGCTGGTGCTATTTTTCAACCGCATGGTATCTCTGACCATTCTCCATGTGTCCTTAGAATCCCGGAAGTGGAACGTAGTAGACCGCCCCCTTTTCGTTTCGCAAATTTCCTTACTTATAAACCGAAATTCAAGGATATTGTTGCTAAGGTTTGGGGTATGAATATTGGTGGTGTGCACCAGTTCAGAGTGGTTAAAAGGCTTAAACTTCTTAAACCTGCTTTAAGGGGCTTATTATACTCGCAGGGCAATCTTCACTCTAAGGTTGCATCCATTCGTACTCAGCTTAATCAAATTCAACGTTTGATTGATGATGATCCTATGAATCTGGAGTTACATTCCCAGGAGTCTAAGCTTCTTGCTTCATTTAATGAGGCAAGCCTTGATGAAGAAAGATTCTTGAAGCAGAAAGCGAAGGTACATTGGCTGGCTGAGGGGGATGCTAATACTAAGTATTTCCATAACACACTGAAATGCAGAAACCATAGAGCTCGGATAGATGTCATTACTGATAGCAATGGAAGTCTGCATGAAGGGACGGCGGTTCCCAAGGCGTTTGTTGATCATTATGTGGGGTTTCTGGGAAAGGAGGATCTTTCTATTATCCCCATAACTCAGGAGTTGTTTGATGCCCGGATTGATCAGGCTGTGGCTGTTCATATGATTCGGGAGGTTACGGTGGATGAGATCAAAAGGACCATGTTTGCTTTTGGTAATGATAAAGCTCCTGGTCCTGATGGGTTTACAGCTGCGTTTTATAAGAAATCATAGGATATTGTGGGTAAAGATGTGTGCCTCGCTGTGCAGGATTTTTTTCGTGAGGGCAGATTACTTATTGAGATGAATCATACGCTGATTACGCTTATTCCCAAGGTTGATACTCCCTCTTTTATTACGGATTATAGACCGATTGCTTGTTGTAATGTTCTGTTTAAGTGCATTACTAAGATCCTAGCGGATAGAATGAAGGAAAGCCTGAATAATATTATTAGCTCTAATCAATCTGCTTTTATTCCGGGTAGAAGAATATCTGATAATATTTTATTGACACAAGAACTCATGCATAGATATCACCTGGATAGTGGGCCTCCAAGGTGTGCTTTTAAAGTTGATATTCAGAAAGCTTATGACACTGTGAATTGGAAATTCTTGAAGACGGTTTTATTGGGGTTTGGTTTTCATCCTATGATGGTTAATTGGGTCATGGTGTGTGTTACCACGGTTTCGTTCTCTATCTCTGTGAATGGTTGTATGCATGGGTACTTTAGGGGGAAACGTGGCCTCCGACAGGGAGATCCTATGTCCCCGTATCTATTTACTATGGTTATGGAGATCCTTACTTTGGTGTTGAGAAGGGCTGTTTCATTGGACTCGTCTTTCAGATTCCATAATAGATGTGAGAAGATTCTTTTGATTAATTTGTGTTTTGCAGATGACTTGTTTCTGTTTGCTAGAGGGGATTTGAACTCTACAAAGGTTATTATGAAGTCTTTGACGGATTTTACTAGTATGTCGGGGTTGAGCCCAAGTAACCAGAAAAGTACTATATTTTTTTGTAACGTTCCTGTGCAAATCAAGAACAGTATTCTGAATATTATGCCTTTTGTGGAGGGTAAGTTGCCGGTTAGGTATCTGGGTGTACCCCTTGTGGCGTCTAGAGTGAGGACTTCGGACTGTCGGGCCCTTATTGAAAAAGTTGATAATCGTGTTGGTGACTGGAAGAATAAGTTGCTTTCTTTTGCTGGTAGGTGTCAGCTCATTAATTCTGTTATCGCTTCTCTTCATGTGTTTTGGTCGTCAGTGTTCATCCTCCCAATCCGGATTATGCATGATATTGAGGCTAAGATGAGTGATTTCTTATGGGCTAGGGGTCCTTTGAAGAAGGGTCTTGTAATACGTCTGTTTGGTATGATATCTGGTTTGAATGTAAAACCCTAAATTTTGACGTAAGTATATGTCGATAATGGGCGGGTGTTCATGTAAATAGCACGTTGAATAAAGAGTCCTAATGTATAGATATAAACCCTAGGGGTGATAGAGGACTTAAAATGAAGAGCGTGGGCGAAAACGGAACTCAAATCGGAGTTATAACGAAGCGGGAAATGCGAAAACACCCGAGGAATGCCCGAAAACTTGTTTCGAGCATATCTTGACTTAGAAGAAGAGTTACGGAGCCCATAATATATGAATTCCACGTGTTTCGACGAGAGGAATCTGAAAATGTAGGTTACGCGGTCCGCGCATCAAAGGGTAGGCCCCTGCGCGTATCGCCTAGCATCAGTCGGGTGGAAAACAGCTGGCTGACACTCTCCTCCTACGCGATGCGCGCAGAGGAGCATGCTATGCTGCGCGTAGCGCCTAGCATGGCCCGACCAGCCTATATAAAGGGGTGCAACCCCCCTTCTTCACTTGCTCATCTTCTCCTTCTCTCTCTAGACTTTTAGAGAGAGAAACCTCTTAGTTTTTGTTGCGGAACCGCGCATCAAGTGCGGTACCCTGCGTCGGAACGCTGCTTCGAGTTTCGGGCGCGTGTAGATCGCTTAGCGTGCGTCGAGGTTCTGTCCGAGTGAAGAACGGTGATCATCAAGGTGTTGCGCGATTGAAGATCGGTGATCGACGAGGTAATGGTCTTTCATTCTCGATTAGTTTAGGACGGGAATCGGGTTGGGAACCCGATGGGGATGCGGGGTGAAGATACCCGCATAGCACGAGGGACGTGCTAGGGGAAATGGTTGCGGGATTAAACACCCGCAACTAACGGGTAGATTACCCGGGAAGGGTGCGGGTTGAATATCCGTACCCAGGGGTATGATATCCGTTGTGAACGGGTAACGTATCTCTGTAGGATTTGTTCAGATCCCGAGGTTCGGGATTTGGTAAGCGTAGGTGGCAACGACTCGTATCTAGTCGTGTGCTTTGCTAGTTAAGCCTTAGGACTTACATAGTCTTAGGAATCGTTGTTTATAACGTTGTGATATCGCGTTATAGGTGGATTATAGCTATTGAAGTTGATTGTCAGTATAGCTATTTGTGTTGGTTGTGGAGATAGTCATTTGGATTGATTATCGGGATTAGATCAAGGAACGAAGCTAGTTGTGAGCTTGTTGTGATCTTGTTGAGGTGAGTTCATACACTTAAACTCTTTTGAAATGATTGTATGTTTTACAAAACTGGATGTGTTGCTTAACCTGTTTTGGTTGCAAATGATTGTGAGTTTTTGTATAAACTCTTTTGGATTGGTTGTGTTCTTAAACTGTTGTTTTTGAACGGTTGGCTAGCATTCTACGGTAAATATCGGGCAATACCACTTCTGTTTTTAGGGTGACGGGCGGTAAACTCAATGAAGGGTATATGCATATATTCTGCTCCAGCGCAGACGTGCCTGACGGAGTTGTTGAGGGGTTTATCGTATTGTCTGTGTATATTTATCTGATAATGCTAGTGTGTTTATGAAATGCTTGTAAGTGATGGAGTTAGTGGTAACTCGTTGATCAAGGTTTTTACAAGTATTTGGTTGAATGTTTTGTAAAATGTTTTATTATGAACTCACCAGCGTAAGCTGACCCTTTCTTTTAAAACTTTTGGCACACATCCTAGGTGCCGTGTGATGCAGGAAAGCACTGTTGAGGCTAGAGCAGGTAGAAGGCTTGCGGGCTTAGAAGATAGACGCTCTGGACCTAGAATAGTTGCTAGCTTTAGTTGTTGATGTTATGTATCAAACAATCATTTGTCATTTTGAGAACTATGTAATTGTAGTTTGAAGTTTAATGTATGAACAGCTTTATGTTTTAAGCTGTGTGTATGTATGTTTGTTGAATTCCGCTGCGTTGCTCCTGATATCCATTCGTCACACGCGTGTAAACCCCCGGGCACCTGGGACCGCCCGCCGCGTTGGGGTTGTGACAGGCTTGGTATCAGAGCCGTAGTTTAAGCGAACTAGGTACAAGCTTAGTATCTAGACTTAAACTAAGATAAGATAGGATAAGTGCCCGCATAGGTGTATAGAAGTTGCCTTTTTGGAAAGGGAAATGGGTTTTGGTATGAACGTGGCGGAGAATGGCTAAGAACACGATCAGCGCGGTAAATAAATAATTGCAACTGGCCACTGTCATTATTTGTTTACAAGCACTATATTGTTCTTAATCATGATCCATCATGTGAATACTGACTCCCTGCTCTCTTTTGTAGGTAGAGTTATGGCTGGTAAAAGGAAAGGTAGCGGTAGACGTCCTCCTACAAGAAGAAGTACTAGGACGAACACGAATAAAGAAACTGATAACGCTGAGACTATCGAGAATCATGATAATGACGGAGAGGAAGTTATCATGACGGAAACTCAGTTTAATTCGGCGGTTGCTGATCAAGTCTCCAAGGTACTGGAAACCACGTTGCCTAGGATCATAGACTCTGCACTGCAAAGGCGATCAAATGAAGAGAACCGTGGAGGCAGTGGTGGCACTGGAGGTGGCACCGGAGGCAGTGGTGGTACCGGAGGCGGTGGTGGTACGGGAAGCGGTGGCGATGCCAGAGGCGATGGTGGTACTGGTGGAAACGATGGTGGAAGAATCCCAAAGCGAGGTTGTTTGTATAAAGGTTTTAAGGATTGTACTCCTAAACCCTTCAGTGGAAAAGGTGGTGCCATAGCGACGTACAATTGGATTTCTGCGATGGAAGCTGTGATCAACATCAGCGAGTGCCGAGAAGATCAAGCGGTCAAGTACGCTGCTCATTCGTTTGAAGAAGAAGCTATGCACTGGTGGAAGACGATAGTCCAAAGGAAAGGACAAGCCGCTATCGATAGCATGAGGTGGAATGACATGAAGGAATTGGTGCTCCAACAATTCTGTCCGCAGAATGAGTTGGATAAGATGGAGATGGAGTTTCTTCGGCTAGAGGCTGGATCGATGACGCATCGTGAATACACCTCGAGATTCAATGAGATGGCTTTGTTGGTTCCCCACTTAGTCACTCCTGAGTCCAGAAGGTTGAGATGCTATATCCAGGGGCTTCCACCAAAGGTCCGAACGCATGTAAAGGCGAAAGGGCCAACGACCTTTGATGAAGCAGTAGGACTGAGCGCAATCATCTACGATGAGGTGCAAAGTCAAGAAGTACATGAAGGAGAAAGGAAGAGGAAGTCGGAGGATAGGAAGAGTGGATCTGGCGGTAGATTCAAGTTCAAAAAGGGAGAAGGCGGTGGCAAAAATAAGGGGAAGGCTGGAGAGGAATATCAAGAGAAGAGGTGTTACAGATGTCAGCAATCGGGACATCTCTCAAGGTCGTGTCCGACGATTAAGTGCTATAATTGTCAGGAAACAGGGCATTTTAAGAATGATTGCCCTAAATTTAAAGGAGGAAAGAACCCAGCCAAAGGGCGGGTGTTTGTTATGAAGAAGGGTGATGATAAGGAAGTAAATGAGGATGTTGTGGCAGGTATGTTTCCTGTAAATAATGTTTATGCTAAGGTTTTATTTGACACGGGTGCAAATAAGAGTTTTGTGTCAGTTTCCTTTGGTAAATACCTAGGAAAAGAACCCGTAGTGCTAGATTCTGCTTATGAGGTAGAAACAGCAAATGGAGGAAGTGATATGATAACAGTAGTGTATAAGGATTGCTTGCTTAATTTAAATGGTGTTGAGTTTCCAGTTGATGTTATGCCTATGAACTTGTGTGGTTATGATGTAGTCATAGGAATGAACTGGTTAACTTATAATCGAGCCCAAGTTGATTGTGAGAAAAAGTTGGTTAGGGTATGTAAGTCAGATGGTGAAACATTAGTGGTTAAGGGAGATAGTAACGGAGGAAATATCCGGATGATATCTGCAATTAAGGCTAGTAAATGTTTGACGAAAGGTTGTGAGGCTTTTATAGCCTATGCTTTAGATGCTAAGCCCGAAAAGCAGATTTCGGATATCCCAGTCGTATGTGATTACCCTGACGTGTTTCCGGATGACTTACCTGGACTCCCTCCCAACCGACAAATCGAATTTCGAATCGATTTAATACCTGAAGCAAGGCCGATTGCGAAGGCTCCTTATCGTTTGGCGCCCTCCGAATTGCAAGAACTAATGAAGCAAGTCCAGGAGTTGCTTGACTTAGGCGTCATTAGACCGAGTTCATCCCCTTGGGGTGCACCAGTGTTGTTTGTGAAGAAGAAGGACGGTACCATGCGGATGTGCATTGACTATCGTGAGCTGAACAAGTTAACAATTAAGAACAAGTATCCTTTGCCGAGAATAGACGATCTGTTTGATCAGCTGCAAGGAGCCAGCTATTTTTCCAAGATCGATCTTAGGTCTGGATACCATCAACTGAAGGTGCGGGAAGAAGATATTCCCAAGACGGCTTTTAGAACCCGTTATGGGCACTATGAGTTTTTGGTTATGTCCTTTGGGCTAACCAATGCCCCTGCAGCATTCATGGATCTCATGAATAGAGTCTGCAAGCCGTATTTAGACAAGTTCGTCATTGTCTTTATCGATGATATTTTGGTCTATTCGGGAGATCAAAATGATCATGCAGAACACTTGAAGAAGGTTTTGGAGACTCTTAGACAAGAGAAGCTGTATGCAAAGTTCTCCAAGTGTGATTTTTGGAAGAGAGAAGTTCAATTTCTCGGGCATGTGATAAATGAAGCTGGTGTTCAGGTAGATCCAACTAAGATAGAGGCTATAATGAAATGGGAAGTCCCGAAGACTCCCACGGAAATTAGAAGCTTCTTAGGTTTAGCTGGGTACTACCGAAGATTTATCAAGGACTTCTCTAAGATTGCTACACCGATGACTGCATTAACGCGGAAGAAGGCTGAGTTCAAATGGGGACCCGAGCAAGAGGAAGCCTTTAATGTCTTGAAGACGAAGCTTTGTAGCGCTCCAATCCTTTCATTACCCGAAGGTAATGAGGATTTTGTGGTATGTTGTGATGCCTCACTTAATGGTCTTGGTTGTGTGCTGATGCAACGAGAGAAGGTCATTGCCTATGCATCACGACAATTAAGCGTTCATGAGAAACGTTACACCACACATGATTTGGAATTAGGTGCCATAGTGTTTGCCTTGAAGACTTGGCGACACTATCTTTATGGTACTAAATTCGTGATATATTCTGATCACAAAAGCCTCCAACACCTTTTTGATCAGAAGGAGCTAAATATGAGGCAACGTAGATGGATGGAACTGCTTAGCGATTATGATTGTGAGATCAAATACCACCCTGGCAAGGCCAATGTGGTAGCGGATGCCCTCAGTCGGAAGGAGAGGGGTAAACCCATTAGAGTAAGGGCTTTGCAGATCATTGTAACGACTGATTGGAAGGATCAGATCGTTGAAGCTCAGACAAATGCCTTGAAGGAAGAAAACATCAGGAATGAGCGAATGGTGGGAAAGGAAGGTTTGTTGACAAAAGGAAAGGATGAGATCCTAAGGTTTGGGTCAAGAATTTGGATTCCAAAGTTTGGAGGAATTCAGGATAAGATTCTTGACGAAACCCACAAGTCTAAGTACTCGATTCATCCTGGAACGGATAAGATGTTCAAGAGCTTGAAAGAACATTATTGGTGGCCCAATATGAAGAGATCAATTGCACAGTATGTGCAAAGGTGCTTGACTTGTTTACAAGTTAAGATTGAGCATCAGAAACCAGCAGGTCTGTTACAACAGCTAGAATTACCAGTTTGGAAGTGGGAAAGAATAACGATGGATTATGTTACGAAGCTCCCAAGAACTCGTGCAGGGCATAATGCCATATGGGTGATTGTGGATCGATTGACCAAGTCGTCCCATTTCATACCATATAACGAGAGCTACTCACCAGAGAAGATGGCGAAGTTGTATATCAAGGAGATTGTGAGTAGACATGGTGTGCCACTTTCGATCATCTCTGACAGAGATAGTCGATTCACGTCAAGGTTTTGGGCGAGTTTGCAAAAAGATCTAGGAACTAGATTGAATTTGAGCACGGCATATCATCCTCAAACTGATGGGCAGAGTGAGCGTACGATCCAAACCCTTGAGGATATGCTGCGTGCGTGTGTGATTGACTTTAGTGGTAGTTGGGACGAATTCTTACCATTGGTTGAGTTTTCATACAACAACAGTTATCACACCAGCATAGGGATGGCACCATTTGAAGCACTTTATGGAAGAAAGTGCAGAACTCCTGTTTGTTGGACGGAAGTTGGGGATGATCAGTTGTGTAGTACTGAGATGATGTTAGAAACAACTGATAAAATCCAACTGATTAAGCAAAGGCTGAAAGCTGCCCAGGATAGGCAGAAAAGTTATGCTGATGTTCGTAGAAGGCCCTTAGAATTCAATGTTGGAGATTACGTGATGTTGAAAGTATCTCCATGGAAAGGAGTGGTGAGGTTTATCAAACGTGGAAAGTTAGCCCCGCGATACATTGGTCCATTCAAGATTGTTGCGAGAGTTGGGAAAGTTGCTTATAAGCTTGAATTACCGGAAACCTTGAAGGGTGTGCAAGATACCTTTCATGTGTCAAACTTAAGGAAATGTTTGGCAGATCCGAACCAAGCTGTACCTCTCAAAGATGTTCAAGTAAGTGGGAAGCTATCTTTTACTGAGAGGCCAGTGAAGATTCTTGATACTCAAGAAAGAAAGTTGAGAAAGAAAAGAATCCGGTTAGTGTTGGTCCAATGGGAAGGACAAAGAGGACCGGAGAAGACTTGGGAATTGGCTAGTGAGATGAAAGCCAAATACCCTCAGTTATTTTTGTAATACTCGAATTTCGAGGACGAAATTCTTTTAAGGAGGGGAGAAATGTAAAACCCTAAATTTTGACGTAAGTATATGTCGATAATGGGCGGGTGTTCATGTAAATAGCACGTTGAATAAAGAGTCCTAATGTATAGATATAAACCCTAGGGGTGATAGAGGACTTAAAATGAAGAGCGTGGGCGAAAACGGAACTCAAATCGGAGTTATAACGAAGCGGGAAATGCGAAAACACCCGAGGAATGCCCGAAAACTTGTTTCGAGCATATCTTGACTTAGAAGAAGAGTTACGGAGCCCATAATATATGAATTCCACGTGTTTCGACGAGAGGAATCTGAAAATGTAGGTTACGCGGTCCGCGCATCAAAGGGTAGGCCCCTGCGCGTATCGCCTAGCATCAGTCGGGTGGAAAACAGCTGGCTGGCACTCTCCTCCTACGCGATACGCGCAGAGGAGCATGCTATGCTGCGCGTAGCGCCTAGCATGGCCCGACCAGCCTATATAAAGGGGTGCAACCCCCCTTCTTCACTTGCTCATCTTCTCCTTCTCTCTCTAGACTTTTAGAGAGAGAAACCTCTTAGTTTTTGTTGCGGAACCGCGCATCAAGTGCGGTACCCTGCGTCGGAACGCTGCTTCGAGTTTCGGGCGCGTGTAGATCGCTTAGCGTGCGTCGAGGTTCTGTCCGAGTGAAGAACGGTGATCATCAAGGTGTTGCGCGATTGAAGATCGGTGATCGACGAGGTAATGGTCTTTCATTCTCGATTAGTTTAGGACGGGAATCGGGTTGGGAACCCGATGGGGATGCGGGGTGAAGATACCCGCATAGCACGAGGGACGTGCTAGGGGAAATGGTTGCGGGATTAAACACCCGCAACTAACGGGTAGATTACCCGGGAAGGGTGCGGGTTGAATATCCGTACCCAGGGGTATGATATCCGTTGTGAACGGGTAACGTATCTCTGTAGGATTTGTTCAGATCCCGAGGTTCGGGATTTGGTAAGCGTAGGTGGCAACGACTCGTATCTAGTCGTGTGCTTTGCTAGTTAAGCCTTAGGACTTACATAGTCTTAGGAATCGTTGTTTATAACGTTGTGATATCGCGTTATAGGTGGATTATAGCTATTGAAGTTGATTGTCAGTATAGCTATTTGTGTTGGTTGTGGAGATAGTCATTTGGATTGATTATCGGGATTAGATCAAGGAACGAAGCTAGTTGTGAGCTTGTTGTGATCTTGTTGAGGTGAGTTCATACACTTAAACTCTTTTGAAATGATTGTATGTTTTACAAAACTGGATGTGTTGCTTAACCTGTTTTGGTTGCAAATGATTGTGAGTTTTTGTATAAACTCTTTTGGATTGGTTGTGTTCTTAAACTGTTGTTTTTGAACGGTTGGCTAGCATTCTACGGTAAATATCGGGCAATACCGCTTCTGTTTTTAGGGTGACGGGCGGTAAACTCAATGAAGGGTATATGCATATATTCTGCTCCAGCGCAGACGTGCCTGACGGAGTTGTTGAGGGGTTTATCGTATTGTCTGTGTATATTTATCTGATAATGCTAGTGTGTTTATGAAATGCTTGTAAGTGATGGAGTTAGTGGTAACTCGTTGATCAAGGTTTTTACAAGTATTTGGTTGAATGTTTTGTAAAATGTTTTATTATGAACTCACCAGCGTAAGCTGACCCTTTCTTTTAAAACTTTTGGCACACATCCTAGGTGCCGTGTGATGCAGGAAAGCACTGTTGAGGCTAGAGCAGGTAGAAGGCTTGCGGGCTTAGAAGATAGACGCTCTGGACCTAGAATAGTTGCTAGCTTTAGTTGTTGATGTTATGTATCAAACAATCATTTGTCATTTTGAGAACTATGTAATTGTAGTTTGAAGTTTAATGTATGAACAGCTTTATGTTTTAAGCTGTGTGTATGTATGTTTGTTGAATTCCGCTGCGTTGCTCCTGATATCCATTCGTCACACGCGTGTAAACCCCCGGGCACCTGGGACCGCCCGCCGCGTTGGGGTTGTGACATTGAAGGGGGTTCGTTTATTGAGATGTTGTCGCACAGGGATATTAGGAATGCCGGGTTTTCATTGGAGGCTAAAGTGGCTGATATATATAGGGATGGTAGTTGGAGATGGCCATCTTCTTGGTTAAATACTTATCCGGTCCTTAACCAGGTTATCCAGATGCGGTTATATCCAGATATATTGGATAAGTCTTTCTGGAAAACGGGTTCGAATCTGTGTTTGTTCTCCACTAAGGAGGTGTGGGACTGTATTAGATTACGGGGTTCTAGTGTTGACTGGGCTAATGGGGTTTGGTTTTCTCAATGTATTCTGAAGCATGCTTTTCTGTTATGGTTGGTGATGAGGGAGAGGTTACTTACTCAGGACAAGATACTGTCATGGGATCTGGCTAGAAGGGGGAATATGAATATGATGTGTTGTCCGCTTTGTTGCAGGAATTTTGATTCACATGACCATTTGTTCTTTGAGTGTTCCTTTGCTACTAAGATTTGGGACCTTACAAAATCGGTGGCTAGATAGCAGCACCTGTCGAACCACAGAGTTGATATCATTGACTGGATAAGGTCGGCTAATTCGAAGTCATTGCGTCATGTGGTTGGTAAACTTGCTATTGCTGCTACTGTCTATTTGGTTTGGCAGGAAAGAAATAACCGGTTGTTCAAGAACCAGACACGGCCCCCGGAAGTGGTAGCAGAAGAAATCCGTAATACAATTCGTTGCAAGTTGCTGGGCCTAAAGTTTAGGAACTCGACACGGGTGTGGACTATTCTAAGGGAATGGAAGATTGATCGCGAAAAAGACTTGGGAGATCCAGGCTAATTATTTATTGTTCTTTTGAGTTTGTTTAGCATGACTAGTGTGTGTCTTGTTTTTCTTTGTTTACTTGGCAGTTTTGCTTTTGTTGATGTTTCTTTCTTGTACACATTCATGGGGCATGTCCCATGTTTGAACTAGTGTGGTATTCTGCCATGCTACTTATTCTTTTGATTGATGTTAATATATAGAATCACCGGGGTAACCCTTTACCCAAAAAAGATCTCCATTGGGTCAAATAATCTGATTTCCGGACGATCTTCCTCTTTTAATCTGATTACAGCTTCTCTCCTGTGCTGTTATCATAAAACCACTTCACAAACTCCTTCAGTCATTGTGGCTGAGTATCTGGAACTCTAACTCTGCTCAAAATCTTTGGAGCAGCCAACTTTAGCACAATCTTTCCTTTCCACGATACCCAATGCCTGTCTTTCTTTGACCTCTTCCTCTTCGGCTTTTGGTACCCAAATTCTCTGAAATTATCTTCTGCAGCCCTTTTGATCGCAACCTCAAACGCACTTGCGTTTACATACCTAGAGGAATTAAAACGATTCAATTTGTATTGAAAAGCCTTAAGCGAGATTCGAACTTGAATATTTTGAAACAAACCGGTTACATTGCAAGCGAATGTGTTAAATGGATTCGCAGAAAACATATATATACAGCCCTAGGTTTGCTGAAATACAACGGGATGAATCTCAGGTTCGCTCGGAACATTAGGTCAAAAGAAAGTCGAAAAGACTTAAACCAGAACCTGTAGATTCGCTGCAGGTTCGCTGGATTGAAGAATTTAAAGAAAAATTAAAATAGTTTTGGTTTTTGCAATTTTGATTTCCTTTAAGAATCCTTGAAACGCCCCACAATTTCAACGCTAAAAAATAAAAAGAAAAGAAAATAAAAAGGTAAAAGATAGAATAAAAGGAAAAATAAAATTAAGTAAAACTAAAATTAAAATAAAAGAAGGATATGTATATTTTTCTTGACGTTTTTCGAGCAGAATCCGGAGAATCATAGATTGGCGGGATTGCAGATATGTTTGTCCATTTAAACCCATGCCTTATTCTTTTCAACAAGAGATCTACAGCTTCATTTATCATGTTTTGGTTTGATTGAAGAGACTCAGGCAACTCTGTCCCCATAGACATCTTGGTAAAGAAACTTGTCCTATTATCCGAGTTTATAGAGCAATATGATTGACTTTGCTTGAATTTCTTTTGGATCAAATCTTGAATATTGATCAATTCATGAACCTCTTTTGACTTGATGCCAGTTGGCATTTTGGGAGTGGAGCTTTTCGACAATGATACTTTGATGTTTGAACACATTGCGATTTTATTATTTGGGAAACTCAAATGATTAGAGCTCCAGGTCTATACCGACCTATAACAGAGGAGATAATCATTTGAGCATGCTCGGTGAAACTTCAGGTCTATACCGACATATAACAGAGAAGATTCACCAACTCCAGGTCATTGTTCACACAAAGCAGAGGAGTTAAGCACTTTGACTCAATACTTTCTAAGGAGCTAACAAGTAACTCACTCAGAGGCTTTTCTGAAGAGCAACACTAGCAGCTTTTTATTTTGTTTGCTAACTAGAAACTCAATTCAGGGCTAGGGTGTGGGTGATTTTGGATGTTTTAGGGAAATCAAAACAAAGATTTGACACTCTCAACCCATTTTTTACAAGGACTTGTAACTTTGTGCAGACCAATCATGTCAAGGAGATAATCCTCATTGCCGAGTTCTTGAACTTTATGTTTGGCTACACAATCACTGTTTACTTCATTTTTCGGGCTGAGCCTATCTTACATATCCCAAACACAATACTTCTGACCTCCTTCAACGTCTCTTCAACATCAATTTTTAACGGGGATCCTGAAATAGCAAAATTTAAAAAACTATGAGTAGTTAACCTTTAATATCTCCCCCAAAATTTCTATATGATAGCTATCTAATAAGATATTTTTGCTTTTCTGATATTCTTAATATATGTACATGAAAAAGAGAAGAAAGAAAATAAAATAAAATAAAATAAAAGAAAGGAGCGAAGAAATATGTGACACACGGATTCTCAAGGAAGAAAGTGAAAACATTATTTACATATTTACAAGGTTAGACTAATTAGACTTTTGAAATCGGGACCCAAGCCTTAGTGTACTTAGGTCTTTGAACTGTAGAAGATTTACTGAAAACATTATTTACAAAAGTATTCAATCTTCTTCCTAAAGATCTATG
This sequence comes from Tagetes erecta, assembly GCA_030867185.1. Lineage (NCBI taxonomy): Eukaryota > Viridiplantae > Streptophyta > Magnoliopsida > Asterales > Asteraceae > Tagetes > Tagetes erecta. Next base: position 59,702,405 of record CM061486.1, on the reverse strand, counting down.
CTTTGAACTGTTTTCAACATGCTCAAGGCATTGCTTGATCGTATGATCATCATTTCCACATTTAAAGCATTGAGATTTCAAACCAACTTTGGAAAATTTAGAAACAGGAATTCTATCTATTTCTATCTCTTCATCACAATTAGATAATTGAGAGTTACAATCATTGTAAGAGTCATAAGGCTCTTTTGACTTACCTGTTGTGACTTCGACCTTATCAGGTTCTGATTTAAGATTCATGGATGAAAAAGATGATTCCTTGTCCTTTGGTTTTGAAATCCTTACGGGTGTAAAAGATGGAATTTGATGAGAAAAGAATTTTTGAAAACAGTTTGTTTTGGTTTGACTTTCAGAGACATGACCTGAAAGTTCTGCTTTGTCTTTTCCACTAATATTTCCAATGAGATCATCATTCAAGTTACTAGAGTTTGAAGTAGAGGATCCTAACTTACTATTACACATAAAACTGTCTGAATTTAAAACATGACTAGAAACAAAATTAATTAAACTATTGTCTTTAACAGACTTCTTTGAATCAAAGTTAGAACAACTAGAACTTCCAAGTCCACTACTCCACCATAAGCATAATCCTCTGCACCTCTGTAAGATTTACTCCACTTAAACCTGCAATAGAGCTGTTAGTATCATTTTGTATAATCTCTTGTATCAACTCATTTGAAGGATGAGGAGTGGGTATAGGAGAATAACAGAAAGTACTCGGTGGAGGGTATACTTGTGTATCATTTTTATAGCCCAACCCTGTCTTTATTCTAGCCCCCATTTGTTTCTTGCAAAGATCCTCCCTTTTCATACTTGAAATTGTTCATTGTTCCAATTTATTCTTAACTTTTCTTGCTTCAAATTCAGCAAGAGTGACTTGCTCAGTCAAATAGTTTATTTCACAGTTCTTTTCCAAAAGAGATCTTTTTAAATGTTCGTTTTCTTTCAAAGCTTCTCTTAATTTAACAAAAAATTTGGATTCATTCTCTTTAAGCTCTTTGTTAGTTTTCTTTAATTCGTTTTCATTTGTCATTAATAACCTATTAGCCTTATAAATACCAATTAAACGAATTTTGCATGCGGATGAACACATATCTTCTACAATTTCATAAGGAAGGCCCACTACCAGTTTTTCAGCCGCGAGAGCACGATCACACTGGCAGTAAGGAGTGTTCCTCTTGTATTCATCCACAGCTTCATGCTTGGCCTGTTCAATCATGGCTTCTATGTCAAGCTTTGATTCCATAACATTGTCAGCATCGGTACCAGCATTTTCTGCCCCATTACCAACGTTGACAGTGACCTTCTCTTCCTTTTCAGCAACGGCTTCACACACTAATCCAGCAAGTTTACCAGCATCCTTTCGTTCTTCAATCAAAACAACTTCAGACTCAGCAACCTTTCCAGTATTCGTTCCCTCCTCAACCTCATCAATCACACCAACATTCTCAATATCTTCACCATAAAACTCTTTAAAAGGATCAAAGCAATCAATGCAATTGTTATTGAGAACAGATTCTTCAACAATTTCAACAATTGAAGCTTCATAATTATGAACAAGCGGATAAGGCCGTAGTGTCAGATGGAATCTGAGAGGTGACAGATGCATTTGAGCCAGCACCTACTCTTGTGGAACCACCACCATATTTGACAGACCCATAACTTGATGATCCTCCAGAGACTACACCAGGTAAGTTTGCAGCGGATGTAATAAGTGCAGCATTCTGATGAGAGACATTGGGAAGCATCATGGATTGATTGTATTCTCTTCTCTTCACATCAAGATCAAATGACTTTAGCTTGTTTATCACATCCATTAGTTTAAAGTCAAGGAAGTTTCTCTCTTGTTTCAACATTTTGATCTGAAGACTCCACTGAGGGGGAAGTGAATCTAAAAGCTTTGTAACTTGTTCATGATTTCCCAATTTTTCATCATATTTTTTGAGATTGCTTGACACAGATAGAAAGCGATTTGTTATATCAGTCAGATTTTCATGCTTGAATCCAACGAATGAATTGAATTCATTTTCATCCTGAGCTTTTCTATCCAGTCTAAGCATGTTCATTGTTGATGTTGACATCAATTTTTTTTAAATTCTTTTTTTAGGTTCTCTAATAGGTTCTCTGGTAGGTTTGCTGGTAGGTTCTCTGGTAGGTTCTCTGGTAGGTTCGCTGGTAGGTTCGCTGGTAGGTTCTCTGGTAGGTTCGCTGGTAGGTTCTCTGGTAGGTTCGCTGGTAGGTTCGCTGGTAGGTTCGCTGGTAGGTTCTCTGGTAGGTTCGCTGGTAGGTTCGCTGGTAGGTTCTCTGGTAGGTTCGCTGGTAGATTCTCTAGTAGGTTCTCTTGCTCACAGAACCAAACAGGTGAACTTTCGTTCAAAAAATAGTAAGTTCGCTGATCAAAAAATTGATATTTCCAAATCATAAATATTGTATAGGTTCGCTGGATGATCCATAGGTTCGCTGGATGAATGTCTAGGTTCGCTGACTTACGGGAAAAACTTTCTTAGGCCAAAATCAACCAAAACAATCTCAAAACACTACCAATTGAAGATCCGTTTGTTTCTGAAGCTTCCCAAAACCAAATATGACAAACCCAAGGCAAATTCCAACTCAAATACACAACAAACAGATCCGAAATGAATCAAGCAGTGTTTTGACTCTAAAACCCCAAAAACATCACAAAAATCTCAATGATCAAACAATCAAGAGCACTAAGGCTCTGATACCATATTGTTGGTCCATCAGATCGAGATTTCAGTGCTATGATGATTAATAAACAACAAAACACACTAAGATTCAATGAAACATTGTCCAAATACACTCAACACACTATAACAAGGATCAAATCAACACAAACAGAGGTAAACAAGCTACAAAGATGATAATAATAAGCTCCTAGCACCTCTGCCAACACACACACACAATTAGGGTTTGTTAAACTTGAAAAAACTTGTATTCAACTTGAGAAAACATTACATCATATAGTGCAGGCTTAAGTTCGCTGACAGATTCGCTGACAGCGAATCTGTCATGCAAACCTATCAGCTTCGCCACGCACAAAACAGATTCGCCCGGCGACTGATCTAAACTAATAGACTTTACTAATCTAGACTTCCGGGAGAATCTATAGATTCGCCCGTAGATTCGCTAGTACAAAAACAACTAAATACATAACATATCAAAAGTAACACCGACATGCCGGTGAGTCCAACCTATACATGTACTATCAGCCACAATTCCAAATCTACACATCTAACATGTTTAAGAAATTACAACATCACAATTATCTTTTCAAACATCTTGTGAAAGAAAGCACACTTGTCTAATTTCATGTCATCTAACATTCCAATCATCATTTCTAATATCATGGCAAAAATCCTACAAAATTCATTTATAAGATTTACAAACAAATATCAAGAAGATGGATTTTTCAACATGTCAACTTCCTAACATTCATCAACATCATATGACAATAAAATTAGACAAGCATACAACATCATTGAAACATCACCATAATTTCATCATTGATCTTAACATAAAACATCACCAAAATATTCAAGTTTCATTCATCATCAAGGCATAAGTATCATCCTAATCTAGATAATATGAGTGTTTAGCCCATAAGGCTTACCAAAACTACAAGAAACATGATAAAACTAGCTAAAAACATGATTAAACTAATTAAACGTTCAAACCGAAAACAAGCAAGGAGAAGGAAAGATGGTTGGTTGATGATTCTTGAGTCTTCTATGGCTTCCAATGGATTCCAATGGGTCCAAAAACACTCAAAATCAGTGAATCTTAGTGTAATTTTGCTCTAAAAACTCAACAACCTGTAATGAATGCAAACAAGGCTTTTTATAGCAAACAAGACCTAGCACGATCGTGCTCCAGGTAGTGCTGGTAGCTACAGTGCTTTCTTTTTCGCTCAGGCATTTTGAAGTTTCCATTTTCAGCAAAATCTCGATTCTCTAGGTTCGATACTACATGATATTGGCGTGACCACACACACATAGCACATTCACATCTTTTTTAACTTTACCACATTGGCACCTTCTCCAAACGTTGTCCATATGTCCCCCAACTTTACTTTTCTAGATGAACAATAAGCCAAATGGATAGTTTATATTGTTATCGTAATTTTTTTAACATTCGTAACGAAATATCATAAATCATCTAGCAAGAGGCTTGTCTAATTTATATTTATCAAATATCATTAGAAAAAACCATTCAAACAAACAAAGTAACATTTAAACTTTAAAAGAGCATGATTGTTCCCATTTTAGATTTTAGATCTATGTATTGAGAACGATTTCTTATTGATATATTTACTTAATTACCTTTTGCTTAACGACCACGACCACATGCAGCATCACAACAGAGAGAATATGAAAGTTATATATTTTAGCAGGGGCGTGCCATAGCGTGACAAAAATAGACCTTTATCTTAGGCCACCAAATTCTAATAGGCCAAAAATTTTGTTTATAGTTGATCAAAGTATAAAACGATGTAGAAAACAATGTGTAGTCTGGATAGATTAGATAGAAAAAAAAAATTAAACATGAAACATTAACTAACTCTCAAAATAAGTCTATGTTAATTTACTTATGAAAAAAAATATTCGATGAAAAAACACGAAATTTAGAACTAAACAACGATAAAATAAAAGTCTCTTGTTTAGTTTTCGCTAAAGGCCTCTAAAAGCCTTGAGCCGGCCCTGTATTTTGGTTTAGTTATAGTGTAAGAATTTTGAGTCATTAGGATTTATTTAGTGATCAAATGTGATATTATATTCAAACATAAAAATTTTTTAGAAAGTGTACACTTGTTTTGAGATTTGTGATTTTGATTATTAAGAAACCACTAGACTATGGAGGTTCAGATACAGTGTCCCATGTAGTCGAGTCGATGTTCCTATCAGAACGTCACATTAATAAATCAATAGTAAAAAAGTTATAACTAAAAGGGATTGAATGCATGCTTACAGGTAACCTGTCTCATATCACAGCTGGGATATTTGTATATTATGGGTTGAAGCTTTAAAAATTTGTTTCGATTGCATTTACTCAAATAAGAACACAAAAAGATGAATGAATTTTATCAACACATTATTTTGAATGGATCCGTTATTAATAATCAATCATAGGCTATATTAACACATTATTTCGAGCTTTTAATCTTGACTTTACCATTTTTTTTATATATTGCTTGAGTGTTGTAGTTTTATTATTTTAATTTTGGTGACTCACTATGTATTATGTGTTGGCATCTTCTAATTTTGATGAGTCATTGTGTTTTATGTGTTGGAATCTTATATGAGTGTTATGTGTTGTCATACATTTAAACTTTCAACCACCTTACCATTTGTTGTATTGATCTCTTTAACACCACCACCACATTTGTGTCTTCTTTATGGTTTATGAACCCTTTCTCCGACCGGTATGAGTCGCCTCACCAAAATTTCGTTGCATGGTGGCCTTTCGTTCGTTGGTGTCTTCACCATGGTTGGTGGCGTTCACGCTCGTTTTTTTGGACTTTGGTGGTTGTGATTGTGACATCTGCCCCAAACCCGAACCCAAATGCCCGAATTGAACCCGAAATTATCTATCTTTATTATATTCATATTTATTTTTCCTCAAAGATGTAACGTATCGTTATTATTAATATAAATAAATATGTCGGACCTTTATACTATTTCATGTTTTTAATAAACGTTTACTAATTAAATACTCAGTGCAATAATTCAATCTCAAAAATATATATAAATATTATTAAAGATAAATACTTCTAAGTCAAAAAATAACAATTTAACGTCAAGAACGAAGTAAAATAAAAAAACACTAATTATATATACATTACGGGATAACGTAGTTAAGTTAGTTAGTTAAGATAAAGATTTAATTAACTTTGGGCCAAAACTGTAAATTTTGAAACTTATATTAAAGGGTTAATTCAAAACTAGCAAGTAAATCAAACCCTAGGGGCTGAAACTGCAAATATTTTAAACCAAACCCCCTCCCCTTGTTCGTATCTTTTTCGCAATATGGTGATCAATTCTATTGGGAATAACCATTTTAACACCTTCGTATTACTAATCAATCAATTTTAAACAAGGGGCATTTACATATATCCCCTTCATAAGATCATTTATTACGTATTTACCCAATCCTTAAATTCAATTACACATTTCCCCTTCCTAAACTACATATATTACATATTTACCCAATTTCTTTAAAATAGCCTTTTGATTTACTATTTTACCCTTAATGATCTTCATAAATATATTTTTATATTTTCTTATGGTTTGTGTAAAAGAATGGGTAAATGAGTAATTTATTATGTCAAAGGGGATATATGTAATTAAACTTTAGGCTTGGTAAATATGTAATTGATGGGCTTAGGAAGGGGAAATATGTAAAAAAACCTTTAATCAAACATCAGAGGACACGCAGATTGACGTCGTCTTTATGCAAACCTGCAACCCACTTTTACAACATCAATTTGGATTCTTAATCTGAAATTGGAAGAAGGGATTTGTTAGTTGTTATACCAAGATGCAATCTGGTGACTGAATTGCATTATAACATCTCCAATCTACCAATTTGATTATCAAGCCGTCATTCTTGTCCTTCGTATCCATTTTCTCAAATCGTCAACAATCAGGTTCGATTTTTGTGTTAAAATACTCTTGATTCAACGCTGATCAAAAGCCCTAACCTAGATTGGGATTATATTAGCAAATTCGGGTTCAATTTGATGATCTTGTTTCTAGGATTCAGATTTGATTTGGGGTTATTTGTTTAAAGTTATTAAAAAAAATTAAGAAACCATTTCAAATAACAAAATCATAGTTGGTTCAATGGTTCTACTTGTTTCCTGTCATGTCATTTAGGAGCCCAGGGTTCGAACCAGCCTTCATTTTATTTTAAAAATGTAATTTTATGGTTTTTGGTTAATGAGAAAAACTTATAAATAATATTGCCATCTATATAAAACAAATTTTTTAAGTTTACAAATCTAGAGTCTTATAATCAAATTCTACAAATGTGTAGATTTATAAACGCATCCAAATACTTCAAAATGATATCTATATATAGATTGAGGATTTTCTAAAAAGGCTTAAAACTCTAAGAAGTGTAGGAAGCATTCACAAACAAACACGTGTCCATGAGGGGGGAAAAACACGGAGGGGCGTTATCGTCATTTTACGCGTTGACGCTAAATGAGATCTGTTCTTCTGAATCATGGTGTTTTTAACACTGCGTTATCGTCATCTTATGGTGTTTTTTTTACGTTTATTAATTTTGAATCCATTTGAAGACTAAACTCTAAAAAGACTAAGAAGGAATCTGGGGCGTCGGATTATGGTGTTTATGGTCCAGATGAACGCGGTGGCAGTTTTGTAAATATTATGATGTTTTTGGTTACGCGCGAGATGGGTTTGAGGGTATATTTGTCATTGTGCGTTTTTAACACCACAATTCTAACGCAATGGTGTTTCTTAGATTCTTGTGGTGTTTTTTACGCTTGAACTGATCGCAGTAAAAACAGTTGACATGTTTGGTGTTTTATTTTCACACATCTTTTCATGGCGTTTCTAACTTTTCTCATGGTGTTTCTTAGCACTATCAAATGGGATCTATGTCTTCTGATCATGGCGTTTTTAACATTTGAACGGATCACTAAAAACACCATGACTCAGAATGTTAAAAACATAATGATTCAGAAGAACATAACATTGATTGGAGGTTCGTAATTAGTAAACGAAAACGTCAAAAACAAATAAAAACATCATCGCTTTCGGTATTCGCCATAGATGAATGATTATGGATTCAAAATTAATAAACATAAAAAAACACCATAAGATGACGATAACGCAGTGTTAAAAACACCATGATTCAGAAGAACAAATCTCATTTAGCGTCAACGCGTAAAATGACGATAACGCCCCTCCGTGTTTTTTCCCCTCATGGACACGTGTTTGTTTGTGAATGCTTCCTACACTTCTTAGAGTTTTAAGCCTTTTTAGAAAATCCTCAATCTATATATATATATATATATATATATATATATATATACATACAGGGGTGTCTTCTTTTGAGAACTTCATTTTTTGAAAAGAACCATGAGAACTCCTTTCAACCAATCAAATTTCTTGTAGTGTTTTTTTTTCTTTTTTAAATACCAAAATTACAATAGGGTCACATTAGTAATTAATAAATATATAAAAGGGTAATTATGTACTATAAAATATGGTTTTCTGAAAATCACGTTAGTGGGATTGTTTTATCAATTTTTAGTTTTCCGAGTAATCAATTGTGTTTAAACCTTACGTGCGATGACGAAATATTTTAAATATTTAGGCGTTTGAGGAAAATTCACATGATGCACTTGTTATATATGGTGTTGATTATGGTTTTTTACAAGACTTTAGGTACATGCCATATATTGAAGATGATTTTAACAACATGTGAATATGTTCATTATTAGATGCATTAATGCATTTACTGACATGGATATATCCACCTTTTGACCTTTTGTATTACACGAATAGTCACTCTACATATTAAAAAACATTGATCCTTAACTAGTAACAGTAATCATCTAATACAAAAATATTCAAAATTTTTGGTACATTTTGGGTATGGGTCATATCGACATCAATTCCTTTTCTTTGTGATGCACACATCAGAAAGAAGACTAAACTCCTTGCAGTCCACCCATAGTCTTGCGCTGGAACAACCTTTTTCAACGGTATGCTGATTCTTTGATTTTACTCGCCGACAGCCATCCTCTTTCAACAGAAGTTCTTCTCCAACCAAGTGCCCTCCACCACCACAACCACCGGCTACCGCCACATCTCAACGGTAATCCACCAGAAAAAGTATCCCTCTTCGCTGAAGCACCCTAAAACCACCATTAATGAAACACCTTTTTGGTCTCCAAATCTTTACCTCCAACCATTGTTCACCCTTAATTAAATACCATTAAAGCTAAACATATCAACCTACACATGTACATATATGCATACATGCATAATCACATATGTCACGTACTCTTAATTATATATTAATTACGAAACTAACTTTGCTGCATTACTACATATATGTGTTTGTACATTAATGCATACACGGATAGCAGTTGGTATGAATTTAACCATAAAATAAAAATTACAGTTAAAACAAATTCATGAATTTCTCATTTGATTTAATAAGCAAATTTTAAACTTCGAAACGTTGAAAAGAGAACAATGATATTCTTCGTCAAATATGACGAGACATAAATTTATAATTTGAAAAATAATTTCAGTCTTGATATTTGTAATTCGAAACCGTATAACGTACGTACTCAAACTAGAAGATAATTTCAAACACATAAGGGTATTCAGAAGAGGGTGGAACGAAACTGAAAGTGTGTGGTGATGATGAAATCAGGACCAAAAGGGTAGGCGTCGACGACGTTCGTGTGGAGCTCTGATGGTGTCTGAAGGTGGTAGATTACAATTTGGAGACCAAATAGGTGTTTCGTTGTCGGCGTTAGGGTGCTTGGAAGAAGAGGGATACAATTTCTAATGGTCGAGTAGAGTTGTGGTGGGTCGGCGTCAAGAGGTTGTTGTGAATGATGACAACGGCCGATGGTGTTAGCATTGCTGGTGGCGATGATAGAAAGGATGAGTGATAAAATCATATTTGGATCCCCAATTTAAACCATAAATAACCGACTATGCCACTACCCACAAATTAGGACAATAAATTACATGTTTGCCCTTATTTGATAATACATATAATTAAAAAATCAAAAAATCAAATTTTAATATAACTACCAATCATATTAGTTCTGTTAGTTCTTTCCATATTCTTGGTTCTTAAAAAAAGGCAACACTATATATATATATAGGGAAAAGTGAATATGAGGCTATAATACATGCAAGCTTACATGCGAATCACCCCTAAACTTCGTCGTTTTGTTAAAATTAACATCAAAACTACGTAGTTTAATAAATTGGCTTCAAACTATAACCCTTAAATTCACTCATCATCGCAGATTCAAACGGAAAGCATGATTTTAAATAATTTTTTTTTGTTTGGATTCCTTCAAATAAGATTAATTAACGTGATTTTAATTTTCTAGCTAATTCATTTGTCAATCCGATATAAATTACGTTTCAGTTGGTTAAGAAACTTTCTTAATTGGAGTGAGTCATTTTTAATCAATATATTATTGTATATTGAAATCATGAATTTGAAAACTAAGCAGACAAAGAAGAACGTACAAGAGGTATGGAAGTATGAAAGTAAATAAATTAAATTAGGAGATTTCAAATTAAGTCTATTGAATTTATTAATTCAAACTACGTAGTTTTGATGTCAATTTTAATAAAACGACGTAGTTTTGAATTGTTTCGCATGTAAGCTTACATGTGTTACAGCCTCATATTCACTTTCCCCATATATATATATATATATATATATATATATATATATATATATATATATATATATATATATATATATATATATATATATATATATATATATATATATATATATATATATATATATATGGGGAAAGTGAATATATATATATATATGTGTGTGTGTGTGTATTTAAATAAATTTTTAAAGAAAACAAATATATATATTCATCAAAAGTTAGTATGTTAAATAATTTCATTATTGGATTTATTTAGTGAAATCGAAACCACGTTATGATTAAATAACTTTATATATTTTTATTGTCTACCGAAAAACCCACCAATCTCAATTTGAAACCCTATAATTCCAAATCACACTAGATTCCATTGTTCATATTTTAGTTTTCTATACTATATGTTTTCTAAGTTAGGGTTCTCATTTACTTAGGTGAATATAGTATTTGGGAAATCCTCGGTTATATCTAAATTGTTTACTATTCATTTCGAGCCGAGTTTCAAGGTGAGTAAACCCACTCCCCTTTTTACTTTTACGTGTTGGGGTTGAAATATGTGTTCTATTACTATACCATGTTTTCCATTTTCCAATTTGTTTTCCAAAAGAGATCATAAAATGTGTTAGTCTTGACTCGCGACAAGATGTAATCTTATGTGGTAGTTCAAAGTATGTTTATTGCTTGATATAATCTTATGTGGTAGTTCAAAGTATGTTTATTGCTTGGTAATCTCACCGGTAAAATGTTAGCACTAATGGTTTGACAAACCCACCTGCCTGGACACTACAAGAAATCACGCCCTTTACCTACGCATCATATGTGTTGGTAAAACCCTATTATGTGTGGGAGATTTTCTTTACATACACATGATTTAAGTGTCGTGATGTGTTGCCTCACACCTGTAGAGATAGGTCATTACCCACACATTAGTTATGTGTAGGCATATAACTCGCAATACCTACTCATATATGTGTAGCTATAGCTAATTATTATGTGTGGGTAAAAGTGTTACATTTGTGTGTTTGAATGGTGACGTGGTGGGTAACGTGGCGGGTGACGTGGACCATAATGATGACGTCAAGAAAAGTGTTCTTGACACATGTCATAATCAAATGTGTGGGTAAAAGAAATAATATGTGTGGGTAAAAGTAATACTATGTGTAGTTAAAAGTGAAATATGTGTAGGCATTCATTTCAATATATGTAGAAATAACTATAGATTTGTTGGTGATAGTTATATAATGTGTAGGTAAAAGTGGACTATGTGTAGACATTTGATATGAATAATGTGTAGAAACACTTACAAATGTGTGGGCAAAAGTTATACAATGTGTAGTTAAAAGTAATTGATGTGTAGACATTCAAACTGAATATGTGTAGAAAGAGATATATATGTGTTGGTAAGAATAAATTTATGTGTGGACATTTACCAGCTTATATGTAGGTAATAATTCTCAAATGCATACAAACAATAACAAATATATATAAACGCATGTAACCAAGATTGTCATTCTAAAATTAAAAGTTAAACATCATCTTTCAAACCATAAAAATTACAGTACTAGTTATACAATTCAAACACTTAGATTAACGTCTCGACGAGATAATAAAAATACAACTATTTCACTCGCTAATATTTTCACAACTCTAAAGTGTCACCTTGAAATGCACATGATGTATCAGCTTGATAAGTCCTGTTGTGATCCATTCTTGCATTTCTTGAGTCATATTCCTCAAAATGATGGGATCATAATTCTCCAAGTTATCTAGTCTGGTTACCATAGCATATTGCAAGCAAAATATGTATTTGTGAAATAATCCAAGAATGTCAAAATATATTCACTTATGTCTTCTTCAAAGAGGTGACGATATTTGACGATATTTGCAAATAGATCAACACGGGTCAAATGGGTAAAATACTAAATAAAAGTATAAAAAAACTTCTCAAATGAGTTGAAATGAAGCCAAAGTGTACTTTTATTGCATAAAACCTTCTAAAGCTTTTTTTTATTAAAAATTAGACTAGTACAAACACATATTTTTTGTAATCACATTAAGATGGCAACGGGTAAAAAAATAAGGACTTTTTGACAAAATGGTCAACCCTACACATGACTCGAACTGACTTGCACAATAAACACTTATTCTAACCCAATACCAACCAACCCACTGCACTTTATAATTGTAGGGTTTACCTTGACATTGAAACTTCCTATAACTCCATCAACATTTAGCACCTGCAAATGACAAAAATTCCTCATATTTTGCTTAATCATACATGATCGCAAACTAACTTATAAGTTGAACATAAAACATTTTTAAGAAGGAAACACAATTAAATTAATTGTAAGAAGTGAAAAGTAATCAATTCAAGTATGTTCTATTAACTAAACCTATTGAAACAAATATCAAGATTGACATGAATGCATGAGATACTTAAACTAACCTTATCACAAGAGATCGGTTGGCTTCATCTACAAAATGGAAAAAGATGCATTTAAAGAGAAAGACAAACACAAATCAAACTTGATATTCAAAGTAAAATGCAGCAAGTGATAGTCAAACAAGTGCATTCCCATAAGATGCATCATAAAAGTCAAATGCAACAACTAGTATTAATATTTTCACACTTGTGCATGCCTATCTTGCATCATCAAAGTAAAATGCATAACTGTCATGTAACCATCTGAGAATATATATACATTGGCCCCTTTCCAACAAATGAACAACCTTATGAGCTAGAAGAAACAATTGAAATATAAGTTGTTGGGAGTAGCTTTTCATAATAGATTCCTAAATCCTAAATGCACATCACAATTCACAAGTTGGACTCATTTTTCAGTTCTCTTTTATCTATGTTAAAGAGTAGTGATGTGATTTGAATATAAGCTTCAGAACTAACAGTTACTCTTGAAACGGCCAACATGTATGAAACCGAAGTTCTTATTTCCATGTTGTGTTTTGGCTACTTTGTTTCCAGGTTAACGAAAGCAATTATAGAAGAGAAAATATTGTTCCTAGCATAGTGCAGTTGGGCTTTGTGATGCTATAATCAGTGGAAGAGATGAGGTCAACAACCCAATCCTATTTAAAAACTAGCTATATATGTAATATGATCTTTTAACTGAAACCAATAAAAAACAAGTTCATTACCTGGTTGATGCTGGTTAGATGAGTTTCTTCCTGCCAAAAAGAAGTCGAACAATATCAACAGAACATGGATATGCAGGGGCTGCTAATTTCTAGTGAGTCTATGCATGGATCGATGTGGAGAGACTTATGTTAACTAGGGCAGAATTTTTTTTAAATCTGCGAATGTTTTTGTATATGAAATATTAATATCCAAATTTTGCAAACAAGTTAAGATTGGTTTACTAGTAAGAGTTGTTGATTAAACTGCAAGAGGTCCTGGGTTCGAAACTCCTCCCATTCAATTGTTTTACTTTTTAATCTAATGTTTGCAATTCTAAAAAATAAGTGTTAGTTCATTATAAGAAGTTTATATATTTTCTTTTATTTGTACATGTAGCTCCAAGTTAATACATATAATTACCATAGTTACACATGGTTTGTAGAAACAAAATGGGTCAAAACGACCCATTTGAACATAACGAGCTTATAGAAACCAAACTTAATCTAAATGGATAAAAATGACTCATTTGAACCAAAGAGCTTACAACCATTAAACTTCTATCTAAATGGGTCAAAACGACCCATTTGAACCTTACGAGCTTATAATATTTCAATATTAGTCTAAATGGGTCAAAATGACCAATTTGAACATAACTGGTTTATAATAATTTAACTTTAATCTAAATGGGTCAAAACAACCCATTTTAGGATAACTAGCTTATAATAATCTAAATTTTATTTGAATGTGTCGAAACAACATGTTTTAACCTAACGATCTTATAATATTCCAATTTAATCTAAATGGGTCAAAACGACCAATTGAATTCAATGAGCTTAAAAAAATTTAATTTTGAACTAAATGGGTCAAAATGCCCATTTGAACCAAATGAGCTTATAATACTTCAATTTTAATATAAATCGGCCAAAACGACGCATTTGAACCAAACGACCTTATAAAAATCAAATTGAATGTAAATGAGTCAATACGAACCATTTGAACCAAACGAGCTTATAATATTTTAACTTTATTATAAATGGGTCAAAACGACCCATTTGAACCTAGCAAGCTTCTAAAAATCTAATTTTATCCAAGAGAACAACAAAACTTTAATCTAAAGTAGGTATGCAAAACAACTAATCGTGGTTCAAAACTACTAGTCTTGACCAAATTGAAACGTCTCGTCCAACATAAAAAGTTAACTGCCATTTAAACCAATAAAACATATAATATTTCAATTTTAATCTAAATCGGTCAAAATGACACATTTGAACATAATGAGTTATTTCACTTTTAATCTAAATCTGTCAAAATAGTTAATTACCCACACATATATTAGTTTTTAACATATGTGTAGATATTTCTTTCGCCATGTCATTTTTAATAAATAATATAAAAATATGCACACTAACTTTATCTACACATAGAGTGGTTTTTAACATATGTGTTGGTACTTATTTTTCCACGTCATTCTTAAAAAAATAATAAAAAATGATTTATGTTGCTTTTCTACATATTTTGTATACAAAAAATTATGTGTTGGTAAAAACATAGTCGATTACCCACATATAGAGTCATTTTCAGAACATGTGTAGGTATTTAGTTTGCCATGTCATTTTTAAAATTTTAGATGAACGTTTGTTTACTTACTTCATCTACATATATATTTTTAAATAATTTGTGTTGGTAAAACATAGTTGATTACCAACACATGTATTAGGTTTTAGCATATGTGTAGATAATTTAGCTACACATAACGAAAACTTGCCACATGTGTGGGTGTTCTAACACTTAATTGACCGTCAATTTGCAGGGAAATTTTCCCACCAACGTCAAGTGTAGGTGAAACGTATTACCAACACATGTTAAGTGTAACTCATTTTGAAAATATATAAGTATAGCTTTACCTACAAATATAAAAACATGTGTAGGTATTTACCCACACATGTATATGTGTAGATAAATTATGTGTAGGTAAACACCCCAATTTCTTGTACCGGACAACATCGATAGGAGATTTAAACCCGGTCATTCTAATTCCATGTTTACTATGTTTGCTATGCTATGACGGTTGTTGCTATACTATGATGCTAGTTGCTATGGTATGTCCCTAAGTTGCTAATTGATTATTGATAACTTATAAATCGAGACGGTTAATTGACGGTTGGCTAAAAGTTATCTTTAATCAAATACAAGAGTTGGTTCCTCATGTCAGAATGGCTAAAATGATAAGTTGTTGATTCTATGTGATTGTGTTCTATTCTAGAGGTCATGGTAGAATAATATTTACGAAATGACTATACATGTAAGGTTGCGCAGCATATTATGATGATCTCGGATTTCAATACTATTATTTTACCAATTGTGTATTTACTCACTAGCTTTCAATAGCTAACTTTATTTTCACATATTTAAGGTGATGCATGGCGTTATTGCTATTTATTCAAGACATAGGATGCCTTGGACTTAGAGAAAATAATAATAACTATTGCATTTACTATAGTTACTGCTTGTTGTTTTCTATTTAAATCTTGTGTTCCAAAACATATATTAACCATTATTAGACTTTAATAAAATGATATCATGTGCTTTGTTTACTAACGATATCCAATTCTATGACAACCCGGTGTTTCCGCCGACGGGTAAGGTGTCATAGTGATGGTGAGATGAGAGTAGTTGCTTACCTTTCTTTTGTAACTAAATATATGATATGAGATGAGAAATATATTATAAAAGTGTTAGCAAGCTGCATGATCTTCTCTCACGTAACACTTGAGAGGTTGTATACACCTAGTTAGTATTTAAGGATATATACATATTTTTTGCATATAATATTAAGTATAAATTCTTATAGAAAGGTTTATCTCAAATTTTCTTCTCAAACTTTCGTTTGTTAATAGTTTTGGTTAGGAAGTCAGAAACACGTCGCATCACACATCTACAACTAAAAAGTGGGAAACTATCACAGAAACATAAAAAAGTTTCGATTTTGTTCCAACTAAGTTACTTAAACTTTGTTTTGTTCAAATTATGTAACTTATCTTTAAGTTTTTGTTCTAATTAAGTCACTCAAATTTTCTTTTGATTAGGTAACTTACTTTAGAAGGTGTTCTAATCCTAAATAATTAAGTTGTATAACATGTAAAAGTGATTTTTAATATTCAAATTATAATAAAAAAATATTTTTTTTGCCATTTTAAAAAAATTGGAGTTTCTAAAATTTTTCTTTCTTAAAGAATGTTTCACAATTTTTAAAAAAATATTCACATATATAGGATTGAAACATTAAAGTAAACTTAATTTATATAAATGAAAATAAACAAAGTTTGAATGACTTATTAAAACAAACATTTTACAATAAAATATTTAATGGAGTCAAAATAAAGTATGAGTGACTTAATCGGAACAAAAATTTTAAGATAAATTATTTAATTGAATCAAGATAAAGTATGAAAGATTGAATTGGAACAAAAGTTGAAAATAACTTACATAATTAAAACAAAATAAAGATTAAGTGACTTAAATAAAATAAAATCAAAACTTTATTATGTTATATAAAGTTAGCCCATAAAAACTAGTTGAAAAGAAAAAGAAAACATAGCAACATTAAAAATAGTTTATTAAACAGATGGTAACAAGTTAAAACTTACTCTATTATATTTTAGTCTCCAAACTTTTAGCGTGTAAAATATACAATACAATATTTGAGTTTGATGGTTACCCTTAACATATTAGACTCGTGTCTCGAATGACGTATGATTTGAAAATCATCACAAAACATTGATATTCCCCCTTTATTAATAGATGGTAGGATATAGAAAAAATGAACAGTGTATTTTTTGTGTGGGGGCATGGGTAGCAACTTTTGTTTGGATATATATATATATACTAGATTAAGCCCCGTGTGTTACACAGGTAGATTCCCCCTTTATTAATAGATGGTAGGATATTCCCCCTTTATTAATAGATGGTAGGATATAGAAAAAATGAACAGTGTATTTTTTGTGTGGGGGCATGGGTAGCAACTTTTGTTTGGATATATATATATACTAGATTAAGCCCCGTGTGTTACACAGGTAGATTCCCCCTTTATTAATAGATGGTAGGATATAGAAAAAATGAACAGTGTATTTTTGTGTGGGGGCATGGGTAGCAACTTTTGTTTGGATATATATATATATACTAGATTAAGCCCCGTGTGTTACACAGGTAGAAATATAAAAAACAGAATTTTAAAATTTTACAAAAAAATAGTATTTGAATTATTAATAGATGGTAGGATATAGAAAAAATGAACAGTGTATTTTTTGTGTGGGGGCATGGGTAGCAACTTTTGTTTGGATATATATATATATACTAGATTAAGCCCCGTGTGTTACACAGGTAGATTCCCCCTTTATTAATAGATGGTAGGATATAGAAAAAATGAACAGTGTATTTTTTGTGTGGGGGCATGGGTAGCAACTTTTGTTTGGATATATATATATACTATATTAAGCCCCGTGTGTTACACAGGTAAAATATAAAAAACAGAATTTTAAAATTTTACAAAAAAATAGTATTTGAAAATAAGTTACACATTACATAAAAGATATATGAAAATAGAAACACAAATTGTTTAAACTCTAATGTGAGCCTTGAACAAATAGATTTAAACATAAATACACTATTAATACAAAATTAGATATCGACGCTTTTAAAATTGGTGTATTATAATCCTATATATCAATTAATTAAAAAACGGTAAGAAAAATAGGCATACAAATATTCCAGATGATAGATATCCGACAAAAAATTTAAGTTGACACTCATGTACCAGGTCGAGTGTACGGGTCGACAAGCATGGGTGTTAGCCGAAAATTGCGATGCGTTATTTGTTAAGTTGTCTATTTTCCGTTTTCACGTTGATTTTAGGGATGTAAATAAGGTAAATATGAAATTTTGGAAGAGAATATTATGGGTGATTTAATGATTTTGGTTTCTTTCTATACATAGCTAAGAATATAAGATTCTTAGTTTTAGCGGGAAAATGCTTTAACAACCTCTCCAATGAATGACATGTGTCCTTCAAAACCTTATTTTATTAGAAGGTATTGATATATATATATATATATATATATATATATATATATATATATATATATATATATATATATATATATATATATATATATATATATATATATTTTCATTATGTGATTTTATTTACTTCATATATGGTTTTTTGTTTTCATATTTAGTATGTGTTGTTGGTTTGTCGGAGCCTATTGTTGTTTATGTTTGTGTTAGTGGTGACCTGGGTTTGAAACTCGGTATTCATATTTTATTTTTTTGTTGCTGACATGTGTAGGTTTAGTGGTGTACGTGTTTTATTTTTGCCTTTTGTTGTATTTTCTTTTGTTATGTTTGTTGTTTTGACCAGAACTTCAATCAGAACTTGTTGTTGCACAGGTGTGTCTGTTTCGGATTTTTTTATTTGTTTTGCTCAATGTTGTGGTTTTGTTTTGCAGGTTGTTTGTGATTTTTGGGCTATCTAGCGTTTGTCTTATCTTTGTGCTCTGGATTTGGGTTCGCTTTTGTTTCTTCCAACCACAACTACAACACCAATCATACCACCGAAACAAACATCACATCACATCACAAGCTCATTACAAACCCAGCAACAAAAAGAGAGTTACTAACAAATGATGGAGCAACCCAAAATCTGAAATACATATACAGTGATGATTGTCTCTAGGCTCTACTAGCTTTTGCAAATCAAGTTTAGGTAACCTTAGCTAACATTTGTAACCAAACCACCAACAACAAATAGTACATTATGTTTACCTGCACATATTTTGTAATGCAACATCGGAACACAAAACGCTCGCACATCGTGCGAGCGAAAAAATATATCTAGTTTTAATTTAGTAAATACATTCGTTCACTTAATTTTAAAATCATTATATTCTCTAACTTTAACGTACACAAAGAAAAATATTAAAAAAAAAATACATGTTTTAATAATAAAAATAATCCGTAAGTTAATTTGTAATAAAATATAATCCCAAATAAATTAAAAGTGCTTAATTTTGTAAGAAAGTTTTTTTTAAATAAAACTGATCAATTAGTTTATTTCATATATGATTCCTACAAATATGATGTTCGGAGAAATCTAAAGAAAATTAACTTCAATGGAGAAACGTTTCATGGGAAAAAACTCAAAAATTAATCGAGTGAAACCAACAAATACGAAAATATAATATTGGATGTCAAAATTGATCGATAGTTGGTCATGTACCAAAGAAACGAGATGATTGGTGGCCTATAGATGAAGTTATTCCTGCAAATATAAGGATTTTTTAAAGAAAAATAAGCCAAATGAAAACCGGTTAATGGTTTGATCAACCAAAACATTTCAACGGTTCGATATACATGCCGGTTACCCAATGTACCGTTCAAAATCATATCGCCCAAATTCATGATTGCCTGTTCAACCGGTTTGACCGGCCGGTTTAAACTGGTATTCAAAACATTGCTATTCTCGCAATGATAAATAAGAGGAATTATATGCATTGTAGTTTTTTTGGTCAGTGACGTCACAATATAACACTTTAGTTCGTGTAATTGAATATAGAATTCAAGTTACAATATAGCCTTAAGCATGTAAACGAACCGAATCAAATTGAACGACACATAATTAGAATAAGAAGAGTTATTCAAAAATAAACGAACGTATACGAACACATTACCGAACGTTCACGAACATAAACAAACAAACGCGGACTATGTCCATATTTGTTTGTTTATCTTAACAAACAAAACTTATTGTTCGTGTTTGTTTGTTTATTTAACAGATGAAGGAACATAAATAAACTTTCCACCGAACGATTCATCAAATATTTAATTCGTTTACGGTCATAACCTTAAGTTTTAGTTGCTTGTCTATTTTCATTTCTTTTTCTTTAATGTTTTTCTCAACAAGGTTGTGATACATGTGGCACTCGAATTTGTTTAGTTTTTTATTCTATAACTTTCAAAATATATGAGTCTTAAAATATTTAAAATGTAGTGTTATGATGGATGTGTTTATTTTTTCAATGTTTTTATAAAAGTTTCATTAAAACCGAGTTATCATGATAATATACAAGTGATCAAAATGAACCAAATCCTCAAAATTTTATAAAAAAAAAAATTCTATTGATGTGATATGATCGGTGTCGAAGTGACGATCAAAGATAAGTGTAAAAATGTCCTATTCACCTTAAGATTAGTTAGGGCAAGCAGGGATGTCGAACCACGTGGAATTAGTGGATGATGTATCTTAGCTTGATTGAGAAAACAATTAAGTAATTAAACTATGTTATGCTATTGCCTCTTGGCTGTGAAAAGTGATTTTGTTATAAAACTAAAAACTTATAAAGAAAAGAATTGCAAGTAATTAAATTGATTGTGATTATAATGGAAAAATGGATCACCTCCGGGTTTAGGTTTCGGAAAGATATGCAATTAGGTTTAACATGCTAGAATCTACATAGACATAGATAGTTGTGATCATAGGTTAAAGCGTGCTAATAACTAGACTCACGGGTAGTTAAATTAGATGATTTCACGACCAATTTTCATTGTGTTGGCCGGATCCAAACCAATGCCGGACCTAGTGGTTTCGTTTAGAAGTACAAGTTATAACCATGTAGGAAAACGACTCGAATGTTGATTACTAGTTAGCTTGGCTAGTGAATGACATACAAGTTTCTCAAACAAAATGCTACAACCATTAATTAAACTAATGATCACAAACTCACAAGTTTATCAAACATTCAATTCCATTCAAATATTAAATTCAGACAAATTATGATATTCGAACAAAACCAAACATTTAACTTGTGTCTAGCACATTAAAACCCTAACTACACATTAACTAACACTAACCATCCACCCGGAGATGAACACGGGTGGTTTAGCCGCTCATGTTCTTGATCGATTCTGCAATAGTTGATGGATTAAGCATTCTTGATGATTCAATGATGTTTCGTAGTGATGAAATGATGCTAACACCTTCCTTGAACCCTAAAAATTCGTCAAAAAGTCGAGAGAGTCGAATAGGGCTAATGGGGTGATTAAATAGGTCAAAATCCGACCTAAAAACACATTTCCAAAAATAGGCTGGCGTAGCCTACGCGAGCTGGCGTAGCCTACGCCAGCAACCTTTCTGTCCACTTTTAAACTTGGCTGGCGTAGCCTACACGAGCTGGAGTAGGCTACGCCAGAGGCCATTCTGTTTATTCTTATTTTGGGCTGGCGTAGCCTACGCGAGCTGGCGTAGCCTACGCCAGAGGCCTTGCTGAAATCATCATTTGCTTCGTCTTTAGCCTCCAATATTCATGTACTCAACGTCCCTCTTCCATCCCTCCTAATGCATGGTCCAAAAGCACTATTTTACCTACAATTCACACACGCATGCATAGTTATCTTATTCATAAAAACCACATGAAAAACACATATAAACACTTACAAACTCTATCATTTATCCCTTTAAGCATCCATTTCATCACCCTAACATCACATCCCCACACTTAACCTTTGCTTGCCCCCAAGCAAATCCGTCAAACACTAAACAACAAACAAAACCAAATGCCCTTTCAAAATCTTAGTTATGGTCCAAAGTCATACCCCATTCCTAGTTACAATAAACATGTCTTACCAGAAAGTAAGTGATGTTGCAATGCAATTTAAAACAAGAACATACCTAACTAAACCTAACAAGGTTCTAGTTTATATCTTTCATGCAACACACCCCTCACAAAATTCACTCCTCTCGGCTTATTTCTGGATTGGTAAAAGTTGTACCAATATATCACTCAACATGACCAAATACAAGAGTCTACTATCATAAGCTTTGATGACAATCAAACCTCCATAGTAACACATAGATATTGCACACATCAAAAGGACTTACAGGTTTTGGGTTTAGGCTAGGGTATGAATGTTTGGCTGTGAAAGTGGTTGAAAAAATGTAAAAACCAACTGTCGACATTCATTATTTATTAACTACAAACTTCAAGAATAAAGTACCAAAATCGGGTACACAACTAACCCAAAACTATAACTTGAAACTTCTTTTGCTTTTTTTCATTTTTCTTCACTTTGGATTTTCTTTTTCTTCCTTCTTTTTCTTTTTTTTTTCTTTTTTTTTCATTTACAATAAACAAAACACTACTACTAGAATGTCATCAACAGTGGTATGCGGATTGTGGGTCGGTTCGGGTTAATCGGTGATTATTCAAACAAAAGATGAAACTTGAAAGGCTCAACATGGGATACTAGGGAAAAACAAGAATATTCATGAACACAAAGATAGTGTTCTAAGCGAAAGGAAAGTCCTAATATTGCCTTTATCCTTCATGTGCAAAAATCTAGTCCACTATCTTGGCATGCATCAAATCATACAAGTTCTAAAATAGACAATCATATGGCCTACACTCAACAAATAGATCATTTGGGGTTGAACTACAATCTAATATAGGCTTCAAAGCAAATCTCACCAAACTTGGGGAATTGGGTTGCCGATGCGTGCATGAAAGTTATTACCAATAGCATGTTACCTTTAGTTAGGTATTTCTCAAAAAAAATTCTAAAAACCTTGCTTCACACATTTCTTTTGTTCACTTGGGAATTAGACCATGACCCAAGACCACTTCACTAATTAAGTTAGAAACATAAGGTATGTTTTCACGTTGTTTTTGTGTTGATTAGGTTGCTTAAGAACAACAATGTCACTAAAAAATTTGCATTTTATAAATTCCTCCTCCACATCCCCACACTTGGGATACATTGTCCCCAATGTATGGGTTTTAGGTTAAGTGCAAGTTTCTCCAACTTTTCCAATCAAACCAACCCCATGAATGATTATTATTATCCAAACCAACCTAGCCATAAACCCAACACATAACACTATTTCACCACCAAATAAGTAAAACATTAAGATAAAGAAATACTACATAGACCTGGTTGCAGACAATCAAAGAATGCTTCTCCAGTAGGGTATCCATGTGCATCCCCACACTTGAGTCTATGTATCCGATGGATAGAACTATAAAAAAACAAAAGAAAACAAAGAAAACGAAAAATAGAAGAAAAATACTAAAACACACTTTCGTAGGAATCACGATTGCATTTAGCATATGCAATAAGCCTTTTAAACCTCTCGGTAGACCCGAGTGGACGAGTGAAGTCTCGTGAAGGTTTCTAGGGAACACACCCACAAAGTTCTCAAAACAAAATTAAAGAAGATATCAAATTGGGTTGCCTCCCAAGTAGCGCTAAGTTTTAGGTCTTCAGCCAGACCGTACCTGTCACCACTCATGGTGGTTGAATAGATTGCTTTCTTCCACATTTCTCTTTAGAGAACTGTTCATTCAAACTTGAGCCGAACCTCACTTCTTTTGCTCTTGATTGCACAATATCAGGAGGATCGCCCATCTTTACCTTTTGTTTCAGTTTATCCTTTTTCTCTGCATCTTCCTTCATCATTTCCTCTGTTTTCATCTTCTCGAACTTAGACCTGTCAGACTCAAAACCAATCACAGTGGTGATCTCCTCATTTACATGTTGAGTGTAATGAGCAACACACTTGTTAGTAGCATCTACTGAGGAACAATCATTATTAGCATAATAAGTGATTGATTTTGAGATCACATTAAAACATAACTACGGTTTTCATAGCTCATGGTAATGGTTCCATCTCGACAATTGATTTGAGCCTTGGCTGTTGCCAAGAACGGTCGACCCAAAATGACTTGTGGTTGCTCATTTATCCTCATTGGTGTATAATCAAGCACCATAAAATCCACAGGGTAAAAGAATTCTCCTAGTTTGATTATCACATTCTTTACCATCCCCCGAGGACGTTTGTTGGTCAAATCGGCAAACACCACCGTGGTGTCAACTTCATGTAACGGTCCAAAATCATATTGATCATATAACATACCTGGCAAGATGCTCACATCCGCTCCATAATCTAGGAGTGCACTTTTTATCTTGAACTTATCCACTTTGATTGGAATGACTGGCGCCCACAAATTACGCTTTTCTACTTCATCAACTTTCTCTTCTGTACCTATAGAAACTCGAGAAGAAGGAGCAAGATCATCATTAAATAACTCAAGTTTAGGAAGGATACTAACCGAGTTGATGTGAACATTTCTGGTGTTCTTAGGATTTGAATTCTGATGTGCTGGATTCACCTTTGTGTCACTTGGAAGCACTCCAGTTTTCCTTTCACTCATGAGTAAGGAGATGTCCACTGCCATTTGCCCGATCTGTCGGGTGATCGCCTCTGTTGCTTTGTCACGGATTTCTTCCCTCAATCTAGCTTCGGCCTCTCTCTTTTCTTGCTTCTCTTCCGCCTTCCTCATCATAGTCAATATCGTCGCCATGTCACTAGTAGAATCGTTGTTGGCAACTTGTGCTTGTGGGTTCTCTTGAGCTTGGTTATATCTTCTAGGATAACCACCTTGTTGCCCACCTTGATTGTATTGCCTTTGGTACCCTCCTTGTTGCGTTTGAGCTCCTTGATTTGGCACCTGAAAGTTAGGATTCAATTGGTTAGATGGGTTAGCATATGAAAAATTGGGGTGATTTCTCAAACCTGGATGATATGTATTGGAATTCATATCATATGGTTTCCGATTAGATGAATACACTTGATTTATCTCCTCTTCACCACTTTCAATACTTGATGGACAATCACTACCATTGTGCCCTATTTCTTGGCACACTTCACAAACCTCATAACCAATCGACTTGACTTCTCGCCCACCGGTTCGTCCCATCTTGGATAGTTGTTTCTCTAGTGTTTCCATCCTTTCCTTAAGCTCGACATCACTCCTTGAGTACCTTGAAGATTGACCCTTACTCTTTCTCCTAGCCGATGCTTGAGTCTTTGAATCCTTTGCCATATCTTCTAAGAAATTCCATTCAAAATCCGGATTCCTTGTCAAAAACTTACCCCCGCTTGTAGATCTCACATACTTGATCTCTTCATCTGTCAATCCATCACAGAATGCCCTGATTAATTCCCACTTCTTCATCTCATGGTGAGGTACCAACCTAACGAGCTCCTTGAATCTTGCCCATGCCTCATGGAGAGGCTCCCCACTTTGTTGTTGGAAAAGCCTTATATTCTCGATTGCATCACTTGTTTTGCCCATGGGATAAAACTCATCTAAGAACTCCTGTTGCAACTCATGCCATGTATGAATACTATTGCTAGGTAACATATGATACCATTGTTTGGCCTTACCCGTCAAAGAGAACTGAAATAGTCTAAGTTTGACCTCATCTTGCGTGACATGTGGTCCACCAATTGTGCTACAAATAGCATGATATTCATCCAAGTGAAAATATGGCTCTTCACTTGCATTCCCCGAGAATTTAGGCAAGATTGCCAAGTAGTTGGGTCTAATCTCAAATTGCCTCCCCCGTCGGTTTGGCATGACAATCGGTCCCGGATTATTGTTCACTGCCGGTCTGTAATGGCTATTCACACCCTCTTCATCAAACTCGTCGTATCCTCCCTCATTTCTACCTCCACCGCCTCTACCTCCACCGTAACCTCCACTGTAGCCTCCACCATACACATTTTCCCTTCCCTGTGGTGGTGGGTTTCTTCTGTTGTTCAATCCCCTATTCATTTGTTGCTTATGACCCATCATGCCTTGTCTCCGAAGTGGTGGTCTTTGATTGTAGTTATAAACTTCATCATATAAGCCATCTTCCTCTTCATATCCCTCACCTTCACCTTCATAGCCATGGGAACCAAAACCTTGCCTTTGATAATCATCACTACCATCCATATGTCCCCTCATGCTTCCATCTTCCTCATGCCCCGTATGAGTCTTACCCGGGTTGCGGGTGAAGTATTGGTCATCAACATGTTGGGTGAAAAGGGTGTATTCTAGGTTCTTCTTTGGCTTGGTAATGATTTTGGTTTAGTACTGGAAGTGAGTTTCGTGGTTGAGGTGGGTTTTGATTTGAGCTTGTGGGTTGTACGGTTTGTGGTGGAATGGGGTATTGGAAACCGAGATCGTCGGTTGTGAATTGAGGAGATTGGTGTGGTGGTGGTGGTTGTGTGTTTTGTTGTTGGTTGGTGGGTGGTTTGTTGTCCATTTCTTTGGAATTGGAGGAACTAGAACTTGAACTTTGGGTGGTTGTGTTGCTTCCTTGTGAAATCGGCTTCACAAACAAACTTGTCCGTTGAAGGAGACGGTTCTCCCTCGCGGATTTCTCAATTTCTGGGTCAAACAAAAGTGGTGATCTCTTACCCGAATGTCGAGTATGCATGCACCTGTCACCTGCACACGAAAACACAACCCGTATAACACAAAAATAGAGAAAATAAAAATCAAACTAATTTAACACCAAGCGCACCGATTCCCCGGCAACGGCGCCAAAATTTGATCGGTGTCGAAGTGACGATCAAAGATAAGTGTAAAAATGTCCTATTCACCTTAAGATTAGTTAGGGCAAGCAGGGATGTCGAACCACGTGGAATTAGTGGATGATGTATCTTAGCTTGATTGAGAAAACAATTAAGTAATTAAACTATGTTATGCTATTGCCTCTTGGCTGTGAAAAGTGATTTTGTTATAAAACTAAAAACTTATAAAGAAAACAATTGCAAGTAATTAAATTGATTGTGATTATAATGGAAAAATGGATCACCTCCGGGTTTAGGTTTCGGAAAGATATGCAATTAGGTTTAACATGCTAGAATCTACATAGACATAGATAGTTGTGATCATAGGTTAAAGCGTGCTAATAACTAGACTCACGGGTAGTTAAATTAGATGATTTCACGACCAATTTTCATTGTGTTGGCCGGATCCAAACCAATGCCGGACCTAGTGGTTTCGTTTAGAAGTACAAGTTATAACCATGTAGGAAAACGACTCGAATGTTGATTACTAGTTAGCTTGGCTAGTGAATGACATACAAGTTTCTCAAACAAAATGCTACAACCATTAATTAAACTAATGATCACAAACTCACAAGTTTATCAAACATTCAATTCCATTCAAATATTAAATTCATAGACAAATTATGATATTCGAACAAAACCAAACATTTAACTTGTGTCTAGCACATTAAAACCCTAACTACACATTAACTAACACTAACCATCCACCCGGAGATGAACACGGGTGGTATAGCCGCTCATGTTCTTGATCGATTCTGCAATAGTTGATGGATTAAGCATTCTTGATGATTCAATGATGTTTCGTAGTGATGAAATGATGCTAACACCTTCCTTGAACCCTAAAAATTCGTCAAAAAGTCGAGAGAGTCGAATAGGGCTAATGGGGTGATTAAATAGGTCAAAATCCGACCTAAAAACATATTTCCAAAAATAGGCTGGCGTAGCCTACGCCAGCAACCTTTCTGTCCACTTTTAAACTTGGCTGGCGTAGCCTACGCGAGCTGGAGTAGGCTACGCCAGAGGCCATTCTGTTTATTCTTATTTTGGGCTGGCGTAGCCTACGCGAGCTGGCGTAGCCTACGCCAGAGGCCTTGCTGAAATCATCATTTGCTTCGTCTTTAGCCTCCAATATTCATGTACTCAACGTCCCTCTTCCATCCCTCCTAATGCATGGTCCAAAAGCACTATTTTACCTACAATTCACACACGCATGCATAGTTATCTTATTCATAAAAACCACATGAAAAACACATATAAACACTTACAAACTCTATCATTTATCCCTTTAAGCATCCATTTCATCACCCTAACATCACACAAAATAAATAAGCTTGAGTTTGTATATATTAATGCACTAGTTTAGTGTCCGTGTTACGTTCGGAAACATAACACAAAATATTGAGCTATTTAATTGTAGATTATTAACAATTTTATTCTTAAGTTTCATTATTATACCCTATTAAATATAAGATGACTCATGAACACGAGAGGATTCAAAATATAAATATTCTTAAATTTCTAAAGATTCTCCTAAATATTAAGGGACCAAAGTGTAATTAAGATTATTATAATATATTTTTATCAAAGATTTATACATATTTCAATTATATAAAAATATTATAATGAGATAAAATGCTAAAATCACATCTAATATTGACAACTAAGTAAAAGAGATTTTGTAATATTATATGAAGATGTGATCGATATATCATTTATAAGTTATCAGCAGTGTTTTTAAACCGGCCGGTCGGACCGCGGTCGGACCGCTTTTTTTAATAATACCGGTTTAATTAGACACGGTTTGATGGATGTTTCTGAACCGCTTTGAACCGTACGAACCGGTCCGGTCGGACCGGAACCGGACCGCTATTGAACCACTATCGACCGGGTCAGTCATAAAATATATATTTTTTTGTTTTGATTTTCATAGATTTTATGTTTAGATCTATTTATATTTGTGTTTTTTGTAAGGAAAGTCAATATGTTGACTTTTTAGTGATGAAAATGTTAAACTCGTTTTATTTTGGCGTTAAAACTTGTTTAAATTATGATTTTTTTGTGATTTTTGGCGTTAGAACTTGTTTGGATTATTACTTATATTGTATAACTTAATATTATTGAACTTATGTTGTGTCTAAATTGGAAATCTTATGGTATTGCTTTGATAAATATACAATTATCCTATCCCGGTCCAACCCCGGTCCGACCGCGGTCCGACCGGTCCGACCATTAAAATTAAAATAACTTTTCAGTGTCCGGTCTGGTTTTCAAAACATTGGTTATCAGCAAATGCAACCACCTCTCGTATATATATGAGGCCACTTCTCTTACACAAACACCAAACACAAACACAAACACAAACACAAAAACAAACACCAAACACAAACACATACACATACACATGGCTACCTCACTTCCGGTTCGCCCTAACATAGTCATGTTCCCGTTCATGTCCAAAGGCCACACCATCCCACTCCTCCACCTAGCCCGCTTGCTCGTGAACCGCGGGACCATCGTCACTCTTTTCACCACCAAAGCTAACCATCCATTCATCTCTCATTTTCTAAAAACATGTCAACATGGTGGTTCAATCTCGATTATAGACCTCCCGTTTCCGAGTGACATCGAGGGCGTACCGCAAGGTATCGAGAGTACCGATAAGCTCCCGTCGATCAAACTTTTCTTACAATTCGTGGTCGCAACAAAACTCATGCAGCCTCACTTTGAGCAATCACTTAGCAAGCTATCGAACGTAATATGCATCGTTTCCGACGGGTTTTTGAGCTGGACACTTGCGTCCGCAAGCAAGTTCGGGATCCCTCGATTCTCTTTTTACGGGATGGGTGGTTACGCATCTGCCGTGTCACGTGACGTGGGTCTAAAATTGTCTGGACCCACGTCAGATGACGAACCAATCCCAGTGCCGAGATTTCCGTGGATCAAAGTCACAAGGAACGACTTTGACGAACCGTTTAACCAACGCGAACCGTCTGGTCAGTTCATGGACTTCGTAATGGAGACGCGTATCGCTACCGTAAATAGTTATGGTATGATTATGAACACATTTTATGAGCTAGAACCATTGTTTCTAGACTACTTAAACCATGAGACCAAACCGAAACCCTGGTGCGTCGGCCCATTATGTCTGGCCGACTCACCAGCAGTATTTACTGGCCAAAAACCAGAATGGATCCGTTGGCTAGACCAAAAGCTAGCCACCGGAACCTCGGTTCTATACGTTGCTTTTGGGTCTCAAGCCGAGATCTCAACGCAACAAATGGAAGCCGTATCCAAGGGTTTGGAAGAATCAGAGATTAATTTCTTGTGGGTGGTGAGAAAGTGCGATAAAAATATTCTTGATGATCTTGAAAAACGTGTCGGAGATAGAGGGATGATAGTGAAAGAATGGGTGAACCAAATGGAGATTTTGAAGCATGAGAGTGTGAACGGGTTTGTGAGTCATTGTGGTTGGAACTCTGTATTGGAGAGCATCTGTTCCAAGGTGCCGATTTTAGCATGGCCAATGATGGCAGAGCAGCCGCTGAATGCGAAGATGGTGGTGGAGGAGATTAAGATCGGATTGAGAGTGGAAACGTGTGATGGTTCGGTTAAAGGGTTTGTGAAATCGGACGGGTTGAAGAAGATGATAAAGGAGTTGATGGAGGGTGAAAAGGGGAAAGAAGTGAGGAAGAAGGTTAAAGAGGTTGGTGTAGCGGCGAAAGAAGCGATGGCGTATGGCGGTTCGTCTTGGCGGACGTTAAACGAGCTCATAAAGGAAGTGCAAAGTGTTGGAAACAATGGTAAGCATGTTGGAGAGGTGTAGGTTTATGGTTTGTAGTTATAATCGGTAGTTGTTTACTTAAACTAATGCATGTACTGATGTACATGTCTCCCGGTCATTTTCATGCATTATTGATATAATAATTAGTGAAGCCTCCTTCTTTGACATTAATTTTTTTTCAACAATTTCTTCTTTGATTGATGTGCAAACATTGAAGACATTGACCCATGCTAATAACAAACAAACAAACAAACCGAAAAGTTATATCAGATGGGCCCGGTATGTAAATCTGCATTTATTTTTCTCTTTATTTCTTTGACTAATGATTTACAATTTTGTGTTGTTTGTTTTGCATGAACCTAACCTTAATTTATCTATTAGGGCATTTTAAGGTTATTAAATTTTAATACTTTTAATTATGAGGTATTGATTGCTGTCATTTTTAACTAACATTTTCACTATCATCACTCTCTACTTAACATTTTACTTGCTGGTCAATTCGCTTTTATCTATTGTGGCATAGTTATCCTACGTGGCATGCTTATGTGGTATAAAAACAGAGTGACACAGCAAGTGAAGTGTTAAGTTATGAGTGATGACAGTAGATGTGCTAGTTTGGAATGACAGCAACCAATACCTCATAGTTATGAATATTAAAATCTAATAACCCTATATTGTTACTCTTATTAAGTATTGAAAACAAGTCCTTGGCTGATCATGCTACTCCTACTCCTACTCCTACTCAATGATTAATTTATTTGTGTTTTGTGAGTTATGATTCTTGTTTCTCTGCTTAATAGTATAACAATTAACAAGAGAAACATCTGAGATTGAATTACATTATATTTGTGATATGCTTCGAGCATAATAATCGGTTGTGGTGACCTTATAACGCTATGGGACACATTCTTTATTTCTAATGTGTACAATATATCTAACCTTCTAAACATCCCTTGTAAATTATAATAACTTCCATAGTCCATAAGCATTTTGTAAATGTGTGATATCATGACTAGTCGGATAGCGCATAAATTTATTTTCATATAAAATAATAACAACATTGTGGAAATGCTCTAACAAAATTCTAAATGGTATAGCGGACATGGCAATTAAGGTATTCATCATAAGAATCGGGTGCGTTATCGTAAGCGAGTTTGCGAATAGCGAATGTGCATTTCCGAATTGCAGCAAAATTATTTTTCTCACTTGCATCGTACCCTTATTGAAACCATTCGAAATAGGCTTCAATATTTTCAACAATTTTCATAAACAATTCATTCGGCAAAAGGCATTTTGTTCTAAACGTCTCCGAATTATATTTCAGGCCTGTAATTGATTGTGCGCATGTATCCGATATGTCACGTGGCACGTATCTTTATATTGAAATGGTCGTGTCTGGTTCTTCTTGAGATATGACGCCATCGACAACTAACGCAAGAAATTGAAAATCTTTATCGACGCCGCTTGAATAAGAGAGGTAATTGGTGCTCAAAAATGAGCAATTATGACATTGTTATGTTTTTTAAAGACTTAACGGAAAATTAGATAAAGTTAGTGCTTAGGATCATTTCTGTTAAAAAATAAAAACACAGGGACCAAAAACTATTAAAGTGAGACTAAAACTGTTAATGATATCAAAACACAGGAACTAAAAGTGAAGTTTACTCTATTTCTGTCCTCCTAACCTTTAAAAAATAATATTTTATATAAATTTTGGATTTGACGTTTCATTCTGTCTACATGTTTGTTTTCATTAACGTCTCGGTTAAATTGTTTATGCAAACAAATATTGTAACACCCCACACCTTAAGGCAATAATTTGTACATAGTAAATACGATAATTTTACTATATATATTGTCATATGAGTAGGTAACGAGCAATATAACAACTAGAACTATGAAATGTTTAGACGAATATTTATTATTTTAAGAGAGCATATGATAATACTAAAATATGTTATATTTTAAATTGGCTCCGTTTTTAATAAACTTGGGTCAACGCATAAAGAAAAATAAACTTGTCCTAACGGTATAATTGCAATTTTAGAAAATATTATATTATACAAGTTATACGAGAAACAAGAGT
Source organism: Tagetes erecta (assembly GCA_030867185.1). NCBI lineage: Eukaryota > Viridiplantae > Streptophyta > Magnoliopsida > Asterales > Asteraceae > Tagetes > Tagetes erecta. The sequence goes on along the minus strand of CM061486.1, from coordinate 59,669,523 downwards.
AACACGGCTTAATTAATTCAAATTATATAATATATTATACAATTTATATGTATCCAAATGAGATTGTTTGTGTAAATATATATGTTTAGAGACTTGGAGTTATTTTAATTGTACGTATACGTGTAAGAAAGACGTATGCGTGTGTAATTGGAGTGCACACATATCCAAATATATGTGTAGACATGTTTATTTCTTGCCAATTACGTTTGATTTATTTTATTTTTTTATAAATTCACTTAAACCGACATACAAAAGTTGGATAATAATCTCTTATAAATAAAGGACCTATTAACACATTTGAGTTCATTTTTCTCCTCAGCCCACACTAAATTAGGAACCAAACTCTGATATTATATGTTTGTCTCAGTAATAACTCAAAAGCCAAGGTGATTCTAACCGCCCCCTCTTTTATATGTTTTTATGCTTTGGGGTTGTATCTGAGCTATGAAATATGCTATATGACTGAAAGCGTTTTTATATATATGTGTATGTTTTATGAATGAAGATGATTTATGAATATGTTTGATGTGAAATTAATTATATTCCTGGTGAGAGACACGCCATAGTACAGGTTCGTCCGACTCATGGTTGTGTTAATCACGTGGTGGGTTCTCGAGGAACCAGCCCATGAAGGGCAAGTCCAAGAGGGACATATGTTACATCACAGGACAAGTCATTAAGGTAAGGTCCTTGAGGGACCAATGATGTTTACCTCGGGATGTATATGCGTTTAGTTGGATCCATCTAAGTAGAAAGTCTCACTAGTTAGGTATGGCACACATGTTGGGTCTCGAGGACCTGTTAGACCACGATGGTCATTATGTTAGTCCTGAGGGCTATTTATGCGGGAGTCAGTCCCGGTGCCTTGTTATACCTCTAGTGGCATATATATTAACAGGCACTGCCACGTCGAGCGTGGAGTGAAGAATTGACTTGTATTATGATTAATTTATTTATTTATTTATTTAATTTACATGGAAATAACATGTAAGTATGTAATTATGATGAAGGTTTTATATATGGTTATGACTCACCAACAACGTTGTCGTTGACGTCTCTTAGCTCATGATACAGGTGTAGGTTGTAACAAAAGGTATTAGCTGGGTCGGGAGACTTAGCTGGTTATAATAAAGAAATAATCTTCTTATAGGAGATAGAGACCAAATCGGACGTCTGGGAGCAGTGACTCTAGTTTGATGATGTTTTGATGACATCACTTTTGTCAAGTGTCTATTTTTATGTAAAGACTGTTAAGTCTGAATTTGGTCTGTATTTAGTGGTCTTGTATAAAGATTTCCGTTGTATTTGTATTTATTATAGTATTATAAATAACCAGTTATAATACGACATGTTATACCCTGGGAGTGGGGTGTGACAAATATTAATATACAAGTCAGTCGAAACAAATTAGTCTTGTTTATATGCAATAGTTAGTTTTATGGAGTAAATTGTTTATGCAAACAAATATTAATATACATGTTTCTAGATCTGCCACCGTCATCGCTAGGGCTGCTCACGAGCCGAACCGAACCGAGCGAGGGCTTGCTCGTTGCTTGGCTCGTTTACAAATCGAGCCGAGCCGAGCGGCTAATTTACAAATCGAGCCAAATTCGAACCGAACGTAAATGAGCCAAAATCGAACCGAGTATTTTTCGAGCGAGCGCCGAGCGAATTTATGAGGATTAATTTTTGTATTTTTTTCCTTAAAATTAGTTTATAAGAAACAAGTTTAAAGTTGAATATGATATACATAAATACAAATTTATTGCTTTAAGAAAAACTAGTATTAACTTACAATTTTATTATAGAAAGTAAGGTTGATGTTTGTATCTTTATATAATATAGCAAAACCAAAAAAGCTTATGTGGCACCATTTTAAAGCTTCTGGCTTATGTGGCATCATTTGAGAGTTTATCTCATAATAATAATTTTTTTATTTAAAATATGTATATAAAATATATTATAATAAAACTAATTACATTTTTGGTCCCCTAATATTTTGAAGAATTCTGAAAAATTTAAAAGTATTTATACTTTTAACCCTCTACTGTAAGGGGTGTACATGAATCGGTTTATATTTGATAGGGTGTGAAAATGAAACTTATGGATAAAATTAATAATAATATACAATTAAAGACCTCAGTGTTTTATAAATATACATAACTTTTTTATATGGATTTTTTAAAAAAAAATAAACTACACCATAAAACTGAGCATTTTATTCTCTTTAATTTGAATATAATATTGCTATACTAAAAATTTAATTTTAAAAAATATTGCTTTTCACTCTTTTACATTCTTTATAAAACTGCCAATAAAAACATCACTTGAATGTTGTGTTCCCGAACATAGTGCGGGCACTAAACTAGTAATGTATATAAAACAATTAATAAAAGAGATAAATAACTATTATTTTCAAATATATCAAATATAACTAATAATTTTGAAAATATATATTTAATATCAACATAATTATAAGAACATATTAACTACTTATGCATATATAATTATATAAAAAATAAATTAAAAATATTCGAGCCGAACCAAACCGAGCGGACCTTTGCTCGTTGCTTGGCTCGTTTACAAACCGAACCGAGCAGAGCGGCTCGTTTACAATCGAGCGAAAAACGAGCAAGCATTTTCCAAGCAGTTTCCGAGCGAGCGACGAGCGGGCGGCGAGCGGCGAGCGATTTGAACAGCCCTAGTCATCGCCACTCATCGTCGAAAGGGTTGCCGATCGAGAGGGCACCAGAGAGGTTGCACAGCTATATAACTAAAACAAAAAAAGGCCAATGTTAGAAGGTTGTATTGTACCATTGCATCAAGTATTTGTACAATAAGGCATTGACACATGTTTCACTAACCTACTACCAGGTGGCTCAACCAAGCATAAAGAAGTTATATCATTACATAAAAAAATTATGCATAAAAAGCTAGTGTTCAATTCACTTGCTTTATTAATATACAAAATACACAGGAGAATAATAATTAACAAGCCTAAATTAAATTTGCATTGATGTGATCGATATCTGTTGCATTATATTATCAAAATGCAGCCAACAACAAATTTCACCATCCATTAATTTCTCGTATGTATATGAATGCATGCCACATCACTTTAGCAAACATTTCAGACAATTCGTTGTCGCAACAAAACTCATGCAGCCTCACTTTGAGCAATCACTAATTAGCAATCTGTCGAACGTCATTTGAGTCGTTTCCGACGGGTTTTTTGTTGAACTTGAAAGTAACCAAACTGCAATAATCGAACAAATCTTTTACTGGAAAACTAAATTACTTTTATTCAAGTTAATTAAACCCTAATACAATGAACTTCAAATAGACAAGCTATCCTACTAGGAAACTAAAACCAATAAACTAGGAACAAAACAATACATATACTAGTTAGACTTTAACTCAAACTAGCAATAATAACAAACCTAAACCAACTCAAACATAATAAAACAAATATTTATTTAATGTTTCGTTTAGGCTCTTCAACTTGCGATATAGCTAATATCGTCTAGTTTAATACTCCCTCTCGATATTAGCTTCTTCAAGACTCCCTCTTAGTTGTGACTTGTTCCACCTTGGTCTCGTATGCCAAAAAGTACTCGAACTTCTTTAACCTTGATCCTTGGACATGTCTTGAACATTATACCCGCACTTTTCTCTTCTCGGGTTATAAGTTCTTTTAATGCTATTTCCTTCTCATCTTCAAGACCAAACATCTTAGTTTCCTAAGCATATTCATTGTTCGTGCACTTTACGATCAAATTCAATTGCCCCATAACAAGTAGATGTGCAAACACCACCGGTCCATTACCACACATTAAACAAGAATTTATTTTATAGGCACGTTCAAAACTATGCCCACCATTGTCAAAATTACTTTTGAAAGGAGGACTAGGTAATTTATATGATGTAGCATGACCATAAATCTTACTTACTGTTGATGGCATTGGCCATTTAATAACCATCGACCTATTCTTTGTCATAACAGTTTGTTTAGACACGTCACTTATCTCACCTTCCCCTTTAACAATTTCGGACGAGACTTTTTCAATGCCATTCACATTCGCAATTGACATGATCTTTCCAACTGGCATAAGATTCTCGAAGTCTTGTGAATTGTCCTCCAAGACTGCCGGCTGTTCGGTTTGATCTTTCACAGCGGGAACATCAAATTCGGCCGCCACTTCATCCCTAGTATTCATCACCGAACCATTATTAAATACCGTTGTACCAACTTCCGACGTCGGTACGTCACTTGCAACCAATGTATCACTGGTATCCATCTCCATGTCACCGGTATTCATCGCGGTTTCACCGTTAATGATTGGTGCATCATCCACGGCTACAATAACAACACTATTAACCGCCGCATCACCGGTAGCCAATTTTACGCTACCGGTTTTCATAATTGTTTCATCACTAACAACTGACACATTATCTTCGGTTGTCTTATCATCACCGGTAACCACGGTATCATCTTTCACGATCTTCGTACCCACATCGTCTTCAATGATAGCCGTATGCGCAAAAGCGTTAACTTCTTGGGCGACATACGCCTCTTCTTGCTTTGCCTTTTTAATCCAAACTGCTGCACCGTAACGACAGAAATCGTTTCCTACCTGATCTGGATTTCTTCTCCTTACCTTGATCTTTTTCATCGGACCAGTTTCTTTTTCTCTTGCAGTTTTCATTCTTTGGCTTTGTGACTGACTTTTCTTGGAAAATAGTCTTGCAAGAATATCCCAAATTTGGTTGGGTGTCTCTGCACCTTGAACCCGTTTCAAAACTTCTTCTTCCATCCTTGTTTTCAATAAAAACATGGCTTTGTCAGCTTTATCTTTCCAGTTTCGTAGCACTCCGGTAGCATCTTCACTCGATGGTTTTACCTTCTCAATGCCATTAATAACATCCCACAAATCTTCACCTTGCATATACGAACGCATGCACGTGGACCAGACATTGTAATTTTGGTTGTTGAGTTTCTTTACAACACCGATATCTAGAAGATCAAACATCTGAAGTTTGCTAGTTTCACTTTTCCTTTTAACGAGATCGTTCCTATAATGCCATTGAATTTGCTACAGAACTTTGGAATTTGGCTTTCTGCTATATAATGGTATTGAAATAGGAAACTTCTGTTCGACAATTTTAATTTGGAACTTTAACTTGGAACCGTAAACTTCGGCAATTACAATCGTAACCACGATATAAGCGATTGCAATCGGAGACTAGATAAAGCTGCAATCGAATTCGGAAACAAAGAATCGGCGATTTCAATTGGATACTCGAACTTTCCTCTAGACGGCAACGCTTGATCGGTTTCTCTTAACTTCTTCGATCGTGTTCAGCTCTGGTTCTAGAGTTGGCTCTGATACCACTTGTTGAACTTGAAAGTAACCAAACTGCAATAATCGAACAAATCTTTTACTGGAAAACTAAATTACTTTTATTCAAGTTAATTAAACCCTAATACAATGAACTTTAAATAGACAAGCTATCCTAATAATACTAGGAAACTAAAACCAATAAACTAGGAACAAAACAATACCTATACTAGTTAGACTCTAACTCAAACTAGCAATAATAACAAACCTAAACCAACTCAAACATAATAAAACAAATATTTATTTAATGTTTCGTTTAAGCTCTTCAACTTGCGATCTAGCTAATATCGTCTAGTTCAATATTTTTGAGTTGGACGCTTGCGTCCGCAAGCAGGTTTGGGATCCTCGGTTCACTTTCTACGGATGGGTGGCTATATACGTTGACTAGACCAAAAGCTAGCCAATGGAACCTCGGTTCTATACGTGGCATTTGGGTCTCAAACTGAGATCTCAATGCGACAAATGGAAGCCATTTCAAAGGGTTTGGAAGAATCAGAGGTGAATTTCTTGTGGATGGTGAGAAAGTGGGGAGATCTTGGGTTCAAGTCCCACTTAGAACAAAGAAAAAGAAAAAAATGGAGGTTATAGGTTGGGCCAGGAGGTTTTCTTATCAAATGTGAGTTTCCTCCTATGGGGGTTGGTGACTTGGTGGTACGATCCTGACTGGAAAACGGATAAATTGGCCCGATTAAGATAACATCTATCATCCGAAGCAGGTTCTACATTTTCCGTTCAAAAAAAAATGATCTTGAAGAACGAGTGGGAGACATAAGGGATGATAGTAAAATAATGGGTAAACCAAATAGAGATTTTGAAGCATGAGAGCGTAAAGGTTAGCGAGTCACTATGGTTGGAAGTCCATGTCAGTGGTTCGTCTTGGCGGATGGTGGTTCATCTTGGCGGACGCTTCTTTTATTTTTATTTTTTTGTCTTTGACACTTCTTTTGCATAATTTCTATCTTTGATTGATGTGTCAAAGTATGTAAGACACTAATGACCCATGCATGTCAAAACTCAAAACAAACAAACCCATAAATTTATTTGATTAGTATTCTGTAAGTAGAACTAACTTATGGCTAACCTAAGGCGCAAACGAAGCGACTTTCATTTTGTTCATGTGCATCATCAATTGGGATACAAAGGCGCCGAAATAGGAAGTTCATGAAGCAAAGTCACCTACCTTAAAAATCGATCACCGAATATCACTCTCCATGTTTACAAAGATACGAATAGGTTTGATGTCCGGCCTCATGACAGATGATTTACAATTGTCTATTTTGCTTTGCATGAACTAAAAAGCATGAAATCATCTATTAGAGTTTCAAGTAGGAGCATATTGTTACTCAATCAAGTATCGATCACGGAATATCACTCTCCATGTTCCCCTACAAACTAATTTCTGCCTAAGAAATGTCTTAAATCACACTGAAACCAGATCAAACGAATTAAGATTGAACTCATTTATGAAGGGGTTGCAAACTGTTTCGTCCAACACTCCTAGGCCCACACACACTAAAAACCTAAACCCCCTTATTCCAATGCCGCTTGAATGAGTTAAATCAGAGATTGTTTGACTCGGTTACTAGGTGACTTAACACATTTTTTAGGCAAAAATTAATTTGAAGTGGGTCTTCAAACCGTTTATGCAAACAATAACTTACTAAGCTTATGATAAAAATAAAAAATTTTGATTTCGAAACTTTTGTTTTCTTCAACTGAAACTTTTTGTGTTGTGGTGGACTGGTGGTTTAGCTTCTTGGCCATGTTAGACAGTTACAAAACAAGCAGTTACCCACAAATATTGTTAGAGTTATTAATTTACTAGGTTTAATACTCGTGTGTTACACACGGGTTAAATAATAATATTTATAAAGAAATTATAACCATTATATTTAACAATTTGTAAATATATAACATTTAAGGAGTTGGCTCCATCAACTTGCATGGTGAAAAATTTAGCTAAATTTTACCTCCCAAACTTCCTATTATAGAAAAAAAAATCCCTCCAAAAATTGCCCCCTAAAAGTTTGATTTATTAGATAGACTAGGTTTGATACCCGTATTATACACGGGTTACATAATAATATTTTTAAAAAATTATAATTATTATGTTTAACCATTTATGAATATTAATATTTAAGGATTTTGTTTCATCAACTCATGCATGGTAAATGATTCCACTCAATTTCCCTCCAAAGCTTCCTATTATAAAACAATTATTTTCCCCTAAAACTTGTCTTCTAAAACCTTGATTTATTAGATAAACTAGGTTTAATACCCGTGTGTTATACACGGGTTAAATAGTAATATTTATAAAGAAATTATAACCATTATATTTAACAATTTGTAAATATATAACATTTAAGGAGTTGGCTCCATCAACTTGCATGGTGAAAAATTTAGCTAAATTTTACCTCCAAAACTTCCTATTATAGAAAAAAAAATCCCTCAAAAAATTGCCCCCTAAAAGTTTGATTTATTAGATAGATTATAATCTGACATTGATTGAACATGTAAGTCCTTTATCATCGCTTTTATTGAACTTCTACTTTGATGATAAGTCTTTAGTAATTTCTAAGATGAAATACAAAGTACATTGCAAGTTGTAAAATTGTAAAAGCTTCTAAATATTGTTTAATTTCCAAAACAATTTTATTAATGTGATTTTATTTGAACAATTCATTTTCAAATCAATACCAGAACATAAAATCCAACCTAAACTCTTGTTTTCAAACTTGAAGCATCAAACACATTTTGCACCTCAATTCATCAAGACACCTTAAAACTAATCACCATAATAGATTGCAGTGCCAAGCATGAGTGCAACCGTTGCGCCTTGAGTCACTACACGAGCCCGCATCAATGTCTGACCCAACTCTGAATTCCCTCTCTTGAAACTTATTAAACCAGCCGTGAGCACCCCTGCTGTCACCAAGGCACCTACAACATAGCCACACAACCAATCTAAGCTACAAAATTCAAATGCAAATCACTTTTAATGGATCATTAGACCAGACGTAGTGGGTGGGCCCTATAATGCCCTGAGGGTGAAAGATAGGGCTCTATGCTAAAAAAACGTCCTAGACGCTATGTACACAACGCCTCTACACATGGTCTAAAGAGCACATATGTGATATATTAACATTTTGAGATGATAATAATTAGGGAATTTTTAAGTGCATTTGTATATGAGAAATTAATTAGAGTTAGGGTTTGAATACCAATCAGAACGAAGGGGTTTCTGACAAGCTTTTTCTCTGGAAACAAGGCTTCGATTTGGTGATTAGTCTCCATTTATAAAAGTTTTCGATTGATCGCAAAATGCAAGATACAGAGTATGGATGAATCAAATAAGCTATTTCACTTTTTTTGATGTTGTCTTTAATTTGAGAAGATCAAATAAAGGTTTATTTTTGTAAAAACAACCTAAAAAACATGTATGAATTTATCTATTGAGTAACTTTGCTTAAGAGTAAATTGTTAAAATAATCTTTGGGTTTCTATAAATTTAACTATTTTGGTGCTTATGTTTTTTCATTTGTCATTTTAGTGTTTGGTTTAGTAAAACACTGTCATATTGATCCTTTATTGTTAAAAAAGTTTGTTAACTACATGATAGATTAGTCATTTTACTCCTCTAGAGACCAATATGACAACTTTATAAGAGTAAAACGGTCATTTAATAAAACTAGGAAAGGGATCAAAATGACGGTTAATAAAAATGGTATTTTTGTCATTTATTACTAAACTAACAGAAACGTCAATGGAAGGACAAAAATGACAAATAAAACCCAACAAAAAATGGCAAAAAAAACATAAGGACCAAAGTGGTTGAATTGGTACAAACCTATGGACTATTTTGGCAATTTGCTCTTTACTTATTTGACTATCTTTGTGTTTAGGGTATAGGCGCGTGAGTGGTTGCGGCTTCGACTTTGCCATACTCCTGGCTACTGGCTATCCCATTATCCTCTAACATCATATTATGTAAAATTAAGCCAGTATATGCCGGTTTTCTTATGTTCTCCTTATGTCAAATACGTGAAGGGTTGGCCATAATGTGTCACTTCTTTGTTAATCTCCCAAACACTCTCTCAATGTATGTCCTTACTGATTCGCAGGGTTTTTTAAAATACTATATTTGTTCATTGTCTAGATGTAAACTAGAAAATGGCTTAACCAAGAGCAAATACTCTAGATAAATCTAATCGTATGTTAATAGCTATGATCATAATCAACATTGTTTGCAAAGAACAAAAACCCAACGCTTACACAGTTTAAACAGTCGTTAAAAATAGAGTATTTTTTTCGAAACATACATATCATTATTCGACCCAACTTCCCCGAAATTTGCAGGTCAAATCCACAAATCATGTCATGCCACATTGCCACAACATCAAGGATAAGGGTCAGGTGTGGATGGTCTCCTCGTTGGTGTTCATCCCGTCAAGTAGTAGGATAATTTATCCGCTCTAAATGCATTTTGATTTAATATTCGAAAATATTAAGATCAAGTTCATGTGATTTTTGGTTGAATTAATTGAGTGTTTGTAACACCCCAACCCAAAAAGGCTGACGTGTCACTATCATAGTAGTCAGAACAATAACAAGATTCTATTATTACTAAGTAATTGCTTTACAAAAGAAAAGCTACAAAGTCCTAATTTTTTTATCATCAAATCTATGTCTCCAAGTTTTATAAAAATCTCTACTCAGTTCTCTAGCACTCTTCACACATCCCAAAGATCCCCTTGAATACCTGCCATATAACAAAGAAAACACCAAAAAGAAATACGGCTGAGCCAAAAACGCTCAGTAACGGAAAGAACAATAGTAATAATATGACTAAAGGGTAACGATTATCAGAGTAACAAAGGTCAGCGGAAGCAGCAAACACATATACATATGAAGCATAACGAATCCAAAACAGAATCCATACGGTTAACAAATAAAACTTCTCTGAAACAAATACTAAGTCATATATACCGTATGGCCAGAAATACCCATCGAGCACAAATCAAAACAAATAGTGTAAACAAACCCGTCGGCTTGAGTACTGTGAGCTGTATGTGGGCAAACACCATCACTCACCAAAACAGAACAAAACAAAAGTCTAGGATCGATCCATACGCCTCCCCAAATATCACTCATCGAGTGCCAGAAATATGGAGACGCCGTGAACCAGTCACACCATCACGGAAAGTGCTACGTCATCGATGCCCCAATGACGCACCGGCAGAATCCCTACCGGAGGCTAATTGCTCGGGTATCAGAGTCAAAACAAATAACTTTCACAACAAAGTCTAAACAAATGGTCTAATGCAAATATCTATAATGAAGCATGCGGTAATGAGTACAATATAATAAGTACCACATGCATGTCAAATCAAAATATAAATTTCAAAACAAATTAACGGACATGTCAAACGGTTCGACTCAAAAGAACAAATGATACTATGAAGTCAAAGTAAACGAATGTGTACTAAAAAGGGTAGCGAAAATAAGAATTATACTACGAGTAAAAGGGGTCGAAGTCCATACCACAGAATAAAAGAGACAAAATATATACTATGATAAAAGGGACACGGAATCCGTACCTTAGTTAAAATGAACAGCAATAGCGTAAAGACTCAAATCTTCGTTAACAAGTTCCTGTCATTTTATTATTGCTTTGATTAAATTCAATGAAACTCACCCTTGTTTATGTTCCAGCGAAGACTTCAAAGATTCTTGAGTAATTGTCAACTTTATGTCTTCTTAGGTTTGCTTAGTTAATTAGCTTGTTTTAGTTTAGATGAGATTGATAACTCAGACCATGACTCCGTTAAACATATGTATGTTTTAGATGCTTTAATGAATAAAAGTAATATACCATAGTATTACAAAAAGGTGTGTATGGAAGAGTAAGTTTTTAATTCATTAAAATTCTTCCACTTAATGGCCTTAAAGTCACGACACTAATACATCCAGTTGGTTGAACTACTGATTTCACATGTAGCAAACTCGAGTGGCTGACTAGGTGAACAATTAAACATACCCATGATCTTTCAACACTTATTTTCTTCCCTTACTATACTTTTAAACACTTAGAAGCTCTAATTGTTATATTGGTATATTAATTTGAATCTCATAACAACAACCAAAAAGAAAGAAACAACTAAATCATATTGTGAGTGCTTTCATTAGGCTCCAATTAAGCAAAAATATTGGTCGCCAGAACAACAAATGAGGTCGGATAAATCGATTTACTTTAACACATGTATCAGAGTGGATAATCAAAATGGTACCTTAATTTCACGCGAGACGGTTCAGGAACAACAGGTTTGCAACCTTATGATAGTCAAACAGGACAGACCGATTCGTAGCAACAACTGCGTACAGTACTCAACGGAATTAATAGGCTTCCAGATCAAAACACAACGACACCGGAAGCTTTGGTACCTTGCAAATCAGAAACTTAATCCACATCTCCTCACGGTTTGCAGCGGCGATGAGACTGTTTTAGTGGTGGTTCGTGATGGATTGTTGGCAGCGGCTCGGTCAAAGGTGAGGATCGACAGTTGCGCAAGGAGTTTGTATATGGTTTGGAATGAAATCTCATCCCATAAATAAGCTGAATATAGGCAAGATTGAGAAGAGATTAACACCGCAATCGGTTCAAAAGTTTGTTGCAGCGAATACGTATTATCCATGGAACCAACTTGCCGATCAAACAGGAACAATTAAAGTGGGGTTTTTAACAAATCAATTGCAGGTCAAGGCTTTAATTTCTTAACGGTTCGCGAACCGGGTCGCGGATCCAAGCAGCAATTCGGATCAGGAACGTGGGTGTTGTTTGACTTAATTTTGATTTCAATTGCTTTTGTTATATTAGACTTATATACATATTATTATCTTTTTTTTTAACTTCTTTTATTTTATTTTTATTTATTTTTTTACATTAAATATTTTAAATTATAAAAGAGTGTTAATTTTGGTTATTATAGTGTTTATGTTAGAACCAGGTAACGGCCTAGTCAACTAAACTTTGATTTATACGCACGACTTTAGCGAATATGTTACGGATTGCCAGGGTACGTGAGAGATAGATTTGGGCAAAGGAACCCTAGTCACCAACCTAAACCAGACGAAAAAAACTAGTGATAAACCACACACTACAAAAGGCAACAACCGGAAATGGCGAAAAAGATCACTAATAACAACTGGAAGGAAGAAAAAGTCGAATGCATCAAGCGAAGAATGCTTTGTGTGAAATGAAGATGATAAATTATCGTATATTGGGCTTGAATAAAACACAAGACAAATATCAAAGTTGTAAACCAACAAAAAAACTTAGTGACAAACGTTTATAATAAGTAAACCATGAAAAACACTTAGCAAGGACCAAAACTATAAACTAGTAAAAACTTAGTGACACTAAGTCTAAAGGAAAAAACTAAACTATGGATCAAATATGAGTTTTAATATATAGTAATAATGATTGAAATAAGTACAAATAGTATAACTATCGTTTTTTTTATTTTATGGTAAATAGGAGGAATTCACTTAATACTCTAACAAGTTCGGGTTTGAAATTCGAATCAAGACAAATGTTATACCAATGTTCCTTTGAAATAGTGAGCTCTAGCACACCATAAACAAACCACAAACACGGTAAGCGACCTAAATTTGCATGCATACCTGAAAGACATTTAACAAGACACATATGGAACAACGATCAACACTAAATCGTAATAAGAAATGCATACACATTAGGTCAGGTAAAAAGTTTCTTTACTCCGTAATTAACCCAACAATAACAATCATAAGCCAAGACACATCCAAGAATTCAAGAAACAATCACAAAAACCTAGATAACTATTAATATATTTAACTAGCAATCATCATTAAAAACAGAAAACAAATCACAATAATCAAAGACATGACAATTTCAATTATGAAAAAAACGATTAAAAGCAAGACTCATAAACTAAATGACATAATCAACACGAACTAATGCATCTAGCTTCAATCCAAGTCTTCAAATGATCCTTGATTCTTTTTGCACTCTAAACTCGTCCAAAAAGTGTTGCTTTGACGTCAGAAAGTCATCACGTCGCGAAGACTAAACCATCAAGATTTCGTGAAGCGTGAAAAGAAAGTATCCGAGACACCAACTTATGATGTTCGCGTGTTGTGAAGGCCATCACTGTTCGCGGCACATGAGTAACCATCCTCACCAGAAAGTTTCAAACTTTGCCTTCATATTGTTTTCGATTGTGTTTGTTTCTTCGTGATTCTTTCAGTTTCCACTCCTTCTGCACATGAATAGTTGCAAAACATATAACCAACTAAGTATAAGTTAATACTAATAACAAAACTAATTTAATACCCAAAATAAAATAAAAAAAAACATAAATAAAAGCTGATGTGGTTTTGCAACGCATCATCTGTATCACTAAATGGGCTTCTAAATAGTGTCATGGCTTAGTTTGGTTTTAACTAGCCTCAGTTAATATGTCCAATAAGCTAACCGGGCCAATCCTAATAAATCAAACACATTGAGCCCAACTAGGTTAAGTGGGTTCGAACCCAGTAAAACTGTTGGGCCAAGCCCAATAAAGTCGTCCAAAGATTAGTTCTAATACTAGTCTAAGCCTTCAGTCTTTATCAACTAGTCATATCTTGTTCTAAAAATCTTTTCTTAAAGGCTCAATAACCGGGGTTGTCGTGTACTCACGCACGTTAAGTAGCTCTTGCCTCTTAGGGTTTAGGGTTAGATTTTAAGGTTTGGAATGCAACTAGGATGAATGGTGGAGAGGAAGAAGCAATACAACCATTTCAATTTGGATATACAACAAATAAGGAAATGACCAATGCCAGATAAAATAACATGGGGGCGGAAGAGTAAACTGTAGTGTTGGTCCTTGTGTTTTTATATCATTAATAGATTCAGTCCTAGCTTAACAGTTTTGATCCTTCTGTTTTTTTTTTCTAATAGAAGCAGTCCCGAACACTAACTTCATCCAATTTTCCGTTAAGCCTCTCACATGCGCCACGCATCTGAGAGGTAAAATTTTCATTCCTCCACCTCTTTTATTTAGGTAATCATGTAAGTTAACATTTGTTATTCAATCTCATGTCAAAAAGAGTGTGAAAGTGAAATTTTTACTCCGTATGTGATGGAGACTTAACGGAAAATTGAATAAAGTTAATGTTCAGGACCATTTCTGTTAGAAAATAAAAACATATGAACCAAAACTGTTAATGGTATCAAAACACAGAGACCAAAATTGCAGTTTACTCAGGGCGGAAACACCAACATGTGGCCTTAGAGAGCGGCTGAAATTCAAGTAACGAGTAAGATACAAAAGATGATGCTATATTGTCCACTCTAATAAATCCTCACATATTTGAATTAGATTTGTTTTAATCTAGTTTTCTAACATAAATAAACTAGTATAATGTAAAATTACTTTTTTTTTTTTGACAGCGAAACGAATAAAGCCCGGCTACCCGGGGTAACCCAATGGCGAAAGGTGACCCCAAACGCTCTGCGAACACAGACAGCGCTGGGTAGCCGAAGCCCACCTATTAAACCAACTCCAATTCGGGGGAAACCCACTAGCCCGTCCGCCCGTAGGCACGACAACAAGCTAGCGGTAAAACCCGTTTGGCTCAGAGATCGAACTTATGTTGGCCACAAGTCTCCCTTCATTGCCCCCATTTGCCCCTTCCAAAGTGGTGGTAGTGGGACTAGAACTTGGGTCTCTTTTGGAGAATCCAAGCCTCTTACCACTACACCACATTAGAAGTTGCTAATGTAGAATTACTTATAGTTAACTTTTAAAATCTTCAAATAAACATGAATGCTTATGAGGCCTTCTCCAAGTCTATATTTACACTCAATAAGTATATATATTTGCAGAGTGTTTGGGGTTGTCTTTCGTCATTAGATTACTTCGGGTAGCTAGGTTTTATTTGTTTCCCTATATATGTGTGTGTGAGCATGTACTCATTTTCTTGCTTTTATAAGTTTTTAAGGAAACATATAGTCTGATGGTTAAGTAGTATTGTTTTGTGATAAAAAAGAACCGGTGAGAGGGGTTCATATATTGTAGTGTGTGACACATTATTTATAGAAAAATTAGGAATTACTTTTTTTAAAAAATTATTTCATAACGCCTTGTTATATATATACTCTTAGAAAACATCTGCATATTCTAATAATTGAGTAACACATCCATATGTCACTATTTTAACTACTCCACATAGGATTTTGCTCAGGTGTCATGTTCTAATTAATTTGATGGAGAATTTTTAGACGGGTCATGGTATGCTCCATATTCGAAATAACCCGATATGTTTAAATTAAAAATTCACAAATTATCATCAATTATCTCCTAACCCGATATGTTCAAATACAAAATTTACCAATTATCATGATCTATATATTAACCCGATATGTACCAAGTATCATGAATTATCTCCTAACTTGATATGTTCAAATAAAAAACTTATCAATTATTATGATTTATCTTAACCCGATATGTTCAAATTAAAGTTTTACCAATTATCATTAATTATCTCATAACTCGATATATTTAAATAAAAAATTTACAATTATCATAAATTATCTCCTAACCCGATATGTTCCAATAAAATTTTACTAACTATTATAAATCATATCCTTTATTGTAACATATGATTTTTATATGAATATATTTGTAAATATCCAAATCGATTTAGTAAGAGATATGTTAAACATAAATGATTTATAAATTGAGTTAAAACCTATAAAACTAAAATCCGTGTAGTACACGGGTACTAATCTATTTATAAATATAATGTTAACAAGTATTGGTTCGGATATTTTTTTATTTTCCTCCACCGACAATACCACATGTCACACAAGCATTGGTCTGGACATTTTTTTATTTCATTCTCTAGATAATTTGAAGGGTCAAATAAGGGGGTGTTTGGTAGCCTCTTAATAGTCATTCAGAGGCTTACATCTTAATGGTTCAAAACCTCTTAACCATTAAGTGATAAAAAGATGTTGAATGGTTAAGAGGTAACATTTGAATGGTAAAACCTCACTCAATTCATCATATTTTTAAAACTTACCGTATAATGGATTTTTGAACTATTAAGAGGTAGATTCTTACTGGTTATTCAGAGGTTATTCAGATCCTACCAAACAGCCCCTAAGTTTCTTCACTTTTGCTAACAAAAAAAGATGGAGTGAATCATATGGTTAAGGCCCGAGTTGTAGTTGATCCGACTAAGAACCTAGTCCACAATATTTCTTTCATTTTCTCGATGTTCTTTACTTATCATCGACTAAGAACCTAGTCCGCAATATTTCTTTCATTTTTTCGATGTTTTTTTACTTATCACTTCATCCCTCCTCTCCTCTAACATTATAACTCCGCTTCTCAACTATTAAACTTTCAACTTAACCAATAAAACTTTCAACTTAAACCCTAAACCTTATAATGTCTCAACTTAACTCTCCTAGCTAGTAATATATTTCATTAACACAGTCCATGCAACTGAGTCACATATGCGTCGTGTCGTGCCCATGAGCACCACACGTTAAGGTCACTAGCATAACGCATGTAACTAAGTCACAAATGCCTCGTTTCACACCTGGACATCACATATTATCTTATCTACGTAATGTGTGCAACGAAGTCACAAACATATTAGATCACGCACATGCATACTATGCGCGTTTTTCATCAAGAAAGTAATTTTAAAAAAAAAACCCACCTTCCACGTCATTGTCAAGATATAATTTGATACTATAAATCGTATTATAAACCAGATAATATTTATTACATTTAAAAAGACATGTGTGTAATTTTATTACACTTACACAAAAAAGTATATAGTATTTGATCATTTTGAGCACTTCTTTCCGCTATTATAACCATCTTCATTTAATATTTTTATTGTGACATACGTGACTCAAGTTCTCACAACATTAATTAACCCTTACAATCAATATATCACTTTATAAACAGCCTAGCTAGCTTCATTCATAATTTGAATCACACAAAATTAACACACTATATATATCATATCATTTTTCTTCAAGATCAAATCAACCTAGCTAATTATACTTATCAATTATCATGATCATTTCATTCTTATCTTCTGCAACATCTCTTCTTCTTTCACCCATCAAACGCTTCATCCATGACGACTTCCACGACGTCTTTCAAACAATGCCACTCGTCGACAAGCTTCTGTTCTTGGTCCATATACATACATATGCACCCGCACATGTCGTTTAAATTCTCAATAATTTTGTAACACGTTAAATATATGTTGTTTTTGAAGATAATTCATGGTGTTGATAAGTTAGGGATCGGGTGGCACCGTTTGCCGGTGTTTTTGGGGGTGATATATCTAGCCATACGTAGATATATACATGATGAGTACAACTTGATCAACGTGGGGAACACTCCGGTGGGGATACGCTTCAACCCTGGTGACTTCCCGTACAGAACAGCTGACGGGAAGTTCAATGATCCTTTCGATGATGGTGCGGGTGGTGAGGGGACTTTCTTTGGCCGGAATATGGCGCCCGTTGATCAGAAACATAAGGTACTTATTAAGTACTTAACCAATTCTACATATAGCTTGAAATTTGATTAAGAAAATAACCCTAGTTTAATTATAAGGTGACAACGTGTAGTAAATCAGCTGTGATAAAAACAACAGTGTCGCAAATTTTAGAGTTTTAATTTCTAGTAGTGAAAGACTGATGGTACTTAGTAATTAAACCGGTATTAATGAAGATAGTTAATTTTTGTCTAGTTCTTTTGTTTTTTTAACTTAAACACAAACATGTTTTTATATGCTTTATTATTCTTTAAACACAGCTAGCTTATTTCATACTATAACAATAACAACTGCATACATATTATCATTGAATTGATCGAGTATTTAGTGTACATATAGCTTTTGTAATGCCAATCATACCCGGATCAACGGCTTGTTGTGTGTGTGTGTGTGTGGGTTGGCCGGGGCCCGGGGGAGGTTCTCACTTATGTGGGTAGGTTTCCTCTGGCAACTCTTTACCTATGGTTTGTCGGGTAACTGGTCTGCATACGTGATGAGCTAAGATCCAGGTAGACTTATTTGTCATCCAAATATATATGTGTGTGTGGCCAAGATCAAATGAGAATTCACTAAAACTTTGAATATTAATCACAGTCACAAGTTTTAATGACAAAATGGTAAATATTAACCTATACAGATCACATTCATTGAACATGACATTTCAGTATTTTTTTTAAAACGTTCATAGTTTTTTTTTCACATCATTGTTTTATCAAAAAAAATTATCATAAAATTCGTCGATTTTATATTTCCAACGCGTACCCATATTGACATATTTTAAAAAAACAATCCACACACACTTAGTAATTTACACATGTGTAAATTTAGTTTTTTTTAACGGCCAAAAATATAACTACTCTAGCAAAAAGCTAGAAAAAAACATTACAAGCCAATCAGTAGTTTTGTAATTCTATAAATAAAAGTGATTATGTAAGGATTTCAATTAAATACTTTTTTCTTTCTTAGAGTTTGATATATATTTTTGCTTAAAAATAACATGAGAGTATATATACAATTGACAAAAGGGTGGTTGGATCGGAACTTTTTGATCCAAGTGATCTGAACAATCAGTATTAATCCTTAATTAAAGTATATATGATTAAATTAATATGTTTTTAGTAACATTTAAATAATCAACTTTTCAAAGACAGATCTTATTTTAAACTTTTCAAACATGACTTCCTTCGTCTTTTTGAGAAAAAAAAAACTTAAATTGTTGGGTGTAAATACAAAAAATACGTTTCACCAAATTAGACATACATGAATAATTGAATATTGATCGCTATAAAACACTTAAAAAGTTGGAAAAAACCTGAGTCGACATTATTTGGTTAATTAAAATCAAAAACATATATTAAAACACTTTTGTAAACCAGAAGTAGGTATTTTCAACTTAAAAGGTGATTATATTTGTTGGACTTAGATTTCGTAGAATAAATATATATATTACAAACTGAGCAATTAATAATGTATAACTAAATAATTATATCTATATGACAACAACTACTCTGCATTTGAATAAATTAAAACGAGTCTGGGTCGAAACTATAAATTAACAAATATTAAAAGATTGTCCTAAACATTTTACACCATTTATAATTTTAATGGAGCTGTTGAACCAACCTGTCAGCTTACATAATATTTATAAAAAAAAAATCATTTTCGTAGATCTTTATGTGCATGCTTGCTATATGTAAGAAAAAAACTTACTTAAATATAAAAGGGAAAATGTCATAGAAATGTAACCAAGTTTACTTACTGTTTCAATTAAATACCTCAAACTTTTTTTGTCTCCCTAAAGTCACTGAAGCTTCATAAGTGTTCCAATACTATGTAATATTTTTACAAATGTTTGATTTTTTTAAAATTGAGTTGGGCATATAAACATACATGAATGATGATTATAAAAACGTGAAAGTTTTTTTCAATCAATTTGAATGAAGATCTAAAAAAGAAGATCTTGAATTTGCAACTTAATAACTCTAAATTAATTGAGTTTAAGTCAAATTGAACAAAAATAAGCACAAAATAGTATCCAAAGTTTATACATATTTCATTTGCCAACTCAATTTTTAAAAATTCAAATAATCATAAATTAGTACATAGGATTGGAACATTTAATGAAACTTCAGTGACATTAGAGATCGACACAATTAAAGTTTCAGGTATTTAATTAGAACAGTTGTCAAACTTTGTTATATTTTTACAAAGTTACCCCAATATAAAATGACAAATTATTTACTCATTTAATAGCACCAGAAGAATCATGTATTAGAGATTTTACGTGTAAAAGGGTATATTGACAAAGAGTGGAGTTATACTACAAAGTCCAATTTCCCTAGAAAGTCTAAGAAGCCATGAGATGATGACATGTGGCACTCTCTTAAAATTAGAAGGAATGGTAAAGATGGTAATGTCTCTATATTTTAAGTTTCACCCCATTTTTTTAAACATCCATAACTTTTACATACGATATTATTTTTTAAAAAAAATTGCACCATAAAAACAAGCATTTTCTTATCTTTAAAACGCATATAATATTCATATATAACACAATAACCTAATGAAATAACACAATAACCTAATGAAATAACACAATGATCTGAAATAACACAATGACCTGATGAAAATATAACACAATTACCTGATGAAAATATAACACAATGACCTGATGAAATATAACACAACGACCTGACGAAAATATAACACAACGACCTGATGAAAATATAACACAACGACCTGATGAAAATTTAACACAACGACCTGATGAAAATATAACACAACGACCTGATGAAAATATAACACAACGACCTGATGAAAATATAACACAACGACCTGATGAAAATATAACACAACGACCTGACGAAAATATAACACAACGACCTGATGAAAATATAACACAACGACCTGATGAAAATATAACACAGCGACCTGATGAAAATATAACACAACGACCTGATGAAAATATAACACAACGACCTGATGAAAATATAACACAACGACCTGATGAAAATATAACACAACGACCTGATGAAAATATAACACAACGACCTGACGAAAATATAACACAAGGACCTGATGAAAATATAACACAACGACCTGATGAAAATTTAACACAACGACCTGATGAAAATTTAACACAACGACCTGATGAAAATATAACACAACGACCTGATGAAAATATAACACAACGACCTGATGAAAATATAACACAATGACCTGACGGATATAACACAATCTGAAAAATATAACACAATGTCTTGACTAATATAACACAATGAGCTGAAAAATATAACACAATGACCTAACGAATATAACACAATGAGCTGAAACTTCAAAAAAAAATTTCTTTTTTTATATATCAATATTATATGCTTTTTGAAGATAAAAACACGCTCGTTTTTTTGGTGTAATTTTTATTAAAAAATATTGTCGTACGTAAAAGTTATGGACGTTTAAAAAAGAGGGTGGAATTTGAAAATGAGACAAGACTAATATACCCTTGGCCTACCATTTAAAATTCTAATTATTTAACATTATGCCACCTTATGTTTATGAACCATTGATCTTCATTTAATATTAGATCTAATGGTCCAAATTCCTTCTTAGACTTTATAGGAAATTTAGACTTTGTATTTGAACCTAATTCTATTGACAAATGCAGAATTTTGACTTTGTCTACTTGTAAATTATCGAGAACCATTTTGAGAAACTGTTAAAAAAATCTTCATTTTGTACTAGGTGATTTTACGACTGAATAGAATTAGTCGGTCAGACCAAAAACAAGAGACATTGGGCCTGGTTATGCATAATTGGAACGTTTTTGAATTACTTAGAAATTGTAAATCCAAAAAAAAAAATCTATCTAATATATTAAGGTTTTAAGGAGAATCACTAAAGCTTTTTTTTTATAATAAACAGCGGCGGAACCACGGGAGGGTCCGAGGGATCCGGTGACCCTCCGGTGGCCGGAGTTTATCTTTAGTTGGATAGTGTATTCAAAAACTTATTTGAAGTTTGACCCTTTAGATTTGCATGTAGGGCACTTAAAACTTAAAAGTGAAAGAAGGGATGAGAGAAATAAAAATGTTTGTTTTCCGGCAACGGTAGTTTTGTCTAAAGACGAAGATGAACATGATGATTGATGATGTATGTATGTAAAGTTGCCAAAACAGTAAATTTTGCTTTTATTTTGGGGTATTAAAAGGTTGTCAGTAGGTGATTGACAACCACCATTTGGTATGAGGTAATGGAATAGACGATGGAATAGAATGAATGATGGAAAGGAATGGACAAAGGAATGAAATTTACTATTTCATTCCCTTATCATGTTTGGTAACCTTTCATGAATAAAATTAATCAATACTTCTTGTTGTTTGGTAGGTAGGAAAAAACAAATGAAAAAATACAAATCTCTAAAAATAACAAAAATATCTAGTTATGGGTCGGGTCTTGGTTCAGGCCATGGTTCGAGTCACTGTTCGAGGAAGTGGTCACAACATTGGTCTCTTTATGGTTCGGTTCAGGGTCGGGTCATGAGTCAGTTCATGATGGACCAGGTCATTAGTCGGTTTATGGATCGAGTCATGGATTGGTTCATGTGTTGGGTCTTGGATCGAGCATGGGTCGGTCATGGTACGAGACACGGGTTAGGTCATGAGTCGGATTAAGGTTTGGGTCATGGTTCAGGGCATGGATCGACATGGGTCGGGTCACGGGTTGGTTAATGGCTCGGGTCATGAGTCGGTTCATGGGTTGGGTCGTGGTTCGGTTCATGGGTTGGGTCATGGTTCGAGCCGTGGGTTAGGACATGTGTCGGTTCATGGGTACCTGTGTTGGGTCATGGTTCTTATCATGAATTAAAAATTATTCCATTCCTTGAAGGAATAAAAAAAACATGGGGGATGGATGGAATGAAAATGAGGGCTTTTTCATTCCTTAGTAATGGTTCATTCCATTCCATTGAGCAACCAAACACGCTTTTTTCCATTCCCTCGTAATGGTCCATTCCATTCCACCTCTTATTCCTGCATACCAAACACTACCTTAGTTTTAGTAAAAAAAAATACTTTTGGTATATTGAATAATTTTTATTCATCTTTGCATAATTTTTTTTAATATGAACGGTTATTTTTTTTAATAATTTTTATACTATTTGTAAAACTATATAACTTAGTATAACACCTATTAAACGGTTTATTAAATCTAATAGAAAGTAGCAATAGTAATAACCTTATAATGGATTCAGAGAACGTTAAAAAGTTACAAAATGAAATCACTGGAAACTAGATGTTGCGTTAACTTATTAATAATTTTTTAGTTATAGTTATATTCCGACCCTCCAATTGAAAAATTCTGGTTCCGTCATTGATAATAAATAAAAGGAAGTTTAGAGGAAAAATTAAATGGATGAGCCGATGGAGCTAAAATATTGTGATTAATAGTATTAATATAAAAATATTTATAATTTCTTAAATATTAAAAATAATAATTATAATTTAACCCGTGTGTAGCACACACAAAATAAACCTAGTATATAAATAAGTTTATATCTTGCTTTTAGTTGGTTATAATGTAATATTAGGTTAGATACTCGTATTAAACATAAGTTAAATAAAAAATATATTAAAATAAATATTTATATAATTGTATACTTTTATTAATATATAATTTTGTGTTAAATTTACAAACATAAAAGTTTGAGTTATTAGATATAAAAATCAAAATTTGGCTTCATTCTATTATAATTAAATACTTAGATATAAAAACCAAAATTTTATTTCTTTGAAAAAACTTGAGGTGTATAAATATATAGCTTTTCAAATTTAAATAAAACTTTAAGTTGAATAAAATGTAATAAAATTTAATTTGCTTTTAAGATGGGGAATTTGTTGGAATTTTTTGTTAAATCATTAGTTGTAAGAATTAGGTTCAAATACAAAGTCTAAGAAGGAATTTGGACCATTAGATCTAATATTAAATGAAGATCAATGGCTCATAAACACAAGGTGGCATAATGATAAATAGTTAGAACTTTAAATGATAGGCCAAGGGTATATTAGTCTTGTCTCATTTTCAAATTCCACCCTCTTTTTTAAACGTCCATAACTTTTACATACGACAATACTTTTTAATTAAAATTACACCAAAAAAACGAGTGTTTTTTATCTTCAAAACGCATATAATATTAATATATACAAAACGAAATTTTTTTTGAAGTTTCAGCTCATTGTGTTATATTCGTTAGGTCATTGTGTTATATTTTTCAGCTCATTGTGTTATATTAGTCAAGACATTGTGTTATATTTTTCAGATTGTGTTATATCCGTCAGGTCATTGTGTTATATTTTCATCAGGTCGTTGTGTTATATTTTCATCAGGTCGTTGTGTTATATTTTCATCAGGTCGTTGTGTTATATTTTCATCAAGTCGTTGTGTTATATTTTCATCAGGTCGTTGTGTTAAACTTTCATCAGGTCGTTGTGTTATATTTTCATCAGGTCGTTGTGTTAAACTTTCATCAGGTCGTTGTGTTATATTTTCATCAGGTCGTTGTGTTATATTTTCGTCAGGTCGTTGTGTTATATTTTCGTCAGGTCGTTGTGTTATATTTTCATCAGGTCGTTGTGTTAAATTTTCATCAGGTCGTTGTGTTATATTTTCATCAGGTCGTTGTGTTAAATTTTCATCAGGTCGTTGTGTTATATTTTCATCAGGTCGTTGTGTTATATTTTCATCAGGTCTTTGTGTTATATTTTCATCAGGTCGTTGTGTTATATTTTCGTCAGGTCGTTGTGTTATATTTCATCAGGTCATTGTGTTATATTTTCATCTGGTAATTGTGTTATATTTTCATCAGGTCATTGTGTTATTTCAGATCATTGTGTTATTTCATTAGGTTATTGTGTTATAACACAATGACATGAATAAATAACACAATGACTTGACAAATAACACAACGAGCTAAAAAACGTGAAATTTTTTTTTTGTTTTTTATATATGAATATTATACGCGTTTTAAAGATAAGAAAATGCTCGTTTTTATGGTGTAATTTTTTTAAAAAAATAATATCGTATGTAAAAGTTATGGACGTTTAAAAAAATGGGGTGAAACTTAAAATATAAAGACATTATCATCTTTACCCTTCTAATTTTAAGGGAGTGCCACATGTCATCATCTCATGGAATCTTAGACTTTCTAGGAAAATTGAACTTTGTAGTATAACTCCACTCAACTAAAAGTACAGAGTATAAAATTTCTTAAGGTGATTTAAATAGGTAATAAAAATCATAGTTAAATTTTAAATTCAAACTTTATAATATTTAAGGAAATGAATTTTAATAAATAAATATGTAAAATTGATTCAATCAATAACCATATATTTAATTTAATTGAGAAGATAAATATAGGAGCGATACATAGCTTAATTTGAAGTAACAACTAGATTTAAGACCGGGCCGCGCGTTGCAGCGGCCGGGTCACGCAGTCGGGTCTTGCGTATGTGACTTTGTCAGATGCGTTGATAAAAAAAAGTCCCATGCCTCGCACGTCACAGCGCAAAACCATAACGTGTCACATATTAAAAAATAATGAAATATCAAAAGCTAAAGGTCAAAACGATAACAAATATTGAAGTCGTACTATATGTCAAAGTAGAGTAAAAGATCAAAGTCGAAAATTCATCAGGTGCTAAAATGAGAATTATTAAAAGTCGGGGTTTAAAACTATGAATACTCACAATTCGGAGATTAAAACCGTAAATACGTTAAAGTAAAAAAAAACTAAAACGCCACGTAGTGTCGCAATGCCGACTGGCCGGTGCAAAGCACCAACTTGTCAAAGAGAAAATACAAAATCGTAAATATGTCAAATTAGAATAGGGGATCCAAAGTTGTAAACTGGCTACGTCATCAGACATTAAACTAATAATAAGTCAAAATCGAAGATTAAAACCGTAAATATGTTAAAGTTAAGACGAGGGACCAAACGTGTAAATATAACAAAATTGAGGAATCAAATAACTAAATTGAAAAGAGGGGCAAATTTGTAATTTACAAGACCGACATAACCGACCTTGCAAATTAGGAGTTTATAAAATATATGTCTTTGCAAATTAGGAGTTTATAAAATATATGTCTTGCTTAAGAGAGGGAGAGGATATGTCGCAAAACTTCATTTCGTTTATTAGTATATATAGGAGATAGATGGTTTTATTTTTAATGTATTTATGATCTGACAAGTTTTTGAAATAGTTTCTCCAAATGTTTGGTTTTAAAGATCACACTATTTCTCGTTTTCCATAAGTGTCGTGAAGTGGTTCAGATGATTGCATAAATGATTTTTTTTATAGCAAAATGAATAAAGTCTAGATACCTAAGATAATTCAGTTGTGAAAGGTGACCTCATACGCTCCGAGAGCACCGACAACGTTGTGTTGCCTAAGTCGTCTTTTTCGGGGGAAACCCGTCTTTAATTCAGGAAAAACTTACTAACACGTCCGCCCGTAGATACGACAGCAAGCAAGCCGTAAAACTCGTTAGGCTCATGGATCGAACTTGTGTTGCCACAAGTCTCTATTCATTGGCATCAATGCCCATTCCAAATTGGTCCTTATGTTTTTTTTGTCATTTTGGTGTTCAATTTGTAAATGTTTGCCATTTGGGTTTTTTGACCAACTTCTGTTAACTTTGACTGTTAACATCGGGGATAATATAGTAATTTTACATTTTAGATACCAAAATGACATAATTTTACATATCCGAGACCGAAATAACAATTTGTCGTTATTACTATTATTTTTTTATTACTATTCTTGTTATTATTATTATTACTATTAGTATTATTATTATATTATTATTACTATTATTATATTGTAAAACTTACCATCATCAAGCAACATTTCTCCATAACACCATCGATGCCACCTCCATGGACCATTCCCTTTGTTTTCTTCGTCCTTGCACAACCCATAAAAAAACTTATCGAATACAAAATCAATTTTAGATATTCACATCCAATTGATTAATCATGGTCTTCAGTTCTTCAATATGATGTTTGGTTTTGATTTCTAACGATAAGAATTGATATTTTTTTCATCCATTGTTTTTAATTAAATTGTTGTTATACGTAAGTTGTTTCCTGATTGTGATGGTGAAATTAAGGTTTTACAAGGGGTTAGGGACGTCTTCTTCGTCCACATCCCAACTGGCCACCACCACCAAGCCACCACATTTTCTCCATCTCAATCACCTTGAATCAAACACCAACATACCATTACTCTTTGAAGTTTCAATTAAACATTGCTCACTTCTACTTCTATTTGGGATTCAATTTATCTTTAAGGAAGTTGTACGATGAAAGAGGGTGGTCATGGTGATGGCGCTTTCGTGGCGTTGCCTGAAATTGAGATGACTTTAAAGATGAAATTAAAGTTGAGAAAATAACTAAAGTAGCTAAATTTGGGAAAGAAGATCAAAATGACATAAGTACGGGAAAATGACCAAAGTTACATAAAGAAGTTGGGAAAATGATTAAAATAACAATTTAAAAACAAAGGTATTTTTGTCATTTAACACAAACCTAACAGAAAACGTTGAGGGAAGTGTCAAATTAAAAGACCAAAATGATATTTTTTTATAAAACCAAATATCAAAATGACAAAAAAAAACACAAAAATCAAAGTGATCGAAGAGCGAGTGACAATTTACTCAAAAACAAAATTACTAATACATCAATTTTTTCAAGATAAATGTATTAAAAGTCCTAGTTTTATACATGCAGTTACTAAAACCAGATCCTATGGTGGTGGCAACAAAGCTGTTGACACGCAGGCAATTTATAGATACCGGAAAACAGTTCAACATGATTGCTACTTCATGGATTCAGTTCATGATTCATGATTGGATTGATCACCTCGAAGAAACAAATCAGG
Organism: Tagetes erecta; assembly: GCA_030867185.1. Classification (NCBI taxonomy): domain Eukaryota; kingdom Viridiplantae; phylum Streptophyta; class Magnoliopsida; order Asterales; family Asteraceae; genus Tagetes; species Tagetes erecta. Next base: position 59,641,580 of record CM061486.1, on the reverse strand, counting down.
TTCGATCAGTTTATGTTCATTCTTTCATTTCTTCCAGATATTTTTTTTGGTGATTTTGTTAATCATACGTACGTACAATATATATGCTTCAGATTGAGTTGAAGGCCCCTGCAGACGTAGCTAGTCAATGTCCACTCAAGTCCTTCAAATTTTACGAGACTAAAGTAGTTGATACCGGCTTTTATGACCTCAAAAAAGGTCATATTAACATCAGAACGCCTTGGTGGTATATATGAAATTAATCTTTAATTACTTTCGTGTCTACGTGGCATTTGTTTTGGTATAAATAATAACGTGTCATTCAATATATGCCAACTGTATTAGGGATGGGAGCGCGATATATGGAAGCAACTTAAGTAAACTGCAAAAACTGAGAACGTTCAAAGACGGAAAGCTAAAGATCGGAGACGATGGCCTCCTCTTACCTGACGATGATGGGGTTCCGTTATCTGGTGACGTCCGTAATGGATGGATTGGTCTGTCAACCTTACAAGGTCTCTTTATGCTAGAGCACAATAAAATTTGTGATGCATTGAAGGTTAGTTATATATATACTACTTATTAATTTACCTACATACTATACACATGTACATCTATTGACAAGTTCATTAATGATTCTAATTGCAAAGTACTAATCATGCATGCATCGTACCGGCCAGGATGAATATCATGACTTGGACGATGAAGATCTATATCGTCATGCAAGACTAGTAACTTCTGCGGTCATAGCAAAGATCCACACCATCGACTGGACCGTTGAGCTTCTTAAAACCAACACGCTTCATGCAGCAATGAGAGCAAACTGGTAACCATATAGTTAGCATTATATCCGCTAACAAAATCTATTTTACTAATAGTTTCAATCGCTAGTAGCGAATTTATATATATCCATTGCATGTGTGTTTAATATATTTCTTGAAAATGGTATATGAGATCAGGTATGGCTTATTAGGTAAAAGATTCAAGGACAGATTTGGGCGTGTTGGCGGAGCCATTTTAGGAGGTCTTGTCGGGTTAAGGAAACCCAATAATCACGGCGTACCCTACTCGCTAACCGAAGAGTTTGTGAGTGTTTACAGAATGCACTCTTTGTTACCTGATCAACTTGTTATTAGGGATATTGTCAACTCTACTCCAGGTCCTAACAAGTCCCCAGAAGTGACTAAAGAGTAAGACATTTCACCCACAACTAATTAATACAATCTTTAAAACATACTACAAAACTAGGTGTACGTTTGCGACCAAAATATGCGACTACAAATTTTGCAACCATATATTTTGTAACCAAAAATCAAAAAGGTCGCAAAATTTACGTCTGTCTGATAAATTCGGCCGCTAACTAGTCATAAGTTTATGAAACAATATTCTAAGAATGTATGTTTGATGGTGAGTTTATAGGGTTGACATGATAAATTTGATTGGGACAAAAGGGGAAAAGGAGTTACCAGAAATTGGAATAAGAACATTAATGGTATCAATGGGGCATCAAGCGTGTGGGGCGCTTGAACTATGGAATTATCCGGCGTGGCTTCGAGATGTCGTTCCTCAAAACACTGATGGCACTGATCGTTCCGATCATGTCGACTTGGCCTCACTTGAGAGTAAGTATAGTCTTTATGACCATATATATGTGCATGTTTTCTAGAGTTGATCAATTTAATTAATTTAACAATTAGTAACAACACTAAACCAAGAAATTAATGCAATGTGATATTTCATGTTAACTGTCTATTAGTATTGATATAAAAACATGGCAATATATGCAGTTTACAGGGATAGGGAAAGGAATGTAGCAAGGTACAATGAGTTCCGTCGATCACTTCTCTTGATCCCGATCTCAAAATGGGAAGATCTTACAGACGATGAAAAAGCAATCGACATGTTGCGTGAAGTGTATGATGACGACGTGGAGCAGCTTGATCTTTTGGTTGGAATGGCGGCCGAGAAGAAGATCAAAGGTTTCGCCATTAGCGAGACAGCTTTCGTAATTTTTATCATCATGGCATCAAGGTACAACTCCAAACAATAGCAAAATATCATATGTATTATTGATCATCAACTATTAACTATAAAGAAAACCTAATCTAATAATAACTCCTAACTACTATAAACATAATTACAATATGTAACAATTTCTCTCTAGCTAATATGTTTTAAGCATGACTTAGCTAGATCACATATATAGTTGTAGATGGTATGGAAAAAAATCTTATGATAACCCTTTGACTAATTAAGAACGTACGTACATCTGTCTGGTTACACGAATCAAGTAAGTGATTTATATATGGATTTCCCAGGAGACTCGATAGATTTTTCACAAGTGATTTCAACGAACAAGTGTACACGAAAAAGGGGTTGGAATGGGTGAACACAACGGAGAGTTTAAAGGATGTGTTGGATCGACATTACGAGAATATGACCGATAAGTGGATGAACTCGAGCAGTGCTTTTACGGTATGGGATGCTCCACCGGAGCCTTATAATCCTATACCGTTATACTTCCGTTTGCCTTAATCATTCTTTGCTTGTTATATGTCTTATGGGCTTCCTTTGTTTGTGTATGTTTTTATGGAATAAAATAATAATGTATGTAATATGTTTTGGATGATATGCATGTATTATATGCACACAAGTAGATTGATTTGGTTTAGCATATTATGAGTTGAAATGTGGTTCGTTTAGAATGTTAGGTGATTAACTTAAAATGATTGTAGAACATAGCACGTTCTGCACCATGGTTAAGACTTAAGAGCGATAGATCGAGGTGGCACCAATGCGGAGGACTCCCCTCTCTGATGCGCGACAAGAAGCAAGAATCCTTCACTGGCCTACACCATAAACCGAACATTTAATTTTTTTTAATTTAAGTATAATATTGATATACTAAAAATAATTTTTTAATATAAATATTGTGTTTCAGTTTAACATAGTTTTGTCTCTAAACTGACTGGAACCATTCATGCCCCGTGAATATCCTTAAAATCACTATAATCTTGGTGTTATGTTCATTAGCATAACCCAAGCACCGAACTAGTATATTGTATTCTATTCAAACAAAATGTATAAAAATTCTACTACGATATTGTTGTTTTACTAGGTTATTGTCCCGTGTGACACACAAGTTTAGGTAAAAAAACACTTTAAATTATATTTTTTTAACAAAAAACATGTAATATATATTTAATAAATAATTTAAATTTTACAAGGATTATAATTGCTATATTATATGTTAATATGGATGATATAATTTTAAAATATAAATTAGAGCTAAACATAATTAGTTATAAACTAAAGTAGATAGATATATAAAAAGATAAATATTATTAACACTTATATAATTAGTCAGAAACTAAGTAGATAGATATATAAAAAGATAAATTTTGTTATTATGAAAATTTATGCGAATAATATTTGACCTGAATAAGATCTGTGAATCCTATAATCATAAACTAAATACTTTATTGTTTTTTTTTAATCAAAGTCCAGCTTTTACTTCAAACCAATTATATTAAAAATTCACTAAATAAAATTTGAACTTATCTAACTCGGATTTTAAGACACATATGTTCATGGTTTGGTTTAGTTTGTTTTGTCACGCATATAATGTGCCCTTTTGCTAGTAAAAACAAATTGCATTCTCTCTTAAATAACCAATTGTTCCAACATATACAATTGTTCCACTTCTTCAATTTCAAAGAATTAAACTCATGACTCAAGATCAAACTTACCATGATTCCATTTCCATTTGTGTGTTGGGCGAAAAATCTAGTTTTTTCACTCATCAAACACTTGATACATGTTGATTTTCATGAAATCTTTCAAAGGATGAAACCCATGGACAGGGTTCTCTTCTTGGTAAGTACTTAATTACACAGTGTTTTCGAGGCTTAGACGTTTTCAAGGCCGGACCCAACTACGAGCCAACCATAAGACCGGCTCAGTGTGTGTTAAACAAAAAGAATTTTTGTTAGTAAAATTCAAACCAGAGACTTGCAGTTTATAGTTCATATATAGCTCAGTATTTAAAGTCGGTGGATCTTTTTTATAAGCGTAATTTTTTTATTATTTTCTTAAAAATATTTTTACGACATTAACATTACAATATTACACCGCTATACACTACGTTTGATACATTTAACCTTTTTAATTTATGCCTACTATACCTTACCCATGTTAATATTACGTAACAAAGTTAAATATGCATCACATTAGGTGTGACCACTAGACTTTAGTGTCATCAGTCATCATCGTAACGTTTATATCAATGTCACAAATGCATTGCATCATATCACGCAATTTAGGTCATATTTAATCTAGTTTATATGAAAACTAAATCTATAATCTATAAGATTCTAACTTTGGGTATTTCATTTCTGCATATAAACACTAAATGATATTTAGTTATTTATTTTTAATCTTGGGCGTGACAATTACGTTGCGCAGATTATTCATGGTGTTGATAGATCAGGGATGCAGTGGCACCGTTTCCCAGTGTTCTTAGGGATAGCGTACCTTCTAACACGTCGACATCTACATAATCAATATAGTTTGCTTAATGTCGGTAAAAATCCGGGGAATGATGGGTTTAATCCGAGTGACTTTCGGTATAGAACAGCCGACGGGAAGTTTAACGATCCTTACGATAAAGCTGCTGGCAGTGCAGATAGTTTTTTTGGTCGGAACATGCCTCCCGTTGATCATAGAGAAGGGGTATATATAATTATAATAAGGGGTTGTTTATAAAATCTGAATGATTAAGTGTTGAATGATTAAGAGATCTAAACCATTAAGAGACTCTATCAATATGAGGGATGTTGGGGTAGAACTGTAGATGATGGTAAAATTGGTATATGCTTCATTCAGTTTCATTCAACATCTCTATGTCCCTTAACCATTCAGCACTTAACTGAATCATTCAGAGCATTTTTTTATAAAACAAATTAACGCTCTGAATACTAAATGATTAAGCAATGAACTGAAGCATTAAAAGGTGAAACAAACAGCCCTTAAACATTTGAAGAGGGAAAAATTCATTTTGGTATCAAGTTTACACTTCCTTAAAATCGATCGTAAGCATAAAATCAAAAGGTTAAGTTGCAATATAATCATACTAACAATTTAACCAAAACACTCATAAGTATTCTCTTTTACATTGATGGTTATAAAATCCAAAAAAGAAACTTGAAAGCAAATCAATTTATATCTAAGTGTTAATTAAATCTATGAAACCATCTCAAGATGACATAGTGGTAATACGAGTTGGTGTAAGAGCTTGATGTCTAAAGTGACCCAAGTTCTAGTCTCATTAAAGACATTAATAGGAGAAATTATGCTATCTTATGATGGCCAATCACCAGCAATGAATGGGGAGACCACGTCAGTGTTTGAGTGTTATGCGAACGGTGGGTTAATTCTCGCTCCCTTGGTTGTGGGTTGATCTATGAGCTGATTGTCTCTTGTGTCTTGCTCTTGTGACGTGGGTGTCACAGGCCGGTTAGCGAGTCGGTAAACTCGTTTTTTCAACTAAATCTATGAAACTTATTCATTGATCATCCTATCCAAGTATCTAGAGTAGAATAAATCAAATAGATGCCAAATAAAAGTATTGATGTTCTGGTTTTTTTAGCTATTGAAGCCAAACCCAATGGTGGTGGCAACAAAGCTTCTGGCACGCAGACAACTTATAGACACTGGAAAACAATTTAACCTAATTGCTGCTTCATGGATACAGTTCATGATTCATGACTGGGTGGAACATCTAGAGTCAACACATCAGGTTTAATTACTTTACGTGCCCTTCGATGCGTCTAACTAGTCATAGTTCTTAGATGTGTCGTTTACACGATATATACAACTCGTTTATGCATATGTGTGTCATCCCATGTGCTCAACAACCTAATATATGTGTTGGCCGATACTAAAAAGAACGCAAAATATAAACAAAAACAACCCTTTACTGGATTAATATTGTCTAACAACATGAGCATTGATTTGTGTCGCGTGCAGATTAAGCTAGAGGCACCTGAAAATGTGGCGGATCAATGCCCTCTCACGTCTTTCATGTTTTACGAGACGAAAAAAGTTAACACGGGTTTAGATGATATCAAGAAAGGCCATCTTAATATTAAAACATCATGGTGGTATGTTAGTAACTATCGCGAAATGCTCAGTTTTCTAGTAGTGTGTTAGTAACAATATACGATATGTTATAAGCTTTGTTAAATATATATTAGTTATCGCGAAATAACTTTAGGGATGGAAGCTCAATGTATGGAAGCAACTCTTCTGAACTGCACAAAGTGAGAACATATAAAGAGGGAAAACTTAAGATAGTAAAAGACAACCACCTTCAACAAGATGACCAAGATGAATTAGACATATCAGGCACCATTCGCAATGGTTGGATCGGTGTATCAACTTTGAAAGGCCTCTTCATCCTTGAGCACAATGCCATTTGCGACGTCTTAAAGGTACATCTATATTGACGCTAGTAACTTCAACTTATAATAAGCCATTCTGATTTGCATACCACTAGTGATTATCAGAAAGAATATCCTGATCTGGACGACGAAAGTCTATACCGTCATGCAAGATTAGTAACTTCTGCAGTTATGGCCAAGATTCACACGATTGATTGGACCGTTGAACTTCTCAAAACCGACACCCTTCGTGTAGGAATGAGAGGTAATTGGTAAGTAAGTTAAAATCACTAGTTGGTCCACTTATAAACGAGAAAATATTTACTTCTCCGGTATAATCTGAGAAAAGTAGCATATGCACCTCTGAGTACATCAATTATAGCATGTTATATCAGCTGCTGTTATAAAAAAAACAAACCTAACTTTACACATAAATCACTCTTATTTATGTTAGTGTTTTGAGAAAATGGATTTAATTTAGGTATGGTCTGCTTGGCAAAAGGTTCAAAGACACATTTGGACATGTTGGAGGAAAGCTTTTGGGAGGTCTTGTAGGGTTAAAGGAACCGAATAACTATGGGGTGCCCTACTCGTTAACCGAAGAGTTTGTGAGTGTATATAGGTTGCATCCGCTTTTACCCGATTATTTTTATATTAGAGATACTGATTCGCCACCTGGTCCTAATAAGTCTCCAAACTTGAGCCACAAGTAAGATTTTTTTCCATCGACGAGTATATTTGTGTTTTAATCTTCTTTTACTTTTAGACTGTATGGTGCCCATGTAAGCTAGCTCGGCAAGTTTGCTCGGATGGTAAGCGAACTCCATAAGTTTGGTGAAAATTGAAGGTGTAGAAAAATGGAGATAGCCCGAGCTTGCTTACACTCGAGTTTGACTTGTTTTGAGCTATATTTTTAAGCTTGAGCTCTAATCAGATTGGAACGTTTATTATTTATTATTAACTAATTAATTTGCATTTATATAATTAATCTTTATATAGAGCCCCTGAAAAATGTTAAAATATCAATCTAATTCATAATTATAATTAGACTCTAAGACTAAAAGATGATCCTAAATCCACAGGGTGGAGATGTCAAATGCGATTGGGAGTAGAGGGGAGAAGGAATTAGCGAATATTGGATTTACGACACGAATGGTGTCAATGGGACATCAAGCATCTGGGGCACTTGAGCTATGGAACTATCCCGTGTGGCTCAGGGATGTTGTGCCTCAAAATATTGATGCCACTGATCGTTTCGATCATGTTGATTTAGCCTCACTTGAGAGTAAGTGTTGGCTACAATTTACTAGGGATGGGAAATTTGACGCGACACGAGCAAGGCATGATCATAATCAGGTTTTGGGTTGTCATATTTAACCCATTTAATAAACAGGTCGTGTTCAAATTGACAAGATTGACATGTTTAAAAAAATTGGTCAGCATGTTTACAACTGTTAAACCCAATTATTGCAACTCGTTAACACGATAACACGTTTTCAGTTGGTTAATAGCACTTGTCAACCTATTTGACATGTTTTGATAAAAGGGTTAAACAGGTCGTGCGAACGTTTTTTACATAAAGAAATATGTGGGTCATCTTCAAGTGCAACAATTAAACCTTTCAATCGAAAACAACTAACCTGAATCGATTAATATCCTATAGTTTACTAACTACAAACAGGGGCGAAAGCATATAGGAGACGGGGGAGGGTCACGCCCTCACTCCCTCCATTTTTTTCGGTCTGAAGTGTTGTTTTGTTGGTCGGTAGTTGATTCTTTATAAATATATTGGGTTTGGTCCCCCGAAACAAAGTATTATAAAAAAAAATTTATGGGTTTTTTGACTTTGGCCCCCCACAAGCTATAAATCCTGATTTCACCACCGAATAAAAAAATATGTGATTTTTTAACACAACTTGCAAAATGTGTTCGTTTTGATTAACTTCTTTTAGAACAACTCATATTCTACTTTACCACCAACGTACACATCCCCTTTGAGACTTGGTTAGCTTGTTTACATGTATAAACATGATGTGTTGATACAGTTTGACACAGTTTACAGGGATAGAGAAAGGAATGTACCAAGATACAACGAGTTTCGTAGATCGCTTTTCTTGATTCCCATCTCGAAGTGGGAAGATCTAACCAATAATCAAGATGTCATTGACACATTACGCGAAGTGTATGGTGATGACATTGAGCAAATGGATTTGCTAGTCGGACTGTTGGCCGAGAGAAAGATCAAAGGGTTTGCGCTTTGTGAGACCGCATTTGTCATTTTCCTCATCATGGCGTCAAGGAGGCTCGAAGCAGATAGATTTTTTACAAGTGATTTTAACGAAAAAGTGTACACGAAAAAAGGGTTTGAATGGGTGAAAACAAGCGAGAGTTTAAAAGACGTGTTAGACCGACATTATCCGGGGATGACCGACCGATGGATGAACTCGACAAGTGCATTTACAGTGTGGGATGCTTCACCGGATCCCGTTAGTCGTATACCGATCTATCTACGGCTTCCTCAATGATTTATTTTGTTTGATGTATATGTGTTATGTACTCATGTGTTTGACATAATGTGTAACGTACACTAATGTTTTTTAAACAAACCTTTTATTATCCATATATAATCATTTTCTTTTAACAACTAAAATTAATTTATTAACACCAAACAATATTACAACTTCAAAGCATACACGTGCAACCAAAGTAGAATTAAAACATTAATTAAATTAAGATAATAATATTAACAGGACATCTCACCCAAGTAGATCAAAGAATTTTAGCCAAACACATGACAAGTGGGGCAATAAGAATTAAACTTGGGTTAATACTTAATATTAGAAACACATGATCATAATTTTGATAATTGTTGAGTTGATTAAAGCTACATCGAATGATCTAACATTCTACCTACTAAGCTAAAAATAAAGAGAATAAGATTGAAAAACGTGGTTGAATGCTCCAGAGGGGCTCTCTTTTGCAAATGAGCCAATGTAATTATTTATAGGCTGACTGACTGCTCAGACACGGGGGTGTGTGAGGCCCTTTTGTTTGCTCCTTGATCGTGCATCGGTATGGATTTAATAGATCTTTTAGACACGAGGGTGTGTGATCAAGGCACATGGGCATACATCATATCAAAACCCACTCCATGATTTTGTATAAGTACAAATCTGACTAATTGGCCGGGCACGGGGGTGTATGACTTACACACAGGGCATGCCCCTCTTTTGATTCGGATTCTTCCTCATCTGGCAAGGCATGAGGGCGCGTGAGTTCCACACGAGGGCGTGTTCCTTACCCTGGTGTGTATTTCTTCTATTTTTAGCACATGTGGGCGTGTATGTTAGGCATGACCATGTGTTGTTTTCTGTTTATTTAAAATCTTCAAGTGTTGACATGTTTTCTCGTTCTATACAATGTGGATTCTTCGGTCTTCTTCCTTTTGCTAGTTGTCCTATGTTTTTGCCTTCTTCATGCTTCTTTCCTATTCTTCTTCTTTTTCAAGACTGAAAATATAAAAGAAACACTTATGGACTTATTCTCCTTTCTAAAGCCAAAATCATTTTAGACGTTTTGTACAAAATGCCTATTTTTTTTAAGTGTGAAGCAAAACTGATAACATAAAAAAATTAAGACTCTATAGCTTTCTCATTTTTATCACTACCTGGCTAGTCTGCTACACATTCTTGAAAATATTTTTTTTATCAACAAATATACGACTCTGATTCAAATTCAAATGATAGATTTTATTTTAATTGAACTCACCTAATCAGAATATTAACTTGTGCTGTCCTATAAAAATAAAGATTTAATTGCATATTTACCCCTATAAACACCCTTAAATGCATATTTCCCCAACTAAAAAAATCAATTGCATATATACCCAATGTTAACTAAATGTCTTTATTAAAAAAGGGTATATTTGCAAATTAAAGTTGTTTATAAGGGGAAATATGCAATTGATTTTTTTGGTTGGGGAAATATGCATTTAAAGTGTTTTGGAGGGGGAAATATGCATTTAACCCAAAAATAAAAGATTAGTCAGTGTGGGGTGCAAGAAAAAACGAAAGTAAAGCAAAGCAATGAGTCAAGTCAAAGTTAGATGTTCCTGAGAAAGCTCCAAAACCCTAATCTCACCATCACATCTTCAAATCTCATCATCCAAAAGGCACATCTTCACTCATACACAATTTCATTCACCTTTCACTCTCATGTAACTACATCAATTTCAACAATCTTCATTCAATCCAACGATCTCACTTTCAACTCATCGGAGTTGTGTTTTGCGCAAGCTACGGAAATTTGTTAAAGCTTTCGAATCGTTAATGGAGGATGACAAGGATGTGTTTTACGTTGTCAGAAAAGGGGACATTGTTGGTGTCTATAAAAACTTCACTGATTTTCAACCTCTGGTAAGATATATCATATATATTATACATCATCAAATGTTTTGATTTTCACTTCATTTGTTATAAAAACTTATATTCATTTGTGTGTCATTTTTTCTGTTGTAGACTTGCAGCTGGTTTGTAAACCTTGTATGCTGATTTAGATATTTACTTTTTTATGTAATTTATAACTTTTTTGTGTGTGTAGACGTGTATACTCGATCTGTTACTTAAGTTGGTTATTGATATTGCAATTTATAATCTGTATGTGCCATTTATTGTAGTTATTTGTTACTGTTTTTAGCTATATGGACCCAATGTTGCTGTGTTTAAAGGATATCGATTGCCTAAGGCTGCTGAGGAATACCTTGCCGCAAACGGGCTGAACAATGCAATATATTCTATTGGTGCGTCGGATGTACAAAGTCAACTTTTTGGTCAACTTGCTCCTTGTCCATTTCAGGTTCGACTGTTTCATTCATTTGTTTATGGTACTTAAATAGAAGATCGCAATAGAACGCTAGTTTTGCGTTTGAAGTTTGTTAGTGACATAAACCATATTTAGAAACTAAGTTTGTTCGATAGTAATGAACAGAAACAAAATTAAATAAAACAAACATTTATCTGTGGTAGTAACTAGTAAGTTGAGAAGTATATTATGAATAGAATATAAGTCAAGTCTCAGAAATTAAGAAGTAAAAACCAACTCTTGTTGATTATTTGGCAAGTAAATAAGATTAGAAAAAACTGATGAGGTTACTATTCCTTCAATGTATAGATCAAGCTTGTATAGGCTGTTCTTGTCAATAGACAATCCTTCTGGGAAGCAAATTGACTTTTAATGTTGTTTTTATACTCTTCCGCCATATGTACAATATAACTTCATAATACGCAAGGACGGATTTATGTTGAAGACACCAGGTTCACGCGAACCCATCGCGTTTTAAATTTTTAATGGAAATTGTATAGAAAAATTTGGTTTCAACCAGTATAAATTATTAGAACTAAATTCTTACAGTTAAAATGTTACAGTTCATTTGGGAAGGACTAAGGAGCCATATTTGTAGCCTAGAGGTCTTGAGTTCAGTTCCTCTTATTGACATTTTTTGTTGTCATTAGATTAGTCCCAATTTCTCTTTCATGTCAGTATTTTTTGTTGTAATTAATCGTGAAGTTCATCTCTTTTGAGAAAAATTTTGTTTTTAGTGCTCAATCAATTGCATTTATGGTTTCTCATGCTTTAGCTATAGGTAGTGTTTTTTTTTTGTAATTTCTAATGACCATGCTTTTTCTGAATTACTGATTTATTGTATCGCATTGTTATTATGTAATGAACCTAACCCGACCCAAATCAGCCTTAAAAGTTATTTTGTCCTGTTTTTAAAACTAAAGCACATAAAAACACTGAACCCACTAGTAAAAATTCCTGCATTTGCTGAATATAATTTATACGTGATGATATCTATCATTTTTATGACACTGTATGTTATTGTTATTGTTTCAGCAACCACCTTCCGTTAATGGTAAAGCTAGCACTAGGAGTCCTGCTGATAATTGGATAAAGGTAATGGTTTAGTTAAAGTTATGTTTCACATTTCTTTATCACCACAACTTATTTGGAACTCTTTCAGCTATGGGAAAATCTGCTACAAATTAATATTTTTTATGTTTTCTTTGTACAGAAAAAATCTGGATCGAGTTCTGTTTCAGAAGGTTCTCAGAGAAAGCTACCTGAAATTGAAAGCTTTATGGAGACTCTGCCAGTTTCGGCTTATGGTGTGAGGTTTTAGATCATTTAACTTTTATAGAAATTAATGTCTCACTGAAAAGGTTTTGCTATAACAAGTGATAGACTAAACTTTCACTAAAAACCTTTCATACCATTTAGTATGTAAATAATTCTTGTCCCTCTCAATGATACATTTTTGTGTTTTTGACCGTCTGTTACATCCATTAATGCATTTACCATTTTCAGTGCTCGTGTATTCTTGAGTTTGATGGTGCATCAAAAGGAAACCCTGGACCATCAGGTGCTGGGGCTGTGCTTCGTGCCATAGATGGAAGTCTGGTATACACTTAAACACAACTCTCATAATATAGTTATAGTTTTACTCTTTTTGCAGTATGCTTGTGTCTAAAATTGAGAATTTTGTAGGTTTATCGTTTGCGTGAAGGTTTAGGTGTGGCAACAAACAATGTTGCTGAATACCGAGCAGTCATTTTAGGATTGAGGTATGCTCTTGAGAGAGGATTTAGGCATATTAGGGTGCAAGGGGACTCCAAACTTGTTTGTATGCAGGTATACTTCTTTCTTTTTGGGAGCCATTGGTTAAAATATAAAATTGAGTATATGGGTGCGTTATCATTTCATAGAAAATACAAACTACATTATCCTAAAATGTTTAAAAACAAACTAGTAATAAAGATGAGATTGCTATTTGACTTGAGTGAAAAAGGTTTTTGCTTTTGTATTTTTTATAAGTTATGTATTGTATACAACAATCATTTCTAAGAACCGTGTCTTAAAACGTGTATGCAACAGGTAAACGGTTTATGGAAAACCAAAACTGAGAACATGACAAGCTTGTGCAAAGTAGCAAAGGAGCTGAAACATAAGTTTGCATCTTTCCAGATTTGTCATGTAGAACGGGTATGCATTTGTACTTCAGTAACGTCTTACAAGTACTAAACTTAAATAATATCATATTTTACCGACAACTAAAATTAATGGCATATTTTTCTTATTTTGGACACTAGTACCCTTCTGTTATGTAAGGATTTATGCCACGAAAATTTGAAAATGCAAGGAGAAAGAAAATTGTATAATCTTCACATCACAAATTGTACTACGAAATGGCTAAACATAAGGTTTTTAACTGTTTTTAGTAGATATATCTGATTATATTTTTGGTTGGGTCAATATGATATAATGCACGCTTTTACGGGGGCGTATATGAAATTCCATTTTTTTATATCTTGGCAGCTTATAAATGAAACATCTGTCTTATGTTGTTTTTTATAATATTTGAAAGGAGTTCAACACTGAAGCTGATGCTCAAGCAAATATGGGTATACATCTCCAAGGTAAGAATGAGTTGCACTAATATTGTGTTTGCCTTTATATTCTGATAAAATTGATGGATAGCTTTTTTACTACAGTTGGTGAGGTTCAAGAGGAAGTTGAGAGGAGATAGTCTAAAGGCCTCATAGAACGTGACGTGTATGACATTATATGCTCTTCTGTGCAAGTTAAGGAATGGTTTCACCACGTTTTTGGAGCATGAGAATGCACTCATGCAGATTAATCTATGTACCTGTAATTTGTAGGTAAATATGCCGAATTGAATTGTGTTAACTTAGAACATGACCCTTTTGAAACCTAAGACATGCTTATAAAGTATGTCACATTGAGCGGTGCTAACAATCGCTTGAGATCGTTTGGTTTCTTGTATGACTTGTATGTGAAGACAGTTTCCATGGCGACAGTGAAATTTGAATCTTGTTGGTCGATAACTATTTTGGACCTTTGGTTATTGTTTCTAAACAAGCCAATTTACACGTGAAATGGTCAAAACATAAGAGGAAAAAAGGAAATGGCATTGCAGTTTATCTTGAAGTTGATTATATATTTTAAGTTAATTAAGGGATATATGTTTTGATATGTATGTTTGATCAACAGTAAAAACTGATTACTGTTGAGTGTGATTTATACTCTTTTAATGGAATAACGTTTGCTTTATTTTTTCTCTCACAAATTTTTATCGTACTCTTGAACTACTTCGTATTTTTTAATAACCAATAAATAGATAATTGTCCATGTACTTTGAATGGTAAAAGGCTGCTGTTAACTAGCTTAACCTGGTCATAAGGAATCCTTAAGCGTCCTAGATTATGGCGAGAGAAACTCACATGCCTGAAGGCCATTAGGCCTTCATTGACACAAAACAAATGTGTGTCAGTGTATGCTCGTTGACTCGTACTTGTAAACTACTTTAGTTAAAACTAATTACATTTTATCTGGATTTGAACCGGTCACCTTTCATTTTCCCTCGGTAGATTAATTGTTTACTAAATAAGCATATATAACTAACTTTCCTTTGTTTAAAACTGTCACTTGATGGTTGGTTAACAGCCACATTAAGACGGTTGTATCACGTGCATAAACAGTTGTACCATGAATAACAAGAACGATATGTATTGTATGGTATACTTGTACCGGATAGGGTGATGATATAACTTGAAAACTCATCTCCTCAAAACAAACCCCAATTCACCATTAATGGCGACTGTTTCTGCATCTTCCTCAATCTCTTCTTACACCATTTCCAAACCCCATAAAGACCCAAACATCCTTTCATCATTTTCTTTCCCAATCCCACTTCAATTTCCCCACATCATTATTCCCAATTCAACCCCTAAAAGAGTGTCTAATTTGAACAAGATCAGGTCTTTTGTAGCTGAAGAACAAACCCTAATCCCTGAACAACAAGGGGAAGTTGAAGCCACTGTTACTGTTCCAGTTTCCCCTTCTGATTTCCTCACCATGTTCTTTCAAGTAATTGTTATTATTCATGTTTGTTGATTGATACATTAATGCACACCAACTGTTTGATGTTAGTTCTAAGAGAACATTTTTTCATTCTTTTGTTTATATACATAAAATTGCCTTGTATGG
Organism: Tagetes erecta; assembly: GCA_030867185.1. Classification (NCBI taxonomy): domain Eukaryota; kingdom Viridiplantae; phylum Streptophyta; class Magnoliopsida; order Asterales; family Asteraceae; genus Tagetes; species Tagetes erecta. The sequence goes on along the minus strand of CM061486.1, from coordinate 59,626,095 downwards.
ATGTTTATATCTGTAACACCAATTCAAGATTATGGTTTTATAACAGTATTTACCTAAAATAATATTGCCCAATTTTTATTCATTTTTTCCAGCAACACTAATATACTCTTTCATCTTTGTGTATATGGAGGCTGAGGGAACAATGAATGAAGCAGCTATTCCTTCTGTCACAAGTGCTCTAGAGGTAAATGTAACTTGTCTACAACTTAATTCGTATTACGAATGGGAAGTGATTCGTATACTACGAAATTCTCCACGTGGTGGTGTATGAGTGAATGGTGTGTGTCAAATTTTGTTTGCATACAAATCATGTACATGTGTGAATTTCTGGCACGACATGAGCCTGAGTGCCTCACACAAAATTCGTGGGGTTGGGTTTAGTGTGAATGGGTATGGGGTAGTTTTGGGTTGAACATGTGAACCCATTTACCTAAGCGTTCGGTGTTTATGTGATTGTGTCATCCTAGCAGGCAGGGACGGATCTAGTGTTAAAGGAACGGGTTCACGGGAACCCACCGCGTCTAAAAAATTTAACATAAATTATATAGAAAATTTCGGAGTGAACCCATAGAAAATTTTGAAGTGAACCCATATAGATAATTAAGAGTGGATTCAAGTAATAAAGTTTGCATAGATGAGTTGGAATTTACTATGGTAAGTTAGCAAAAGGTCATGGGTTCTAATCTCTTATCAAGCATTTTATTAAAAGTCTTTTTTTAATGGATTTTTATCATTTTAGGGCTTAAAATTCTGAAATTTTTCTCTTATCATTTCAATTTTCAATGTGTAAGGTTGACTTATTGTATCATATTGTTATTGTGATGAACCTAACCCGGTAACCCGATCTGCACCGTTGAACCGACCCGAATTTTTTTTTGTCCGATTTCATTACAATTTAAGCACCTAAAAATAGTGAACCCACTGATAAAAATTCCTGGATCCGTCACTGCTAGCAGGTTCGTGGGTTGATCTGTTTAACCCGTTTATTTTTATTTAATTTTGTCAGATGTGTTTTATGTCAATAATAAATATTGGTTGGGTATTATTTACCAAATTTTAAGCCTTAAAATAGAAATTATAATAAGATTTTATGTTACAATGTAACCGTATTATATACATTTGTATTTTTGCTGTATTTTTTAGTTTTGAAGTATTAATACCTGAAAAAGGTAAGAAATTATAAAGTTCAGCTTATGTCAACCTATGAATATTCATGTCGTGTCCGGATTCATATTTCTGACACAATATGCTGAAATTTTCGGGCTTGTGTCAAATTTTCGGGTTTGTGTCAGGTTGGATCTGCAAACTCACAAACACAGCCTGTTTAGCACCCCTAAAATCATCCCTATAAATTTCATATTTTGATGCCGATATGTTATATTGAGCAATTGTTTTAGATGTGTTGTACTAGTAACATTACCATATTTATCTTGACTGTTGGTCTTTTCTTGCTTTCAACATTAAAATAGTTCTTAAATGCTATCAGCTTGCCGCTTAGGGTAGGGGCGTTATATGCCCATTACATAGAGTCTTATATTGGAACTACATATGTTTGCAACCTCTTGAGCTATGCAAATGTGCATTTACTTTTTTCTTTCAGGAGACGGAGGGCATCTCAAACTTAAGGGTCCAAGTTCTTGAGGGTATTGCAAGTGTTGAGGTGAATTGATCTTTTGTATCATATCTTTCAAATGTTTCATTTTTCAGTTGGAAGATATCTTTAAATTTTAAATGCTAATTGACCCGGGCATTTTTCGTCACAGTTAAAGAAGAAGACAACAGTGCAGGCTACTGGAGTGGCTTCAAATCTGGTTGAGATCATACAAAACTCTGGATTCAAGTTACAGGCACTGAATTTGAGCTTCGATGAAGATGCCAGCTAAACATATGATTTTATTTGTTCATTTCGTTAAAGTTATGAGCCAGGAGCGTCTGCATCTTCATAGTTAAGGTATCTTGAAGATATGTTTTTCATCTGTAATTTGTTGTTGTCCCGAGTGATAGAGTTATGGAACATATGTAGAGTTAACATTTGACCCACAATGTCCCAGTTTAATATTGTATTTGGCTAATTGATGATGGATGTTCAGCAGAACTATTGAAGCCTGAACTTTTTTTCTTTTTTTATTTTATTTGTAACTTATAAGATTATTTATTTGCCAAAGTGAAATTCATTTTCCTCTATTAGTTATGCATTAAAGTTTCTAGTCACATGATGTAGCGTGTGTAGGAACGCTTACATCAATATTGACGTACTTAACCTAAATTAGTGGGCTCATGAGGTTTTTAGGTTATGAGAGAAACGGTGTATGATCATTTGTAAGATTTTTTTAACCAGATGAATATTATAAAGAGTAAAAATGACTAAAATTTAGTCCAGAGTAAACTTTTTTGAAAGACAAAAATGAACTTTAAAAAAGAAAAGAAAGTAAATTATATAAAAAACTAGATTGGTACCCGTGTAATACACGGATTTTAGTTTTATAGATTTTAACTCAATTTAGATATCAAATTTATTTTTAACATATCTCTTATTAAATCGATTTGGATATTTACAAATATATTCATATAAAAAATCATATGTTACAATAAAGGATATGATTTATAATAGTTGGTATATTTTTATTGGAACATATTGGGTTAGGAGATAATTCATGATAATTGTTAACTTTTTTTATTTGAACATATCGAGTTATGAGATAATTAATGATAATTGATAAAACTTTAATTTGAACATAACGGGTTAGGATAAATCATAATAATTGATAAGTTGAACATATCAGGTTAAGAGATAATTCATGATACTTGGTACATATCGGGTTAAAATATAGATCATGATAATGATAATTGGTAAATTTTGTATTTGAACATATCGGGTTAGGAGATAATTGATGATAATTTGTGAATTTTTAATTTAAACATATCGGGTTATTTCGAATATGGAGCATACCATGACCCGTCTAAAAATTCTCCATCAAATTAATTTAGAACATGACACCTAAGCAAAATCTTATGTGGAGTAGTTAAAATTGTAACATGTGGATGTGTTACTCAATTATTAAAATAGGTAGATGGGTTGAATTGTTTATGATTATATCTCTAGCGACTAAACTGGAACAAATGGCTAAACTGAGAGTCAGCTAAATTGATAACTTCGCACTTAAGGGACTCAATGCAAGATAAATGGTCGCGTTGTTACGTTAGATTATTTTCATCCTTGATATAATATAAAAGGTGTTTTGTTAGTTTTTCATTATTTTTACATCAAGTAAAAGACAACTTTTTATAACCATAAAAAATGATCGCAAATATTGCAAATGGCATACCAAATTTAAGAGGCGTTTCATACATCAAATAATGGAATTATGTGATACAACTTTTTTACAAAAATTAAAACGAAGCTTTTATGATATAACTTTGTTACAACAATTTAAACGAAGCTATAGATCAAATATTGGCATTATGTAATATAACTTTGTTACAACAATTTAAACGAAGCTTTTGTGATATAACTTTGTTACAACAATTTAAACGAAGCTTTGCATTCCTTGCAAACATGCATCTTCCTCTCTATCTGATCTTTTTCATTGCTTTTTTCTCTTTCATTTCATCTTCGCATAACAAGGTATATGAGGAAAAGCCATTGATCAATACATGATCGCCGACACAAAAACCTCATGTGGTTACAATCGTTAAATAAATAAATATAATAATGTATCATTAAATAAGGTAAAAAAATTTAAAATAAATAAGATTTATAATTTAAATAAAGAACTAAAATAATTTAAACTTATAATTTAAATAAAATAATAATTTATAATTAAATAAGTAAAAACAAGTTAAATAAATTAAGTTTAAAATAAACAAGATTTATAATTTAAATAAATAACAAAAATAACTTAAATTTATAATTTAAATAAGATAAAATAAGTTAAATAAATAAATAAATTAAGTTTAAATAAATAAAATAATTACATGTATTTTATAATATTTTCATTTATAATTTAATAATTTAATATATAATTAAAATAAGTTAAATAAATTAAGTTAAAATAAGTTAAATTAACTAATTTAAAATAAATATTTTAAATAAATAAGATTTATAATTTAAATAAATAACTAAAGGAACTAAAACTTATAATTTAAATAAGTTAAATAACAATTTAGGTTATAATTTAAATAAGTTAAATAAATAAATTAATTAAGTTTAAATAAATAAAATAATAATAAAATAATTACATGTATTTTATAATATTTTATTTATAATTTAATAAATTCATATATAATTTAAATAAGTTAAATAAAGTTAAACAAGTTAAATAAATTAAGTTAAAATAAGAAAATAAATTAATTTAAAATAAAAACTGAAAATAAATAAGATTTATAATTTAAATAAATAACTAAAATAATTTAAACTTATAACTTAAATAAGTTAAAATAAGTTAAATAAAAATAATAACTAAAATAACTTAAAATAATAATTATAATTAAATAAGTTAAATCAATTAAGTTAAAAAACTCACCCCGTATTCCATGTGAGCCAGTTGACTTCGATTAGACCAGACCGACCCAGAGAGGAACGTGCCCACGAGGGCACCACCAGATGTTGTAGATGAACCTACTAAAGACGAAATAAGTTAAATAAATTAATTTAAAATAAATAAAATTTATAATTTAAATAAATAACTAAAATAACTTAAACTTATCTTTATATAATATAGCAAAACCAAAAAAGCTTATGTGGCATCATTTTAAAGCTTCTGGCTTATGTGGCATCATTTGAGAGTTTATCTCGTAATAATAATTTTTTTATTTAAAATATGTATATAAAATATATTATAATAAAACTAATTACATTTTTGATCCCCTAATATTTTGGAGAATTCTGAAAAATTTAAAAGTATTTATACATTTAACCCTCTACTACAAGGGGTGTATATGAGTCGGTTTATATTTGATAGGGTGTGAAAATGAAAATTATGAATAAAATTAATAATAATATACAATTAAAGATCTCAGTGTTTTATAAATATACATAACTTTTTTATATGGATTTTTTTTTAAAAATAAACTACACCATAAAACTGAGCATTTTATTCTCTTTAATTTGAGTATAGTATTGCTATACTAAAAATTTAATTTTTAAAAATATATTTTGTGTTCCCGAGCGTAGCGCGCTAGTAATTTAAATAAGTTAAAATAAGTTGAATAATAATTTAGGTTATATAATTTAAACTTATAATTTAGATAAAACAAATAAATTAATAATTTATAATTAAATAAGTTAAAATAAGTTAAATAAATTAAGTTTAAAATAAATAAGATTTATAATTTAAATAAATAACTAAAATTACTTAAACTTATAATTTAAATAAAATAAATAAAATAATAAATTATAAATAAATAAGTTAAAATAAGTTAAAAAATTTAATAGTTTAATATATAATTTAAATAAGTTAAATAAATTAAGTTTTAAATAGCTAAAATGATTTAAACTTATAATTTAAATAAGTTAAAATAAGTATACTAAATAAAGAAATTAAGTTTAAATAAATAAAATAATGACGGTTACATGTATTTTCTAATAATTTAATTTATAATTAAATAAGTTAAATAAATAAGATGTATAAATTAAATAAATAACTAAAATAATTTAACTTATAATTTAATTAAATTAAGTTAATTATAATAATTTAATTTATAAAAATAATTTAAACTTATAATTTAAATAAGTTAAAATAAGTTGAATAATAATTTAGGTTATAATTCAAGTAAGTTAAAATAAGTTAAATAAATAAATTAATTTAAAAGAAATAATAATAATAATAAAACAGTTAAATGTATTTTATAATAATATAATTTATAATTAAATAAGTTAAAATAAGTTAACTATATAGAATAAGTTCATTGTATTTTATAATATGGTAATTTATAATTTATATAAATAAAGGAGACTATTGCATGTGGATAAAAAGTGGACTATACCTACCTTCACACTTCACAATTAGTATATAAATGAATAATAATTTATGAAATTTAAAACTGTATTTTAATATAAAACTATAAAATGAAAGTAAAAAAAAACAGGGTGAACAAACAAGGTTAACAACTGCACCAGATTGTTGATCTAATAGATAATTAAATACATCAATGAATAAACTAACACAAATAAAACTTCAATTTCTCATAAACCTTAAATCCTAATTCATCAAAATTTATGAAATAACATTTCAAGTTTTAGAAAAAACAATTTATGAAATTTATGAAAAAACATAACCTAAATCCTAATTTATGAATAAACTAACACAAATAAAACTCCACCAGATTGTTGATCTAATACATTAACACATCAAAACCCCAATTTCTCTTAAACCCTAAATCCTAATTCATCAAAATTGATCATGAATTTCAATCTGTAACTAAAATCAAACATAATGTTGATAATCAGAAAACAAAAGCGAGTACAAAGGTTACCTGATTTGATGAAAAATTGCTAAGAAGAAGAAAGAAACAGAAGTTGAAGATGCAATACCAAATCCGATTCAGAGAAAGCATAATCATGAAATTAACTGTCCATGTAGCTTCGTGGCGTGATTGTGAGTAAAAACCCTCAATCAATTATAGATGAAGATGTGCAGAAGATGATGAACAGGTTGAAATAAAAGGACGAAGTTGTTGTGATCATTCGATGCGATTGAGAGGATGATGAAGATGTTTAAATAGAAATTGAGAGGTCACAAAAGAAACGTAAACAACCGACTAATTCGGAGTTAACGCGTTATGCAGTTAAACATTGATTTCGTTTCTGAGTTTGAGTAATTGTTGTTGAATGTGATTTGGAAATTTGAATTAAAAGAGTTACGAAACTTGCGCACAAAGCCATATAACAGATTGAATTGGGTTTTAAAATGTTAAATTTGTTGTTTTGGAAGTTGCCGGCGTTTTCGCCGGAGTTACCGGAGCCACTGGGAGACGGGTGGGGGTTGGTTAATGTATTGTCTATATTTTTACAATTAGGTCTTTATTTAGTTAGCCTTGATAATTAATGGTTTTTTTAAAGAAAGATTTAGAAATGTCGTAAAAAGCTTTAAGTTATTAGTTTACTAGTTTAATGTCCGTGTGTTATACGGGTAATGACATGAAAAATAAAGAAATGTAAATAGTTGTGAAAAGGGTATATTTGTAGAAAAATAACTATGTTTCATTTTTGTTCTAGTCAGGTCGCTCAATTACATAATTTAGAGGGCCTACCACATGGTAGAGGTGTTCATTCGAATCGAATGCGAATTCGGCGAATTAGGCGAATCGAATTGGTCGAATTGGGACTTTTAAAAACTGTATTCGTATTCGATCCACATTCGAATAAAAATCTATGTATTCGATTCGATTAAGTTATTCGAATTCGAATCGAATTCGAATAGATTCGAATGTATTCGCTTTATAAAAATATAAATAAAAAAAACATATCAGATAACAATACAAATGTAGCACCAATATAACATAAGTCTACAACATCACCCAAATAATATGCAAAACATCACCCAAACAATATGCAAAATATAGCACATCAACAAGTCTAAAACATGTTAACAAAAGGTCTAAAACTGCATAATTAATCAAACACAAAAAAGACTATAAACAAGTTTAAAACATGTAGAAACAACAATTAAGCAGTTGCCACAACATCAAATCATGTTCATATGCAGTAACAACAATTAAGATTGGGTAATGGGTTGAGTTTGATTTTTTTTCACTTTACTTCAAGCCCATTAAATCATATTCATATATAAATAATTAATTAGATATATTGAATATATATAATAACAAATATATAAATTTTTTATTTGAATTGGGCGAATCGAATGCGAATACAGACAATCATATTCGTATTCGATCCACATTCGACAAAATTATTCGAATCGAATGCGAATCGAATTCGAATGACCTAAAGTCGATTTCGAATGGCCTTAATCGAATTCGATTCGAATCGAATTTCGAATAATTCGAATGGTATTCGAATAATGAACACCCCTACCACATGGTGACACGTGGTCCAACACAACCACGTGTTGCCACATGTCATTTCCTTTCTTTTTTTAACTTTTATATATTTATGATTTTAGTCTTCGACTTTTAATAATTTTCATTTTAGCCATAATGAGTTTTCGACTTTGTTCTCTTACTTTACTTTGACATATAGTAGTAATTCAACATTCCGAATTTGACTAGGTTATCGTTTCGACTTCTAATTTTCATATTTAGTTACTTTTTAGGGGCAATTACATATATTCCCCTCTTAAGATCATATATTACATATTTACCCGGCTCCTAAAATCAAATACATATTTCCCCTTCCTAAACCATATATATTACATATTTATTTATTTTATTAAAAATAATTAAAAAAATAATCATTTTACCCTTCATTAACATTTAAAGTGGTATTGCTTGATAGTGAAGTTTAATTACACACCTTCAAAGTAACACAGCTCCATAAATCCAAAATTTAGTATTAAGGGGCTGTTTGGCAAAATCTGAATCATTAAGTGCTGAATGGTTAAGAGGTCTGAACCATTAAGAGGTTCCACCAATAAGATGGATGTTGGGGTACAACTTCAGATGAGTATAAAGTTAGTATATGCTCCATTCAGTTTCATTCAGCATCTCTCAGTCTCTTAACCATTCAGCACTTAACTAAATCATTCAGAGGCTATTTTTTTCTGAAACAAACGCTCTGAATGCTGAATGCTGAATGGTTAAGCACTGAACTGAACCATTAAGAGGTAAACAAACAGCCCCTAACTATTGAATGTCATAAAAATAACAATTCCAACAAACGATCAGACACCAATTCAATACAGATTCGATGTTCGGATAAGATAGACGATCGATTTGTAAAACTTACGTGGCTCAGTCGTCGTCGTGTACTCCGCCCTCCGCCACGCACCCTGACCTGAAAATTTGTACTTCCATTTCATCGCAGTTGAAACCTTTGATGGGGAAGCTTTTAGTGACCGAGAAGGCGAGAATAGGGGCGGCGATAGCAACAAAATTCGACAGTGGAAGTGGCGGCGAGGTTGTTGGGTGGTTTCGTCGGCGAGAGAGGTGGTGGTTGTTCGCCGGTGGCTGCGGGGGGTGTGTGCGACGGCCGACGGGTAGATTTTACAAGCAGGAATGGAAGGTTTTTTTAAAGGTTTTGGTAAAGTTATATTATAGTTATTATGTAATTCATATTTAAGAAAAAAACTAGATAAGGGCAAATGGGTCATTTTATAAGAGAAAGGGGAAATATGTAATTTAGTTTTAAGGTAGGAGAAATATGTAATTAAGGGTATTAATAAGGGGATATATGTAAAAATTCCTACTTTTTAATATGTGAGATATTACGACATTGTGTCGTGATGTACGAGACCTGATACTTTTTCTTATCAACGCATTGACAAACTCACATACGTAAGACCCGAACTCGTGACCCGGTCACTGGAACGTGCGGCCCGGTCTAATATCTAGTTTGAAATAAAATAAAAGAAGTGTAACAATATTCACAATAGATTCTTTATCTTCATCCTTATAATTACATTAAAAACTAATACATTATTTATTTTATTTTCAATTAAATTATATATTTTATACATTTATCATTACAATTTATGTCCGCTTCACTCGCAACTACTTAAAAAATATTAAATGGGGTAAACAATACTTTTTCAAAAAATGAAAATCCACTCACATACATACAAAGAATCCACTATGAATGTTTTAACTAAACAAACGTTAAAAAATACGATAACTGTATAAAAATGTAATCAAATACGTAAATTGTTTCAATTAAGTCACTGGAATTTTTTTGTCTCTTTAAAGTCATTGAATTTCATTAAGTGTTCCAATCATATATAATAAATTTACGAATGTTTAAATTTTTTAAAATTGAGTTGGTTATGAAACATGTATAAACTTTAGTTATTATTTAATAATTATTTTTATTTATTTGGCTTATATTTAATGATCTTAAAACTTCGTAATTTTGCGAATTGTTTTTCTTTCACTAATAGATTCTTAATCAAGTTAATTAGAAAAAAACAACATACACCTTTTAGTAATCAAAATCCATACATATTTCATTTACACACTTTAATATAAAAATCTCAAATACTTTTATCATTATATTACATACAATTTGAATACTTAACTTAATGAAATTTCAATAGCTTTAAAAGTTTTAAAAAGTTTGAATAACTTAATTTAATCGGTGGGTAAATAGTATAACTTATAATTTCTTGAATAAAAAAGAGTAAATTACTCTTTTGGCCCCTATGATTAGGGTCGCTTTTGGCCCAAATTTTAAACTTTAACATGTTAGCCCCAAACGTTTTATTTTTTAACTATTTTGGCCCCTAACTCTAACTTTGTTAACATTTTTTGTTAAGTGCAAAAGTATTTTGGTTTTATAAACTTCAACGGTTGTTTAAGTAAATTTGAAGGTTTTACAAACTTAAAGGCTACTTATGTATATACTTAATTTACGAATATAACACCCTAATTTTTTTATATCAAAATAATAATAATAATAATAATAATAATAATAATAATAATAATAATAATAATAAAAATGATAACAATATCAATAATAACAATAATAGTAATAATAATAACGATAATGATAATAACAATAAAATATAGTTAAATAAAGATAACTCATTCGATACTTATGTTTAACTAGGTTTAATACCCGTGTGTTACACACGGGTTAAATAGTAATATTTATAAAGAAATTATAACCATTATATTTAACAATTTGTAAATATATAACATTTAAGGAGTTGGCTCCATCAACTTGCATGGTGAAAAATTTAGCTAAATTTTACCTCCCAAACTTCCTATTATAGAAAAAAAAATCCCTCCAAAAATTGCCCCCTAAAAGTGAATGTAAAAGATTAATTAAATATCGTCTTAAATTGAAAACCAATTTTGTAGTTGTTAAGTTGTCGAGCACACCTATTATAACCCAAAAATATTTCATCTCTTACACACGATTTCTTTTGGAACTCTCACACATAAACACTATATTTAATGTATATTTTATTCTTGGGGTCATCGTATTTTTTATAAACAATCGCAATCACCATTATAAACCTTCAAAAACACATTTAATCATATTTTCAGAGTCATTGTATTTTTTTTATGTAGATTATATTCACACGGCCCACACAACTAGCAGCACATCTATGGTTTGTGATGTTAACATAAATGGTGCACAAGAGTTTTGAAAAAATCTATAAAAACTACGAACCAATTTGTCCAAAAAGTGTATATTATTATTGTTATTATTACTATTATTATTATTATTATTATTAGTTTTTTTAGATTTCAATAATTATTTATGTATCCATCTAAATAGTCTTTTAAGTATGTCAAGACTTGATAGATTTACATAAACAAGCCCTAGAATATATAAAAACCTATATACCATTGTACTTAACATAAAAGTTAAAAATGTTAATGTTATAGGTCAAAACAGTTAAAAAAAAAATAAGACGTTAGAGGCTGATATGTTAAAATTTTCATATGTGGAGCGAAATAATGATTTGTTGAAAAAAAGTTAGTGATGGAATAGAAGTGGCGGGAGATTTGGAGGTAATTGATGAGATTTTGATATAATCTTGAAAACCCAAATCATTTGAAACTGACGGCGGCACTAAAAATTTAATACTTCATCCCGAATCATCCTCTTCTTTCTCCTCAAATCACAATCACAATCACTATTTCCATCTCCAAAAACAAAAAAAAAACCACTGCTGTGATTGTGATTGTGGTTGTGTAATGGAAGAAGCTCAAAGGTTAATCATCAACCCATGGATGCTTCATCTCCAAAAACTCGCTCTCGAGCTCAAATGCCCCATTTGGTTCGTCTATTTTTCATCAATTTCCATTCAACACTGTATAGCTTTAATTACCTCATATTTTATTTCTTTCTGTTGCAGTTTGCAGCTGTTTAATCGACCGGTTTTGCTTCCTTGCAACCACATCTTCTGCAAGTTAGTTACTTTTCATTTCCACCTTTCATTGTTTCGTTTTTCACACACCGCTAAACATCCATTAGTCTTTCAGTGAACTTCTTGACCAGGTTTAGCTGGTCATTCATAGCAATGTTTCAACCCCTAATGGCCAATGTTTTGTTTTCACTAGGCTAGGTTCTCCTATTCCAAAAGGAGTTAGCGACACACATTTTTGCCTGTTTATCTGCAATCTTATTGTAAATTCCTTGAGGAAAGAAGATATATATTTTAGTTTATAGTTAAAAAAATTGGCATTTGATTTTGGGTTTGTTCTCAGTCACATTTTCTGCAAGTTGATACCGAAAGTTAGTATTTTCTATCATTTTGTTAAAAAATTTAAACCATTTAAAATCACAAAACAACTGTTTCTTTATACAAGTCTTGAAACACTTTTGAATGTTTTTGGTATGATCACTAATTTATACTGATTTTTGCACTTTTTGATTCAGTTCATGTCAGATTGGATCGGAGTGTGCAGCCTGTAAACATTCATACATCTGTCAAGGTACGTAAAGATACGATGATCTTTTAGGAGACATTTAATGATTATTGTCAATGTGGTTTGCTTTTTGATTGTATTACAGAGGTAAAGCCTGCAACTTTCATGGAAAATATTGTGACTATTTATCGAAATCTTGAAGCTACATTCAATGCTAATGTTATTCATCCTGTGTCTTCAAGTAAGAACAACAATTAATCATTTATACTTTATGGATACTATTTAACTACTTTTGTTAATTTTAAGTTAAAAAACTTTCATACTTAGCAGATATGTGTAAGGCATCAGCACAAAGCCCTTCTTCTTGTAATGGCAAGTCTGCAAATTTACAACCTATTGTGCCCAATTTAGTAACTAGGAGTTTCGAAAAGTGCATCACGCCAAAAAGTGTTCAAAAACAAGAGTTTAAGATGAATGAAAACAAGCAAATGGAGATGGATCAATTGAGCCCTCCATTATCAAGGGATAGCAAGGATACATATGGTAATTGCAGTGATCCAAACAGCAACCATATGGTATGAAACTATTCGATGCGGATAAAAGTTTTAAGATGCATATTTTTCATTTTTACTAATCGGGTTGTGTATGTATGTTTTCAGAATTTGTTAAGGCATCCGTTAAAGAGATCAGGTGAATGCCATACTCTTGAAGGCAAAAGGCAAAAAGAAACAGATGATCATGACCATCATCACACTAAGAATGTGGCTACTGTGAGTTGTAACTCAGAAACTGAGTCGGAAAAACTGGTTTCTGTTGGGCAGTCGGGTCAACTGGATTTGAAAAGTAACCCTTGTGCTTTCTGCCAGGTTTCTAAGATATCCGATGTGAGTTTTAGAACTGAATGTTTGTGTAGTTTTCAAATACCAAAAACATAGTTTTTTGACTCTTTATGGGATGTGGAGAATTGGTGAGGCTGACATTGTTTGTTTTGTGAATTATGTAGGGAAGTGGAGCAATGGTTGCGTATGCCCATGGGAAAGAAGTAAAGGGAAATGTTGCTAACTTCTCAAAGGTTACATATGTTCATGAAAAATGTACAGAATGGTATGTTTAGTTTGACTTTTAAGTTTTAACTGCTATGAATCACAAAAAGATTATTAATTTGATGAATATTTGTTGGGGGATTTTTAGTTAAAACAATTAACTTTTGACATTTGCAATTGCAGGGCTCCTCAAATTTACTTTCAGAAGGGAACTATCAAGAATTTAGAATCGGAAGTCGCAAGGGCTAGTAAGCTAAAATGCACTAGTTGCGGTAAAAAGGGAGCTGTTCTTGGCTGTTATGTAAAATCATGCCAAAAAACTTATCATGTGCCATGTGCATATGACATCCCTGATAGCAGATGGGATTGTGTAAGCAAATATTCACACACACAGGATGATTTTTTTCGTTTAATTTTGTTTAAAAGTTTCTAAGTTGTATGTCTTTTATAGATTGACTTCTTGTTGCTGTGTCCAACCCATGTTTCTCACAAATTTCCAAAAGAAAAGAAGTCGAAAGCAGGGAAACAAGATACTGATAAAAGGTGAATATAAAAGCTAAATTTATCGTTGACTATCTTTAATTACTTCTGAGATATGTCATTCTAATTGCAGAACATCTACAAAGCCGAATCATTGCACAACGCTGCCAAATGGTGGGAAGAAATTGGTGTTATGTGGTTCAGCTCTTTCTTCTGAACAAAAGGTTGGTATACAAAAACTTTTATGTTATCTGATTGCATTAGCTAGCAGGGTATTGGTATGGATTTTATTTGGTCAGTGTTTCTTATGGTTTTGAAAAAACTATTTATATTTGCCAAATTTTTTATAAATTTATGTGTTCATGGATACTTTCTAATATGTGACTTTGAAAATACAGATTGATCTGGCTAATTTTGCAAGATGTAATGGGGCAATAGTGTCAAAGTATTGGAAAGATGATGTCACACATGTGATTGCTTCCACAGATTCAAATGGTGCATGCACAAGAACATTGAAAGTTCTCATGGCCATTTTGAATGGGAAATGGATTGTTACACTAGAATGTAAGGTTCTTAGTCTTAGTCATTCGTCTTTGGGTTTTACTAAAACAAAAATGTGACACCGCGTTTTTATTTTCAGGGTTAAAAGCGTGTGTGGAAGCTGGACGTATTGTAAAAGAAGAACCATACGAAATCCGTCTAGATACCCACGGTTGTTCTGGTGGACCTGAAGCAGGGAGGCTAAGAGCTTTAAGTAATGTAAGACTAAGAATTTAATTGCAAGTAAAAGTTAGACAATTTGGTGACAATGAAAATTGTGTTTTTGCAGGCCCCAAAACTCTTCAACAACATGAAATTCTATTTTGTTGGTGATTATATTGAAGCTTTCAAGACTGATCTCATGAACTTGGTTAAGACTGCTGGTGGCATAATTAGTGAGAACAAGGATCAATTATTATACCGTAATTGTGCAGACATGAAAGTGGACGAAGCAACTTTTGTTGTTTACAATACTGACTTTACAACTTACACCGAGTTGGAGGATGAAGATTCCATCAAGTCTCAAAGATTAGCTTTAGCAGAAGATGTAGCTCAAGAATACGGGTCACGGGTTGTTGGGCATACTTGGCTTTTGGAGTCAATTGCTGCATGTAGCTTGCTGCCTGTTACGCCAAGGGTTTAACAATGTTTGATTAAGAAACCAATTATACCTGTTTTTGGGATGTTTTGTGTCTCCTAATTTGGAATTCTAATACTTGAAATGATATTTTTTTGTTAAATTTATACTATAGATGCTGAAAGTTTTGGACCTTATATGAGTTTCTAGTCAATCTTGAGTTAGTCCAAACAGATCGAATCAACACAAGTCAAAAACCTGCTTAGTCCTATACCTTCCGTGCCATGTAAACATAAAACCAACCTCTGTGCCATGTTCAATCCAATCTGTTGTTATTACATACAGTTTTAGAACACAAGTTTAAACATTTGGTGATTGTTCTATTATAGTTATAGAGCTTAGTGGTTTGATGCTCGGTAACAAAAATCAAGCACACATATTTGAACAATGCACTCATTATTCCTGTGATCTCTAAACTGGCCTAATTCTCTTGATTGAGGCGTTGAGCTGGAGATAAATAAATGGTTACAAGCAAATATGGCCAAACTGCTAAAGTTCAGTTTTGCTGGTCTGGGTTTTAAGTTTTAATCTTCTTTTAATCCACTTGCTGTTTTAACTCTAGGGTAGAAGACTAGAAGATGAAGTTTTGAGCAACATGAATGATATATTCCTTGTGGAAAAATATTACCTATTTAATATGATGTGCTTAACAATGACACATAAAACATGTCCCAAGATACATCTAAAATCGTTTAGAGCCAAAGGTTGTAGATCATATTCATAAACCAGACCACAAATTTCTACAGAATTGAAAACCTTAGACCACAAATCGTTTAGATGCATCTAGCAATTTATACAACTGCATACCTCTCTATACAGGCGCACATCATCAACTGTGATCTAATTTATCTATTTATATAACATCAAAAGTTCATAAATTTTAACATGAACTTTATACAAAATTTATGGGTTTTGGGTTAGATGTGTTTTGTTTATATTATATAATCGTGTCATTATGTGTTAGATAATCATGTCATTGTTTGTTTTAGTTAATATAAATATGTTTTATGTCATAAAATAAATTGTTGGAAGATTTATTCTAATTTTAAATCTAAACATAAAAACTAACATAAGATTTCATAAATAAAAGAGTAACTATTTTATTTTCATTTGTAACTTTTGTTGTAAAATAGTGAATTTAAAGTATTAATAAGTGAGAAAATATATAAATTAAAACATTTAGGTTGATCGAGTCGTGTTTGTGCCATCCTGTGAATTTTCTTGTTGTGTTCGGGACTTCGGGTTCACATGTCAGACGCAAATTGCGTGTTTGGGTTGTGTTCAGGTGGAAGTTTTGAGTTCAGATCGTGTTGATCTGCAAACATGAAAACACAACTTATTATCATGTCAAAATGAGTAAATCCTATACTTATATCAAACAAATATGGCTCACACTAATATCGGCTCAAAACAGGTTCAAGTTAAAACTAACTTGCTTAAAAAGTATCATTTTGATTCAAGTCAAAACCAGATTTAACCAAAAACTCAAGTTGAGATAGTGATCTTAGGAAGAAAAAAAAAGCATCAAAACAGGATCACCCAGTGCATTTGTTTTTATTGCAGGTAGTAGTGACGACAAACAACATTCATCTCCGACGACGACTGTAGGTGGTACCAGCACGCAGGTAGCGTGACATGGGAGTAAAATGAACCTGAGAGGATGTATACCTTATATATAGCCTAAAAGGCTAAAGATGAAAGATAAGGAATGATTTTCTTTTTTGATATGTTATGTAAGTGTACAAAACATCAATAGTTTTCAAATCATACATAAAACAAAATCAAAGAAATAACAAAAAAACCAAACTACTACAATTCTAATAACTTATCATATCCTATTATCTCTTGAGCTACACTGCAAAACTAGCTTGCAGACCTTTCTAACATTCAAATTGTCAGCCCAATCATATGCTTACACGTATCATTCGGGTCACTTGGAATCCTTCGGGCTCAATACAATAATCCGTTTTCTTCGCTTTTCAGTCATCAAATCCCACATCAACTTAACTGGTAACAGGCCGTAGATCAAATTTGTAAGCTTGCAGTTCCATAGGCGAGATAACAATCCGTCCTTGAGAAACTTCTGAAACTTGATCATCATATCCAAGCATCTCTGTATCATCATGCAGAAGATTTAAAGAAGTAGGTTTTGCATTTAAAACATCTAGACCCTGAAACATATTTAACAGATTCAAATTCTCATCATCCATTCTTAAACAATCTGATTTTCCTTTTCGACAGTATGATGTATCCCAATGTCTTCTCTGCAAAATTAATACAGACCTCGGTTCTTCAAGATTTTGCTGTGTGTATTTCAACGGTCTTGGGACCTTCAAACTTACAACATGTAAGTCACACGGCAATGGAGCTGTTAAGGGTGAGAAAGATCTCGGGGGAGGTTGAACCGAGATTTCTTGTGGTTTTTTGGCTATGAACGCATGCAACGGGTGGTTTAACTGGGCCCCAACACGATGAGAGAAAAGAGACGGGCTTATGGGCCACGGGTGTGAGATCGGGTCGAGAACTGAGGATATGTTGGATTCGAAAGTGATGTGGAAAAGTATGTTCATCGGACAGTTATCCGTCACTCCTTGACCAAGCCCACGCCCATCGTCTCGTGACAGCCGTCGATCAAGCATAATCTCGAACCATCCGTTTTTAGGGCTAGCAACACCCAATGATTGCCTCGTGTGTACAGAAAAACGGGTTCCTTTTGATTCTTGCATAAAAGCAAGCGATGGCATCGGGTAGTAATTTCCCTGAAGAGGAATTTTGTCATATGTTTCTCTACGGCTCATTTGAAAGCCATTTAGATCCGAATAAAAGACCCTCTTGTTATCGATATCTGTTTTATACCTAACAACCAATTCTCTGTCATTAAATTCGCCCCCAATAAGCTCCACATGATATTCTTTCTCAATCAAAAACTCCTGCACCGAACCCTCGCAGTTGTAAACACGGGTGCTGTGAGAGACAGGCGATTTGGCCCAAACTGTTTTTGGGATCGAAAAAACTTCCTGCATCAGAAACCCCTCGGAAACTACAATTTCACTATCTGTATCCGTAATCGCTGTGGCATCACCGTTTGGCTTAAAAAGGTAGGCTCCACTCTCAGGACTCGTGTACATAGCCAACTCTTCATCGATAACATTCTGGAACCCACCTCTGGTTTCTGTTACTTTCTGTAACAAACCGACTTTGGTATTAAAAGTTAAAGCTTGATGCCTATTTCTAATCTGGACAGAATCACCTTCCACTTTTGAGCAACTATACGGGACAATACACGGTAAAGTTTTGGCAGTTGATGAAATTTTTAACTTTGCGGGTTTGGCCTTTTCACATCCTACAAAACCATTAGCAATGTAATAGGTTTGCAGCCCCATGGCAGGAACAGAAGCTTTAAAAAATACTCTATGCCTTCCTGTAAATAACTTGTTTTTATTGTGCTGCAATTCAGGAGATATCTGACTTTTCACGCATGTCCAATTCGAGTCCAGAATAGTTACATCGGGTCTCTCAACAATAAACATCACAATTTCGTTTCTTGTTTGTTCAAGAGAATTAAGGATCACCACTGATTGCACGGTTCCTTGATTAGCACTAACCGGCTGGTGCATTGGTTGGGCATTGTATCTGGACCGAACCTGAGCTGGCTCAAACTGTGACGGGTTCTGATCGTTTTTGTCATGATGAATTCCTAGAAGTACTTCAATAGCTTTGGACATGAAAATCTGAAGATCTTGTAAGGATGTATGCATACGCATCCCATAGTCTTGTACCACATGATCTTTAGCTGTACCAGTTACACCATCATGGTGCTGAAACAGAGCCAAGTTCCTTCTAGCAGCGGTTAATTTATGGGTGAAACTCGTTGGCAGCTTTTCACACTGGGCCCGCTGGCAAAACCCGAGTAAAAAGACCATCGTCATTTCGGTGGCCCGTAGAGTGTGCTCAAGTACGCGGTCGACTGATTTGAAAAAAGGTCGTGAAACATAATACCCACTCCAGTAATCTTGTTGTCTATCAGCATAAGTAAAGAAATCACCAGATAAAGTCGGAAACCCAGGGACCTGAACTGACCCGACTTCACCGGGACGTGAATAATTTACTCTGTCGGATTCTTCTCTTAAGGTTCGGAAATAGTCTTCTAATGTTCCGAATTTTGCCTCGGTGTTCAATTCGGGATTTGAATTTATATAATCAAATAACATTTGGTAATTCCTGAATTGAGCTTCTGCTTCATCAATGCTGATGTAACGAAAATCATCTCCAAGTGGGACCAGAAGTGTGTTGGTTCGGTATAGGGTTGACTTTTTCTTGTACTGATCCAAAAGTGTAAGGGCTCGTTCCTTCACGTTTTCTTGGGTCGTTTCTTCTGGATGCTTTCCCCACGGGCAACGTTCATACATAAATCCATACATTCTTGCAAAGTCAAACTGGCAACAAACTCCAGGCTCAGGGCCACAAGTATGTGGAATATCATAAGAGTAAAATGGCATCATGTGGACAAAAATATCAGTTGTTTCATAAGCATCCCAACTTTGCCTCCATACGTATTCCAAATTTTTATGTAATGCTAATTCTTTTTTTAGCTCGTAATGAGTCCTTTGTATAAGCATGTTCTCAAAACCCATACGCCTAAGAAGATATGCCATGGTGGATGAATAGCCAAAGGGATCTATCGCCCATGAATTTTTTGGGACAAAACCAATAGTTTCATTTAACCACATATTTCCCTCCATCATCTGAAGTCACACAAATGTATAAGAAGAATAACGTAAAGACAAAAGCAAAAATAATGCCTAATAAAACTAAGATTAGAAAGATATGACATGTAAAAGGATTTGTGGAACTTGCAGTTGATATAGACTAGAGATTTTGACAAATAACAAGATTTACCATAAAAATCATTTTTAATATTCAAGTGATGCTTTTTTTTTATCAAATAAGATGCTTTAATCTGCTAAAAGAATTTATTGAGATTAATCTTTAGCAATAAAAAAAATGCTCACAGAATCACAACCATCAGCAGAAGAATCTCAACATTATTTACTTAAGCTAAAAGATACCTGTTCAATTATCGCAAAATAGTGTGAATTGGCCTGCAATAGACATCCAAAAGAAGAAGTTCAGTAAATGGTCAAGAGAAGCGCAGATGATTCCTGCAAATATATATACTTTCCCCGAAGTTTTCAGATTCAAATAAGACAGATCATCTTTCGGCTATGTTACAAGCTATAAAGACAAAGCTCAGAGATGTATACATCAACATAAGTCTCATATAAAAGATTTATTAAATGATATATATTATTACCGTTATAAGACATTTCTAATTATATAGCATATGATACAAGACAAGCTTGTAAACCGTAAAGAACCAGACAATGCTCAATAATGCACGTATAACATTTATGCTTGCCAACCATGCTTTATTACCTTAAATATTGGAGACAAGAGGCAATCTTTTTTTCATATCAAACTAAGCACATGATACCTACGTAATCACACCACCCTTTTCACTATCATCCAAATGACCAAACAGTTAAATTTTCATTCAAATTTCACTGTTTTGGTCTATAGCTAACTAAATTATGCCAAAAGATTCATCTTTTTCGGAGTGTAAGATACTAAGATGTATGTATCATCAATAGCAAATGCATATAGTCATATCTTCAATCAAAGCAAAACACTAAACACACCTATATTTGGTTTTCAAATCCAAAAACCAAATCAAAATAAACGAAACCAAGAACCAAAAGCAACACAGAAACAAGTTGAATAGATATTGTCATATTACCTCATCATTCATCACCCAACCACCTCCAACAATTTCCAACTGCCCATTCCGCAACAAGTTAATCAGCGATTCCCTTTTCGCATCCGATGCATCCCTCCACCATCTCTCCAAATACGACATCTCTTCCCATATAAACTTCCTCCGTTCATCCTACCACAAAAAACATATACTTATCAACAACCACAATATCAATAAAATCAACTTAACCTAAACAATCAAAAGCAACCAAATAACACACCTTAGACAAAGTATCAACAATTGTATCAAGAATATGTCTACTCTGTCGATCATAATACTCCTCAACAGTAAGTTTCCAACCCGGATCATTATGCGAATGAGGTACAACAAACACTTTCAATTTCTCAGCATCCCATTCATTCCCCTTATAAGCAACTCTCCATCCCTGTGTCCACGGGCCACCATCAACATCCTTGAACTCAATCTTATCATACAAATCCTTGGTACTCAAATCCACTAAAGCAGTTCCTAAATCCAGATTCGAATGATTCGCAAAGGAAACAAAAGAAGTTTTTCGATACGCTGTTTTCCGTGCCCTAACCGATCGCGAGTTTCCGATTCGGAAGGAGATAGGATTGATGCGGTTGTTTGGGATGCCGTAACGGTAGACGATGAAGAGGAAGAAGAGGATTGATGCGGCGAGACCGATGATGAAGAAATTGGCGAAGAAGAAGTTTTTGAGGGCGGTGCGTTTGCGAGATTTGCGAATGTGTTTGGTGGTGGATTTGGGGGATGATGTGAAAGGGAGGAGAGAATGAGTCCAACTGGAGCTGACTCCACGGCGCACGTTGGAGTTGCCGGCGTGAGAAGTGGAGAAAGCCATGGATCGGAGAAATTCGCCGGAGATGGTGACTTAGTCGTCGGAGGTTTCTGGTTTAGCCATTAGCAATTGGATACAGACGACGGACTTTTTAACACTTTGCTATATGCTACTTTACATACATTTTCTTTTTACATGTATTTATTATTAAGGTATATAAAATTATAAATAACACCTTTTAGGTTCAAATCTTACATGAGACGTGCTACGATTTTTAGTTTATTAATGGTTTAAATTATCATTAAAAAATATTTGTTTGAAAAAGAAAAAAATTATATGAGTAATTTGATATGGTTTGTGCTTGTATATGATGAATTGTTCATGTTAACCACCAGATTTAGGTTGTGATTTTAAGAGGTGTGAGCGTCATCTTAGATGTCATGTTAAAATCTTAATGAAAGAGGACTAATGGTTGGTTTGAGAGCGTGAGAAAAATGGATGATTTACTATTTTAATTTTGATTCATTAACCACGATATTAGATATTCAAATGTTATTATCTTTTTTTTTCTATTAAGTCTCACATTCACATAAAAACCATTACATAATTCGTGATCCTTGCTCAAATGAGAGAAAGCTAAAGATATACTTCTAAAATACATGTGTAAATCGAACGAGATACCTCCTGTGGTGTTAATCATTTGTTTATATGCCAAAACGTGTTGTTCTTCTTCTCATTAAGCCTGGTGTCCTCATGAAAGAATACACACTCCCCTTTGTTTGTTTGAGTTTGATTGGTATATTTTTAATCTTGACTGCTTTTGTTAACATAAATTAATACATAAGTTATTACAATGCAGACTTTTTTTTCTTTTCTAATTCCTTTTTAGATGAATGAGCAGATAAGTACAATCATTGTCCCCCTTGTCTAAGCATGATTCCTCGGTCATTGAGTCGAAACTTCCCTTTTGTATCGATTTCCCCATGTAGTGAATGATAAAGACAACTCGCTGCGCTAAGAAGTGAAAATGCGTCGTTTATTATCCTATTTTCATCAAATGTATACAAGGTGAGAGAAAAAGGTAGAGAGATTACATAGTGTCGATAGCGACTAAAAGGACGCTGAATATGTTGGTCACACCTATAAAAATAAATCTTGTCCATGTCTAATCTTACTAGCAATTGGCATGCTCGTGAAAACAAAAAGAAGATCCCAGAGTTATCTTTCTAGGTTGAGGAGATTGCTTTGACTTTCTTGTTAACCCTACCCGAAAGAGAGTGAGTTTCGGAAGAATCAAGCTCTCCCTTCTTAATTGATCTGGGGGGAAAGGGCAAGCTTGATCATGTAAACCCAGCCGGGTGGAAAAGAACCATAGTGTCGGTGTGGCTTTCTACCTTTCCTAGAGGTCGTACAAAACATCCAAAACCTTCTTTACATGCAGGACTGACATCGTCTCCTACCTGGGATCCCTTCTCCTTGGAGAACTGCCACTCAAGACTGTTGGATCACTCATCAATGTCATAAGCTTAAGATGATGACTTTTGGGAAGCCGATGCTAATGAGACCGAGAGGAACGAAGTAGTACATCATTTTTTTTCATACTCACTAGCTCATTACACATAGCCTTATAAAAACAAATAAAGATGGCAGGTGAGGAGACTTGGATGATCATCATCTATATCCAAGTCATCAACATTAAGGTAAGGAATCGGCATGATGCCTTGGACATCATCTGATTTCTCATACCAAAGATAGCTTAATTTGATTTATATGTAATCTAATCCAGATTTTTGTATAAAATGTATATGTGTACTTAGAGTAAAAACGATTCTGGGTAAAAATATTTCAGTAGTTAAGACTTAAGAGTAACAAATTTTAAATGTGAGACTAACCTACTTTGTAGAAATTTTGTTTCTTAAATATGGATGTCATGAGTTGAGTAGTTCAATCCTTAACAACGATGTAAATTAGTTTTAATTTGGTGTGATATATGAGAACGATAGAATATAAATTGTTATTGTTGTTGTTAAAAACATTCAGGAATTTAGTGAAAGGGTCATAGAGGATTCATGTCTAACTACTTAGGCTGTAACAGCCTAGTGTAACCATATCGTGATATTATCCGCTTTGACAGTCGACACACTTTCAGGCGCCGCCCCTTACGGTTTTAAAATGCGTCATGGTAGGAAATGTTTCCACCCTCTTATAAGGAAGACTTTGTTCTCTGTCCCACCCGGTATGATCTCACTCCCCATCACGTTAATGTGCCACGTTAGACGTTAGCGCTCCTCACACCACGCCTGTAGGGGCGTTAAGGGGCATTTCGTGAACGAGTTAACGCGTGAAGAATAGACAAAATCTTAAATTTTTGACTTTTTTTTTTTAAATCTGCCTTGGTTCTTTGTTGAAGATTAAAGAGAATTTCAAGAAGAAAAATTAAAAAAGGATTTTTTTTTTGAGAAGATGGGTTTTTTTAAGGTGCTTTTAACTTTTAAAAGTTTCTTTTCAATACCTCTAGTTTTGCAAAGTTTTTTTTATGTTCTTTTGTTTTATTTATTACATTTTTTTTATTTTTTTGCGTTTATTTTTTTTATTTTATTATGTTTTTTTAAGTTTTTAATGAAATGATAATTTAAAATATGTATTGAATTTTTTTAAATGTTTAATTAGATAAATCTGTGATGTGTAGTGAAAGGTGGTGAAGGGGTGAAGCTATTTTCACGTTTGAAGTGAAGTTAAAAGAGAAAATGTAAGATAATATGAATGTGATGTGAAACCTAGATGGAGTAAAGAGAATGAAAGTACACCCCCTAGCCTTATCAATACACCTCTTTTATGTTGGTCTTATCAAAACGATTTGATGTTACAAATAAACCACTATTGATAAATTTGTTGGGATTCAAAAGTCATCGTCTTTTACGTGATAAGTTTCTTCCCAATAGCTTCCTTCTTAAAACCTCTCCAAAAGTTATTGTCATAATGTGTGAAGTTTTTCAAAGACCAAACCCTTAAATATCTTTAAAAATAACATACAAGTTTGTCAAAGATGTGCTACCTATGAAAATGCTTGCAAGTCATGTAAATGATGTTGAGTTTTCACTAAATACTATATTACTGTCTCATGAAACACACTAATTTGGATAAAAAATACTTATAAATAATATTTTTTTTTATAAAAAAACACTTGTAATATATGTATAACATGAAATTTGAATACCACAAGGATTATAATTACTATGTAATCCACTAGTTAATATGAATGATAGAATATTTTAAAATTTAAATTATACATAAATTTAATTAGTTATAATTAAGTAGATAGATACATAAAAAGAAAAATATTATAAACACTTACATGATTAGTTATAAACTAAGTAGATAAATATATATAAAAAGATAAATTTAATTATTACAAACAATATGTGACTAATATTTGACCTGAATAAAATCCATTAGTTTTATAGTCTTAATAAAATGAGAGTTTGCCAAATAAGATTTTTCATATGTGACAAATCTAAAATGTTGACAAAAAAATTAGTTACTCCATTATTAAAATATGTAAATTTGTGTTATTTGTATAATACGTTCATAATTGTCAAGTGAAAGTAAGAATTTAACAAAACAATAAATTTTAACTTTTTTAGAACAACTCACAAATGTGTTTAAGATATTTTTAATTCTATATCATTACTAATTTGCATTGACTATTATAGATAGAGGTTAAACACTTGACCCTACTCTTATCCTTCTAACAAAATAAATATCAAAGAGATTGTTTATTTAAGCATGTTAATGGTTAAGAACATAATAAATATCTGAATGGTTTAAACATTTTCTTCTGAACGGTTAACCATTATATTGAGTCTGAATGGTTAAAAATTGTTATCTGAATTGGTCAGACATTTATCTTTAAATGTTTAAACAATATAGTAGCTCTTAATGGTTTAAAACTATTACTAGTTCATCACTAACTAATTTAGACATCTTACTAGTTCAGCACTTAATGAAGACCTCTTACGTACTTACCATGTTGTCAAACAAGTGAACAACCCCTAACTTGAAAAATAAAAACTCAAATTCATAAAGTGACTTTAGGAAACAAATACATACATATATGTAACTAGCAAAGTGTCTCCTTCCATACTTTTGATCAATCATTTGGATCGACATGATAAAGTATCGTTGTCCATATTTTGATTAAGCCATTTGATCAACATGATAGACCCTTTGTCAAACTTCCGATGTATATGAGTTAACCTATTAGGCTATTAGTGGACTGATTGACATACACTCCCAAACAGCTTAAATCCGCCCAAGTTCAAACCTCCTTGGGAAGTTGGTTATAAATTAAAGCTCATCTGACAATCAAACTCAGCCATAGTTTCACATCCTTTTTTACTTGAGTTGGGTGTCAAACATCCATTTGATATGTTGATTTTGTGAGAATTTTGTGATCATACTTTTCTTAAATATGAAATTTTGCAAGCAAAAGGAGTGATAAATACCACTCTTTAAGATAATATAAATCATGAAAACAATACTGAGATGAGCCATTTTAATCACGGAAACAGGCGTAACACAATCAGTGAGTGTTTCTCTAAACGAAAAGAAATAATATCACCCATTAAGGCGTTCGACAGTAAGTTCCTACTGTTCTTATGAAAAAAATTCAATGGCAACAATTTGGTTTCAAATTGTAAAAGAATCTCAAATCAACTTATTTGGATTGATTTTAGATCACAAAATCACCTCATTTCGGGTCTGCAAAGAACGAGTTGATTGATGGCATAATCTCCGGAGACTTGTTGCGCACAAACTTCCTTACTGCATGCTCTGCATACCTTTCACCTTCCACAAAGTTATCCAACACACCAGCACTTCTTTTTTCCTTGGTCACTCTGCATTTTATATCAAATTACAAAAAGTAGCTTCAAATCCTATGAAGTGTATATGATAAAACTTTCAAGATCCATAACATACACACGCCACTCAATAAAAACTAGTATCACAGTTAGTGGCATCTACGAGCAACACTAAGTATGCAACAACAACAACAATTACTTACTGCTAAGTTCCTCCCAACACAGTTCCTTTTAATGGTTTAGATGTTGATAGAAATTACGGTTGTAACTGAATAATTGTCGATACACTCATTCATAAAAGAAGCGTCGTTTCAACTTAACTAATGAGATGGTTCGCCACCTATAAATAAAAGATCTATGGTCTAATTCTAGCATGCTTTATTAAGAGAGAACATGACCATCTTGTTTTCCTATTTGAATTATCCGATTGATTTTTCAAGAGCATTATTGAATTAATTCATTTTGACAATGATCTTTACATGAACCTTTCAGATACCCAAGCCCTTTTAACACAGAAAGAAGACTTCTCCTTAACCATTCTAGAACGCGTACCAAACTTGGCAGATTGACCCTAATCTCTCCTTAGTGGCTGCTGGCCCTAATGGGCCTTATAATGTGTGCTTGGGGCTAACTTTGCAAATACCTTAAGCACCTGATAAATAAAATACCTAGGTGCAGAACAGTGGACGTAGGTCACAATGACCAAACTCTTTAGAAACCTCGTGTTTGTTTAATGCTTTCATGTGATATTAAGAGGACCAAAAAGTTATAAAACTCTCAAATAATCTATAACTTCAATCATAAAATCATCTAATCATCTCGTTCTGCTTCAAACTTGAAATAGCATCTAATACCACAAAATCTGCCATACACAGACACCGAATTCTAACAGATGAATAATAAACAGTATAATCATATCAAATGTTCAAGTTAGCAACTTGCAGAAACAATACAAACCTGACTTCAGGGTTACCACTGATGTTTCGAATCAATTGCATTCCACAGATTCCAACAGCAACGCCAACAGCGGCAAACAAAGGATAAACCTATCATAATTCACAGATCTATCAGACTAGATCCCGAAAAATCAATCACGACAACAATCACTAACCCTAGATCATCATACACATTCAAAATCAAAACAAAAGGCACAAAACGGCAAAATATACAGATGAACAAATAATCAGCGAAATCTACAACATCAATCACCGTAACAATCAAATCAACAGCCTAGATCATCATACACATTAAAAATCAAATAACAAAGTGAAAATCCGGCAAAATTAGTGACGAAGAACACATAATAATCAAATTTTACGACATGTTGACATTAATCACAAAAATAGAGATGAAAAACAAAGAATCAACGAAATCAGCAACATCAATCGCAATCACAATAACAATCACTAGCTCTAGATCAACATACACACTCAAATCAAAACACAAAGTGAAAATCCACAAAAATAGAGATGATAAACAAATAATCATCGAAACCTGCAACATCAATCACAATAACAATCAACAGACCTAGATAACCATAACTCATTCAAAACCATATAACAAAGGAAAAATAATCATTAGCCCTAGCTCATCATACACATTCAAAATCAGAACATAAAGTGAAAATGCGCAAAACTAGATATGAAGAACAAATAAACATCAAAATCTACGACATCAATCACGATAACAATCACTAGCCTTAGATCCATCATACACATTCAATATCAAAACACAAAGTGCAAATGCGCAAAACTAGAAATGAAGAACAATGAATCAACAGAATTTACGAACCTCAGGCCTCAACCAACGGTTGAACGATGAAGACGCCATTGTTGAACCTTCAGTTGTTGTAGCAGGTTTGCAAGAGAAATTAGTCGCTGGGAATGAAGACGATGAAGACTGTATTTATAGCTTTATATAGACGCGGTTATGGTCATCAAATCGAGGCAGATGTTTATAATATACCCCTTGATGTTTGAAGTTTTGACAAATTGTTTCTTAAAGATACGAAGTTGTTATTATTAATTTATTAGCTGTTGAAACGTGAATGAAGTGCATCAACTTGTACAACTTGGATGATGGTTCTTAGAATATATTTTAAAATGTTATCATCATGTCAACTTTTATTAAAACCAATAGATTTCACAAAGATAATGAAAGAGGTCATACATACTACTTTTGAGAAACTATACTCTAGCAATATATACGAATAAGAGTTGCTATCATCATCGCTCCGACTTGATTTGAGCATTGGAGATTTCATGGAGCTTCAATCACATAAACCATCTAATGATTATTCTATGATTGTAGAGATGAACAATTACACCCAAACTGAAGGAGTCTCACTTCTTCATATGATACCCGTGAGGCTACTCGAAACTCGAAGGGAAGGATATTTGCGTTTTGAAAGATCAGTGTAACATCGAAAAGCAACGACTTGAAAACATATTCATACCCTTTAACTTACATATGATTTAGATAAAAATAAGCAAACTACATTCTTTCCCAGAAAATATAAACAAAGAATATCAAAGATATTACAAGTTAAAGATGCAAATTTATTTGAAAAAATGGGTCAAGTTTGATTGCTTTCATTTTTGTAGCATGCCACACACACCAAAACAATTCAAATCCATCCCAAGTTTGGTTCCAAATTGTAGCATGTCATTCACACCAATACCAACCCCAAAACTTATACTTACTATACATTCAACTTTGGAACAATAGCATACTTCCCCCCTCTAAACTTATTTAATTGCATATTTGCAAATTCAGATTGAAAGGGAAGATATACGATTGAACTTTTAAATCAGGTAAATATGCAATTAGGGAGAATTTGAAGAGGAATACACAAGGAATTTTAAGCCGAGTAAATATGCAATTAAGGTGGGTTTAGAGGGACCAGATACAATACAACCAACTTATAACCTTCAAAAGAGTTAAAGCAATGAAAGTTAGATTCGAACATGACACCTCTATTAGAGGATTCAATCTTTATTTACATTAATATTTTTCTTGTCTTTTTTCTACCATCTATATTCTGTCCTCTATTCATTTGTAGTATGCCACTTAGTAAAAAATGAATAAAAAGAAAGAAGCAAAGAGAAAATGTGAGAAATGGTAAATAAGCTCTTATACGGCCAAATAAATGTCAGATAACATGACTGTATTCAACATTAACAGTTGGTAGTAAGCTCTGTACAAAGCCTAGAATGCCCCTTTCATGGAGCAAGAGCTTACCTATTTCCTTGAGAGAGAAAAAAGTATGATAAAAGCCCTTCCTCCGCCTTATAAATAGGTCTGGAATTACAAGTTCGCCGACTAACGACGGAAAAAATTACAAAAAAAAAACCTCTATTTGGGGCATACATGTTACAGAACAGAAAAAAATAATACAGGAAAAGGATGAAGAGAAACCTCAGTTGTAAAATGAAATCTCGGAAAGCATATTTACACAATCGATGGCTTGTATTCCATTGTTTGTATGAATTTCGCATGGCATTTGTTCCTCGAGTAGCGCTTGTTCTGAGCATTAATATGCCAGCAAGATTCTACAGCATAAACAAGAAGTCATAATCTTTATTGGTGTCTGGAGAATGGAGAATAGCAACATTTGTGAAAATGCAGGGTTTCGTTATTTGGTAAGTTGTTATTTCAGACTATTACTCCCAGTGCAAGAAACTGAATACTTTATATAGGTTCATAAGATCACATAGGAGCTCTATAGAGTTAAGTACAAAAAAGTTGAAACAGAATATTTTTTAGAATTGGTTAAAAAGTCCGGGTCGAGTCTACAAAAATAATGAATACAAAAATTAGAAGGTTGGATGCATTAAACATAGATTTAGGATGGCTTTTAGCTCATTTGGCACAATCTCCTTATATAGCTAAAATTTAAATCGACTCATTTGAAACAGGGCAAACCAAATCAGCCCACTCATAAGTAAATGGGTCGAAACTGCCTCCTCTAGTTATTGGCATTAGATCATGTGGATCCGAGCGATTCTGTCCCCATTTAATAAAAAAGCCTGCTTTGACTCCATAAAAATTCCAGGTATTATTACATTTACAACATAGCACATGATGGGGCATTACTAAAAAACAATGAGAGGAACATTCTCCCAATCATACAAGCTACTATTGGTTGAAGGGAACAACGGACGTTAGGTTAAAATTCAGATATTGCCTCATGAGACAGATTATGAATTTCAATATAGTAACTGAACTGAAGAACAAAAGATTGTGTACCTTAAAGTTCCTGGAGAGATGGCATTGATACCTACTGTATAGAGGTTTCTAAGAATCTGTGAAACCGTTGTACTTTTCTCTGGGCATTGCTATATTGTGATGATCTACATCCGGTGATTCTTTGTCTTTTTCTTTTCTCACGGAACAAGCAATCTACTGTATCGAGGACGTAGGAGATCTGCCACCACTCAACTGATTAGAAATCAGATCAGATTTATCAACGTGTACAGCATGCTACAAAAATGTTTTCTATTGTAGACAATTACACAATATTTCACTCAACTACAGTTGAAAAAAAAGGGCTATCACAGTTTGAGAAAAAAGGATCAGATGTCAACCTGAACTGGCAGATTATAACAGATTACTATTAGCTATATAACATGCGAAATGTTACCATCAAAACTGTATGACACGACAATATTCAATTCGATAAGCAAACAGATCAAATCCCATTAGCAGATTGTAGTCTACCCAGCGAATAACCCAACCCATGCGTTTTGGAAGCTAGCATATAGGCATGTAGATTCTACTCTAGATTTCTTACCCTAAACAATTAGAGTATGGTGATGTCTATTTACACTAGATTTCTTGCCCCTAGCAATTAGGGATATAAAGTGGGCCTTGGCCCACTTAACATTTAGAGTACAGTGATGTCATAAATAGAAGAAGATATGCAGAATATCTACTGATTTGGTTAATTCAACTGTTCATAAATAGAAGTAAGGATGCAAAAATTTATTTGGTAAGGTTATTACTGGTTTCTAGAGTTTTGAGAGACGCTCGACATCTCGAGTTGACTAGCTACTTCGTTTTGAGAGGCGCACTATCTGGTGACTTATGGAGGCATAAAAAGTAGAAGAATCATGAAGAAATTTAAGATGAAGATCTACTATGAAGGAAAGGTTCTAAGCAATGGACAAGGTGTCTCTTGGAGAAGATAATGCTAAATTTCTGAAGAGCTGCAACTGTTTTAGAGGATTGTTTGGATTGAGGGGTTTCGGAATTAGAGATGTTTAATTGAGAGGATTCTCTATACCTGCCAAAATAGGTGGATATAGAAATTGATTCTCAATTCACTCTGCTATCAAGGTCGTAACCATAGTCGATTCTTGACTACGATCAAATGTCACCTTTCAGTACATACCTATGTTGTCAAAGGTGGGACTATGCCCTCGCCTTAGGCCTAGGCGCAGAGCGCAAAAAAAAAGCGCATAGAAAAAAAAATATTTAAAAACATTTATGCAATAGAAATTAATACCAAAACCAATACAAATACCAAACATTCAAAACCAACAACAAAATCAATACCAAAATGTAGCATATTAGGTAAATATAGATTAAATACGATTTGTTATATGAAATCCCTTAAAATCAGCTCTTGATCAATAAAAACTCACGAGAAAACAAATAAATAAATAAACCAATTTTTTCTCCACAGTCGTCACTTTTTTTCCAAATTACCCTAATCTAGGCGCACTACCTACGCTGGGCTTTTTTTTGTCGCCTAGGCACAAAAGCGCTCACTTTCGACAACGGAGGTACATACTGATATATACATAATATTTCCTAATTTGTAAATCAGTAGAATGCTTTATTATTGAGCAGTCTATACATGCTAAATAAATTGTTTGAGAAATGAGAAGTTCTATCTAAAATGAAAGGCAGAATGCAAAATTACCAGCAGTCAACTGACTAGAAAGCAGATAAACATGTCACGGGATGAAACATGTTGTCAGGTGATCATTTCTGCGAAACAAAATGTTAGCCAAACAGTGGAGCAACAGATTGGCTTGTTCCTAAAGCTGAGAAGAAGCAGCTAAGTTTACTACTTTTTTCTTACAGAAACAAATACAAATCAGCCAGCAAGAAATAAATAAATCCATAAACGAAAAACATCTCTTCAAGGAAATTATATGACTGTCAGATTATAAATGGATCACTGTAGGCACAATGGCTAATCCTCAAAAGGGTAAAATCCAGAATCATACCGCATGACTTTATTCTATTAAAAAAGCAAACAACTCAATTCCTATTAGCAAACCAGAATCCAAAACGATCCGAGACTGTATTTTGTGATCTGTAAGCTTTTATGAATATTTCTTAACATATCTGTCATCATGTTGCTACTTTAGATCCGAAGTTTACTGATACGCATACGTAGATAAAGGCGCCTTTGCTCAGGTATCACTTAGGCGCAAAAAGAGCGCACACCCGAGACAAGAAAAACCCAATAATAAAAATATAGAAATACTAAATAGCAGGCATAACTCCCCAAATATAACTAGCAACTAAAATCATCCATATAAGAAAATAAAATATAGCTACATATCTACTCAATTAAACACTAACCATGTAAATAAAGCCTGAAATAGAAAGAAAAACAAGAAAGCCCAAACAAATGATAAAAAAAGTCCAGGCAAATAAAAACAAAGCCCAGACAAATAAAAAAGGCCCAAAAACTAACTTTAATGTGGCATTGACTAAGCGAAAGAAAGGTAAAACGTCGCCTGTTGAAGAGAATAAGAGAAACAAATGTGAGTGTGAGGAAGAAAGAAGAGATGATTCATGAGCAGCATAAATTGGACTTCTGATCGCAAGTGATCCTAATGAAGAACTTCGTAATGTGTCTGTTTGAGGCACCTCACCTCGCATATGTGCCTAGAAGTTCGCGCTTGACTACATAGTTATACAAAACTTATGTCGAACGATACTGAACACCCAAGTCCAAAGTCAAAGGCTAGCCCAATAACCGTCAAATAAACTTAGAACCATGGTGCATTTTATTGGTAGCCCACAACTTAAGGCTTAAAAGGAGCTTACCTATCATGTGAAATAGGTTGTCATAACCTCCCCCTTTTTTTAAACTTTTCAGTCCTCACTCTTCTATCCGTGCTTTTCCTTCCTTAAGTTAATATACTTTATCGAACAGATATAAAACATGAGCACGACGTTTTTAACTGCGAATCAGAAAAACAAAATATTTGTAACTATCACGCGTAACACATTGACATATTTCTAAGTTTCTCAATCTTGATCTAAAGACCTTAGAGTTTTATGATTTTTTAAGGAAAAAACCTATAGATCTTGCCTAGGATCTCTGAAAGAATAAGCTCTTGCATAAGATCACGATCGTGCTTGACTTACATTACTGATATAGAAAACTACATATGAGCTAACTTCGTAGAAAATTTTAAATAAAAGGGAACTAACTAAATGGTCGAAAACAGTAAATTTCATTACGTCTTTGACGTCAACATTTGACAGCTTAAAATCTACATCCTTAATAGTTTAATTTAGCAATCCCTTTAAAACATATTAAATTACTACCACGATGTTTAAACTTTTAATGTTTCGTAAATTTGGCATACATAGTCTTTAAAATGAAATAAGATATATATGAAAAACACAATGACATTTAAGTAGAACCTTATGATCTTGAATCCATCTTGTGATCCCAAATTCCCACTCATACAAAAACAAAACGTTCTCAAGTAAGATTTGGATATTGGCAACCTTAGTTTTACCTCCTTATGTTTAATAATTTATAGCCTCGTATTGGTTTCACTTAGAAGTCCCGACTATAGAGATAACACTTTCTATGGTGGTTGTTTATAAATTGTTTTAGTGAATGCTTATTGTCACTTAAAATGGGCATGTATTTATAATTGTTTAAAAACCAGACCCCGGCTCTCAAATTAAAACTAAAAAAACCAACAGAACCCATTGCCTGGAGGGATTAACTGTTAGTCTGTTACAGACTTACACTATGACTATAAACCAATATAGCTCCACAATGTTTACATTGTTCTTCTACCATTTTTCTTATAATCCTTGTTCATTGTTTGTTAAATTTCAAAACTATTATGTTGTATCATGTATGAATAGTTTTACATAATATTGACTATTATACAACCGTCTCGACAGAAACAGAACAACATTTTAGTAGGTAGAAACAACCCACAAGTCCACTACTCTAATTTGTATTGTTAAACAGACAACCACAGATCCACACATTTACAAGTCTCTTAACCTCCTATTTATACTAAGAAACTTAACAAACTTGAAAAAATAGTGCGCAATCACAACTAGCCAGCTTATCTTATCCTATATTCTTCTATATCTTCTCTTTCAGTATTATTAATTCTCTTTAATTGATTTATCAAGATTAAATCATGAACAATATGGTTTTACAAAAAAATAATGAAATATGAAGGTGACTTCTTTAGTTTTCATAACTTCATAAGAATGCTTGGCTTGGCATGAAAGCAGACTAAGATCAGGGATACAGAAACCATATATAAGGAGAGAACAAGAATTCAAAACAAAATGTAAACACAATCCAATTTGGTATTTCATTAGACCTAACTGGTTTCTAGATTTCATTGCTCGCAATAGTCACTAGGCAGACACTATAAAGGGGTAACACTGCACTAATAGATGATCCAACACAAAAGTAATACAGCATCAACATGATCCATGCTAAATTCAAGCAAAGACAATGAACGAATTGGTTGTAGACTTGTGGCATAGTGCAACATTCAAATGGCTAAACTCATGTAACTTTTAAAAAAAGATATTAAGTTAAAGGCCCATATAGGCTAAACCAATACGAGGTTGACCAGGATCTGTCTCTAGCAAGAAATTTAAGGCATTCATCTATTTTGTGAGGATTTACACCATTAAAATTTACTTACTAAATCCTGTATTTAACTTCAGATAAAAAGGATCTCCAAAAGTACTATAATCTTACTAGGCAATAAGCCATGAAACAACTGAAGGTAGTATGGTACTATAAAGCCAAAGTAAATATGTTGCAAAGTTTCCCAAAAAAAACATGACTAAAGAAAAAGGCAACAAGAGAAGTAGATAGGGAATAACAACTTAACCACCCTAAATAGCAGTGACTCTGTTAGGTCATTTAATAGTTTTGTGCATACACATAAGACAAAATCTCAGTTTTGTGTCCAGAATAAGAATCATTTTTTTGAGGAGTTCAAGATGGGTGTGGTGAGGCAATCTTGATTCTGCAACAAATAGATAGAAGAAAGTTTTAAGGAAAAAGAGTGCAAACCAGAACAGAATGCCATATTCTGAAACAACAAATAAAGCAGCAGATGCACCTATGAATTTAATAAATGCATAATATATATGAATATACCATAATAAATAAAGTAATGCAAAATATAACAAGTACCTTTGACGAGCAGCAAGACATCTTATACTCCAAACCATTGATCACATTAACATCTTCCATGGCAGCAGACATGGCAGAAGATTCATCCATGTCGGAGAATTGGCGTTTATTTCTGCACATGGTTAAAGTTATCATTAGAATATAAAATTAATGTTTGCAGCCTGTCGAGCTCAAGAATGGTCATTTAGAAGTGTTATATCATATTTCATTATAAAGCTTCACTTGTCCGTAATTCTTGAGCCAGGGGGAGTGTTTTCACCTCCGCAACATAATGCCAGATTCCTTTTTTTCAGGCACAACTGAAAGAAAGTCATTGTGAAGATAAGCTGCAAATTTAGGATCCACAGAAACCGCAACTTCAGTCTTTTCATTCACATCATCCATAAGCTGGATGGTTAAACGACACGGTCCAGACAACTGCAGAGCATACAGCATTAAAATAAACCAATAATGCTTACAAGCCAAAAAAGAAAAAGAATTAACTGAGGAGAATGGCAAAAAGAGCTTACAAACTGGAATCTGTATATGTTTTCCTCATGAAGGAGATTATGTGCATTCTCATAGTAAACAGAATCAATAAACTTTTCAGGCTTTCGCAATCTTTCATACTCATATAGTTGAAGTAGTTTGTTGTCCACCTCATCATCGACAGCATTTTGAAGCTGCATACACAAAGATGTAGTCAGAACCTTTACACAAATCACATAAATGAATAAGTGAACTTGCATAATGCATATATACAGCTCAAACTAACAAAATATCAGATACGTACCAAAAATACAAGTTTCTTATGCACAAAGTACAATGTTCTTAAAGCATGTTTTGGGTATATGTGTTATGTTACAAATGGGATATATATAAAACTACTCCTTATGAATAAGCATAAGATCAATAGGTGGCTAGGTGCATGCCTGTTTTACGAGCTTGTAGATCAGTTTATCCAAAGTAAATAACACATAAGATTGATTTCCAAGAATGGCACGACAATCATCTTCAAATTTTGCATTGTCAGTAGACCCATCAAGCAGATTATATAAAGCACTCATAAATCTGCAAAGTACGATTATAGTGAGGAAAAGTATTTGTTGTAAGATCCGAAGTAAGATAAAAATGTGGAACTGAAGTACCTAGAATACAAATCAGGTGGGAGAATGTCCTTAGCAGCTCTCCACTTTGTTTCAGCAGAAATCGAACTAAGTTTAGCTGACAATAATCTGTCATACAATACCTGGCAGCATACAAGAATCAGAGTAAATAATACAATAAACTAAAGAATGAAACCAATAAAAGATACAGAAAAGTATTCTTACTTGGTGAAGCCTAAAAAGAATATAAAAGGAGTCGTTTCCAAAAAAGACGTTACAATTTTTTTTCCCACCCTCTTGCAATTGAGTAGACACATGTTTTGCCAATGGTTTTGCAGTAAGCAAAACATGATCAGAAGATAGCAATGACGTGGCATCTCCACCACCAAAGCTCGCATCTTCTATTCCCTCAGCCTCACCTTCACTTTCTGCTTTTCCATCAGCATAATCATGGTCTCCATCTTCTTCGTGTTCTTCCCTTGACACATTAGCAGCAGCAAACTCACTGCCTGACACATCATCGCTGTCCTCGTCATCGGCATCTAGATCAACCTCCATGCCATGCTTTGTTTTAGCATGTGACCCATTATTATCTCTATATGCAGTAAAATCACCCTCATTAAAATCGCAGTTTGGTGATAACTCTCCCTCTTCTTTCTCAAATTTAGCAAAATTTCCATTTGCCACTGTTGGTGGTTTTGAGATATCACCATACTGTAGAACAGAAAAGATATATTAGATATAAGATAAATCATGGGATAGGTGAAACAAGTGCCAAACGGATGAAGTCAAACCTGAGATGAAGGAGCTTCAGCAATGTTTGACTTGAGTTCATTGCCATCCACGCGAACATTATTTGGTTTAGAAAGAATGTTATCATTTACAAGACCAGCTATTGTTGTTTTATCCCCGACACACACGTTTTTACATCCATATGCTTTAGGGAAAGCACCTCCATTTACCAAAACGTCCTTGCTTGAATCTACTCTTTTTGGTGAAATATTATTATATCCATTGCATGATGGTCTTCCTTGCTTAATATTAAGGGCAACACTTTCACCTTCACTTTTGGCAGCACCACATGAAGGTGTCTCAACATCTTCAATATTATCAGAACTGTGGAGCCGAGAAGGAACACCAAGCATTGGCTCCAAGAATGTAGTCCAAAGTCTTAACACTTTATACACTTGTTCCTTGGTTGTGCAAATCTCCTCACAAGAATATCTGATAAGTTTAAACAGGTCTTCATGAATATCTTTGTCAGTAAACTCAAACTCAAGATTTGGCATAACAGAGTATTGATTTGCAGCGGCAATACTACTGAAAGAATCATCATCTTTCTGGCTCTTTTCCTTTATTTCTTTGATCTCAGCCACTAAGCCTAGACATACAGAAAACATGAAGAATTTAAATATAAAAGAGAGAAGAAACAGCAAACAGTACAATCAGTAAATACCAGACTTTCTTACATTTTGTGCTCAAATCCTTTGAATCTTGTTGCTTGAAATAGAAACTACGGTGATCAAGTGACTTGTAATGATTCTTTGCATAAACATCAGCCCAAACGTTGTCTAGATCTGATCGACATTTTGTCCATTCCTCTTGTTTCTGCTTCAGGCGAATTAATACAACAGGCAATGAAACAGATGGATTTTTACGCAGTGTGTCCACTGCCTCAAGACCATGATCACCATATAGACGTTCAATGCAACGTAAATTCAAAGCTACAAGTAATTATAACAAAACGTTATAGAATAAGAATAAAAATTCATATAATTGAATGACATGAATTCATAAAAAAATATAGAAAATATAATCACCGGTTAAGTGGTCTTCGATACGGATAGGACCCTCAGAATCAATCAAACAATCGCTAATGCGGTTTAGTAGCTCCTCAGCACGTTTAATAGTTGAACCCACAGACTCCAACAGCATGTCTAACTCAAACCTATAATGCATCATTAAGAAACTCAACTTGATATATATCTATATCCATTTTCTTGATATAAAACACTGTTAAAATGTTAAGTTACCTGTCATCTTCACATCTAAACAGACTCTCTTCATACTGGTTTTTACGCATATGTTTGAACGAGTAATCCTCACTACCAGAAGTCACAGATACCCAGAGATCATTCAGCACTTGAGTACCAAGCTCTGATCTTTGACTTACTGATGGAATCGGGTACTACAAAAGATAAATGACAGAATATACTCAGTAAACATGGAAGGAAGTTACTTGATCACAGTAAAAAAATCACATAATGGACTTACATCATCAGGAAGAAGTCTATAACTAGGAGTGCATCTCTGACAATTAGAGAGGTCAAGCTCTTGTATGGATTTTCCCCAATACTTCTCTTTATACCTGTCTTTCTCTTTACTGGCATCAACATCACGCTTATTCTCCCTTTCTTTATCCTCTGTTCTTGTTGACTTAGAAACATTCCATAAAGCTTCTGCATGAAAAATGTAGCATGGTGAGCATTTTCCATTCTAAGTGCACACTCATGTAAATTAAAATTAAAGAGGTGTGAAAAAAGAAGAAACAGAAAACAAGAAGCAAGACATACTTTTGTCCATAACACCAGCTAAGAACCCATCTGCAAAGAAGAGATATGATGAAAATGAGTTCTAAAAGGAGAAAAGAAGTATAAAAATGTATCTAAAAGTCACCTATATTCTCGCAACGTTCCAAAAATACACTGAACCCTTCCATAAGATCTGTGTGCTTCCCAAGTAAATCAGCAACCTGAAAAAAAATTTAAAAAATACATCAAATTTACAATCCAGTTCAAAAACCAAAACAGGAAAGGCTTCTTTTGGTGGAGCAAAATGTAATCCAAGTAATGAAAGAAAACACAAACAAATATACAAATGTATAGCACAAGCTGTGTAATATACCAAGCTCTGTAATTCCTTCCTTGTGATTATTTCTGTGCTATAGATATGAAGACATTTCAAAAAAGCTTGATAATCATCTGCATTGCGTAATCTGTTCTTCACATTCTCACAGAATGTGAACTCTTGGCTGTACAGACCTAAAATGACCAATACCATAATGTTAGAAAGCTTTAAAGAAGAAAATCTGAATCAATACAAGTTAAAGAAAATTTAACTATTTCGAATGTTAACAACAGATTCATCCACTCATAGGAGATAGAAAGCATGAAAAAGGGCTGGATCGAAGTTAGGATACTTTTTTTCTCATACATACTGACAAAAACACAAAGTTCATCCAATGGGTGTGCATAGTGGCTAAGTTCCACACCCCTTAACAAGATTTCAAACAACTTGCATAATCTTCACAACTTACAAACCAGTAAGGTAGTACCATAAAACTCAGGATCAATGAGAAACATATGACGACCCATAGAAAGAAAGCAAGGAGATGAATACTCAACCAAACGACTGAAAAGCATATTTACAAGCTCAACAACTACTCACTTCTTAGGGCATCTTTATCATCATATGGGGTCAAACCTGAATGTACTCCAAAATCCTCAACTTTTCGTGCAGATTTTCGTTTTTCAAGACGATCTCTGTTGCTATCAAGATCAGGGTCCTTGTGATCCTGATCGTTATTTCTCCTATCCCTGATCTCCTTTTCACCACGCTTCCTCTGCTCCTTATGCAGTTTCATTGTTTTATCATCCATATCAGGGCAGCCAGCACTTGGGTCCGGTTCAGCATTGATCCTGACTCTATGGCCTTGTTGCTGCTAATGCAAAAGATAATTAGTTGCCTCAAATGATAGAGCATTGTATAAAAAATACTGAAATCCATAAATTAGGCAAAATACCTTATCATGTTGTCCCGATCTAAGTGGAGCCACAACTGAGCTCCGTTCATCATAACGTTGATGGGAATGGCGTAAGGAAGCATGGTGTGCAGATGCAGCAGCTGAAGCATCTGGCAAAAACC
Source organism: Tagetes erecta (assembly GCA_030867185.1). NCBI lineage: Eukaryota > Viridiplantae > Streptophyta > Magnoliopsida > Asterales > Asteraceae > Tagetes > Tagetes erecta. The sequence goes on along the minus strand of CM061486.1, from coordinate 59,585,012 downwards.
TTGTGAACTGATCAAGAAGATCTGGATGATCATCGAAAAGTGAGGCAACCTGCACAGATCACAGGAAATGAAATCAAATATAATCTTATACCACTAAAAACAATTATATAAAAGTTTATATAAACTCACCTCACTATAGACTTCGTTGATACCCTTGTGGTCCTTTCTGTACATGTTCAAGATGTCCAAAAATGATTTGTAAACATGATCATTGTTTTGAAAGCGTTTCTGCAACCGGAGGGGTAGGATAATTATATTCAAAAAATCAAACTATCATTTCTTTGACCGAATAAAAAAATCAGCTCCACCTTTATTTTGTTTACAAAACTGATTGCCTCTTCAAACTCCACAGATTTCTTTGGTGGGGCCTCATCGCCCTCAATAACAGTTATTTCATAACCCTTGGGCAAGAAAGCGTTAAACCCAAAAATTAGATTATTGTGACCTTTAAACAGTTCTTTCACCCTTGCTATGACACCTGTAGTATCAATTCTGCATCAGAGAAGTTCTTAATTAGGTCAAACTGATGGCAATACGATCATCATTCTTCCAACAGAAAATAATTTACCTTTGAGATTTAAAATCTTTCATCACATCAAGAAACAACTCATATTTCTCACGTTGGTCTTGGAACATATCTTTTACCTCCTTCAAATATGCCAACGCATCCTTGGTTGTCAGTTTCTGAGCATTGGTGCCACCACCACCACTAGCACTGCCTCCACCAGCACCTTCTCCGCCTCCTACACCTGCCACTGCTCCTTCAGTTCCTTCAACACCTCTTCCTGGGTCTTGTGGATGGGCATATCTTCAATTCGAAAAGGTGAACATTTAATAGTATTCGATAATGTGGTATCACAAATAAGCAAAATAAGTTGCAACTTATGAAATACATATGCAAGCCCCCTCTTATAAGGAAAGTTTTGGTAACTAAAATCATTAAATTTGCATAATGCCAAGTGATGTTTTACCCGGTGTAGATTTTGAATTTTGATAGATTTCCTTGCATGTCCCAATGGAAGAGTAAACCCAACTATAAATAGTACTAAAATCATGGATATTTATATTTTTTTTACTTTTGACTTTATCCATATGAATATCTAATAATCACAGTTCTATCATATCAAACTTCAAAATCGACACAGCCCTAAAATGCAAGAATTTAAACCTAATCAGTCTGCAAAACTTACAACAACCGTGTTAACCTAAAAATTTAAAATAAAGAAACATAACAAAGCCATATAATGATCAAAGGTATATATGATTTTCAACACCAATTCATTTAAATCACACATTTTTAATTTGCAAAAACAAAAAGCACGTCAACTAAATCAAACAAATCCAAATCTAAACCCTAAAAAAACTAAGCAGATTCAAACTCACAAACAATCAACGATATAAAAAAATCCTGATACAAAAAACACACATACAAACACACATGATCAGAGCGCAAACAAGCACCTAAAACTACAAAATTAAACCAATCAAAAACAAAAACTTACGATTCTCCACGTGATAAACCAAACGACCTCTTAAATTGAGAGCTGCCATAAACATCATCTCGTATGCGTTTCATCTCTGCAAAACAACAAGTTTTAGTCGTTTGACGAAGATTACAAAAAAAACTAACAACATAAAGACCAAATCTGCTTGATAAACCATGAATGACGAAAAAAACAAACCTGTGAAGTAACGAGAACAAATCGGGGCAGATCTAAACGCAGAGCAAAATCGAAGCAGTGGATCGAAGTTTTTGAACGGATGATTACTTGTGTAGCAAAATCGAATGAAGAGAAAATTATAGCATAAAAGAGGTGAAGAAATTTTTGTAATTGTGCGAGTGATGGTGATGATATCATGTGATTGATATGATAATCTGAATTACGTGAAATGAGAAATGGTGATTGTAATCGTTTTCGTTTTCGAGTTTCGGCACGAAGCAAATATGCAATGAGAAGTTACATATGTCATGGGCTTTGTGTTTCAAAAACAATCGTTTTTCTTTGTGTATTTTGGGGCTTTTTTTAAATCTATGGGGTCTATGGACAAGGGTTTTCAGAGAGAGCGGTGTGATGTGACGATAAGTCTTGATAACTAGTGGGGTGTACCTATGCAATGTCATGGGGTTTTTTTATGTGTATGTACGTAAGTGATAAAGCTTGTTTAAAGAGTTTAATTGTGAAAAAATTGAAAGTAAATATGACCATCTTGTAAAAAAAACATATGAAAGGTAGTGAATAAAGAGATATACATAACTATAATGAGGCAATGGAAGTGTGAAATAAAAATGTGGTGTGTGAAGTTGAAGTTGAAGTTTGAAGCTATTAAAAATGGAGTCTTAACTATAAAAACATGAATTTATCATATATTGGATTACTCGTATTTTTATTTATAAAAATTATGATTTGATCAAAATCTTCTGTTTCCTTTAAAATTTTATATTTAGCGAAATATCAGTTTCAGTCTAATAGTTTATTTATTACACTAACAATCCAATAGTTTCAGAAAGAATTAACTTCAATCCAAAACACTAACGTCTTAGTACTATAATACCCCTAATGTTTACAAGTTAACAAAAAATATATCAACCACCACCAACCATTATCATCTAACCATCATCATCATCAGTCCAAGGCTGAGAATTTCTAACCCGACCTGAACCTAACCTGAAAATCGTGGGTTTGGGTTTACATTGAATGGGTGTGGGTCAGTTTCGGGTTGAACCTGCTGACCTGATTTCAAAAATAGGTCAGGTTCGGGTCAACCCACTGGGTTCACGGGTTGACCTGATTTTTTATATAAATATAAAATTTAGGGTATATTATGTAAATATACATGTAGTTTAGGGTGTTTTACGTTAAAATTATAACAATATTGAATATCTTATATGATTATACGTACATTTGGGTGGCAATTCCCGATTTTTCATAAGCTAGCTCTCGTTTAAAGAACACATTTTTTGGTAATTTTGATTTTTTTTTAACTTTTGGAGAATGTATTTTGTGATAATTCAGGTCAAATGGGTCGGGTTCGGGTCAACCTGCTAAAAATCAGGTCGGGTTCGGGTTTAAGTAATGTCTAAATTTTCAAGTTCAGGTCAGGTTTGGGTTTGTATAAATTTTTCAGGTTCGGGTCGGGTTCGACCCACCAACTTGATAACCTGACCCATTGAGCACCCACCACCACCACTACCAACATCACCAAGGTCCTCAACCCATCTCTCATATTCCAATAACACCAACTCTCTTTCACCGTATCAAAAACTCTCTCTCTTTAAAATACACCACCACCACTATCAACATCACCAAGGTCCTTCAACCCATCTCTCATATTCCAATAACACCAACTCTCTTTTATAGTATCTAAAACTCTCTCTCTCTCTCTCTTTAAAATAAAGGACAACTATTTATCCCTCTTAACCGCTGCATGTAACCACGTTCTCTAGCCAACATTAATTTGCTCCCGATTGTCTACCTGTCAGCCCCTTTTGTAGCCGGGAAAATGTCATAGAAATATAACCAAGTTTACTCACTGTTCTAATTAAATACCTTAAACTTTTTTTGTCTCCCTAAAGTCACTAAAGTTTCATAAGTGTTCCAATAGTATGTAATATTTTTACAAATGTTTGAATTTTTAAAAATTGAGTTGGGCATATGAAACATACATGAATGATAATTATAAAAACGTGAAGTTTTTGTCCAATCAATTTGAATCGAGATCTAAAAGTGAAGACTATGAATTTGCAACTTAATAACAAAGTTCTAAATTTATTGAGTTTAAGTCAAATTGAACAAAAATAATCACAAAATAGTGCCCAAAGTTTATACATATTTCATTTGCCCAACTCAATTTTTAAAAATTCAAATAATCGTAAAATTAGTACATAGGATTGGAACACTTAATGAAACTTCAGTGACATTAAGATACAAATAAAGTTTCAGGTATTTAATTGGAACAGTTGGCAAACTTGGTTACATTTTTACAAAGTTACCCCTTTGTAGCCACACCAAATGAAATGTTAACTTTACTAAGTAGTATATTTATTCTTTTTGTTTATCTAAATAGGTTTTCAAATACTAAAAATAAACGTTAAATTTACTTGGGGTCTGTTTGGTATGGTGTAATGGAATGGACGAGGGAATGAAATGAATGAAGGAAAGGAATGGACAAAGGAATGAAATATATAATTCCATTCCATTATCCTGTTTGGTTACCGTATAGAAATAAAATGAATCAATACTTATTGTTGTTTTATAGGCAGAAAAAAACACATAAAAGAAATATAAATCTCTAAAAACGACAAAAATAACTAGTCATGATTATGGCCTTATGGGCCGGGTCCTGGCTCAAACCATGGAATGGCTCCTGGTTCGATACACGGGTTAATACATGAGTCAGGTCATGGATCGACACATGGGTCGGGTCATGGTTCGAGTCACGGTTCGAGAAATGGGTTAGGACATTGGTCGGTTTATGGGTCGGGTTATGAGTCAGTTCACGGATCTGGTCATAAGTCGGTTAGGACATTGGTCGATTCATGGGTCGGGTCATGACTCAGTTCACGGATCTGGTCATAAGTCGGTTAGCACATTGGTCGGTTTATGGGTCGGGTCATGATATGAGACATAGGTCAAGTCATGAGCCGAATCATTGTTTGGGTCATGGTTCAAGGCGTGGATCGACATGGGTCGAGTCACGAGTCAGTAGATGGCTCGGGTCGTGAGTCGATTCATGGGTTGGGTCATGGTTCGAACCATGAGTCAGGACATGATCGGTTCATGGGGTCTTGGGTCGGGTCAAGATTTAGGGCATGAGTCAATTCATGGTTCTTGTCATGACTTAAAAAAATATTTCATTCCTTAAAGGAATGAAAAAAAACATGGGTAATGGATGGAATGAAAATGAGGCATTTTTCATTCTTTGGTAATGATCCATTCCATTCCATTGACTAACCAAACATACTTAGGTAGTGTTTGGTATGAAGGAATGAGAGATGAAATGGAATGGTCAATTACGAGGGAATGAAAAAAAACGTGTTTGGTTGCTCAATGGAATGGAATGAACCATTGCGAAGGAATGAAAAAACCCTCCTTTTCATTCCATCCATCCCCCTTGTTTTTTTTAACCCTAAACCCTAAACCCTCAAGGAATGAAATAATTTTTTAATTCATGACAAGAACCATGACCCGACCCATGACCCAAACCTTGACCCGACACACAAGTACCCATGAACCGACCTATGTCCTAACCCACTGCTTGAACCATGACCCAACCCATGAACCGAACCAGGGTCTAACCCATGAACTGACTCATGACCCGAGCCATCAATTGACCCGTGACCTGACCCATGTCGATCCATGCCCTGAACCATGACCCTAACCATAAATCCGACTCATGGCCTGCCTAACCCGTGTCTCGTACCATGACCGACCCATGTCCCGATCCAAGACCTAACACATGAACCAATCCATGAACCAACTAATGACTTGGTCCACGAACTTACTCATGACCCGACCCATGAACCGAACCATGAACCGACCAATGTGGCGACCAATTCCTCGAACCGTGACTAGAACCATGGCCCGACCCATGTCTTGATCCATGTCCTAATTGATGTACTTATCCATGTATCGAACCATGCGCCGATTCATGACCCGAACCAAGACCCGACCCATAACCATGACAAGATATTTTTGTTACTTTTAGAGATGTGTATTTTTTTCGTTTTTTTCCTTCCTACCAAACAACAAGTACTGATTCATTTCATTCTTGTAAGGTAACCAAACATGATAATGGAATGGAATAGTCCATTTCATTCCTTTGTCTATTCCTTTCCATCTTTCATTCCATTCCCTCGTCCATTCTATTACCCCATACCAAACAGACCCTTATTTTCATTCACCCGTAATGGTTCATTTCATTCCACCTCTCATTCCCACATACCAAACACTATCTTGGTGTATTTATTTTATTACAAGGACGTGATGTTTTTTTACTTAGAACATACCATTGGGCGCGCTTATTTCTACCTATGTTCCCGAGCAACTGTTTAATCTTTTAGTTATACGAACCCACAACAGCTTATTTATACCTACATTACAGTTACAAGGAGACTACATCACTTCCTGGTTCCTTCACATCAACTACATCATAAGTTTTAGCCACCACCACTAGTCCGCTACTTTATACTTTATAAAGAGTGTGATCACCATTCACCATACACCCTACGGTTGTTTATAGTTTCTTAACTGTGTTGCAAATGGATCGCCGACGGAAAATGACAAGAAGGCATATCCATCCATACAAACAATGTAAAGCCAGTTTCGGCCGGAAAAATATATGCACAAACTCACTGCACATATTTTAAATACAACTGTTTATAGTCAGATTGACTAAAAATAATCATGCACTGCCAAGGAATGTAGAGAGCATTGCAGAATGATTTAAGTACTGTCACTACGCCTAAATGGTGATCCCCATAAAAGGTGATAGAAAAAGCCGGTTCTAAAACCAAAAGTGACGACCCAAACCGAAAAAATGGGTTGGCATGAAAGTGTTTCAACTCCTACATACAGTTTGTGACATGCTCTGATCAATCTGGCTTGAAACCGATTTACTTAGAATCAATGGCGGAACATGTAACAATTTTTAGGGATGGGGAGGGGGAGATGAATTGATCAGACCTGGCCAAAAAACTATAAAAAATTGATCACTTCCCTCTCCCAAGACCTGTTCCTAACGCAAACCAGCTCCACCAAGAAGTGGTTTTGGAACCTGAATCAAACCTAAAAAAACCTGGTTTTTACATCTCATAATAATTCTTCAGAATAATCAAACATTAATGGCACACAATGAATGAATGACAACAAACTAAGTTGAAATGTGGTCAAAATTCATAAATATTGATACAATGATGCAAAAAGTTGAACAAAGAGTTACGTCGGTTTTGATAATAACCTCAAAAGCAATGCTTACACATCTCCTGCATGTTTCCCTCATGACTCTTGGGAGGAGGAAGCTTGTTTAACTCTTCGCTGATGGACATCCCAGTTGTAGACCCGAGCAATCGTAACCTAATTTACAAAGTAATTGGCAAAAAATGAACCAATATACTAAAGAAAAAATGAACCAATATACTAAAGAATACAATCCAAGTAATTGGCAATCGTAATGGTGTGCCTACAGAGTGCCAAGGGTTCAAGTCCCAATGCGGACAAATTGGTGTAGATTATTGCGGGTGTGTGAGTTTGTCATTCAAAAATGTACTTTTTTTAAAAGTTATTAAAGAGATAAAAAGATCTTTATTTTACAAAGAAATTAGTAGCAAAATCACTAAGAAAGCGTGTGTGCGTGAGCATGTGTAAGTATATAAATTAAACCGGCTTGAAGTAGAGACTGCAAATAAAAAAATTCTGAAAGCAAAACCTGAGTGGTGTTAACTTGATCTCTTAAGAACTGTAGATCAGCAACTAGTACTTCTAAACTGGCTTTTGCATTTTCCAAGTTGTTCTGCAGCAGAGTAGTCGCCTGCGTGTTTTCATGTTCAAAAGTGGTATCTTTCACTAAATGTAAATGAAATGTTATATAATAGAGGTGGAAAACTTGACCCATGTTCCTAAATATGGTTCGAATCTGGTTAAATTCATCACCAACAGGTCTAATTTAAAAAAGAAGGCCAGCTGTAGTTGAAAGGTATAGCTTTTGTGATTATTCGCTTAGAAATATTTAGGGACCAAATCCTTAATTTTCCCAAACCACAATAACCATCGGCGTAATTTACTCAAATATTCAACTAAACAACGAAAAGTGGTGTGGGTCAACCCTGCCGGCCTGTTTTGACCCATTGCACATTTTGCTACCTCTACAGGTTAACCTAGAGGAACTATTCAGAAACATAATATGCACCTCTTCACATGAATATTCTAGCATTACATTTGCTCCCAACCATAAGCACACAGAATCTGCATTTTTTATTTGGGCACGGGCGTAGATTCCTTCAGACACTTCAAAATCTGTAAGCAATGCCTGTAATGGAAAAGCAGGTCACATAATAATTATATAAATACAGAAGTATATTGCAATATGTAGGTTATCCCCAAAAGAATATAAAACAAAAAACAATAAATAAAAGAAGTTATTCATGCATATGAGGATTTGGAGTTTACAGAAAAAGGATACTAGGTGCATTTATATATGTGAGTATGTGTATGTGTAAACATATAAAACAAAAAACAATAAAAACGAAGTCATCTCACAATTCATACATTTATCGTGTAAAGACGAATACATACACAAATAAAAATCTTATCACACTTTGGCTTGCACATGTTAGTTTAACCTATCAGAAAAAAATGACACACGCATGCGCTGCCTCATTTGTTCTCTTTCAAACCCATCAAATGTAAGTTTCTATGACATTTTCCCTTTTATTTTTAGCTTTTATTTCTAACATTGCAAAAAAATGACACAAGCATGCGCTCCCTCATTTTCCCTTTTAAGTAGCAATTTAGCATTCACAAGTCACGAATTGAATTTATATTAAATTATTGATCAAAAGGATGTGTGCCCTGTGTACATTCGTAAACACCATTAGTAGACTGTGAAATTCATCAATTAATCTCTTAATGGGTCCACCTCCATTCATATTCACTATTTCATGACTGCAAATTGTACGATGTATCCAATCCAACAATCTAATCTATTCACGCTTACTTTGAAAATGTGACCTCAAATAATCCTGCCTTCTTAAGGTAAAAAAGGACATGTTTGTTCAACAGTATTTGTGGGCACATCCCTTTAGGCATGACGTGGACCCAGTTAGTAAATTGCATTGTATACTCAGCGACACTTACCACCAAGTATTATATAGTTTTCTCCCTCACCTTACAAACTTGGTTTTAAAAAAAGAATCAGGCCCTCCAAGGCGCTCACGAAAGCCGAGGCTCGAGGGGTGAGCTTCACTTACATACCAGCCTTTTAATTAACTAAACCAGATGTACATGAAGTGTCACCTCAAGGCCCTAAAGCATTTTGCCAATCACATGGTCCCTCACGTGTGCTTTTTAAACCCAAACTTACAGATCCAACATATAAAAAACAAGATCCTCTTCATTAGTCAAAACAAAACCAAGCTTTTATAGTATAAGGACTAAATCATAGATTCTCAAGCATAAAAAATCTTATCTCAAAAAAATTAACTATAAAAACGAAATCACATCAAGAGGAAGAAAAAAAGATAAATCATAGTACAATAACTAACCTCGTCACTGTTCTTGGCTTGTAAAGTCGCAACAACATCTAGGCACTTCTCGATATCTGGAATCTTCGCCTGGTAGGCAAAAAGAAATGGGATGTAAATCTTTAGGTTTAAATAGAAGAGGAAATGAAATACTAATGTGTCAAATCTACGTTTTTCAATATGGAATCAAGCATAGTTGCAAATTTTCCTTTTGGTGTCATTATCATAGATACACCATAGGTTCATTAAGATGTGAATTTCAAAGCTAAATTGCTTTAAGTTTGTAACCCATTACCTGCCTTTTGGTATATCACCTCAAATGCCATTCACACACGTTATCTAAAAATATATAGAAATTGATAGCTATTAAACCCCACGTTCAACACCACTTTCTTTTTGGCATGAAGTTTTCATTTTAATTACCATGTCGTTTTATTTATAATTTTCCGTGTAATTTATTTACTTGTACTTTTAATTGTTAGTAGTTCAGGTGGGTTTATTTCTCTTTCTTTAAAGCGTCGGTTAGCTTAGAGCAACTATATGTACGAATGTTTAATCAATGAAAGGAGTTATGTGCTTTTGAGTATGAGAAGTTTCTCTATGTTTAATTTGTCTCAATGGATTTGGAGTTGAATTAATTTCTTCCATTGCTAGTTCAAGAATAGCAAACTTGAATGGTGTTCTTTGGATCTAAATTAGGCTTGAGTGGTGTAACTGTATCTCAATTTTAGTTTAGAATTTGCTCAACGTTTGATTCGGGTGGTGTTTCTGTATCTCAAATTATCATTGCATGTCCGTTTTTGTTTTGAATTCCAATTTTTATCCGTTACGAATCTGATTGCTTTCATTTGGTATCAGAGCCGAAGCGTTCCTTTTCGACTCAATCTTCTTCAAGTATCCTATTTGAATTTATTCTTATTCTACTTCAAAAAAATATATGGGAAAGATGGTTTATAAAAACAAATCCATGGAGCAGCAAATTAGGGAGTTGCGGATTCAAATGTATGTTCTAAAGCGTGGGATTTTGGGACGGGCAGGTTTAAGTTCCGAGCTATGAAGTCAAGAGGAGAGCTTCCTAAATGTTTCTTCAATTATCATGCACTGCTAAAGGGTTATGCAACATCAAAACATTCAACCACGCTTTTGTTCCTGTCCTTGTTAAAACATAGTAACGACCCGAAACGGTATTTTAGAAGAATGTTGTGACAAGTCTAAAGGAATGGAGGATCATCTAAAGCTTGAAGCAAACTTAGAAAACCAAAGTTTAAACTCTATTTACTCTGATTATGATTCACTTACAAGTGAAATTTTTGCTGAAGGAGCAAGGAATCAAATTTCAAAGAGAAGAAAATGAGGTCGTGGAAACCTTGGAACCTCGATACGATGACAATGGGACTTATTCCCGATGAAAATGAGTGTTTGTTTGTGCAAGGAATTCTTGGAACCTCGATACGATGACGATGCGATTATTGGTCAAGAAAATGAATCTACCTCTGAGAGTTTAAATTCAACAAAAGGTCCATCAAAAGAATTGGAAGTCAATGAAGATGAAACATGGGCACTCACCAAAGAAGAACATGTAGTTAATGTCAGTCTAGTGTCTATACTTCCCAGCAATCTTAAAAGTGAAGATGGAGAGGACGAGTAAGGGAGGTTACATTCAAAAAAATCAAGTTCTCTAAATGGAGGACATGTTATCAGTTTCCATGTGACTAACTTATTCATTCAAGTAAGACACCACCAAATGAGGATTCTGATCAGGTAACGGTCTCAGCTCAAGTCATGCACCAACGGATACTCACCAAAAATACCTCTTGAGCCGCCTCCAATGCCATAGAAGTTTGAGGACAAACTTCTCTCAAGCGGGAGAGGATGATAGCCATTAAACCCCACGTTCAACACCACTTTCTTTTTGGCATGCAGTTTTTATTTTAATTTTCTATATCTTTTTATTTATAACATTTATTGTGCTTTATTTACTTGTACTTTCAGTTGTTAGAGTAGTTCAAGTGGGTTTATTTTTCCTTCTTTAAAACGTGGGTTAGCTTAGAGCAAACTATATGTACGAATGTTTAATCAATGAAAGGAGTAAGTGTGTTTTTGAGAATGAGAAGTTTCTCTTTGTTTAATTTGTCTCAATGGATTTTGAGTTGAATTAAGCTTGAGTGGTGAGATTGTATCTCAATTCCGGTTTAGAATTTGCTCAATGTTGATTCGGGTGGTGTTTCTGTATCTCGAATTATCGTTGCCTATCCGCTTTTGTTTTGAATTCCAATTTTTATCCTTTACGAATCTGATGGCTATCAGAAGCAATCAACCAGGAACTAACAAGAGCCTTTCATATTAATTTCAATCATCAGGTCAAGAAAGAATAGTTTGAACCGGATCAACATGATATATCAGTTATCAATTAGGGCTGGCATATCGTGTCAGACACGACACGATAAGACACGAACACGATAAGGTCAAACACGAACACGACACAATAACTTATCGTGTCATTTTTTCCAAACACGAACACGATAAAAAGCAGGTTACACGATAAGACACGATATGACACGATAAAAATTCATTTTTAAAAAAATTAACATTTTCGAAAAAATTCATAAATTTTAAATAATTTAAATATGATTTAATATGATAATTCTTAAGACCCAAAACAACAAAATTACATAAATATAGTATTTAATCATAATAATACTTGATAAACGAATATGAAAAAAAGATTAAAACTCTATATAAGCTCATCTCCACCTCCATTCTCCACTAACATTTCATATAAATAAATATTAACAGGTGACCTATCGTGTTAACAGATCTTTAACCTGTTAAGACACGATAATTAACGTGTCTTTATCGTGTTAACCTGTTAATGACACGGCACCTGTTAAGGTCAAACACGAAACCTGTTAATTCCGTGTCGTTTCGTGTCGTGTTATCGTGTCCGTGTCAGAAATTGCCAGCCCTATTATCAATACATTACCAAAAGGATATTTTCTTAATAAATATATTTCTCTTCTTATTGTGTCGTAACTAATATATGTTCACTTTAGTGCATAATTTATTCAATATAGATACTACCTGAAGATCTCTCTGCTGAGCAAGAAGTTTCATCTCAACCACTTTGTATTGTTGAATCCTGCACAAACAAAAAGGTCATAAACCAATAACCATATAATACCACACCCAGTAAAATCCCATCCATAAAAAACAAGGAATTAACAATGCAAAGAAATACAATGAAGTGAAAAAATGTAGATGTTAAATAGTCAAAGAATTTTGTTGCCTCACTAGCTAAATTCATAATACCAGACACAAATTTAGATGACAATAAGACAATACTTCGAAATAGTCCCTTATGAAGCATATGTGAGCTAGTGGAGGTCTTTAGCATAAATATCTCGAGTCCCCCCCCCCCCCACCTGATTATTAATACAATTCGATGAAAATATAACTGTTGGCAAAGTAAAATTTCACAGATCATCTAACCAACCATGTGAGTGTTTTCAAAATTTCAAATCTAGAGTACAATATGTAGTATCAAATATAAAGGATTGATATCACATAAGCTCTCAAATAACATTTCTCATCTTATTGTTACCCTCGTTGCCAGACCCTACCAATAGCTCTGCTACTACGAGTGAGTGAGATTATACTTATTGTTATAGGATACATTTCTGTACTAGAATTAAAAGAGACTTTGGAATATGATATTTCTGCTATAAAGTTAACTCAGCTTCACATAAATCTATTTTCTAAATTAGTAAAAAGTTAAGAACAAAAACCACACATAAACCCTAGCACAACAGCTACTGATCTGATATGTTTCAGAAGACGATTATAGATCGCGGCATAGTTGAAGTGATACCTTTCTTGTAGGAAGGAGAGAGTAGAGTTAACATCAAGACCTAATTGATTCAAATAAGCTTCCACATCTTTTACAAATGAAGCCGCCGGTATCCCCCGCCGTTCCGCCACCGCTTCACTACCGGATTGAGGCGGCGATGATGGTTGAGCCATTGTAGTCTCTAGGCTTGCTTGATTCAAATTAACACACAAAAAATAGAGGCTGAATAGAGAGATTAGACCAGTTTTAATAAAAACATTGCAAGTAAATAAACAAAAAACTTAATAGGAAAACTTGGGTACCCTCTAAGACCTTGTTTGAGGGTCTAAATTCGAATCACGAGCCCAGTCGGTTTTCATCCCCTTAGGTGTTACGTTATGTAGTTTTGCTAAGAAGCGTTCCGGTGTACTTTAACCGGAACCGGATCTTGTGTACCAGAACCATCGGATACACATGGGTTCCGGTTCCTCAAAGTAAATGGAACTAGGCCTAGAATTGAACCGGAACCGCCGGTAACGGTTCCACCTAACCCGGTCAAAACTCAAACCTAGATACTATCCGGAATTGAAAAAACCTGGTCAAATACCCGATCATATTTGAAACCGGACTGGACCCTGCCCGGTTCTTGACTTTGTTAACCAAAACCGGACCCGTTTCTTAAAAAAACACGTCACAACTACTGTCAAATAGTAGTGGCGGTATGATTTGCCGGGAACGCCCAAGACAATTTCTAAAGACATCGTAGCCCCGGTTAAAACAAGATAGTCTAATTAAAGTGAGCTAAATCAATAAAAGTGACATATAAATTATAATAAACAAAACTTAAAATTATGATAAAAATAAGTATGGTAGAAATCCATATTCAGAATTTTGTAAGAATATCATGTGTTGGTGTGAATGTGTCATACTTAAAAAAACTTAAAACACTTTGAAGCTTTGGAGATTTTCTTCGATAACTTTTACAATACTACGATAATGTTTTGAAAGAAAAATTGCATTAAAACACAAAAAGTCATTTTGAATGAAAATTGCACTAAAGTATAAAGGTATATTTAAAATTTTATAAAATATCATATTTAAAAAGTAATAAAAATATGTACTTGCTAACCATTAGACATGACTAAAATTAACCACAAAATGAATATGTTACACAACATGTCCAAAAAAAAGTTCCAAACAAACGCTCTTACATTGGCCTAAACTCAAGACCACAAACAATAAGCCCGGACATAGAGGCTTCATAGCTAATCAACTTCAAATTCACATGAACACACTCATTTTCAAGTTGATCCAAGTTAAACTTCCATACATTAACTTCATCCCATCCATCCTTCCTTTGTTTTGGAACCTTAGTTATATCATGTATGTTCCATGGGCTTGGTGATCGAAAATAAACAATTTCGGCGCCTTTATTTTTGTAGAGTAGATTCCATACTTCAACTGGACCATGTAGCTCTTGACATTTTTCTGAAAGCTTGAATACTAGGTAACACGAATATTCTGTATCTGGTGATAAAAGAACACTTGTCAATCACAGGGGGCACTTAGAAAATAATTTTCCCGCTCAAATTTTTTTATAACGTTTGTATTAAGTTGAAGATTTACATACCATAAGTAAATTAACTCTTAATTAATTTAAATTTAACAAGGTAATCAAATGAATTTTTTTTCCAAAAATATGTTATGATTTTAAATTAATTGTTTTGAAAATATAAAAATCATATTAACTTTTAATTTTCATTTACCTACTTAATTATTATTTTTCCATAATGTATTTCAGTTGAACAATTTGCATTAAGTTGTTCTAAAAATTTTCAACATTGAAAAATATGATGTTATTGATCAATGCATTTACATTGCTAAACCAAAGTATTGACAAGATCCTCGTCAAATATAAACATGTTTCTTGTGGTAAATTTCTTATGTTTTTACCCGTGTAACACACGGGCATTAAACTAGTAATAAATAAACGAAGGTATAAACGAGTCACGTGGTAAATTTAGATGTGTCACGAAAATAAATTGATAAATATAAAGACTTAAGAGTTTAAATGATAAGTATACTCAAAGTTAAGGTGATCATGTTGTAATTTGATGATATATATATATATATATATATATATATATATATATATATATATATATATATATATAGATATATATATATATGGTAGGGTTCAATTGAGAACTCATTTTAAGTTGAGAACTAGAGAACTACCAAAAATACAAGAGATGGAATTTTAAAGAGGAAGGGTAAAATTGGAACTTTAAATATATAAATCTTTAAACATTTCTATCTTTTGCATACGTTAATATTATTTTAAAAAAATTGCACCATTAGATCAAAAATTTCATTATCTTTCATTTGAGTATATATAACGTCATAAAAAATATTTTTTTTCTCGTTTTTTTAAATTTCATACTACATATATGTAGTATTGCGATATTGTATTTGATTATATTTTTCTTTAAACGTTACTAACTTTTTCATACGTTATTTACATTAAACAATTTTAAAAATCACATTTTGGTTTTTTTGATACTACATATATGTAGTATCAATGTACTTGATGTATTTATTAAGTGGACAAATGACTCAAGAGTCTAATAATTATTTAAAGTAGGGGTGAGCATGAAACCGAAAAAACCGATCCGAAACCGAAAAAACTGAAAACCCAAACCCAAAAAACCGAACCCAAATAGAAACCGTGGGTTTTGGGTTTAATTTATAAAAAAACCGAACTTTTGGGTTGGGTTTGGGTTTTGTTAAAAAACCGATCCGTAAAAACCGAACCGACCCAATAATGTTTATGTATATGCTAAATTTCATATATGTAAGACCCATGACCTATGTTATGTAAAAGCCTATATTGTAATACATTATTATATGATCATATTACATTTTATCTATGATTTATTGGTGGTTTTTTGTCGAAGCAAAATGACATTCAAAATTTTGTTTATGGTTATTGTTTCCTGAGTAAATATTTTTTTGAAATGTGGTTGATGTTTAATGTTTAAGCTTATGGATGCATAAATTTAAACTTTAGTATTATAACATGTTTTCATGAATCATTAAGAGTTATGTTTATAACTTGTATTTAGTACTAAAAAACAATAAATTTAAAGCCAAGTTGAAAAAACCGAAAAAACCGAACCCAAACCCAAACCCAGTCCGCAAACCCAAAACCCAAAACCGAAAAACCCAAAACCCATGGGTTTTAAAAACACAAAAACCGACTTTTTGGATTTGGGTTCGGATTGAGTCAAAAACCGACCCAAACCGACCCATGCACACCCCTAATTTAAAGTGTACATATGATCTCAAATAACCAATAACAAAGTTCATAAGATTTCATATTAAAAAACTTACGGCAAATGAAAAGAAAACCAATACTTATACTATGTCTAAACATAAAGATAATAATAAACTAATAAACCAATGATAAATATCATAAAAAAGTAAAAAAAAAACTTGAAATTCAAACTATAAGATAACAATGCATGAACATTGCATATACTGCATATATGTAGTACTTGAATACTACATATATGTAGTATACGATACTGCATATATGCAATACTATAAAATTTAAAAGGGATAGTGAATATGGTGATGTTATGCACCTAAGTTACCCGTAAAACCATTAAAATTACGTAGCTTTGATAAATTAACTTAAATTTTTTTATTAGAAAACTTAACTCATTGATCTTTATTCAATGTTAATGGACGACTCAGTCTTCTCCTCTTAGATCATAATTTTTCTCTTTCTCATTTACTCAATAATCGTCATTCATTTTAGTAAATTATTATCCGCTCTTTAAAAATCGATCGTAACTCAATTTGGCTTCTCAATTCCAACTAACAAATTAATATAACATGACTCATATAATTGGTATTATGATATGCGCATGCTGCACATATTCATGCCACATCACATAACATGAACCAAGTTATTGCTAGCAATGTCAATACGAACATATGAGAAAATCCAAATTTGGAATTGAGGCATGATGATTTTTTTTGTGATAACGTCATCAAAATCAATGTCATTGAACTTTTGATATTTTATCAAAGTATGTAGTTTTGATGGTTTCTTGGGTAATTTAGGTTCATAACAACACCGTATTCATTTCCCCAATTTAAAAACATACGGTATCGTATATTACATATATGCAGTATCGAAAGTTAAAAAAACGAGAAAAAATTATTTTTTTATAACGTTATTTATACTCAAATGAAAGATAATGAAAATCTTGATCTAATGGTGCAAAAAAAATTTAAAAAGCTTAACGTATGCAAAAGATAGAAATGTTTAAAGATTTACATATTTAAAGTTCCAATTTTACCCCTCCTTTAAAAATTCCATCCATACCTTTTTTTTAGTTCTCTAGTTCTCAACTTAATATGGAGTTCTCTCTTGATCCCTCCCCTATATATATATATATATATATATATAGGGTAGGGTTCAAGAGAGAACTCATTTTAAGTTGAGAACTAGAGAACTACCAAAAAGACAAGGGATGGAATTTTAAATAAGAGGGGTAAAATTGGAACTTTAAATATAAAAATCTTAAAATAATTCTATCTTTTGCATACGTTAATATTATTTAAAAAAATTTGCACCATTAGATCAAGAATTTCTTTATCTTTCATTTGAGTATAAATAACGTTATAAAAAATATTTTTTTTCTCGTTTTTTTAATTTCCATACTGCATATATGTAATATTGCGAATTTGTATTTGATTATATTTTTCTTTAAATGTTACTAACTTTTCCATACCTTATTTATATTAAAAAAATTTAAAAATAAAATTTTCGTTTTTTCGATACTACATATATGTAGTATCACTGTACTTGATGCATTTTTTGAAGCGGCCAAATAGCTCGAGAGTTTAATAATTATTTAAAGTGTACATACGATCTCAAATGACCACTAACAAAGTTCATAATATTCCATATAAAAAAACTTATTACAAATGAAAACAAAACCAATACTTATACTATGTCTAAACATAAAGATAATAATATACTAATAAATTAAAGATAAATATAATAACAAAATAAAATAAACCTGAAATTCAAACTATAAGATAACAATGCATCAGTATTGCATATACTACATATATGTAGTAGTATGATACTACATATATGTAGTATACGATACTACACATATGCAATACTATAAACTTTAAAAGAGGATAGTCAATACGGTGATGTTATGCACATAAGTTACACGTAAAACCATTAAAACTACCTAGTTTAGATAAAATAAGTTAAATTATTTTTTATTAGAAAACTAACTCAATGATCTTTATTCTATTTAATGGACGAACCGGTCTTCTCCACTTAGATCATAATTTTCTCTTTCCCATTTACTCAATAATCGTCATTCATTTTAATAAAAAATTACTTGTCCTTTAAAATTCGATTGTACACCAATTTGGATTTTCAATTCCAACAAACAGATTAACATAACATGACTCTTATAATTGGTATTGTGATATGCTCATGCTGCACATATTCATACCACATCATATAACGTGGACCAAGTATTTGCTAGCAATGTAAATACGATCATATGAGAAAAATCCAAATTTAGAATTAAGGCATGACGGTGTTGTTTTTTGTTATGGTATCATCGAAATCAATATCAGGGAACTTTTGTTATTTTATCAAAGTATGTAGTTTTGATGGTTTGTCATGTAATTTAGATGCATAACAACACCATATTCACTTTTCCCAATTTAAAAACATATAATATCGTATACTACATATATGAAGTATTGAAATTAAAAAGACGAAAAATTTTTATTTTTTTATAACGTTATTTATACTCAAATGAAAGATACTGAAATTCTTGATCTAATGGTGCGAAAAAAAATTTAAAAACTTAACGTATGCAAAAGATAGAAATGTTTAAAGATTTATATACTTAAAGTTTCAAATTTGCCCCTCCACTTTAAAATTTCATCCCTTGTCTTTTGAGAGTTCTCTAGTTCTCAACTTAATATTGAGTTCTCTCTTGATCCCTCCCCTATATATATATATATATATATATATATATATATATATATATATATATATATATATAGGGGAAGGATCAAATGAGAACTCCATATTAAGTTGAGAACTAGAGAACTCCCAAAAGACAAGGGATGGAATTTTAAAGTGGAGGGGCAAATTAGGAACTTTAAATATATAAATCTTTAAACATTTCTATCTTTTGCATACGTTAAGTTTTTAAATATTTTTTCGCACCATTGGATCAAGAATTTTAGTATCTTTCATTTGAGTATAAATAACGTTATAAAAAAATAAAAATTTCTTGTTTTTTTAATTTCAATACTTCATATATGTAGTATACGATATTATATGTTTTTAAATTGGGGAAAGTGAATATGGTGTTGTTATGCATCTAAATTACATGACAAACTATCAAAACTACGTACTTTGATAAAATAACAAAAGTTCCCTTATATTGATTTCGATGATACCATAACAAAAAACAACATCGTCATGCCTTAATTCTAAATTTGGATTTTTCTCATATGATCGTATTCACATTGCTAGCAAATACTTGGTCCACGTTATGTGATGTGGTATGAATATGTGCAGCATGAGCATATCACAACACCAATTATAAGAGTCATGTTATGTTAATCTGTTTGTTGGAATTGGAAAGCCAAATTGGTGTACAATCAAATTTTAAAGGACAAGTAATTTTTTATTAAAATGAATGACGATTATTGAGTAAATGGGAAAGAGAAAATTATGATCTAAGTGGAGAAGACCGGTTCGTCCATTAAATATAATAAAGATCAATGAGTTAGTTTTCTAATAAAAAATAATTTAACTTATTTT
Organism: Tagetes erecta; assembly: GCA_030867185.1. NCBI lineage: Eukaryota > Viridiplantae > Streptophyta > Magnoliopsida > Asterales > Asteraceae > Tagetes > Tagetes erecta. The sequence goes on along the minus strand of CM061486.1, from coordinate 59,565,062 downwards.
ATGAAAACTAGGTAGTTTTAATGGTTTTATGTGTAACTTATGTGCATAACATCATCGTATTGACTATCCTCTTTTAAAGTTTATAGTATTGCATATATGTAGTATCGTATACTACATATATGTAGTATCGTATACTACATATATGTAGTATCATACTACTACATATATGTAGTATATGCAATATTGATGCATTGTTATCTTATAGTTTAAATTTCAGGTTTATTTTATTTTGTTATTATAGTTATCTTTAACTTATTAGCTTATTATTATCTTTATGTTTAGACATAGTATATATAAGTATTGGTTTTGTTTTCATTTGTAATAAGTTTTTTTATATGGAATATTATGAACTTTGTTACTGGTCATTTGAGATCGTATGTACACTTTAAATAATTATTAAACTCCCGAGCTATTTGGCCGCTTCAAAAAATGCATCAAGTACAGTGATACTACATATATGTAGTATCGAAAAAACGAAAATGTGATTTTTAAAGTTTTTAATATAAATAAGGTATGGAAAAGTTAGTAACGTTTAAAGAAAAATATAATCAAGTACAAATTCGCAATATTACATATATGCAGTATGGAAATTTAAAAAACGAGAAAAAAAATATTTTTATAACGTTATTTATACTCAAATGAAAGATAAAGAAATTCTTGATCTAATGGTGCAATTTTTTTTAAATAATATTAACGTATGCAAAAGATAGAAATATTTTAAGATTTTTATATTTAAAGTTCCAATTTTACCCCTCCTATTTAAAATTCCATCTCTTGTCTTTTTGGTAGTTCTCTAGTTCTCAACTTAAAATGAGTTCTCTCTTGAACCCTACCCTATATATATATATATATATATATATATAGGGGACATGTATTTTGTAAACCAACCCTTAAAATGTTAACCATTAAACCAATTATAGGCCACAAGTTATTTTTTGATTACTTTAATATGTGGACCATATTCATTGTTGTGTTTTTATTTTATTTTATTACTAAACATGTGGACAAGAATAATGCAAGGGTAAACAAGTAATTTTACATATTAGTTTTCTCTCTCTTTTTTTCCATCTTTTTCTTTTTTCTTTGATTAAAAGTAAAACAAAAACTTTTTATCTTTATACATTTTACTCTTTAATCAAAAAAACTTTACATGAAAAAAACCTAAAAAAATTTAAATGCTATTTTCTTCATTCTTCGATGTTCACATTATAATCTGGGTTGTTCAACGTGTTCTGAAAAAAGAAGAAGAATTAACATAGATTACACATGTGTATATTTAAAAATCAATGTATGTATAACTTTTTATACACAGTCTACAACTACGTAAAAGAAGATACACATGTGTATAACCAAAATACATATTTGTTATTGCAAGGAAACAAAAATCCAAGAAACACAAATTTAACTAGGTTAACACATTTGTTTATTCTCTTTACACAAATTTAACTAGGTTAACACATTTGTTATGAAAAAACTACTTTAGGTACAACTTTGTATCTCTTGTCTTAAATAGCTTCTCTTGATTCTCCATTGTTCGTGTCACAAATCTGGATCGTTCAACATGTTCTGAAAAAGAAACAAGATAAACATGAATTAAAAACTATATAACAAGGTTAACACATGTGTTTTCAATTTACACATGTGTTTAAACTTAGTTTACGCATGTGTATATTCAACAACAAATTTATGTACAAATTTTTATGCATTTGGTACAACCATTCAAAAGCAAAAACAAAAAGTAGCACATGTGTACAACTCAGTTACACATTTGTTTTTTAGTCTATCAACAAAATGAACATTAAAAATGACATATCATAAATAATGTATGAGAATCTGTACATTTAACCATTTAGTTATATGTGTTAGTGAACGAGTTAGTAAATCTAACACATGTGTATTTTGGTGCATTTGAATAACCACATAAATATATCAATTGTTTATACAGTTAGAAAAAATACCAGTAAAAAGTGTAGTTTACACATATATATAGTTAGATACAACTGTTTATACACTTAATATACAAAAGCAAAAACAAAGAGTAACACATGTGTACAACTCAATTACACATATATATATATTCAAGGACCAATTTAGATACAACTATTTATACACTTAGTATAACTCAAAAGCAAAAATAAAGAGTAACACATATATACAAAACATTGTTACACATGTGTATATTGAAAAACTATTTTACATACACCTTGTTTTTTCATTATTTTATTTGCAACAACCTTTAACTTAGAAAACAAAAAGAAATTCCTGTAGATTTTTAGTATATTTCGATTTGGTCAGTGGGATATTTGGATGCATTTTCAAAATACTTGCAATAGACTTTCAAGAAACAAAATTAGAAAATAAGTTTCACCATGATGATTGAAGTTGTAGATGCTTATGTATTTACTTATTTACATCTATTTATAAACAAAAGTGGACAAAAGGGAGAAAACAAACATAAGAACATCAAAAACCAAATTAAAATACAGCTAGACATGTGTATCACAAAGTAAACAAAGAGAAATCGAACCCTTGTCACCACTTCCAGAACGTACAACACAACCAATCCAGCCAAAACACCAATCATTCATATATCTAAAATAAAACTTTAATATATATATAAACTAATAAACCCAAAAACAGAAAATAAAAAAACAAAAAACAAACAACCAACTCCACTTATGATGCAAACACTACACAGCAAGAGCCACGTATACAACACTCAAAGTACTGTTCAAATCCTTCTCTTTATTAATATAAAAAATAAATAAAAGGGGAATATGCCAATCTTCACTTACAATCCTCAACAAATATTTCATACTAAAAAAATAAAAAAAACGTTTCCAGATCTAGAAAAATATTGTTACAAACAAATTAAAAGTAAGATAATCAAATTGAATGAAATTATGAAGAAACATACCTCTTGGATCAGTGAAGTATACAATTTGTCTTTTGTATTTCTACAAACTTGAAAACAAGCAAACATATACATCGGAGTAAAAACATCTCCGTTTTCCAAATCCTAAGCTAAATCTTGAAATCGAAATCGATTGAACATGGGTGGATGATATTGTTGAAGTTTTCGGTTTTACGACGTGAATTTGTTTATAAACATCTTCGTTTTTCAAATCATAAGCATGTGAGAATGAAGGTTATATATATATATTTGACTATTTGAGTCACTGTTTTTTTTGTGTTCACATAAGCTTGCAAGATTTATATATATTTATTTTTTCAAATGGTTTGAATTTTGGAAAAGCCCACCAAAATCTAATGGAGGGATTTCAAAATTTTACAACAGATTCTAGTTTATAAAAAATACTAAAAGTACAAAAGTACAAAAAGGTGACATAAATGTTAAATGACTTATTTGCCCTTGAAAAAAAAATTAAATCATAAAAGATGAAAATAAATAAGTGGCTGAGATTTGGTTTTTTGGTTAACATTATAAGGGTTGGTTTACATTTGACATTGATTCTATATATATATATATATATATATATATATATATAGGGGAGGGATCAAGAGAGAACTCCATATTAAGTTGAGAACTAGAGAACTAGGGTATATTTGTCATTTTATCATTCTATTCATTCCAAACCAATTTCTCAACAAATAAATGAAAATCTCGTGAGATATTTTCCAAAATATCTCTGATCATAGAACCTTATTCATTCTCATCAAATAATTCTTCATCTATCATCATCATCAAACGATTCTTCATCATCAATCTCTTTTCTAGTTCACGATCCTTCATCATCATTCACAAGTCATTGATTATAAGAACAAAACTGAAAAGCAATACCTCATGACGTTAATTCAAGGTCTTTCTTTGTTTTTTCAATCCTTCAATCGCGAAATTGTATATACTGATTTCTAATTGACTTATGTTGTATTGATGTTGATATTGATTCTTCTAAGAGATCTACAACTATCGGTGTTGCGAACAATGCTAATAAAACCATCGATCATCCTTCTAGTACAATATTTGATGCAAAATTGTTGAAAGAACAAAATTCAGTGGATCCGAATACTGAAACGAGTTCATCTTCATCATTCGACGTTCCTTCTTTGCAATTCGTTGGTGTAGATGAAGAAGGTAAAGTCTGATTATTTATACTACATATATGTTATATAGATCTAGATATATAATATGACTGAAATTGAGAATATTACATATATATAGTATGACTGATTTGTAAAATGAACAAGGTAAATCGTATTGTGTGTACTACACATATGTTATATAGATCTGTATGATGAATACAACTGCAATTGAGAGTATTATATATATGTAGTATGATTGAACTGTACAAGTAACAAAGTAAAATCTTATTGTGGATGTTACATATATGTAATATAGCTGAAGGAACTATACAACTGTGATGATGTCATAGTTTATATTAATGATGTTTATACATGTGTGAAATAGTAGTATCTTTCATCTGCTAAGTGTCTGTTTTATTATGTAATGTAAATGTTATTGTTTTTAACAATTTATATAGATAGTGTGTAAATGTTTAAATTTATTGTCATTTTTCCTTAATGACGTAGGTATTTCTAGTAGAATTTTCCTATAAACAATAAACAACCTATTGGAAGTTTGTTGTGTATATGTGCTGACTATATACATGTTTTGGGAATGTTTTTTGATAAATGGCAAGATGTTGTCAATATGTATCAGGCGTATGCTGGCCAATCTGGTTTAAGATGCGATACAAACAGACTTTCTGTACTTGCAAAGCAACTTAGGAAAATTAAGTATGATATATTTGTAGAAGTTCCATCCAATCCAGATTATAACAGTACATTTGTTGTTATAGGTTTGTTTACAAATTTCTACTGATATATTTGTAGAAGTCCCATCCAATCCAAATTATAACAGTCAGTGTTACATATATGTAGTTCTGGTTTTATTATGACATTACAGTATTATATATTTGCAGTGTTTTTATAAATTTTGCATTTGTGTTTTTGCTAGCTGACTTGCTTGGAAATCACATTTTATGGATGTTTCATATGATTCACTTCAAGATATAAAGAATAAAGGTTGTGGGATTGCACCAAAGATCATTGGTCCAGATGAAAAGGCTATTAAGAATGCTAAAAAGGGAAAAAGAAATTTAAGGTTATGCGGTAAATGTAAGAAATATGTGGATCATGATTCGCGTAATTACGAGAAGATAAAACGTCTTGATGTTGGTGCTAATGGTATTGATCCTGGTCCTTTGGTTGCTTGTGCTAATGGTGTTGATCATGGTCCTTCAGCTACTGGTCCTTAGGCTACTGGTCCTATGACTTTCTTTATGATTCATGAACTTCGTATATGTCTTTTAATATCATTTGTTTTAGAATATCATTTCAAAGTTTTCATTTTAATTTGATCAGACAATATCATTTTCAGATGTTATATGTACTTTCATTTCAAGAAATAATATACTTCTAAGTATTTATCCCAATTAGTATCCATATGTTATGTGTGCATTTATGCAGTATTACTTGTTACATATATGCAATATAACTAGTTACACATGTGACATCTGCCCCAAAACCGAACCCGAATGCCCGACTCGGACCCGAAGTCGTTTATCTCTTATATATGTACTCATAATCATTGTTCTAAAATGTAACGTTCATTATGACCAATAATAAATACATCGGACTCAACGTCACGAAATATCTATGTGTACTAAATAAACACTATTTCTATTACACAAATCTCAAGAAATATATATATATATATATATATATATATATATATATAGTGTATAAAAGTAATCACATAAAAATTGTTAAACGAAAACGCTCTTAAGCCTCGAAATAGCCTCGTAACGGCTTAAACGTACCCAAAACTATAAAAACGTCACGTATAAAATTGTTACGTTTCACTTTGGTCAAGTTAGTTAGTTAGTTAAAAGATATATATAATTAACTTTGGGCCAAAACTGCCAATTTACAAACTATTATTAAACTTATAACTACTAACTTAAAACAACTAAAACATAAAGGACTAACTATGTAAATAATAAAATTACACAACCTACCCAGCCCCCGTCCCTCACCCCCGTGTTTCCGGCGACTTTTCTGGTCGCCGCCGGCAGCGCTCCGGCGAGCATTAAAATCGTACTTTGAAGCAATTTTAATCGAAATAAAACCCGGAAAACCATTCCTCGTGTCAAACTCGATCCCATAACCTCTTTTAATTTGGTTTTAACTTTAAATCCAGCCGGTTTAATCCAATTCCAAATCTCACGGTTTCTTGAAAACCCAATTCACAAAAATTGTCCGTTTCCAATCAAACTGAGTTAATACAAAACAACCATTTACATAATTCTAGTTAGTGAACAGCAGTTAATTGAGTTTAATTGCGAAATTAATCGCACATTGATCCCGTATACGTTCAACACAAACTCAAACGGCTTCGTCCGTTTCAAAACCAAACTAAACTAATTCAATGCTAGTAAAACACTCCCAATCGATTGTTCTAACCCACTGTAATGTCAATTGCAACCAAAAATCACAAGAACCCATATTCGATTCTATTCTTGTTCATATCCTGCAACTTCCTGTTTCATCATCAATTCGCCTCTTTTTGCTGCAATTGATCAATTGGCTGTACTCGCCATACCATCTCGAAGATACCTGGGGATTGAATTGATTTTTAACAGCCTCTAGATAATATTTTAATCCTTCAACAGCCGCGTCATGTTCTTCGCCTCCATCGTTTCATTTTGTTATCAATCAAGTAAGTTCTTTATGTCAAAACACTCGTGATTCAATGAGGATCAAAAGCCCTATGTTTGATCTGTGTTTGAGAATCAGGTTATATCGAATTTGGTGGATCCATGATTCTAGGGTTCATTGTATAAATGGGTTTTTCTTTATAAAAGAATAAAACATTTAAAAATCGAGTTTATTAACAAAAATGTATTCTGGCCTAGTGGTGGGATCGTTGTTTGTGCTCAGTTTGGTCGTGGGTTCGAAACCCATTGCCTTCATTTCTTTATTTTATATTTTATCATTTTTAACATTAAACCTTGTAGTTTTCTAATAATCCAAATGACACCTTTTAAGTTATATATATATTTTTAGGGGTTAAAAACTTATAATTTCAAAGGTATACATATATATAAATAATGGTTCATGGTTATGAGTATTTATACATTTCAAATATAAAAACTAAACGGATTCGTATAAAATATATGGAAAACGAAAAATACTACAACGTTTCGTGTAAAACCCCAAATTGGATTTTAAAACCCTAAATTGGAGTTGAAACCCTAAATCCCCAAATTGGATTTTAAAACCCTAAATTAGATTTGAAACCCTATTTCCCAAATTGTATTTTCAAAACCCTAAATTCCCAATTTGTGATTTAAAGCCCTAAATCCCAAATCTGAAACCCTAGATCTCGGACTTTTGATTCTTGTTACTATTGTTTCGTTTCTAAGTTAGGGTTTTTCCCAATAAATTAGGTGGTACTAATGTTTGGGCAACCCTCGGTGCTTTTTAGCTGCGTTTCTAACGGTTCGATTGTAATTACTTTTCAAGGTGAGTAAACTCACTCCCCTTTTTTCATTTTACTATTTTGGGGCTGAAATATGTCTTTTACTATATTGCGTTTTCTATTCGTTTTCTAAAAGAGATCATACAAATATGTTAATCTAGTTCGCGGCTTGATGCAATCTTATGTGTTAGTTAAAAGTAGTTTTATTGCTTTGTAATCCCACCGGTACAATGTTAGCGCTAATGGTTTGACAAACCCACCTGCTTGTACAACATCGATAGGTGATTTAAACCCGGCCTTTCTAATTCCATGTTTACTATGTCGAGATGCTATGTTGCTATACTATGTTGCTATGCTATGATGCTATACTATGCCATGTCCCTAAATTGCTAAATGATGACTTATATATCGAGACGGTAAACGACGGTTATTAAAAGTTATCATTATTTATTACATGAGTGGTTCTCATGACAAATGGCTAAACGAGATACTATGGTTTCTATTGTGGTTGGTGTGCTATTCTATTCTAGGGGTCTTGGTAGGGTGATATTACGAAATTACTATACATGTGGGATTGCGCAGCATATCTTGTTGATCTCGGATTTCAATACTATTACTATTCAATTTGGGTTTTACTCACTAGCTTTAAATAGCTAACTTTATTTTCACATATTTCAGGTGATGCTTATGATTATTTTGCTGCTTTTGCCAAGACATAGGATTGCCTTGGACCTAGTTTAATTAATAAGGACGATTGCATTTACTGTTTCGGTTTTATTACTTTTGTCGTATCCATTTAAGACTGATGTTCTAAACTTACTATATCATTATTAAACGTAATAAATAAATACCATGTGCTTTGTTTACTATGGATATCCAATTCCAATGACAGCCCGGTGTTTCCGCCGCCGGGCGGGGTGTCACACACATATGCAGTATGACATGTTACACATATGCAGTATTCCATGAATCCATGTTACACATGCAACATGAGATGTTACATATACGCAACATGCTATCCTTAACATATGATTCTTAACAAACTAATCCAGTTACACATATTTAAATATTAACTTAAGCATAAAACCATCATAATATTTTGTCTGCACATATTCAAACACATATCCTAAAGGAAACACCATAAAACCATCATAATATTCATGTCTACACGTACTTAACAAAACTGTACACAAATTCTAGTTTGCAACACCATAAAACCATCCCTTTGGTATATTTTATCAACTTAATTCTTTCCCTTGTTTTCTTCATTCACCTCCTTTTCGTTCGACATGCTTTCTTCATTTGTCATCCCCGCATGCTTACTTTCTTCTATCGACTTGGTTTCTTTATTCACCATTTCTTCATACTTCCTTTCTCTAGTCACCACTATTTCCTTATGCGTTTCTTCATTCACCACCTCTTCAATCTTCTTTTATCCATGCACCACTGCTTATTTTTTCCGATACAAAATGGTTTCGCAGGATTACTATCTACAACCATTGATAATATTTTTCCGAATCTCATGCTTCTAACCACATTCCTTTGTTTCTTTGATAGTGTCTGACGTTCCAGATTAAGTTGACGAGGTGTTGTATGTGATCTTAAGCCAAACTAATTGACTTTCCTTTTTGCCTTTAGACCTTTCTTCCTCTTCTTTTTTCATCTACTAATTTTAAGAAAAAAAGTCAAATAATAGCTAGTATAACATATGCGGTAACATTAGTAAATACATTTAGTTATAAAAATTTAAATACCTTGAAGGCTATCATCAGAATCTTGATCTTTTTCTGTTTCTTCACTTTATTCTTTTGTTAGCTTGTACTGTTTTTGTTTTTGAAGTCTTTTACACGTTCTTTTAATACCAGAATCTCTAATGGTAGGTCATTAATTTATGAATCATTTTGATCCTTTTTACTGTCAAAAATTATACTCACACTACTAGATATATGAAGTAACTTTACTACATATATGAAGTAACATTACTACATATATGTAGTATCATTACTACATATATGTAGTATCTAAAATAGATGTATACATCAAACATACCTTTAGTATCGGAGTCTAGTTTTGGTTTTTCATCATTTTCGTGTTTTCTTTCTTTTGTTTTTTTTCCAAAATTCCTTTTCAGCTCATTATCTGTTTTCACAACACATTGTCATGAGGTTAACTTAACTTGAAGCATAGTGCACTACTAAGAAATGTAACTTACCAAATTCTTCATCCTCGTTTGCTTCTCTTTTTTCTGGTTTTCTTTACTACTATATTGATTGTCTTTTACTTGATGATTGAAAAAAAAAAACTTTTAATTTCTTCACAACCATCTTTTCTTTGTTTTGACCAATTGATGCAGCATCAGATCCTACACAGATGCAATATGTATGTAAACACTTGCAGAACAACAATAACATGTTTTATTAAACTACACATATACATTATAAATAAACAGATCAACAAGAAAAAAACACCAACATTTCCATCTTTAATACACATACGCAGTGCAAATAAACACATGAATAATAACATCAATATCACCATCTGTTAAGATACTACACATGAATACACTTGATGAAGAACATTAAAATTAACATCTACTTATATAGTGTCATACATCATGAGTACCATCAAAATTAACATATACTTAGCTACTATAAATATGCAGTAGACAGAAACACTTGAATAACAACATTTCTATCTTTTAGTATACTACACATATGCGGTTCATATAAACACTTGAAACAATTGGGATGGACCACATCGGCATCAACATCTATTAATATATTACTCATAGGTTGTACAATTAAAGACTTAACAACAACATCAACATTAATATCTATTCACATGCAGTTCACATAAACACGTGAACTATTGGAATGAATAACATCAGCATCTATTAACATATTACTCAAAAGAAGTAGACATAAACACTTTAACAACAACATCAACTTTTTCATCTATTCACATACTACACATATGCAGTTCACATAAAAAATCGACAACATTTCTCAAAACCTAAAGTTAAGGTAGTGTTTCAAACCTTGGAAATTTGTGAGACTAGATCTTTGTGCTACGGTTCATTGCGCATAAAATGTATCAGTCACATACATTTTCAGACACATATTTTTGACCTAAATTTTCAAACTAGATATGTGTAATATAGTTTTTTACCTACTTCCTCTTCCATCACCGATTGAACTGGTTCGTTTTGCATCATCTTCTGTTAACATACGCAGTACACATAAACACCTAAATTTATTGGAATGAACAACATCACCATCTATTAACATACTACAACTTTTAGTAGACTTCACAAACTTATTTGAATGAACAACATCAACATCACCATCTATTAACATACTACAACTTTTAGTAGACTACACAAAATTATTTGAGTGAACAACATCAACATCACCTTCTATTAATATACTACAACTTTTATTAGACTACACATATGCAGTACACATAAACACCTAAAATCATTAGAAAGAACAACATCAGCATCACCATCTAATAACGTACTACAACTTTAATAGACTACACATATGCAGTAACATAAACACCTAAACTTACTGGAATGAACAACATTAGCATCACCATCTATTAACATGCTACACATATGTAGTAGAAATAAACACTTTAAGAACAACATCAACATTAACATCTATTTAGATACTACACATATGCAGTAAGCCATTAAGCATAAACAACCCATTACGTTTTTCCAAACCTATAATTACTGTACGTTTTTTAAACCTAATAATTTATGAGACTAAATATGTGTAATACATCTCACCGCTCATAAATTTTATGGAAACATATGAATTTTTCAGATGATTGTTTAAAACCTAGCAATTTGTTTTCAAAACCTAGAAATTTGTAATACATCTCATTGCGCTTAAAATGTATGAAAACACATTGATATTCAGACGATTATTTACCTACTTGTTCTTCATGCAATGATTGTTTACTTCCTTCATTTTCCACCAACGATTGTTTACTTGCTTCTTCCAACAATGATCGTTGATCCGTTTCTTCTTCTATTAAGTAGCATAAACGTTTTTCTCTTGAGATCTGCTGAAATTTAAACCCTAGATTTTGTTATGGTGCAAAGTAGAAGTGAAGACGATGAATGAACTAGAGAGAAGATGAATGAGCTAACGAGAAAATGAAGGGACGAGAAAATGATATGTTGCAGATGAGTAAATGAAAGAAATATGTATTCCAAATATACCATTTTCATTAAAATCTCCACCTTTTTGTTTTAAATCTCCATCTTTAAATCTCAGCCCTTAATCATCCTAGATCTATGGTTAAAAATTAGTTCTCAAGTTCTCAACTTAAAATGAGTTCTCTCTTGAACCCTCCCATATATATATATATATATATATATATATATATATATATATATATATATATATATATATATATATATATATAGAGAGAGAGAGAGAGAGAGAGAGAGAGAGGAGAGTTATCCTACATAGTGTTGAAAATCTAAGAAGGCTAAGAAGGATTTATGACCTTTAGATCTCTTTTTTAATGGTTGAGATCAATTTGTAGGAAAAAAAATTGGTGGAAGGGTACATTAGTCATAGCCACTTTTGTTGACTTTCTCTCTCCACATGCAAGGCACATGTCAATTCCCCCACTTTTTTTAAAACTTTCATAACTTTTGGATACGATATTATTTTTTAAAAAAAATTACACCAAAAAAACAAGCGTTTTGTTATCTTTAAAACGCGTATAATATTGATATATAAAAAATAAAAAAAATTTTGGCACTTGTCTAGTCCTTGTGTAATATCATGTGATTGTGTTTTATTATAACTAGTGAAATATCACTTTTATCCGTTCATTCTTAAGTCATTATATAATATCATCTTATTATAAATATTTGTTGTGTCATATTATGTGTTTAGAAATTATCACCGTGTCACAAATTGTTAATATGTGTTTGAGAAATGTTCAAAGACAACGTCATTTTTTGTTACAAAGTGTGAGAATGACACAATGGTAAACAAAGACACAATGACACTTTTAAAAAAATTACAACTCACAATATAAATCAAATTTGAAAAAAGTGGTTCAGAGATCTTGTTCCCCATGTATTACTCTTTCAGAAAATAAATAAACGAAAAATTAAAAAAATTAAAAAAATTACCTTTTTTTATTTTTTAAATTAGACACAATGAAAAAAGACACAATGAGAAAATAATAGTTTTTTTAAGTTTTGTTTATTTATTTTTTAAGGAAGATGATGTGAGAGCAAGATCTTTGAAATACTTTTTGTGTTATTGTGTAATTATTATTAGATCATTGTGTAATACTTGTCAAATAAGATTACACAATGACCCGATGAATGACACAACAACCTTACGGATGACACAATCACACAATGACCTGATGAAAGACACAATGACCTGACGGAAGACACAATGACCTGACGTTAGACACAATGAGCTGAAAAATTGTGAAAAAAAAGTTCGTTTTTTATATATCAATATTATACGCGTTTTAAAGAGAAAAAAATTCTGGTTTTTATGGTGTTATTTGTTTAAAAAAATAATGTCGTATGTAAAAGTTATAAACGTTTTAAAAAAGTGGGGGAATTGACATGTGACTTGCATGTGGAGAGAGAATATTTAAAAAAGTGGGCATGACTAAAATACCCTCTCTCCTAATTTTCCTAGATGCCACATGTCAATCTCTTATTGCTTCTTAGCCTTCTTAGATTTATAACACTATGTAGGTGAACCTCACTCTATATATATATATATATATATATATATATATATATATATATATATATATATATATATATAATCTATACATTCTAATAAAAGAAGGTTTTGGGTGACACATGTCATTCATTGAAAATGGTGTTGGAACAATTTTCCCGCTCAAAACTAAGAATCTTTTTTCTAAGTTATGTATGGAAACAAATCGAAAACATTAAATCACCCATAATTTTTTTTCCAAAGTTTTAATATACCTTATTTGCATCCCTTAAATCACTATGGAATCGGAAATAAATAACTTAAAAAAATAACTCATCGTAATACCTAGACCCATGCATGACGACCCACACGCTCAACCCGGAAATCTATCGTCTGGATTATTTGTATGTCTGTTTTTCTTAATTTTTTTAATAAGATTTATAAGTCATCCAGTTTAGAAGCATAAATATATAATTTGGTTTTAATAAAGTAATAATATATTTGTAATTTAAATCTATTTGTTTAAGGCTCAAATTACAATTTGAATGCAATTTTTGTTTTTATTTCATATATATTTTTCTTGTAATGTATAGTTTATTTTCAAATGTTATTTTTTCGTAAAGTTTTAAAATTGTATTTTTTTAATCTTTTACTCGTGTAACACACGGGGTATAATCTAGTTTATAATAAATCAAACTCTAATTGCCTTTTATTTTAGTTTTAGCCTGGACCCATAAATTCTCAAAGATTCTTGAGGACGCCCTTGCCACCAATCAATCCTTGCCTAGCTAGGGAACCAAATTTGTATTCTTCATTACCGTTAAATATTTTGCTATGTGAAGATGAATGGCTAAGTTTGTGACTCATAGTATATTAGAAAGAAATGATGTAGTTTAATCTTGTTTACGCCTTGAGATTTGCTCATTTGTGTCTAACTAGTCAAAGGGGTGAAGCTTTTGGAGGTCGACGAGGTTGCGCCCCTCTCCCTCCCTTTATTTTTTCGTTAGTATTATAATTTTTAGGTTCGGTAGCTTAAAAATTAAAATATTCCAGTAGTTTTAAAAATAGTATACGTATTGGTCTCGACCCTACTTTAAATTCTAAGATTTCCATCCCCTATGCAATGCAAGTGTTCAAGCTCTGCTACTAGAGTTGTCCAAACAGTTCGTCGCTCGTTCACACTCATTTGGAATATGTTATGAAAATGCTCTTCGAGTTTCCTCTCGGTTCGGTTTGCAAATGAGGTTTAGGCCCATGCTCAATTTTTTTTAATTTAAAAGTTAAAACCCTCACGTTCCGAACTCCAAAGCATAACACATAACCTAGCATTCTAATCTTTTTGGCGTTCCACACTCCAAAAGTCCTCGTTACTTGATCTTACCAGCGTTAGAAGTGTTTGAGTTTGTTTGTCAAAACTTGAAAGGGAGTGATAAACCAGCCAAATTGTTGTATTTTGGTGAAGCTATTTCAATTTCATTGTTAAACAACTTTTTGATATAAATTCGAGCGAAAACGAAAAGAATCGAGCCGCTCGGTTTAGAAATGATTCGAGCACTAACATCATTTTTTCTCACATTTGTAAATTCGTTCTAATCGGCTCGGTTTTGAAAGCGAGCGAGCACAAGCAAACTTTCGCCCGAATATACTTACCCCATGAACAACCCTATCCAACACTAATTAGTCAACACAATGCAATTTACTCGTCTAACTCTGTTCAAACTATTCTCCATATATCAATGTTCCTTCTTATGGAGAATTGCATATATATCATGTAAAAACTTGCAAACTTGCATATTTCTCAAAATACAAGTTTTTAATATAATGTATAATACAGTAGTTTTAAACATGATTTGAAAACATATACAATTCTACAAGTTTAGAGGGTGATATATGCAATTGTCCCTCTTATATCAATACTTTTTTTAGAACGACAACTAGCACAACAAAAAAACCGTTGTACTTAGATGAAGTGCAATGATCGAGTTCGAAGCTTCGTCTAACTCTATCTAGTGGGTGCTTAAGAGCACCATAACAGAGGCTCAACCCTCTTTTGGAGCTAAATTGGTCGGAGTTAAAAACTCATCAATCAATTGTTTCAGTGAAAAACCATGATAGAATTCTTTAATCATACCATGTAATATACTCGATCTTTTGAGTTAAAGCTGCATTTGCCATTAGACAGTCTAATAGTTTCTTATATGAATATATCTATGGATTTATTTATTAGATTGTTGTTGAAACTTGGATAGCATTTTATGTACACAAGTATGCAAATATTTTACTGATTATCATTTTATTATATATGGTTTCTAATCGAAATATATTTCTACGAGACCAAAGTCACTTCTCTCAACATGTTTGACTAAGACGCTCCAACCTCAAGGTGAATAAAAACTGTGTCAGACCTGAAACTTTAGTTATATAAGGTTGTCTTGATTGAAACTTTAGTGATATAACCGGCCGACTCGAACATGAAAAATTGAAAACTATAAAAAGACGTTGACATGAATCTAAGCAAAACATAAAAACTAAAAAAGTTACGCAACAAAAAAAACTAGGGTCCACCACTCAAGTGCATTACACGCATACCTAATAAGGCAACGCCGCACATTGGCTAAGGTATTGTAGTAAGCGTGAAAGCCCCCCATAATGTTAAAAAGAAATAAACCAAGCTCGAACATGAAAGATGCTCACGAGCTAAGCTTAACTTGTAGAAAAAGAGCTCGAAATGAGCAGGGTTCGAGCTCAAACTCTCTAACTTAAACGAGTCAAGCTCAAGCTTGCTGAGGCTATACACCCGTATGTTTTCTCAGAAAATAAACCTTTTCATAAGAAAACCTCTGCTTTTGGTTTTAACATGAGATGATCTTAATCCTTTGTTAGTATATAACCATAATTCATAAGAAAAGGATTGCCATTAATCATATACAAATGGACCAAAATAAATAATCATCATAAACAATTGGGAGACAAAATTAAATAAAGTGAAACAATCATCAGAGTTGAAATATTGCCTATCAAAAGACATCGTGATGGTCTTCTGAAATCATGAACAAATGCTGATTGCACTTAAGTAATTCCTGTTCTAAAACTAATTTGAAGTAGAGAATCACATGACCATTTATACATAGTGTTATGTAGATATACATGAAAAGAGATTGAGAGCTAATAATACAGTAACATAACCGTTCTATATATCACATTTAAAGCAACATACATAAGTGTGTTTATGAAGTTCTCCTAATTATCTACTTAAGATTAGTTTTGCATTGAATGCTCCTCTCTAAAAACTAATATCTAAAATATGTATTTAATAACTGATTTTGGACTAGTATCAACCCTTTCATGATATTTAACATGTTTTTTGTGGCTTTGTTTGCTTCATATCCGAAATTGAACATTCATGTTAGTTAAATTGTGGCGGAATTGATATGATTATGAAAATATGAAGATACGGTCTATATATATCTTTAAGCTCAAGTATGTAACCAGAAAAAGTAGATGAATACAACTAAAGGCATATATATTGCATAAAATAGCTCGAAATCTCATAAACTTTAAAGTGTAACAATATAAGTCCAAACCTGAAACGGAAATTTACGAGTGTGTTGACAACTAGACTTTACCAAGCAATGATTCACCATTGACAAGGATGGACGAATGAACATTTTCACTGACTACGTTCCCCAGACAAAGAAATTAACTGTATAAACCAAGAAAACACACCATTAGATGAGCCGGGATATAAATTAGAACCATTTGATGAAACAAAAGTTGTGCGGTGGCATTTTTGTAATTAAAACAGGTTGCAGTGGCGCTCGTCTATGAATACAAGTGAAGTAATAAACATCTGTTAATTCTCTATTCACAAATGATTACAATATTAGAAAAGGCGAATACTTTATCTGGCGGTGATAAAGTGCCTCTCATTTTTGTAATTGACATAAAAACATGGATTCTGATAGATACCAGAAAAACAAAGGCTGATTTATTGATAAAACTAAGATAGTGACCCACTTCGAGAGGGGTTAATCTCCAATACAAGAACACTTGATAATCAAAATAAACAAGACAATTGAAAACTGGAACAAGACATGCATATTTAAATGTAAAATTGAGTAGTTATTAATCCTAAACTTTAGCCTTTGCATTCAACTCCTAGCATTCAGCCCCCATTAATTCAGCCCCCATTAATTCAGCCCCACTAATTCAACCCCAAATCTTTGCTACTGATTGGAATCATATCAATACTTCCCGCCCGAAGAAACGACTTGCCCTCAAGTCGATTAGGCGAAAACGGACACGTCCCAATCATTAATTGTTCCTCGAACGGTTCGACAGTGAGATGGTGAAGTGTTGCTGAATTCAGAGCCCCTGGTGACACTCCCTGCAGCTTATATTCATGACCTGCGATATTAAATGCCAAAAACATTTCCTTCCCATTGGCTTGGACAGTGTTGAGAGTGGCTAACCATTGTATGCCAAGCACCACGTCATATCCCCCTAATGAGAACGAGTAAAAATCATCTGTGATTTGAAGGTCCCCTATTTTCAAAACCACATTTTTGCAAATCCGATGGCATTCCACGATATGGCCATTGCCGATTCGTACTCCGAATGGGGTCAATGATTCTGTTGGAAGCTGCATTTTTTTAACCAAGGCGTCGGAAATAAAGTTATGGGTGGAGCCACTATCAATTAAAACCATCACATCAGTCGACTTAATTGCGCCATGAAGAGTTAGAGTAGGAAAATGTGACTTCCCTAAAATAGCATGTAGGCTGATTGCAGCCAAGTCTTCTTCATCACAAAGATTTTCCTCCTTGTTTTTAATCTCTGAAATCTCTGTTTCAGCAGCTGCATCTAGCATGTGGAAAGTACCCGTCTTACATCGATGACCAGGCCCATACTTCTCCCCGCATCGAAAGCATTCACCTTTAACAAACCTGGATTGCTTCTCCGTATCTGAAATACGAGGCAACGGGTTTGGCGTAACAGGAGGTTTTGGGCTTGCTACAGGAGGTTTATAGTTCACAATATCAGTAGAACTATGTCTGATTTGCGTTCCCAGCTTCGTTTCATATTCCATAGCCAAGCTCATTGCCTTATATACAGTACGTGGTTTATGAATTCTCACATCATATTTCAACTCCTCCTTAAGCCCATTCAAGAATACCCCAAGCAAACAATGATCCGGCCAATCGACCACCCGTGCGGATCTCTTAGCAAACTCATGTCGATATTCTTGAACACTACCCGTCTGCTTGATGCTACAAAGAAACTCGTCCGGATTTTGGAACTCAGCCGGCCCGAAGTTCTTTTGCAAGGCGTGGACCAGATCTTCCCAACTAGCAATGGAATGGTCTGTCGATAACCAAGAGTATAAGTCCAGCGCCTCCCCGTCAAGATGCATAGAAGCTACGCCGACTTTGTCGTCATCAGCAACATCATAAAACCGGAAATACTTCTCTGCTTTAAGAATCCAACCACGTGGATCACCAGCGCTGAAGGAGGGGAAATTGATCTTGGTAGAAGGGCGGTGGTGGTACTGGTTTCTCCGATAAGAGTCACCCTCTTCATATCGGCCTGATCCTATCCCGCTTGATCTCTCTCGCTGGAACTTTAGGGCTGCAACATCTTCTCTAAGGGAATCAAGAGACTCTAACTTGGCAGCAATAGCTGCTAACTGAGTAGCCAAGGGGTCGGGATTAGAAGAGTTAGGATCAGAATTACTCCGGGTTTGCGGTGCCATCGAGTTTCCCGGCAATGGAACCAAATGATAGATACCAGAAAAACAAAGGCTGATTTATTGATAAAACTAAGATAGTGACCCACTTCGAGAGGGGCTAATCTCCAATACAAGAACACTTGATAATCAAAATAAACAAGACAATTGAAAACTGGAACAAGACATGCATATTTAAATGTAAAATTGAGTAGTTATTAATCCTAAACTTTAGCCTTTGCATTCAACACCTAGCATTCAGCCCCCATTAATTCAGCCCCCATTAATTCAGCCCCACTAATTCAGCCCCAAATCTTTGCTACTGATTGGAATCATATCAGATTCACTGGTAAATACAAGTAAACACAAATGTATTTACTATTCAGCATTCACCAGCAAATACATTATACATTATGCACGTCACTAGTGAAACTATATAGTGTATTCACTGTGAATGCACTGCAACATGCTTTTATCTTAATTACAAATATGCCACTGAATAAAAAATCTCCGTCAAGCAGATCAAAAGACGATATAATCTCCATTATACATTATACGATGATATAATGGCTCCCATTCATACCCTTCCTGTATATGTGTACAAACACACACACACACACCAGAGCACAATTTTGTTTCTAAATTGGAGGGAAAATGTTCTTGTCAGTCAGAAATAATTTGTATATCTTATCGATCAACATATTTTGTTTCTAAACTACATGAATCACAAGACAAGACATTATATGAATCCCAGCAACAAGTATTATTGTGTATCTCATCATCTATCCTAACAGATATGGACGGATACTTTCAGTTAAAGTATGAAAGTATTTTGGTAAAGGAAAACTAACCTGGCAAGCAACATCAAATATGATTTGGCTATCACTAGAAGAATCGTCAATCTGATCTGGCTTCTCGTTTTCAAGGTTGTAACTTAGTTTCTCTCTCATTTGACCAGTAAAACTGCTCTTTCCAAGGGAAGAACAGTTATAAGATTCAGATGGTAAAACTTTCTTGTGCCTCCTACTAAACGTATACTTCAGACACCTGTTGTTAGCAGCATCACGAACAGACCCAGCAGATTTTTTTGCAGCACATTTTTCATGTTTTTCAACCACTGAATCATTCTGTAACTCGGTGTCCTCATACTTGGTTTCTTCAAATTTCACACCATTATTGCCCGAGTATTTCGTGCAATGGGAAAGAGAAGAACGTGACTTGAATAATGAAGAAATTTCATCCCAACACCTAACTTTCCTTTTCCTGATGCTTCTACGAAGGGTGCAAGCATTGTTTGCATTATTTTTTGTCAGATTTGCACCATTTCCATAAGATTTCTTTTTCAGATTCATCTTCTCATGGCAAAAGCGAGAAAGCTTGCGGTTTGATTGTGCATATCCAACTTTGTTTGTAAGTCTTCGAGTTTGAACGGTTTCATCTTTGGAAGCCCTGCTGTTGATGGAACAAGCTTCTGATCGATTAATGTTCATTGCATCTTTGTTCTCTGTGTCGACAAATGACAGAGCACGCGTTCTGGAAACTGTTTCATCCACATTGGCGATCAGTTCCTTTTCTTCAGAGATCTTTTTTTCATCGAACGGGTTCATCTCAATTGCACGAATTCTGTGTGTATATCTGTTTCTATATATCTCAGGCTCTTTGTTTCCAATGATTATGGATGCTAAATTTGCATCTGACGTTGTAATCTCGTTTTCAGGATTGCAACTTTTACTGCAGGGAGAAGAGCATCTGAACTGTTCAGTATGATCTGTATTTGCCTGATGCATGTGCTCGTTTCCAGATGGTTCATCTGACTGTATCACATGGCTGTTCTTCATTTCCTCCAATCGTTCACGTGCTTTCCTTATTTCTGCCCTAAGATCCATTATCACCCCTTCTGTTTCATCAAGCCGTGCATCCAGCTCTTTGATTCTTTTTTGCTGACTCAAGGATGTTGTTTCAGCTTCAGTTGTCTGAATCAAGGAAAGTTCAACCAGTTTTGTGTCAGTAATAAAAGGTTATCATTTTTAACTGTTGTAGCAAGATATAAGAACTAATGAAGAAACAGGATGATATAATAGTAAAAGACACCATCAGTGGATATGCTTAAAAAATAAGTTTGAGCAACCTAATGCAAAACAAGATATTTTTCAGTATTAAGATATTTCTACCTAAGAAGTAAGTTTGGTCCAACAAGATAAACTTAGTGTTGTGTGATATTTCATTGGAGTGTTCTAATATGCTTGTTTATTAGAAATGGACTTCTAGGATAAGTTGCAAGTTGATATGTCATGAAGTATGCTAGTTCTAATTTTACATTGTCTAGATTTGATGGAGAAAATACTTGAATTATAGCAAGAGTATTATTTATATACTTATTGTGTGTTAATCAGAGAGTAGAGCTTTTTTACTAAGTTAACTCTAGTCTCCAAGTTAAAGAATAACCGCCAGCTCTTGTGAAGGCTGATCATGTGTTGGTTATCATAGACAATTTTATTCTATTTGTACTTGAACTTTTATCTGGAAAGTATAGACTCAAGCTGCCTGTTTCAAGCTGAGTCTTCCAGCAACGGAGAAGTCAAGTAAAGAACAGATATCAGTATCGATGCAGATGAATGGTCAAACAACAAGCATGTTAATGTCTTATATCAATAAATAGACTATGAAAACAAACACATAAGAAAGATTTGAATAGCAATGTTACCAATATTATACATCCAGAAAGTTGACAATCAGTCATGATTTATGGCAACAAACATCAAGATGCATACATAATAAAACCAAAAAAGAAATCAAGACTTTCAAGACAATAATATCGATCTTCTTCAATGAAGATAAGTAAGACAGTTTCTCGAAAGGAACAAGAGAGAAAGAGAGTTTGATTCATGTATAATAGAAACAAGGTTATGCAAAGGGTTTCAGTGTCAAAGTTATTTGTCAAATTTTAGTAGCAACAAATCTGAAGGCGTGGAGAGCCTCTGCAACCAAGACAAGAGTCGAACTCAGTGCTTTTGAAATTTCAAAAAACAAGAAACTGTTTCTCGATCCCACAATGAGAACTTTGATTCATAAATACAACTTTGTAATAATGAACTAAGATACCTTACAGCCTTAACATGTTTGAAAATAGATAACATAACACAATACAGTTTGAAATGGTGTCATTATAGGAAGAGTTCGGAAGTAACCATGGACAATTTAATAAGATCATAAACATGCAGGATCAACCTACTAGAATTATCACAACTTAATAGGTGATTATAACACACGAACATTTTTTTCCCCAAGTTTACTAAACTCCCTCCCGGTGCCACCAAATTTTGGTATGCAATCACTGCTAGCAAGTACTAGGCCTGTGCTCTGTTCAAAAACACTAAACACACATTAGAGATTCCGTGCGAGTTCAATACAACGATACAAAGTTCTTGATTTCTCTCACACAAGGCAGAACAATAGCAATTTTGTCCTCAGTATGATACCTTTAAATCAGTGTACTGATATCCTCCAAAAGAATCATAATATTACTGAATTAAACCTGTTCCTAATGCAATTCTCAGTAACAGAAACCAGAAAAACTATAACTATACAAATCCACACCATAGTTGAGCCTATTAAAGCAACTTCTGAGTCGTGACCCTATTTCAAGCATATACAATCACAGAGCGTTTCTAGATTATGCTACCTACTTGAAATCAAAGAAAAACATTCAACTCAACACAGTAAAGCTATCATTTAGTAAAAAAAATCATCCAATCCATAACCAAAACAAAAACTAGAAGCACTAATCATGAACAACAAATCGACTTCAAAAGCTAAATCAAAATCAAAATGAATAGTTGAATACCTTGACATCGATCATATGTTTGAAACGCATAAGCATCCGAATCGCTTCATCTTTAGTGTTACGCAGATCGTGTTGAACGCGAAGAGCTTTACGCTCCGACGCCATTGCTCGAGCAGCTGCTTCTTTCGCTGTATTCAGTATGATCTCCGCGTAAACCTTCTTCAACGCCTCCATTTTCTAGCAACCAAAAACAATGATGAAAACACAAATCGAACAAATTACACACAAACAGATGGAGATAATAAATGCATATGTAAAAGTGTGCATTTGAACAATAAGAGTGATTGATGTTGTTGTGAATTGAGAGATTGATTACTTGTTGATCTTCCATTGAAATGAAAAAATTGGAAAGTGAAAGGGGGAGGGAAAATTGGGGTTATTTGATGATGAGAAGGGTGGTCCTATTCTCACACTTTCCTTTTTTATTTTCGCACCCCTCAGGCGCCGCACATAGCCCTATCCGCGGCGCCTGGGTCACATCACATCGAAACATAACATCAGACCTTGACAACTGACCATCCAACAGACCCCAGGCGCCGCACATAGGCCCTTGCGCGGCGCCTGGTTATCCCAGACACACTTATGCGCCGCACATAGCCCTATGTGCGGCGCCTGGGTTCATTTTATGACAAAATTTTCAAGATTTTCAATCCATTTCGCCCACATAACCCTATATTTTACACCCAACCATTTTAACATAACAAATTAATAACACACAAAAACATTTAAAACTTTAACAAACATTTATAACACACAAAATTAATCATTCATAAAAAAAATTAAAAATTACATAAACTTAAAAAAAATAACAAAAAAACATAAAAGATAACTACTGGTCCCCTTCTTCCGACGATGATGAAAACGCCACATCCGGAATCCCAAAATGGTCGCGTATAGCATTGAACAATCGAACTGCCCGTCGTCCATGTCGATCTATCCGGCGTCCTTGTCGCGCAATATCACGTTGCATCACTTGGAGGCGTTGATCAAAGTGGTCTGCTAAAACACGCGCTCCCTCTGGCAGGTTGTCGTATACGTGCTGTGGGAACTGCGGTGGATCATGATGCGGACGCTCGGGTGACGGCTCAGGTTGTTGTTCGGGCTCATGTGGCGGAGACTCATTCGGCTCAGGCTCAGGCGCAGGTACTCCCCGTCTCTCCTCAACAAAAACTGGAATCTGGTCCCAAGGTGGCAACTGAACAGGCACAAATATTTCGCCATTTTCATCCTTGAACCGAAGACCCACAGGAAACTTGCGCATTAGGCGCATGCTGTGCAAACTAGTTTTCCCTAGTTTTTTGGCCTTAATAGCCGGAGAGATCCTATCATCTTGCTCCGGAGAGATCCCAAATGAGCGAGCTATGACGGTGATGTACGCGCCGCCATACAACTGTCCGCGCGCCTGTCGATGGTAGGCGGACTCAAAATATTCCGCCAAACAGGTAGCAAGCGCACAGGGCCGGCGAAGAAAGAGACAATACATAAAGAAAAGGTCACTCATGTTGACCTTATCTTTCCCACACCCCCTGGCAGAAATGGAAGACGCAATGATACGACCCAAATACCGGTGTAGAGGGTCAATGATGGAAGCCGCCTTCGCATTACACACTCCGAAGTGCGTAGAGGCAATAACCTCCCAGAAACTGACGAGGGTCTCACGAGGCAAAGTTCTGATCCCTTCAGTGTATAATGGGGTGTCTAGCTCCTCCTCCATGTACAACCCCGAACGAACAGCAAACTCTCTCAGTGTCATCGAACGATAAACCCCGCATAATCGAAAAGTTATCTCGCGGAAAGGTTGAGCGGGGTTCTCGACATAATCGTGCGGTGGGCGGTTGAAAACAAATGATGACAAAAACTCCACAGTGAGCTCCCGGTATGATGGCCTGGTTGCTATATCAAACAACCGAGACCACGGAGTGTTGAAACCAATAATCTCCTGACATCGATCTCCCTCATGAAGCTCATTTAAAAGATCCCAATCTATATGGATGTGTCCGCCCACATCCATCGTTCTCAGTTTTTTGCACTTTTCTTGCGCCGTTGGGTTATCAGGAAACTCAAAATAAGGATGCCCTGGACGAGTATCAAAATTATCCAGAATCGAAAAATCCATATCATCAGTGTTGTAAGGGTTGTCAAACTCAAATTCTGGAAGAGGGTTTGAAAAGTTTGTCGGGTGGTTAGAAGAAGACATGTTTGATAGCTTTTTTGGGTTATACGTAGCGCTTGGTCGAACAAAAAATGTTGTAAAAAGACTTGCGTTGCGGATATGGTGGTAGAGAGTTGCGCCGCGTAAGGGGTTTATAAGGAGGAAAAGGTTGCTGTTGGAAACCCTATGCGCTGCGCAAAGGGCCTTGCGCGGCGCCTGGGTTGGCTATGCGCTGCGCAAAGGGCCTTGCGCGGCGCCTGGGTTGCTATATGCTGCGCAAAACACAAGTCTTTGATGGGCTTTCTGCTGCGCAAGGGTGTCTATCTGCCGCGCAAAGGCCCTTGCGCGGCGCCTGGGTTATTTATTTTTTTTTTTTTTTCCGATTTTCATGGAGTTAAATACCCAATGGGGGGACGACATTTTTACACACTAGCGAGTTTACACACATATTTTCCAACATTTTTACACGCATATCTTCCGACATTTTTACATCTTGCAATGGCATTGTGGACTCCTCACGAAGATGAAATTTTAACAATATGTTGGTATTTAGTTCGGTCCGACGTCACACGTAACGACCCAAATATGTCGGAATTTTGGAATGACGTAGTTCGTATGCATAATAGTCGTATGGGTCCTGGTGCAGTTACAAGGGATACACAACAGTGTAGCCGTAGATGGCGTAATATATGCGCAAGAACGCAGCAATTTGAAGGTTACTATCGCCGCGCATTACGCAGCTCACGAGGTTTAAATCGCACGCGTGAGGAAATAATAGACGCTGCGTTATCCCAGTTTGAGGAGCGTAACGGTCAACCTTTCACTTCGATAGGAGCGTGGACTATTATTAGCACGTCTGAACGATATAGATTATTGCCATAATTTTGTATGATCAAATTTGTATGTTGTACGATAACAGTATATTAATGAATAATATTTTTTTAAAAAAATTGTATGTTGCCATAATATTATTTCTTTTCAACCTACATAATACACGTGTGGATCTATATTGAGGTCGGGTCGTCTCAAATTTTCATACTCGATAATCCTATCCCGGTATAAGTCATACCAAGGCGCTGCCCACTCTGTTCTATGGCTATGCCAAAGAGGGTTCACTGTAGGCATTGGATATGATCCTTCAAGTTTTAACATGATGTAATGTGAACTGTCGACAAATACAAGAGAAACAGCTGGCATGGTCTTCCGTTTTTTCGTTAGAAATAAACGCATGAGCAACAGCAAACGACTGGTTGGTCGACGTCATACCTACAACCTGAACAAACGGAAGACCGTAAATGTTTGTTTGGTAGGTGGCGTCAATCAACAGCACGTGTGAAAAAGCACACCACATAGTATATGAATGTTTGTGCATAAAGAAAATATCTTCAACGGCTTTTGTGGTGTTATTCACGTTTGTGTAATAAACGTAATCTTTTCCTTTGAAGTAGTTTTCCATTTGTTCCATTGGAGACTCCCCGACTTTATTTTCTTTGTTTATCTTTTGAACAACGTTCTGAATGTCTTTCTTAATAACCTATTCAATTTTTATTAAAAAAAAAGTTAAATATTGCATGAATATAAAATTTTGTTGTTATATTTTAAATACGCTAACCTTTTTTTCTGGGTTATTTTTTGTCAACGCTGCCCAGATGTTACGAGCAGGAATATCTAGTTCTGCGAGCTCACCAACCAGTCTTTTCTCCTCCACGGAAAGCCTCCTAGCATACGCGTGACCCTCAAGATTTTCAATAGGCGAGTGGTTGTGCATCGGGTTTTTCACCTCTAATTTCCAGTAACTATTATTTGATACAAATGATCCCTTCAACTCAAATGGGCAACCGATTTTCTTGCTACCGGTTTTTCTAACCGTAGCTACAGACTTATATTGCCCACCAAGACTGCACTGTAACCAGATAGCCTTTTCTTTAGATCTTTTGGTAGTAATGACATAACCATGTTCGATTCCTCTATTTTGGACCCAATTGACTAATTCCTGACGTGACTGAAAAACCATGTCAGTTTCAAAAGAAACTATAATCGGGTAAGAGTCTTCAGGATCAATTTTGTCAGCATCATCTTCGTCTTTTTGGTCAGCATTGTCACCAGCATAGTTATTCTGTTGCTGACCTGCATTGTCACCAGCAGAGTTATTCTGTTGATGACCAGCATTGTAACCGTACGGGTATTCCAATGGAATATTCAAGTCAAACGGACCCGCATTGTCACCACCATAGTTATTCTGTTGCTGATCACCACAGTCACCGAAAACATAATCGTAACTGTTATCCACTGGATTATTTAAGTCGAACTTTCCAGCATTGACACCATAATTATTTTGTTGAACAAATTGCTCGCCACCGTCACCGTAAACATAACCGTAACTGTCATTCGGTGGAATATTTAAGTCAAATTGTACCGAATTATCAGGAAATTGAAAACCCGATACAACCTCGTCCTCCTGCTGACTTTGGTTGGAGGCAGCTTGATTCCAAGTGTTAGAGACTATAGTCTCGTATGAATCAGGAACACTAGTGTTAGAGTATTCACCGAATATATAACTATTAATCCACGACATTATAATGTTATATCGTGATGATAATGAAAGTTGAGAAAAAAAAACGTGTATATTTTGGTAAAGATTGTTGAGAAAAAACGTGTATAGTATGAATTTTGAGAAAAAAATGAAATGTATTAAGTAGTGGTCCAGGAAAGGAGGCAGGCGCCGCGCAAAGCCCCATCTGCGGCGCATAGCGACCTCGTTTGACCAAATTCCTCCTCGTTAACGACATTCCCCTCGGAAAAGAACCCATGCGCCGCGCAAGGGCCTATGCGCGGCGCATAACATTGCATCGGTTGACCAGCTTCCTCCTCGTTAACGACATTCCCCTCGGAAAAGAAAAATCTCGTCTGAAAACAACCCAGGCGCCGCGGATAGGGCTATGTGCGGCGCCTGGTACCTGAAAAAGTGACCCAGGCGCTGCACATAGCCCTATCCGCGGCGCCTGGGTTTAAAAAAAGTGTGTGGATAGATCTGGTAAGTGTGTGGATAGACAACCCCGATGAGAATAATATCGTCGTCGTCGTCTTTAACTGAAAAGTTGTCGTTTGTGTTTTTCTTTTTTTCTTTTCAATCAAGTTTTTGTTTTCAACCGCAACCAAAATTGCATTCACACCCTTTTACTTTCTAAAAAGTTTCAGTTACCTCTCTATAAATGTTTCAGATTTAAATATTTTGGTACGAAAGATAGAACGTAGACATGTCAGCATGAGATAAAAGAAATAGGAATCTTAGGGAATTAGTATAAACTAGTTTTAAGCCCTCGTGCTACGAGATGAGGACGTAAAACCGTGCTAAGTAGCAAGTCTACGATAACCACAATCAGACAACTTGTAAACTAAACATATGACTTTATAAAACCAAGCGACTCATATGACGTCACACATAGACGAACTTGAATATGTATCAAAATGTATTAGAAAGCTGAGGGGGTTAAAGTGATAACGTATAAAGTTTTTAGAAAGCAAGAGACAAAAGTGACAACTTGGAAAGTTAAGTGGAATTGAAGAAAAAAACTTTCATTAAAAGAACAAAAAATTCTTGAGGTACCAAAGTTGATCAGCAAACAAATTTTGGTGGTCAAACCCAAAATGATCAAACTATAAAGTTTTTAGAAAGCAAAGGAAAATTGGATTTTAAAAATCTCAACTTTCACCCGTTGGGCGGAAAAATTCCAACTGAAATTTTTTTTGTTAGAGATCCTAACTTTCAAACATATTTTTTAAAGAGCATCATTTAAAAAATAATTAACGTCTTTAAGTTTTTTTCGAATTTGGAACTAATGTTTTAGAGTTTTTGATCGGGAGAAGGATACGAATAATTGATGTAAAAGTTACCTCGAACGGTGCTTCAAGTGATGAAACGAGACTTCAACTGATGTAACATTAAACGTATCGTCAAACCGTTTAATTTTAAGATACTAAATTTGACCATCTAACTTTGTTTGGTGGCCAAAACCAAAATGATCAAACTTCACTCTTGTTAAGCCCTTTAAATTTTATTATATTGCATAATAAGTGTAGGAACCGTCCGTACAAAAACACAATATTATTCTTTAAATTCATTTACAATACAAAGAAAAAAAAGAAAACAAGTAAATTACAATATGAGTACAACCGAAATAAAATACAATACAAGAAATGAGTAGAAGCAGAAGCAAAAACATGGCTGAGGATTCGTGTTCAACACGGGTCCCTTAAAACAAATTCCGAGTCTCCCAAGAGAACTCGTTTGTTTCCCAGGGTACAACAGCCGAAGCAGTATGTATTGCCGGGATGGACTCTAGCACCCGAAAATGCATCTTGAGAACAAGAGATAAATTATAGAATTTTAGAAGAATGAGATAGATCAAGTAAAGATGTTTAGTGAGTTCAAGTGTATCACATAACTAGGTTCACCCTAGTATTTATAGTGATCAAAAGACTTGAAACATATTCAAGTCATTACTAAAGAATTGAATTAAAAGTTGAACTTTTCTTCAAAATTAAATTCAAGATGAAACACCCAAAGTTGTAACATCTATATTTAATTTCAATATTGGAAGAATTTATTCAAATTTAAAACAACCAACTCACTCATTTTTTATTAGTTATTTATTTTCACATAATATTAAAAATAAATTCCAACAATCCCCCACATGTGAAAATAAATAAAATCTCGTCGTCCTTATGCGAAAAACTCATTTTCACATATCTTCCATCAAATTCCCCACAAGTATGGATCTTGATCCATACTCTCTCAATGTCAAGATACATTTTCAACGGTTTAATATTGCCGGATAGGTAGTGGTTAACTTTGAACCTTCCGTTGTGATATATACTTAGTCTCCTAGTGGTTTGGTAGACGCGATGTCTTTGAACCAACCAAAATTAATGTAGACGACGGTACACATTACACAATACTATTCCAGGTTTGGTCAACCCCTCATTGTCGTGTCCGTTATGGTCATGGAACACTAGCCTGGTTCTGTGAAAGCTCTAGAAATTGCGCACCCCACAATTTCATTCGAAGCGACCCCACTTCTCTTTCACATAGGTGATTTATCTAAAAAATCATTAAAAGCATTAAGGTTACCATGATTACGCAAATCATTAACCATACGATATGCTTAGCCTCACAACGTGTCACTGTTGTTATAGGAATGGACTAGGAAGTATTTAAGCTCCCTTTATAATTTAGGAGGACATGTATAAACATTTATACATATTAGCTTATATATCAACTTGTATATTAGTTATGCCCCCACAGTGACCACCCTTAGATATATGAGTAGGTTGTCCTATTGAACTTAGATCTTGGGATCTCCAGTCAACTAAGTTAGGTTTTCCTTCATATACCATTTTTCATGGGCTTTAGTCTCATTCCACAACTTCGTCTCTCATCAACCGACAGTTGTTGGATCCAAAACCATTATCTATGACTTCGTCAAGTCAATACAGAAAATTGCAGTTGATCAGATGAGTTGTTATGATGTGTTATTAACTCGATCATAAGTTAATCTTGCCTTTTTACATTTTTAAGACTATAACCCCATGTATCAACTCGAATTGAGGTACATTTTAGTCTTAAAAATACATTTCAAGGCTAATATATCCATGGCATTAGTAATTGGATATTAAATATAACCAATTGACCTTCGAGTCTAACTAGTAGATTCGGTCACATTTTGCATTCTATTTGGCTCAACAAAAGGTTCTCTTTTGATATGGGTTTGAGAAAGTTTCACAAATACCATTTCTCAAATGGCTTTCCCCCACATTTGTTGCACTTAGATAGAATATGTTTAAATATAGTATTAGACATCCATGATTTGAACAAGATCAACGTCTTTGTATCAATGATGTCAAAAATACTTGTTTACCGACTAAAGCAACACATGCCTTGTCATAGGTTGTTATCAACCATCTCAAACTTAAAATACTTTTAAGTTACCATCTAGATTAGATCTAGAAAGTTGAGTTCTCTATAAGCTATATGACTTTCCTTAGATTGAATGACAACCGTCACTCACATTGTCTTATAACAACTTTACTTTTATGTTGTATATGAGTTGAATGTTTCACATTAGTAGTCTCCTCAGAGCCCTATAATTAACAAGTACTAGTCTAGCATGCTTTAGACTACAATACTCTAGCATGTGAACAGAAGATGCATCATTCTGATTCTTCACAGCTTTTAAGGAATATCCCAATATACATTAAAAACATTCATCTCATAGTTTAAACAAACAATGAGAGTTGTTCAACATTTCAAAATCTCAATATTTAAGAATGTCTAATATGTAAGTTACATAAACATACATAGATCATCATTCAATCTAGAATCATAAACTATTTTTTTCCCTTTTTCTCAAAAGGTTTCATCATTGTCTTATATGGACTTTGAACAATCATAAATTGATCTCTCATAGTGGTACTCCCACTTTGAACAATCACAAAATTGATATAAAACATCATTTTATTTATATAGTAAATTGTTCACAAGTATTAGTATTTGAACAATTATATATGTTCATAGCAACAAAGATTTATCTTTTCATCAAATAGTCAACTTGAATATATTATTGCTTTATGACGTGTTACTTTCCACAAGAGTAACAAACTATATTAACACTTTATGTAAACTTTTGGTTTATTTCATTCTAAACCAAACCTTAGTTTTGCCAAAACATACACTTAGCAGTTTCGAAATAAACTATTTTAATTTTATGTTTTGATTACGGAAATCAATACCCAAAATTGTAAATAGTTTTATTGAATAAATATCTTCTAACGCACACGTTAGAGATAAGATGTTTACATAAAACACTCTTATTTAAATTTATCATTAACACACATGTTAAGAATAAACGCATACATAAGACGCTTTTAGACCATAAAATTTAGGTCATATCTAACACATGCTAGATAAGTAAATAGGATTCAACAAAAAGTTTACGTCAAACGTTCTAAGCATATGGATTCATGTAATGAAAGGTTCCAACAAAACGTTTGCAAAATGTTTTGAAGCGAAAAGTTTTATATAATGGTCATTTGTAAAGCACGCATAATTAATGATCATGATTGTCAACGTTTTCGAGTGAATAATGATTTCATCGTTTGTTAAAAAAAACGATTTTAAATTTAAAAGATTAATACTAAATCCATATAAAACTGATTATATTATAAAGAATCTCTTCTAATACTTAATTAGAATATCATTAGGTTTTAACACATATGTTAAAACACAAGTTTCACATATGAAATATTTCTTATTCGCAAATAAGAAATACCGGTTTTCATAAGATCCGTACACAAGCATGACCATTCTTAAGACACATATGAAAACTAATCTTGCAACCGACAAACGGTTAATTCAAAGTTTCAATCTTGAAACCACATAGGTTTCGAAACCTTTGATTTAAAACAAAATTGGATTTCAACATTTTTGTTTTAACATATTGAACCATTTAACAAAATGGTTGTAATGAAAATAAACCCACTTTTAAATGCTAAAGAAACTCATAAGAGTTTTAAATTCTCAAAGTAATTGAGTCAAGTTTGATGAAAAGCTACAAAAGCTTTATACATAACCAAAAATTACATTCAATCAAAACCAACGAATGGTAAAAAATGAACCATTTTCTATGTAAATGAAATCCGGTTCTAGGAAAAAGTCAAGTGTAAGTTCTCTAAGTCCAACTTTGAGAGACGAACAATGACTATATACTTTTTATTAAATACGAACGGTGATTTAAAAAAATTTGTTTTAAGATTGTAGGAACCGTCCGTACAAAAACACAATATTATTCTTTAAATTCATTTACAATACAAAGAAAAAAAAGAAAACAAGTAAATTACAATATGAGTACAACCGAAATAAAATACAATACAAGAAATGAGTAGAAGCAGAAGCAAAAACATGGCTGAGGATTCGTGTTCAACACGGGTCCCTTAAAACAAATTCCGAGTCTCCCAAGAGAACTCGTTTGTTTCCCAGGGTACAACAGCCGAAGCAGTATGTATTGCCGGGATGGACTCTAGCACCCGAAAATGCATCTTGAGAACAAGAGATAAATTATAGAATTTTAGAAGAATGAGATAGATCAAGTAAAGATGTTTAGTGAGTTCAAGTGTATCACATAACTAGGTTCACCCTAGTATTTATAGTGATCAAAAGACTTGAAACATATTCAAGTCATTACTAAAGAATTGAATTAAAAGTTGAACTTTTCTTCAAAATTAAATTCAAGATGAAACACCCAAAGTTGTAACATCTATATTTAATTTCAATATTGGAAGAATTTATTCAAATTTAAAACAACCAACTCACTCATTTTTTATTAGTTATTTATTTTCACATAATATTAAAAATAAATTCCAACAATAAGGTTGTATAGTTCATGTATTTCAGTCACTTTTTGTTGTTACAATAAAATCAATTGTACACTTTCAATTGTACACTCTACATATTTAATGTTACAATCAAATCAGTCTTCCCACCACTTTGTTGGCGACACATCACATTCAGCCCACCACCACCATTATGCTAATAGTACCACCACCATGGCACCATGCAAACAACACCACCACATCAACCAACATGCTCTCCATCACTCACCACCATCATCGTCTTCTTCATTTCACACCAACCACCACCATTGTCTTTCTTGTTTCACAATGGAACAACTCATTGACACCATACCACCACCACCACCACCATCCCTTAATGAACAATCACGACCACCGCACCACTTTCATCTCGAGCTACACCACCATCACCGTCTTCTTTGTTTCACAACGAAACCAAAACGAAAAAAGAAAGTAGTAGAACTTTTGGGCCAATATACAACAAATAAAAAGTTTGTGGTTAAAGTGAAAAACTAAGAAAACCCATGGTGATACTTTTGAGACCAAAGTGTAAAAATAAAAAATTTTAAAGGTCAACTTGAAAGGCAAAAATCAAACTGCTGAATATGTTTGTGAATTTATACATAGAGGGCATCTCATTATAATCTCTTACTTCTCATCTTAATTCAATTGATATAGAGTTGTGATAATTAAATCTATAATTAGTCAATTTATGCTCTAACAACTCGGAAATTCAATCTTTCTATTGAATTTGAACATAATAGTAATCATAATTTAAATTAATAAAGTTAAAGCTCACAGCCTTAACATCATGGATTCAAATCTTATCTCCGTAATATTTTTTGTTAAGAAAAATTTCTTTTTTACTCTAGTAAATAGTAACTAGTTGTCGTTCTAAAAAAATAGTAACTAGTTAAAACTTTTTCTTTTGGGGTAGAAGACAAAAGGAGGAAAAATAGAATTATTGCATTTTGACGACTAACTATACCAATTTTTTTAACATTTTAATTTAGAATTTTAGATATTAAATAAATGACTTTATTTTGGGCAGATAGAGAGAATCAAACCTGTGTCTTCTTCTTGGCAAAGAGATCGTCTATGATCATCAATCATAGAAATGAAATAAAAAGAAATTTGAATCCTTGCTAACTCAATTTTGTCGCACTTGGCAACAAACATGCATGAACCATTTCACGAAGTATGTGTTCGTATAGTCCAAAGTCTTGTAAATATATGTTTAGTCTAATCATATTTTATTAATTACTTATTTAACTATTATTAATTAGTTGTTGATAACTTTCTTTCAAGTTGGCGGTGTGTTATGTGTGAAAACAAGAATGATATAGGACCGGGGGCGTCAGTGTTGTTGGGATGGAGAGGGCAGATTGCCAACGATAACGATATATCACAAGAGGAAACACCATTTTGTTTATGATTTGTCATCATATTCATCCCGTACTTTAGAATTTTTTAAAACAAAACTCATACTCGAATACTCATCCAAAATGTTTTGGTTTTTGGGTTTGATCGTTAGGTTTTAATTTGTTTGTCATCACATTGTATGAGTCTAATTAAAAAATTTATGTAAAAATTATCATAATTATTAGTAACCAAGAAAGATGAAGGACTTAAATTGCCAAATTGCGTGACGTTTGTGTACCGTAATTTGTGTCTACTTCAACAACGTGTTAGGTCGAACTTAATATCTTATAAAAAGAAATAACTATTGAAACAAACCCATATCGGCAAAATCTCATTGTGAATTTTGGCTCCTTTACCGTTTCGATATCTCACCTTCTTCCTTTGTTTTTCATCCAAATCTTGCTATTGCATGCTTTCAAGAAAATTGTGAAAGATTTGTTTTCAACTTGTTTGCATTGATCTATATAGATGGTGAATGTAGGTTGAAAATAAATCTATCAATCTTTCGTTTATATCTAAACTCATACGCGATTTGTACGATTGATAATGGAGTTGTTCCAAAACGACATGATCATTCGGCTAAAAAATAATCAAGGTAGGTACTTAGTTGCACAACAAGACGAAGAATCTGTTTCAAAATCACGAGATGGGTCTACAAAGAACGCACAATGGAAAATTGAGATACACGATGAAGAATCTGTATACTTGAAAAGTTGTTATGGAAAATACCTAACGGCGTCAAACCAACCTTCTATTCCAGGATTGGTTGCTAGAAATCTTAAAGTCATACAAACTCTACCCGAGAAAAAAAATACTTCCCACTTGTGGTTACCCGTGAGTCTATCTGACCCTCAGGAGCCACACTCAGTGTGGTTAACAACGCTTCATAACACTTACTTGCGTGCACATTGTGGACCACCTCCTTTGGGTAATATGATTACACATGATGTTCTTCGGAACGACATGCCTAATCCTCGCAACAAGAGGATTTTGTGGTATATTGAGATTGTGGACATGCCGTCAAATACGTTGAAACATTCTGAATCTATAATATCTAAAATGCTATCCACTGTGAAATCGTTCATCTTTGAGAGGCAAAAAGAAAAAGTGAAGAACAGGATGAAGGTTGAGAAGGAAACTAATAAGGGAAGATTATTATCACATAAATTTAATTGGAAAATTTTTTGAACATGCATGTGTTCTTGTTAATGCATAATATATATATGCCTTGTGAAATGAGTGTATATATATGTATGTAAATGTACCCCCATATGTGTGTATGCCATTAGTATTCAAATCAATGCTTGGTTAGAAGATTACATAGATGTTGAAATCAAATATCCAAACGAGAATGTGCAAGAAAGGTTGCAAGATATGTATTTTTATACCATTTCGCAAACCGAAGCTAACCTTTTTGAAATTTCACACAACTAATTATCAGGTAAAAGTATAAGAAACAAATAAACATACCCAGTAAAAATCTCACTCATAGAATAAAGTCTGAAGAAGGTTAAGATGGAAGAGTAATTGATCCAAGCACACATGATTAGTAATATAAATAGACACACATGATTAGTATGTATTCATCTTTGTCCTTTTAAGCCTTCTACATCTAAGTTACGATCCAAGCAATGTTAACTTTCTAAAGCCAACCATTAGTATGAGATTCTTTGAACAACCATTAGTTTGGACTATTTGGCTTTTATTTAAAAAAACTAGTATGACTTTTATTTGACAAAGCAATCTTTTTCTCTCTTTATGTTCGGTTTCATGTTCATCTACAGTATGTTAATTAACGATGTTTGATCCGTCACGGCTCAGGTTATAAACCCGAATCATCAATGTGGAGCCACAGGTTGCAAGAGAATACGCGATTTACCATCTTTATTAACATAACTTAGAGGCCGGTTTTTAACAATATCGTCATAGCTGGTTTCACAAAAAAGACACTCGTAGTTCTAGAGTACCATAAAGATACAATGAAACGCTTTCAACACAGGGGAACCAAAAACCCCAAATAAGTAACCTTAGATCTGAAACTGCAATCACAAATGGCTGTCGACACGGCCAGAGTTCCCATCACGTACGGACATAACATCAACATGCAACATATACAAATAGTCAACATCTCCGATATGCACAAAATCACAACAACCACCATCTCTCTAGCCAAGATGGTAAAAGAACGACACAAACCAACAAAAAATGTTGGTATAACGTCGGGCAACAGAGCCTTCAAGCAAGACTCGCTACCGGAATTCACAGAAGAGAGAGCAATGCTCGCTACCGGAATTCAAAGTAGAGAGAGAAACTGGTAAAGAGAGAAAACAAGAAATTAAAGAAACAAGAAATAGACTTATATAGTCACTCATAAAAACATTGTTTATGACGTGCCTAATTTAATTTTGATAAATTAGGGGAATTCATTTGATGACATAAGTCTAGTCAATCCGGCAATTTCATTCCACAAAATCACTAGTTTGGTCGATATTGGCTAAATACCCACTTTCACCATAAAATAATATACTATTTTTTCACAAAAAATTACCACATGTTTTATTTAAATAATTCCACTATTAGTTAAAGTCAATCCCATCAATTTGTAAGGACAAGAACATACCAAAAATCCCATTCTACGTCAAGTTTTATCAAGCTTCACCAACA
The DNA here is from genome assembly GCA_030867185.1 of Tagetes erecta. Lineage (NCBI taxonomy): Eukaryota > Viridiplantae > Streptophyta > Magnoliopsida > Asterales > Asteraceae > Tagetes > Tagetes erecta. The sequence continues at coordinate 59,527,628 of CM061486.1, read as the reverse complement.
AAACATATTAACCCCTCAAAGTCGTAACATGTGTTCAAAGTCATAACATGTGTTCTTGTCCTCGCCAGTCGCCAACAAATTTCATACAACCTTAGCAAAAATCACTTTCTACCACTTTGACCACTAGGCTGTATTTGCTAAGGATATAACAAAGTCTAGCCGAGCTAGGGTGGATTAGGGCTCATCTCGTTTACAAATTGAGTCGACTCGAGCCGAACCTTTAATATTAACGAGCTAAAATGTTGAGCTCGAAGCTAGTTCATTGATTTAAAAAGTCTAAGTTTTTCAAAAATTTTGCACGTATCCTTATATAATATAGGAAAATCAATTTTGCTTATGTGGCACATTTTGAAAGCTTCTTTGCTTATGTGGCATGGTTTGAGAGTTTATCTCACTATAATAATTTTATTTTTTTTATATATATCCATAATAATATATTTTAAAAACACTAATTACATTTTGGTTCTCTAATATTTAGTAGAATTTTGAAAAGTCTAAGAATAGTATGGATTGATTTATATTTAATAGGGTATAAAAATATAACTTGCAAATAAAATTAGTAATTGTATATAATTAAATTTCTAATTATTTTATAAGCATATATAACTTTTTATATGACATTATATTTAAAAAACTACAACATAAATCAATCGATTTATTCTCTTTAATTGAGTATAATATCGTATACTAAAAACACATTTTTTTAAAACAAATCTTGTGTTTCGTACGCTTTTATCTTAAAACTAATAAGATTTGTTCATGTCCTCATGACCTTATGAATATTCTTAAAATCACCACTCAGGTGCTGTTTTCCTAAGTATAACGCTCCTTTCATTAAGACTATAGACTCATAGACTCACCACCCACATAATTTTCCTAATAATTATATTTTAAAATTTAACAATATTCTATTATCCATTTACCTAAACCCGTGTGTTACATGGGCCCTATCCTAGTTCGTACTATATAAAAAAATATTCTATAGTTGTATTTGAATATGCTAAATTGTGAACCTATATTACGGAAAAATAGTTCATGAACTATGATATTATTAATATTTGGTAAATTGACATAAAATAATCTGAACTAATACATATTGGTCGAAAATAATCTCAACTCAGTTTATTCCCTTCAGTGGTCTTAAATTCAACTTTTTTTGCCGTAAAAAAATATAAGATTAAAAAATTATGTCATTTAAAGTTTTATTTTTTGCTAAACTGCTGTTTTTTGAATATAAACATTAGAACAAGAAACTAAAACTAGTAAAAAGTGTTATTTAGTTAGAATAGTTAGATTCAGTATTTAGGATTAATTATGTTTTATAATCCGATCTGAATTCAATTTATATAGACTTGATCGGATAAATATATATTTTATTTAGACGGGCTTGGATTTCAAATAAGTACGTACCTAAAAATTCATAACTACCACACCCCTAATTAAAATCTTGTAAAATACGTGTAGATTTTTATTTTGTTTAGCAGCGAAAATATGGGTAGATGGTTTATAATAGTAGAATTTAGAACCATTCAAACGAAAATTAAAAGTGCACTATTCGAAGTCTTAAAGTTGGAATGTTAGTTATGCATCGTCAATTGAATAGACCAATTATCAGTCCTACTCCACCTAATCCACTTGTAATTAAACATCAATCACTTTCATATTTGTTTTATTAAATTTAAAACTAGTCGCAAGCCACATGATGCGGCAGAAAACATAACGGAGTACTAGACGATGAACCAAACGAGATAAACGAGAACACCACACTCAGAGCAACGAGGAACAAAAACTAGGAAGGTCACGACTCATGAGGTTTAGTCCTAGCCAACGAGCTCGTCATTTGGTCTCGCATTTTTGGTGTTTTGTGGTTGAAGATGTGGAGAGGTCAAGGGAGGACCACTCCCACTCCCCAAGTAGGGTTGTAATGAACCGAACTTTCAATGAGCAGTTCGTAAATCGTTAGACGGGAAGTTCGTTTAATAAACAAATGAACACGAACAAAAAACTCCGTTCGTTAATCTAAACGAACGAACATGAAAAAAGGTTGCTTTCGTTCGTTTATGTTTGTGAACGCTCGGTAATGTGTTAGTTTATGTTATTTTGTTTTCGTTTATGTTCATTAGTAATTAAGTATTTTAAAATTTTATATTTATAAGTTTAGGTAAAGACTTTACATTTATTCTATAAGTAAACATTTTATAAAAAAATATTTATAAGCTTGAATTATTATTTTGGTGGTGTAATGTTAAAAATTAACAATGTTTTGCCTGATCGTACAATGTTCAGGAACTGTTTCTGAACAAATAAGTATGTATTTGTTTGTGTTCATTTACTTTTGTGAACATTTGTCTGTGTTCGTTTACTTTTGGTAATGTCCGTGAACAGTTCATGGCCACGTTCGTTTCCTTAATGAACGAACACAGACAAGAAATCTCATTCGCTAGGCGTTCGTGAACTATTCATGAACACGTTCATTCCTTAACAAACGAACACATATAATGCCCATTTGTGTTCGTTTGGTTAATCTACAGCCATACTCCCAAAAGATGAAAAGATGTGGGAAGATATGGAATTTAAAGTGGTGACATGACATCTTCTAATTACTTCAAAATATTCCATATGAGAACTTTGTGAGGATCACCCTCTTTATGTGTAGATTGGTCAAGTTCATACAATTTTTTTTCTAGTTACAATGTTATTATGGTCAAACTTGACCAATTCATCATTTGGTGCATCCGAAAGCCAATGAGCCCCCTATTCATTTTAGTCACTTATTAAGTTGCTTTTAAAATAACTGGTTGGTTTGAAGCAAGACAAGATGAACTAAAACTAACTCCGAGCACCTGGATGACCGGTATAAAATCTCTGATGATGGCTTGCGATTTATAAGGTTGTGATCAAGTGTCTCATTTGCTAGGCGATCTGGAATGCCTTTTTATAAGAAGATAAAGAAGATTAATTCTATTTTGTAGCCAATGATATTTAGGTTATAAATGAAAATTTAAACGAATTTTACTCATGAGCTCAACAACAAATTTTAAAAATATTTTGACTTTACCGAATATGAGCTATAAGTTTTATGTTTTAAAAGAGAATATATAACTTTTGTATTGATATTTATGGAAGAAGAGTAAAAAATTCTCATATAGCCATATATGTTAGTTTATTGATTGAACCAGGGCTTGAAGTAAGTGATAATCTGATTGGCTATTTTTATACTGTTCAATTTATAGAGATGGAAATGGCTTGAGATTAGATAGTGGGTGATGTGAGACAACAATTTAGTAAAAGTTTGTGTATTTGTGGACTTCGCCAATGTTGGATACACATGTAAACTTGCTGAGTTTGCCACTGAACTAAATTCATTTTGATGCTAGTTTTCTAATTTCAAAATACGTAATTATTTTTAAAAGGATATCGTTGAAAACTCCACACTGAAAGACTATATTTTCGATTTCCCTAACCTTTATTGATCAAAATTATTTTTGGGTGCTTCTATCCGGACACCTGATTGCCTAGCCAGACACCCTAAATACGACTCGTATGACCCAATATGAGTCGTATTGCTGGACGTGTCAGACGACAAATTCTGCATGTTTTTGATGTCAGAAGGCGCAGTAATACTACTCATATCAAAGTTAATACGAGTCGTATTAATTAGTAAAACGACTCATATTACTTGTAATACGAGTCGTATCTTTTTATTTATACGACTCGTATCACATCAATATGAGTCGTATTAAAATTTTCCAATTATAGACTGTCAAATGTACGAACCAATATAATTATTTGACACGATGTAATATTCCGTTAAAATTTCAATATAAACGCATAAACGATCGATCGATTCATTCAATTGAATATCAATCGTTACATTACACTGATTTTTTCTAAGTCTTCTTCTTAAAATGTCTTTCTGGGATAGTAACTATATTTTCGATGGTCAATTCGAGGGTGATAATTATTTTGAATACCCGGATAATAACAACGAGCAATATGGCGGTAATTATTATGGTGGTGATTTCAACAGTGGCGTATTTTATGGCGATGACAATGTTGGCGTAGGTGACAATGGTGGCGCAGGTGACAATGTCGGCGGTAGTTTGTTTGAAGCTAATCAGGTAAATATTTACTAATGATCAACGTTTTGTAGCACAACATAAAGTTAATATTTAAAATAAAATTTATTTTTTAAGGTTTTCACTTCACGTGAAGAACTGGTGAAATGGGCTCAAGATATCGGGAGAGACAATGGTTTCGTTATAGTCACCCAACGTTCTAAAAAAAATGCATCGGGTGAGACGGTAAAAGTTCACCTTAAATGTGATCGTGGGGGTAACTATAAACCAGAGGGGGTAGACAAAAGAAAAAGTGGCTCCAAAAAAACAAACTGTCAATTCCAGTTAATAGGTAAATATGAAAGAAGTGTTGGTGGCTGGGTTTTAATTGTCGTTGATGATTCGCACAACTATGATCCTGCTCAACATTTAGAGGGTCATGCGTATGCTAAACGACTGACCCCCGCAGAATATAAAATGGTGGGAGAATTGTACAGTCAAAATATGGAGACACGTGACATATTACAAGCCATTCGGCAGATGAACCCGAAGTGTGTGGCAACATCTAAAACTATAAATAATGTCATTCAAAAGATTAAGGAGGAATCTAATGTTGATGAAACTCCAATGCAGATTCTTTTCTCCTTGCTTCGGTTAAAATAGTATGTGAATTTTAGTCGTTCCAACGCACATACTAACAGAGTTGAAGAAATTTTTTTTATTCATAAAACTTCACTGAAAATTTGGCGTGCATTTCCACATGTTATATTTATAGACGCCACATACAAAACTAATATTTACAAACTACCTTTTGTTCAGATAGTAGGTTTGACATCCACTGACAAAACTTTTTGTATAGCATTTGCCTTTATTAGTGAAGAAAAAGAAGATAATTTTTTTTGGGTTTTAAAAAAATTAGACAGTACGCTAACAACATGCATGAAGCCAAGAGTGATAGTTACTGACTGTGATAAGGCTTTAATGAATGCATGTGATACGGTATTTCCAGACGCTACAAAACTAATATGCAGGTGGCACATACAAGAAAATATTGCCAAACACTGCAAACAAAGTTTTGATCAAAAAAGTTGGACAGAATTCGAGCGTCTTTGGTATAAATTAATTAACTCCTCAACATTTGACTTGTATAGTAATGCATACAACAAGTTGTCTGCAACTCTTATGTTTGATCAGCCAAGTAAGGTTTCAACTACAATTTATTTATTTATATATATAATTTTATTTAATAAATTATAAATATTTAACTTTTAGCGGTAATAATAATTACAGGAACGCTTAATTATTTGAACGATACTTGGCTAAATGAGTATAGACCAAAATTTGTCTCCGCGTGGACCAACCGGCAAATACACTTCAACCAACACACAAACAACCGGGTTGAAGGGCAACATGCTTTGTTTAAAAAGTATCTTCATGGTACAAATAGTACCTTGGACAGACTCGTGAAGCATGTTGACAAAATTGTTGACCAACAGTACATTGCGATAAAAGAAAGCTTTGAAAAAAGCTTGATCAAGAGAATGAGCAACCATAATTTAACTTTGTTTGATGAGTTAAGAGGTAAGGTATCTCATAAAGCTCTTGATTTGTTGATTGATGAAATCGGAAAAATTAAAAGTATGAAGAAAACAGTGCGACATGTAGTTGTCGCATTTACACCGGTTGTTGATTGCCGTGCGCGTGTCGGTTGAATAAATGTAAACAAGCAGGTATTTTTATTTAAAATTTTAAATTAGTTATTTAGATAGTGATGTCATTTTTATGTTTATAAACTTTTTTTAATTTTTATACGTAGGAATTGTCATCCCACTTGAGTCCATTGATCCGTTTTGGAAAAAAGCTTGATATATCACCTACGTATAATGAGGAAACCACAACAATTGACGTAAACATAGAGCTAGAACGAATGAAGCAGCAGATAATTGTCGAACCAGAGCACGTATGAAAAAATATTTTTGACGATATTTTGGGTTCGATACTGCCGTGGAAAACAAAGAAAAAGGAGCCTGTTGTAAAAACAAATAATCGCGGTCGCCCTAGAAAAGATAAACAAAAGGCGATGGATCCTCCGAGATATAGCTCATTTGAAAACACAGATCGTGTGTCTACAGTGATCCCTGGGAGACATAGTTCGGTTGTGGACATGAACGAACCACTACATACTCCTAGTGTGCACATTTATTCTGGGAGACATAGTGTACATGGTTCCATGGATCATGGAAGGCGTGATTCATTTATTAACGTCAATTCAATTCCTCCACAATACGATTTTTTTGGTATGTCGCAAGATGTTACCCAGAATTCTTTTGTGGAACCGCCGAAACCTGTGAGACAGAGTACGTACGAGCCAGGTGATGAGGAGAGATTCAACTTTATGAGATTTGCTCCTTATATTCCTAAGGTATTCCATCCGTACATTTCAAGAACGGTTGATGTTAGAGGAGATGGTAAGTGTGGTTTCCGCTCGGTTGCTGTTGGTTCAGGGCTTCTTGAACACGAGTGGCAGTTCATTAGAAGCGAATTGTACCAAGAGTTAACCGGACGTCAGGCGATATATGAAGCAATTTTCGGGTGTTTTTATTTCAATTTAGAAGAAAGTTTACCTTTTTACGAACTTTCTTTTGCTCCACAATCAAAATGGTTGATTATTCTAGAAACCGGAGTGTTGATTGCCAACAGGTTTCAAGTTCCAGTCATTATGCTAACAAATGAAGGCTCGGTTACATATTTTCCATTTTGGGTAGCCCCCCGGAACATGAACCTCATAGGTTTATTATTTTGGGTTACGTTTATAACAACCATTATATACATGTTGAAATGTCAGGAGAATATCCCATTCCTCCTACTGGCGGTTACTTCAAAAGAAGTAATGAGGATGGAAGACGTTGGGAGGCATTATACATACACCGTATACAAGACTATCTGAATAGAACAAATAACAAAAAAACTATAGATCATGTGGAGCTTGATTAAACATTTTTGTAATTTATACTAGAGTTAATTTTCTTGTTTTGTAACATTTTGTAACTTATAGTGAAACATTTTTTAATTTATACTGAAGAAAATTGACTTGCTTGTAACATTTTGTTGTTTTGTTTATGTAACAGTAAAAAAAATGACCTCTAAGATACGACTCGTATAACCATATAATACGAGTCGTATCACCATAAAGTATATAAACGTAAAACGACTCATTTTTCAATTTTCACCGCACATAATCTACTCGTATCCTCTCAAGCAAAGCATGTACGTTTTTTTTTCGTTGAATACGACTCATATCGGGTATTAATATGAGTCGTATTAAAACCTAATACGACTAATATTATCACCTGATATTAGTCGTATTAATGTTTTTAGAAGTTTATTTTTATTTACTAGAATACGACTCATATAGAACATGAATATGAGTCATATCACTATTAAATACAACTCATATTAATCATTGATACTAGTCGTATTCATCCAAAACGACTCATATTAATGTTTGATATGAGTCGTATTAATGTGACAGTTACGTTTTATATGAATTACTTGAATACGACTCATATTAACCATGAATATGAGTCGTATCAATGTTTAATACGACTCATATCAACGTTTGATATGAGTCGTATTCATAAAAAACGATTCATATTAAACCTTGATATGAGTCGTATTCATGTGTCAGTACAATTTAATATGGTTTACTTAAAACGACTCATATTACTTATGAATATTAGTCGTGTCACTGTTTAATACGACTCATATTAGTGTTTGATATGAGTCGTATTAACTGAAAACGACTCATATTAAACATTGATATGAGTCGTATTACCTTCTGAACCGTTAAATATTTTTTTTCAGATTATGGCTCCGAGAAAGCGAAAGGCAGATGATGAGGCTACTTCTTCTAAGGGCAAGAGGCCCGTAGAAGAACCACTAGAGGGGCCACAGTTTCTATATCCTCACCCGGATCTGCAGTTTCCTCGCGGGAGTGAGAGTCGGAGGAAACTTTATAGACTGCTTGGCCGGAAGTTTCTGTCCACCCGCACCATTGATTGGAAAATGCTGCAGATTATTGGTTAGACGCGGGTGGATGTCTTATTGCCTAGACAGGGTCCGTGGGCTCGTTTTTTTGATAGGGGGCCGATGACTCGTATAGGGAGCTCACTTTGGAGTTTCTCTCCACCTTTCGGTTTATTCCACCCTCGTTAGAGGTATAGTACCATAAAAGAAAGTCTATTTTTCCTTCTTTTTTTATTCTATATAAATTATAACGTTGTTGCAGGAGCCAGATGTTGAGGATACGGACCGACCTCCTCCCGTGCATGTTCGGTTCTCTTTAGGCGAGGTTCCCAAGGAGCTGAACTTTAGGGATTGGGCTGTGGCACTGGGTATATATAACCCAGCGGTCATTAACTCGCCGGATTTTTTGCTGCATCGTGGTGTGCCGGATGATTGGGCCCCCAACGAGGTTTGGGCGAGGATTAGCGATTATCCTTGGGGGTCATCAGTGTTACGCGCCAGCAAGATCCGTGACCCATTTCACCGTTATATTCATCGGGTCATCGCACAGACGATCGCTGGACGTGGGGACAGTCAGGAGCTAGTCACGCACCAGGACCTTTATTATCTGAGGTCTATTATCGATGGCGGTCCCTACAATATTGCTTACTGTCTGGCTGAGTATCTTGATGGGCGTAGGGGAAAAAAGGTATAAGTTATTTATTTAGTAATATGTTGGTAAACAACTTAAATATTATCATGCTGTTTCAGGCTAAGGGAGCGATCACATGTGGCGGGTATGTCACTGCCATTGCCCGTCGTATGGACATTTTGACGGACGATTTGTTGGGCACCCAGACGGACATGACGAAGTTTGTCCGTTTGGATGCCAACACCTGCAGGGGCATGGGTATCATTCTGAAGATATCCGACAAGGAGCTGTGGTGGACGACCGATGGGCGGACGCAATGGGTGTACACCCCACCCACTGAAGATGATACCCAACATTCTGATCGACGGTCCCCACCAGGTCCACACCTTCACCATCGGCCACCACAACCACCACCACCACATGATGGTGCATCATCTTCACAGGTATTACTAATTTTTATTAATAATAATAATATTTTAATATTATATGGGATTGTATACTTATGATATATGTCTATACAGGGTCCTCGGCCCCGTATTATCCTCAGGACTTCCACATCTGAGGGGTCGAGGATACTACAGTTGTTAGAGGAGATGGTTCCTGTTATCCGGTGGTTGGTTCCGTCGGTGCAGGCGATTGCGAGTGAGCTTCGGGTCCAACTTCCCGACCCGCCTACTTTACCATCTCTCCAGTCCGAGCAGCAACCTTATTTTGTATATGTATTAAACAATATTGTATGTCTTTCGGGTTTATATATAATATTTTAGTTTTATTATCATTTTACCTATATAAACACACCACTAACAAGTTTCATAAAAAAAAGTTTTCTAAAAATCCAAGAAAATCACTTCAAAACACACCATTTTACCTATATAAACACACCACCAACAAGTTTCATAAAAAAAAAGTTTTCTAAATATCCAAGAAAATCACTTCAAAACACACCATTTTACCTTATATAAACACACCACCAACAAGTTTCATAAAAAAAAAAGTTTTCTAAATATCCAAGAAAATCACTTCAAAACACACTATTTTACCTATATAAACACACCACCAACAAGTTTCATAAAAAAAAAGTTTTCTAAATATCCAAGAAATCACTTCAAAACACACCATTTTACCTATATAAACACACCACCAACAAGTTTCATAAAAAAAAGTTTTCTAAATATCCAAGAAAATCACTTCAAAACACACCATTTTACCTATATAAACACACCACCAACAAGTTTCATCAAAAAAAAAGTTTTCTAAAAATCCAAGAAAATCACTTCAAAACACACCATTTTACCTATATAAACACACCACCAAGTTTCATAAAAAAAAGTTTTATAAATATCCTAGAAAATCACTTCAAAACACACCATTTAACTATATAAACACACCACCAATAAGTTTCATAAAAAAAAAAGTTTTCTAAATATCCAAGAAAATCACTTCAAAACACATCATTTTACCTATATAAACACACCACCAACAAGTTTCATAAAAAAAAAGTTTTCTAAAAATCCAAGAAAATCACTTCAAAACACACCATTTTACATATATAAACACACCACCAACAAGTTTCATAAAAAAAAAAGTTTTCTAAAAATCCAAGAAAATCACTTCAAAACACATCATTTTACCTATATAAACACACCATCAACAAGTTTCATAAAAAAAGTTTTCTAAAAATCCAAGAAAATCACTTCAAAACACACCATTTTACCTATATAAACACACCACCAACAAGTTTCATAAAAAAAAAAGTTTTCTAAAAATCCAAGAAAATCACTTCAAAACACACCATTTTACCTATATAAACACACCACCAACAAGTTTCATCAAAAAAAAAAAGTTTTCTAAAAATCCAAGAAAATCACTTCAAAACACACCATTTTACCTATATAAATACACCACCAATAAGTTTCATAAAAAAAAAGTTTTCTAAAAATCCAAATCATAACCACACTATATAAACTGTCGATAAATACATAATTTTTAATATGATTACAAGCTATTTTGACATAGTGAAATGTCTTCGCTGGTTATCCATTTGTAGGGTTAACTATGTTGAATGATCTCCAAGTCTATGAAACTTTCACTTCATCTTCAGACTTGAATCTTGGAGATTGACCTAGTGAAATCTCTCCGGTTTAATAAATGCATGAAAGATGCTGGATCTCCATGTCCATGTACCTTTCGACTACATCTTTCGGTGTTTAGCACATCACTGCCCTTTAGCTGGGCGTATGGTGGCCATCCATTTGTTAACTTTACTTCCGTTAGCAGTGTACTTGCTGCTATGGTAGAGTTAACTATATTAAAGAAGCTCATCATTTGACCTGGTGAAATGTCTCCGGTTTCTAAACAAATGTATGAATATTTTTAAACTTTAACACCGATGTTACAAGTAACAGGCGTCTTCTGTTTTTATATTATAAACCATAAAACGTGAATAAATATATAATTTTGCAGTTGATTACAAATTATATGACCTACTAATATGTCTTCGGTTTCATAACTCAGTTTTATCTTAAACGAGTACGGAAACCGGAGACATTTCACCAGGTCATATAATTTGTAACATACTCCAAAATTATATTATTTTTCACTATTTATGGTTTATATTGAAAAAGAGAAGACGTCTATTATTTGTAACACCGGTGATATAATTATAAAAATCATGCAAAACCTTTACAAACTAACATAACTTTTATATTTATTACTTCACATGGGATACCGCAATCCGAATCATAACCCCGGTTTCATCAGTCATCCATGTATTAGGAGACGAATGACACCGGAGCTATGATATTGCGGTATACCATGCGAAGTAATAAATATAAAAGTTATGTTAGTTTGTAAAGGTTTGTTAGGCTGTTCTGGCGGCGTATATTTCATCCGCCATGAACCGTCTGAATCTGAGGCATGCATCTTGTAAATTCACTTCTCGCCAGTCCAGCCCCCGATCTTGTACAAGCCTACGCAATAACATGCAGATTACTATCCCACCATCTGAACCTATATGACCAGCATTAGGTGGCCAAACAACACAGCTGGTCACTGGTATTTCAGTAACTTCACCTAAATATTGACCTGTGTGTTGCCAGTAATTTATTTTTCTTAAAAACCATATGAAAAAATCTTCAAATTGAATATGGATTTGGTGAAGTCCAACGTGAATACATGATAAACCACTACAGCTAGTTGGAAGACAATCGTATGGAAAAAAACAACGAATTTCCATTGTCCTTAAGTTAATTTCAAAAAGATACCATCTTACATCGTCATGGTTTATCGGTAAATACACTTACAAAAATTTTAATTATATTATTTTATGTAATTCGTCTAATACACCTACAAAAATTTTAATTGTATTTGGTATTAGTTATTAGTTATTACCGTATCAACCTCCCAAAACGAAGGATATAGTGTTTGTGTCCCGTCACCGTATTGCAAAGTGTCTTCGTCCTGGTTGATTAACATATCATAAAACTCAGAAGGTAGGCACGTCCAACGTAATAGGTTTTCACCGGCTCTCTCAATTTCTTGTTTGCGCCAAACCATAAGTCTAGTAACCCAAACGAAATTATGCTGAAAAAAAATAGAAAATTAAATTAGCGGGATATTAAAATTTAACTAAAAATAAAAGGTGCCATAAAACATACGTATGAACAAATAAACCCGTTTCTCTCAAAACCTAAAAGGGTTCCCCACCAGCTCCGGTCAAGAACCTGCTCGTCAACGATGTAACCATTCTTACATTCTGGTTGGTCTCCGTTCTAGTAAAAGTGCAAAACGTTGCGAGACCAGTTGTGATTACGAAAATTATGCTTGTCAACGGGGGAAGGAATGTTGAGTAAAGATGTGGTAGAACGCCTATTAGACATTTTTTTAGGGGGATTTAGAAAGAATGGGGATTGAAATCGGAAGAAACAATCGTCGGTATTTATATGAAATTGGCAAGCATTTCAAAGGAGACATGTGATATCTGTCAAGATTCCTGACAGATAATACGACTCGTATCAGCTGATACGAGTCGTATTAGGTGACCAATACGACTCGTTGTTAGCCTAATACGATTCGTTTCACTGCATGTCAGGAATCTTGACAGAAATTGTCGAGGCTATCCGAACACCCAATATACGACTCGTATTCATTGCTTATACGAGTCGTTTTATGTGTGAATATGAGTCGTTATTAGTTTGATACGAGTCGTATCACTGTGCTTACAACAATACGACTCGTATTGTCAATACGAGTCGTATTGACAAAATGATTGGGTGTCCGGATAGCCTGTCAGGGTGTCTGACTAGACACCCTCTTATTTTTATATAGAAGGGCTATTTGATTTTAATATTCTTAATTATGGGGTATTGGTTGTTGTCACTCCTAACTAAGAATCTCACCTTCACCACTCTCAACTTAACACTTCACTCGTTGTGTTACTCGGCTTTATCTGCATGACCCTTTTATCCTACGTGGCATAAAAGCGAAGTGACATAACAAGTGTAATGTTAACTTGTAACTTATTTTTCTTACAATGATCCGAGCCGTTAATTTTTTTTCTAAATTATGACCGATGTTTTAGGGTTTTTGATCGGGAGGACGATACGAGTGTATTGATATAAATCTTACATTGAGCCGATGCTTCAAACGACCAAATGGTCTTCAATCGGGTCGTTAAACCTAACTGTGCTTAAATCGGATGTTAAGATTTCTTCTTTTAGCGCACCGACTCAAGGTAAATTTTACATCAATAGACTCTTGTCCTCCTCCCGATTAAAAGCCTTAAAACATCGACTTGAAATTAGAAAAAAATAACAACGTTAAGTTAACTTTAATGGCTGATCAATGTAGAAAAATAAGTTGCAAGTTGTGATTGTCATAAGAAATGTTTTAAGTTGTGATTAAAAAAAATCTAGTATAAAATCTAGTATATAAAAAAAATCGACCAATATATAAAAGTTTAGATTATTAAAATCTAGTATATAAAAAAAATTAATATAAACCTAAAAAAGCCAAAAATAAAAAAATGCCAAGAAAAGAGGTTACTGACGGGCTCGAGCCCCAGACCTAACATGCACATACAGAGCGCACTTCCACCAGCACAAAACCCTTAATGCCCGTTAAAGACTTAACATGTGAGGCCTTTAACGTGCCTTAGCACCAACCTAGGTGGTGTTTAACGTCTTTCACGAAGAGTCTCACCACTAACTTCCTTAGTTGTGACGATGGTATACCGAAACATAAGCTAGCTTTTTTTATACAACATATTTTAAGTTACAAATACTAAAACTAGTGTCATAAAATTTTAAAAATGAATATCTATCTAATAAATCAAACTTCTAGGGGACAATTTTTTGAGGGAATATTTTATAAAAGAAAGTTTTAGAGGGAAGATATGAAATACCATGCATGAGTTGATGAAACAAAATATTTTTAAATATTAAATATTTACAAATTTTTAAACAAAATGATTATAATTTTATAAATATTATTATTTAACTCGTGTGTAATACACGGATGTTAAACCTAGTATACATATATATATATAGACATAATGGAGGGATAACGGGAATATTACCCTTACCAATTCACATAAATAGTTTAATTTTTTAAGATTTAAAGTGTATTTGAGTAGACTTCCACATCAAAATTTTAAATTTATATTTATCTTATAATAAAATAGAGTTTTGTATGTCACATGTCATTCAATGACAGGACTATTGACATTAAGTTTCTATCAAAAAATATAAAATCTTGTATTTATGTCTATAGTCATTCTTACATCCATGTTTACCCTTTCAATGATTTATCAAATATAGTTTCATTTCATTCGTTTGATTACGTGGTGGCTGGCTGATGATTAAGGAATTTCAAAATTCTCTTGCTCATTAATTGATTAAAGGTTTTTCAAAGGGTAATGATATTCCCACACCCATCGCCCTCACCTCTTATTTCACACATCCATCAGCTGCCACACTATGCCCATAGCGCCGCATATAGCGTCCTGGTTAACGCTTATATGCCGCCCTATATATGGGCATAGCTCTGCGCTATGCCCTTTAAGTTTTTCTTTTTCTTTTTATTTTCTTTGAAAAAACATGTATTTTTATTAAACAAAACATGTGTTGTTTGGGTTGTAAACGTTTAGGTTGCTTTTTTAAACATTTTTATAAAAATACACGTGTTTTTTTTGTTAAAAAGCTGTAGTTTTCAATTATAAAACAATGGTAACTATTTAATACGAAAAACCCAACTTTAACGAGCCTAAAAATGGTTTGCACCTTCGTTACATTGATTTTCTTTCTGAGTACCGATGGATTCAGTCAGAGAAGAAGTAGGCTAGGCGTACGACATCACGCAAACCAAGTGTGGGTCGTCTATTATACATTCATCCGTCATGTGGTGAGCTATTCTATTTAAGGCTACTTCTTAACAAAACGATCATCCGTTGCCATCCTCTTATAATGAACATGACATGAGGCATCAAAAATTGTAGCCTGCTGATATGGTTTTGGAAATCCTCTTATAATGAACATGACATGATGCCGTCGGTTTCCTAGTGCCACATGGACCATGTAACATATGTCCCGTTACTACCCTATATAATGATGGCTCTGTCAAGCGATTCAGTAGCTCAGCACGAATATATTGATCAACGTCTGTGGGGGTTCGAATAACAAACGGATCCGCCATCCATAATAGAGTATGACAGTGAGGCAAGCCACGTTTTTTAAACTCAATGGTGTGCAATTCTGCAAAAAAAAACAGAAAACAAATTGAAATCATAACTACATAATATGCAGCAACAAATAGTTACAAAGAATCAAAGAAAAAAGGTTGAAGTTTCAGAAATAGTTAAAAAACGATGTACACTCCGACTTAAACCTCACATCAGATAACATAAAATTTACATTACTCACAGTAAAACATATAGATGATCAACTTATGACACAAATACACCTTGCTGTTGCTTGAAAAGCTTTTCATGTATGCATAAATTATCTTCTTCAGTTTGGGTATTTCTCTTTTTTTATGAGTAATGTAATATACAAATAAAGCTACTTAACAATAGTCGGTTAATAAAAAAAATTAATCTGCTACAAACATTACTCAAATAGGCTAAATCATATATGCAATTTTATTTAAAGATAACTGCAATAAAGATGAAAATAAAAGCCAACTTATTTTAACATCAAATATCAAATAGTAACAATTAGTAAATAAGAAGTATTGCATATTCATATAGTTCAAGAAATAACATCCTGATGTAAACTAAACGTTTAAAAAAAATTGTGACAATGGAAATACAATACACAGGTTATTAGACTATAGCGACTAATAAATGCAGTAACAATATATCTTTCTACTAAAGCAGCATAAGAGGTTAACTTAAAACTAACTAAAAAAAATTCAGTATATAATATAATAATCAAACTTTATAAAACCAACACTCCATAAGCTACCAACATAAGTCACTTATATTTACAGTCGTTAGGCAATTGCAAAAAACCTACACCCAAAGTTATCAAGCAACAAAAAACCCATAAATGGGTAACTACAATGAGAACTAACCTGAAGTAACCTCACCAAAAGGCTGATTGGATTTTAAATACTTCACAAATGCCTGTACCTTCATCTGGAACACCCTCACAATTATATCAGGTCTATCATTTGCGTTAGAACATCCGACCCGTTCCAATTCCCGCTTTATTTATGGCCACTGCGCATTGCATATAAAAGTAATAAAATACTGGGGCGTTCCATACACATGACACAAAGCAAGTGCGTCCTGGTAATGCTTGTACATATACTGAGGTCCCCCTGTAAAAGAAGATGGCAAGATTATCCGTTTACCTATGCTTCTACCCTCAACGTCTCCTCCACCAATAGCATCATGAATGCCACTAAGATACTCAGTCCGAAAACTATTTTGATTTAACCTAATAAATTCAAGTCTGCATTGCTCTATGCGAACATATGCATCCATAACATACTGTTGGAATAGGCGACCAGCACGTAAAACATGTGTATACACTCCTTGACGATCGTGAAACTGGTATGAATAAAACATTGAAGGCGTCAATTTCCTTTCACTTATAGAATCAGTGCCAACCAACCGCAACTCAGGAGACCAACCCTGTTCACCAGCTGGGAATAACAAAGGGTACTGTAGTGGCATATATGATGGATGTAATCTACTAACTCTATGAGCTCTATTATCCTTGTGACGCACAACGACATCAAAGTCCTGTGAATGCAGATCACCACCAGAAATAATAGCACCCAAAGTACCCATAGCAGGCCTTTCATACCGTCTATCATTTGTTCTACTAAAAAGCTTAATGCCAAAATCTGGAACTGGGGACTGTAAACACAAATCCCTAGCATTTCTGAAAAGGCGCACATAACCATTTACAGCATCTAACATGGTTGACAATGCATAAACCGTATCCTCATACAACTGATTGGACTCGCCAGACGGGAAAAACGCATACGATTCGTTATCTCATTTTCGGTGTCATAAATATGTAACTGTAGAAACCTTGGACGATCACCCTCCTTTGGACATATGGACCAGAACCCTGATTCACAGAATCATCAATAACAACACCAAAAGATGTCATAGAAAACATATAATTAAACGCACGAAGAACAAGCATAAATTCTGAATCAGCAAACAGTTCCCTTAACAAACTGGAGGATCCATCGGATACGTAAGAACAACCTGGCCACCCTTACAACACACTTTATACTTAGGCCTATCACTAACCCTACCGGATTTCAACCTCTCATCACTCCAAAAGCATGCGTTACAAAACTCACAAACTTGAGTACAACTCCCCAAATCCACATATTCCGAAGGTACCAAATCTGACCCATCACAATTCAACCCAACAGCCAATGCAGCGGGAGCATTAACGGCCAAAACAGTACTTCTACGGACATTAGAACGTAACATAGTAGACCTGTATGATGACTGGTGTGCAGTAGTTCTACATACCTCAAAAGCCGCATCTAATGCAACGTCACATGAACCACCACACCCAGACACATCCAAAACATCCCGACCCCTCTTCCTACGCGGCTGATAACGACAATAGCATATAGTACAACAAAACCCCCCAATGAATTCAAACATAACCTAACGCAAAAACAAACCAAAGAAGTAACACATACCGGCATATGCAAATGCAACACCTATAACAAATTCAATAAAACCTCAATTAAACACACAATCAACTACAACAACCAACATGCAGCAACAATCGATATAACACAACATACCTCAGTCTTCAAGGAAAAAAACACAGAAAACCTACAAGGACAACCAAATAACAATTAGAAGCCATAAACTACACATAATTACAGCCAAGAAATAGATAAATAACACGAACCAGCAACAAATCAATAGCAAACCATAACAACGGTAAAAGGGACGCAGAAGAAACACAGAGAAATAGAGAGAGTGAATAGCAAAAAGAAACAAAAAACAACACATACCAGCAAAAGATAAGAAAATTTAACACTTGTCCCCAAAAAATTACCACCTCACCCAAAAATAAACAGCTGTCAAACACAAAAAGAAAACTCAAAAAACCACAATCGAACCCACGTCCCCACGACTACAAACCAACATTAAATTCACTCCAACAAAACCGGAACATGATAACAAATTCAAACAATAACCCTTTATAAACCACCAAAAACACATACAAAAAAAAAATTCACGATTCAAATCCACATCTAAATTATTATAAATAAATAAAAGAATCAATATAAAGGATAATAAAAGATCAAGAACTCATCGATTTATAAATTTGAATACGAAACCATGAACGATTAATAGCCCACTATCCAGAAATAAAGAAAGCATAATTACAAATTTGCCCTTATTTAAAATTATATTTAAACATTTATATAAAAATACTAAGAAATGTATGATTGGTTCGAAAGTATACTTTTTGTCTCAAGTAAAAATGGTTCTCATTTGATAGGGGAATGTTTAACGGAGAACCTCTTTTTCCAGGAAACTAGAGAACAATTCTGACTCACACATTTTGTCAAAGAAAAAAAAAAGAAGCCAAAACCCTAACCATCCCACCCCACCCACCCCTACCCCACCCAAAAACCTAAACCCACCTACACCCCACCCAAAAACCTAAACCCCCAGCATCACAAAAAAAAATTCTAAAAAACTAAACCCCCACCCAAAAACATTAACCACCCACACCAAAAAAGGTTAAACTCTCCACCACATCCAAAAACACTAAACCTCCAACCCACCCCACCCCACCCAAAAACCTAAATCTAAAAGCTAAATCTAAAAACCTAACCATAAAAACTAATCTTAAAAATAAACTGTAAAAACTAGATCCTAAAACTAAAAAGTAAAAATAATAACAAAGACTAAAACGAAAAAAACTGCGTAAATAAGAATATGTATATATATACATATAGAAAATGAGATGTGAGTTATCCTACAAATGATTTTAATCTAAGAAGGTTAAGAATAATTTATGACATTAAATCTCTTTTTAATAGTTGAGATCAATTTGTAGGAAAATAATTTGGTGGCAGGTAGTTTAGTCATAACAACTTTTGTTAACTTTATCTCTCCATATGCAAGGCAAATGTCAATTCTCCCACTTTTTATAAAGCGTTCATAACTTTTGGATACGATATAATTTTTTTAAAAAAATTACACCAAAAAAACAAGTGTTTTATTATCTTTTAAACGCGTATAATATTGATATATAAAAAAACGAAAAGTTTTTTCAACACTTGTTAAGTCATTGTGTAATATTATATCATTGTGTTATATTGTATCTAGTGAAATACTCTCTCCATCCCATTTGAACTGTCATGGGACCCACACAAAGTTTAAGAAAAAGTGGATTATTATATATTTTCAACCTATAAAATGACAATAATGCAATTAAAGACTTTTGTCTTTTAGTCATAAAGTAGGTTTTATATTAAATAATTAGGGGTAAAATTAGAAATGATACTTTTATTTTTAGAACGGACATTTAAAGTGAGAGAACCAAAAAAGGAAAGATGGACATTTAAAATGGGACGAAGGGAGTATCAATTTTACCGGTTCATTTTTAGGTCATTGTGTAATATCATCTCATGTAAAGTTTTGTTGTGTCATCTTATGTGTTTAGAAACTATCATTGTGTTACAAATTGTTAATGTGTATTTGTGAAATGTTCAAATACAAAGACATTTTTTTGGTACAAAGTGTAAGAATGACATAATGGTAAAGAAAAACACAATGACACTTAAAAAAATTATAACTCACAATATATATCAAAGTTCAAAAAAGCTGTTCGGAAACTTTGCTCCTCACATAATCCTCTTGCAAAAATAAATAAACGAAAAATTAAAAAATTACCGTTTTTTATATTTTTTTACAAAAGACACAATGAGAAAACGGTAATTTTTTTTAACTTTTTTATGTTTTGGTCGTTTATTTTTTAAGGAGGATGACGAGGGAACTATGTCTCCGAAACACTTTTTGTGTAATTCTTATTACGTCATTGTGTAATCCTCGTCAAATAAGATTACACAATGACCCGATGGATGACACAACAACCCAACGAATGACATAATGACCTCACAGAAGACCCAATAACCTGATAGAAGACACAATGAGTTGAAAAAAATTAATGTTAACTTTCTTCATATATATAAGCTGAATTAGTTGAGTTATTTTAGGATTAGATTTGTTACCAATAACATCTGTATCATCAAGTCCATATATATAGGCTGTTTCTGTATTTTGTATCAATTAAGATTTTAAGTTTTTAGTATATATATTTTGTAATTTTGTTATCAAATCAAGTTTGAATTATTAAATTCAAGTTTGATGTAGCTGAAGATGTAATTGAAAAAGATACGAATGATGAATTGGAAAAAAGATAAGAAAATATTTTTGAGATTTGTTTGTTAATTTTGAAATCTTATTCAAGGGTCCAACCAAACATGTTTTTTTAATCATTCAGACCTCTTAATCATTCAGCACTTAACCATGCAGAAATTACCAAACAGTTCCTTAATCATTCAGCACTTGCCAAACAACCCCTTAATGGTTTAGGTTTTTTCCAAATAGCTTACTCTAATTCTTTTCACTACTAGAAAAAAGGCCTTTAATGACACGCATTGTGTGTCATTAAAGAGTATACATGACACACAAAAGTGTGTCAAGGAAGCCCATGTCATAAAATAAAGATGACATGCGTTCGTGTGTCATCTTTTTATGACACACATTTACCACAAATAACGTGTGTCAAGAAAAATCTGCTATAAATGAAGATGACACGCTAAATGCGTGTCATGGTTTTAGCTTTTTTTATTAAAAAATTAGAATTACTAATTTTCACATTTAATGGAAATAAATAATTTATATCTAATAATATTATTTTTAAAAGCACTCCATTTATAAAATACAAACAAGCATTGTTTAGTGAACAATATTCATACAATATTTCCTAAACTAATGTTTTGATAGAAAATTTCAACTAAAAATGTAGTTTGACATCAAACTCGACCATCCTTCCCGAATTCCATGCATAACAGCTCCATGTATTCATCTTTGAATCCTTAAGCCTCCTGAGAAAATATTAGTAAACTTATTACACCCATTGCAAGAGGCTTATTTACTTTAGAGTTATTGCAACCTCTTGACCCATTAGAGGTATTGCAACTTGTTGACTTATTAAAACTATTTCAACTTGTTTAATGAGATATATACATTCAAGAATGGATTTGCAAACAAGTACCTATCATCATGATAATAAATGCAAATACAGTGGAATAACAATGCATTTTAAAGCTAATTGTAAAACTTAATTAATCGACAAAAGAACCAATGAGTTACTTATATGTTAACAGTTTGTCAAAATAATGAGACTGCATAACAAATATGGATTACCTCACTTTGTAATATTTATCTGATAAACGAAGCCCGAAACAGTGTTCACTGCAAAAAAAGATTTGTGGGGTTTTCATCATGTAAAACATCCAGCTTTGCACTGCATAAGACGTGTATGCTTCTTTAATATTGTTTCACTAAACATAAAGAACATTGTGGTTTTTATATATTCGACAAATGAGAAAAGTAAAATAATAAATAATACACACATTTTATAGGTTTTCACATTCTATATTAAAACATAGTTAATCAAGTATTAAATTACTATTACTTTGAACATGTAAAGAGACTAGAACAACAAAAATACTGTTTACTACTTTACTACAGTACCTTAACAAGATTTAGTAAAACATCATACGAACATGTTATTAAGTACACACAAACAAATATCAATAAAAAGAAAAATAAAGAAAAAAAAGTATTAAAATATAGTATCTTAACAGGTTTCAGTCTGTAGATGATGAATGATCCTACATCCTATTTGGTCTGTCAGGGAGGTGAATGTCAAGACCCTAAGATGCTACATCTGATACAGGTGTAGTTCCCTGATATTTCAAAAATTATGACATGTGAAGCATATCCTAGCTGAATTTAGTCCTTTGGGTGCATATAAATCTCAGTAGAGGGGTGCATGAATAATAAGATAATATAAACATTATGAATTTAGAGATGGAGTAAGGAAAATAAAATCCAAGATCTAATCATTCGTACAACAAAAGCAATTTTCCAATCATGACAGTGAACAATATCTAGCTTTTTACCAGCCTGATGAAGCAGTTCAGGTGCTGCCCTACTAAAGAATGAAAAGCACTTTAAATCATCAGGTTCCCAAAGGTTTTTCCTGTCCAGAAAAATTTAGCAGGGATGAAGAGGCTCAACCTCCAACTGTACCAATCCAGATTTTATTTTTGAACAATTTGCCATCGAAATCTGACTCTACCACTAAATCTAAAACTTGTACAGAAAGACATAGATACATAAGTAGTCTTCAAAAATTTTAGTTAATTTTTGGTACCTCTACATTGACTAGCACGTAAGATGATACTCTCACAAACTATAGCACTAATCACAAAACATCTCTTTACCTAGAAAGCTAACTACACATGCAATTTTTCATCATGGAGATGCAATTGGAGCTATGGTTTCCTTGAAAGATGAGGACCACTTCAACCCACAAATAGAAGTTCATAAGTGTTATAAAGTTAACAGGCATGTATTCTCACAAACCATAACTACAAACATATATTAAGAGGTAATATGACTCTCAATCAAACAAGAAATGTGAAAAAATATAATAAATAGATAGAGGACAAACATGTTTAATCGAAATTGCTAAACTTAAATTCAACAGGCTTAACAATCTAGAGGGAGTGCATGAAGTTGACTCTACACTGTAAAGCATGACCATCAGATAACTAGCAAGCAGATCTAAAACGCAGTTGCTGATAATGACAAAAAGATATCCACAAATACACCAGCTACCCCGGATCCCAAAACCAAAGGCAAGAGAGTAAAGTCATGCAACCAGGTAATTCTGTTCTAACACATGACAAAAGTATTCCAGTTATGTTACCATTTCAAGTGGCTGATTCAAATAGTATGACCATTTATTAGTTCAAGGTTATTTAGGTAGAGTCTCACATATTAAGTAAATCAATTGAATAACCAAATCTATGCAAAAATGCTAACAATTACAGCAGCTGCTATCTTGCTACATCTGTGTCATTAGGATGATTCAAACGACGCATCCATTGGTTATCTAATACCATTTTTAGGTCTTTAGACAGATAGTCACATATTAAGTTAATAACATCTATGCAAAACACAATTGTAGGTGTCGACATAAATAGAAGGGCGTGCGGAAGTAAAGCAACAAGACGTCTTTTGATGTTGGAAACAATATTGAGTTCCTAAAGTAGGAAACAAAAATGATTTCTTACACTAATATAAAGGAAGAATATAGCCTGCATCACAACAAGATGCAACAAGCTTTTGAACTACCAACAAAGACACTAAAACTACAAATGGAAGTAGCAAGACAAGGTTCAACGATAGGTTTTACAACAAACAAGAACACAGCCTAAAACTGAAAGTTTAAATGCTACATGTATGGTAATATGAAATGCAATATGTATGAAAAAGTAGTAAACAATGTATAAATTTCACAACTATGACCGTTATTACATTAGTGCTTCTGAATGTAATGAATGTTACAACATAAATGCTTAAACTACAGTACTCTATAACAAACGAAATGAGCACTCTCTAGTCCCCTAGAAAAACTACATATCTAGCTTCTCATGACATGAACTGCATATGTCTGTTGCATATTAAAAAAACAACTATTAATTTGCACTCTTCTACAAGGACATACATCTACTAATTTTTCTCAAGTAAGGTAACTCTAATACCAATATTTTAGCTAAAAAGTAACCAATTCAACATCAATCAAATTCATTATTAGAAGTTTAGAACATAGAAACTAACAAATCATAGAATAGTTTACATTAAACCAAAAAATCTGAAACTTAGTAATCGTGAGCAAATTTTACAAGTTAATTAACATTATGACTAGAGATATATAAGTACACAAAGACATTGCTGGTAGAGATGTAAAATAGATTGAAAAGGATGATACCGCTTGGTTAAAATTGGGACAATCGATGGCATGACGGCGGCGATGGAAACCGTAGCAAAAGCTCCTGTAATTCTGTTGCAAACTACTTCGCCATGGAGACCGAGGAGAGAGTTGATAGAACGTCTTCATAGGCGGTGCATATTTGTGTGGTTGATTGAATCTAACACGGGTGAATGAGTTTTAGTTCCTGTTGCAAAAGCTTGATTGAGAAGTATGTCCTTTCAGCTGGCCATTGTGGTGGACTCGTGGTCGGAAATGGCGGTGGTTGTGATCGCCGGTATTGTGATCGTTGGAGACGGAGATTGAGAGCTAGGTGATGGTGAAGAGTCAAAAAGAAAATGAAATGATTGATTAGGGTTCGTTGTAGCCAAGAATATAATAAAAAGGATCCGATATGTAACACCGGGTCAAAAAGATCCGCGTGTTTTTTCGTTTTTTTTTCTATAAATGACAATAAAATCTTGACACTCAATAATGTTAGTCATAATTCCTTCAATTTTTTTCAAAAATGACAAATTTTTAATGACACATACTTTTGTACATCATTAAACTCATGTGTGTCATTATTCGCGTGTCATTAAAGACATATTTTCTAGTAGTGTTTGAGAAAAATTAAGGTTAACTTTATTACGATTACTAGGTTTAACACCCGTGTATTACACACGGGTTGATTAAAAATATTTTTAAAAAATTATAACTATTATATTTAAAATTTTATAAATAATTTTGTAAATTATTATTAATCACAAAATTTTGTCTTTATTAACTCTCTTACTCAATTTTCTCTCTCAGCCTTCCTTTTATAAAATCAATTATGTTTTCCCTCCAAAAAATTGCCCCCTAAAAACTCTAATTTATTAGATAGATTCGAGTGAGATTGTTCTTGCCAATAAAAAGAAAAGTTACAAGTGTTATTAGCTAAAATGTTTGAATTATTAACGGTCAATGAATCATGGTTAGAAATTTTAACTTGTTGGTAAGATCAAGATATACATATATTCTTTGGTATACAAAAATGTGTTTAAAAAATATATACAATATTTTACGTAAGTAATGCATGCATGCTGGTATAGACCCACACGTCAATATTATTTGTAAACATGCATAAGTCATGGCCTTTAAAGTTTAATTTATAGTTATAACATGCATAATCCATACTATCATTTTATACATATATATATATTTTATATATATATATGTGTATATATATATATGTGTGTATTTGTTTCTTGATTATAATAAGGCAAACCTTATTTGTACGTTCACCTTTATAATTAATTAAAGTATTATAATCTCAAGTCGCACGCTACGATGACAGTGCTTGCACGATCACTTGCGATAGTCTTTTGTATAAGCATTCTAACGGTGTTAATGCATCATCGATGTTAGTTCCACTTCTACCCATCTATCTCTTTTATTATGTTACAATATTTAGATTTAGGTAAACAAACTAAAGAATATTTTATTGCCAACTTGTTATATATAGGTGGGATATATGAACATCGTGACATCCAACAATTTGGAGTTCCACCTCCCAAAGATTGTATTTATTGTACACCTATAGAATTCGGACCACGAGATTATTCTTGTTGTTGCGGCAATCAAAATGACTGCCAATACCCCTCAATAGGAGTTTGTAAGGTGCTTTGCAAGATAGCTAAGAACCGCACTTGTTGCTAAATAAGTAAACATGAGTGTGCCAGGATTTAATTTGTGAAACTAAATAAAGTTTATTGTACACAATAAATATAAATGATATTATGAAGATAAAAAATATAAATAATAGAAATATATTTTTCGGTCTGTATATATAACTACTTGACATGATATGATTTATTCTTAAAACATGTACATACATACATTTATTCTTAGCATCTATCTAATAAATCAAACTTTTAGGGGGCAATTTTTGGAGGGATTTTTTTTTATAATAGGAAGTTTGGGAGGTAAAATTTAGCTAAATTTTTCACCATGCAAGTTGATGGAGCCAACTCCTTAAATGTTATATATTTACAAATTGTTAAATATAATGGTTATAATTTCTTTATAAATATTACTATTTAACCCGTGTGTAACACACGGGTATTAAACCTAGTCTATCTAATAAATCAAACTTTTAGGGGGGAATTTTTGGAGGGAATATTTTATAAAAGAAAGTTTTAGAGGGAAGATATGAAATACCATGCATGAGTTGATGAAACAAAATATTTTTAAATATTAAATATTTACAAATTTTTAAACAAAATGATTATGATTTTATAAATATTATTATTTAACCCGTGTGTAATACACGGGTGTTAAACCAAGTCTATCTAATAAATTAGAGTTTTTATGGGCAATATTTTGGGGGGAAAACATAATTTATTTTGTAAAAGGAAGGTTAAGAGGGAAAATTGAGTAGAAGTGTTAATAAAGACAAAATTTTATGATTAATAATAATTTATAAAATTATTTATAAATTTTTAAATTTAATAGTTATAATTTTTTAAAAATATTTTTATTCAATCCGTATGTAATACACGGGTGTTAAACCTAGTGATATTATAAATCTTAAACCATCCAATTTAGGTTGTTTTTTATACTATAAATCAGTTTTAACATTAACAGTTTATAAGTGTCTTTGATTTAAATATTATAAAAAGTGAAAACTACATTATACATCACAATCACTCATACTCATTATATGACTTTTACGAGTGGCTGTGCATTAAAAGTAGCCACTTGTATAAAACAATATCTCCATATCAACAATAAAATATTTCCCACAATATATAGACCACTTGCAAGTGGCAAATCAACAACCCGGTACTTGTGAGTCAAACATTAATCCAAGAGTAAATTACATTTTTTGGCCTTTATAATAAGCCAAATTACGGATCGTGGCCTTTATTTTAAATTTTTGCACTGGTTGGCCTTTATATAAATTTTTGTCACGGTTTTGGGCCTTTAAGTTAACGAAAGTTAAGTTTTTCCGTTAAATCAAGGGTATTTTAGTCATGGGCCATTTCTGTCAATATTAAAACTCTTTTTAAAAGTTTTAAAACAGAAAATGCCAAAGATATAAACTTGAGGGGCTGAAAATGTACATAAAATAAAAACCCATCTTCCATTCTTCCTCCTCTTCACACCCAAGTTTTTCGGGCATATATTCCGACAACGTCCGGTATACCTCCGGCGACGTAAAAAAAATCCGGCAGAATTGTACCGCGAGAAGCAACCGGCGCTGGTTGTTTTTCTGAAAACCGGAATTGTACCGCGGAATTGTACCTCGATCTTTTTACAAAATAACCACTTACAGCTTCTTGGATTGATTTAGATACATGAAAAAGACTATTCAAGTCATCATGATCCACTCCACACAATATCTTAATCTGTTCATTAATTTATAAGAACCAAATCAGCAAAATTTAACACATAAACACTACCAATGTGAGCAAATTAAAAATGATTAAAAATGGAAACTTACCAATATTTCTTGTGGAAGAGCTTCAAGCAAAGATTTATCACAGCAAAAACCAGATTTGGTTTCAAAAAACTGCTTCTTTTTGGGTGTAGTAACATCATCAAAACCCATATGATGATTCAAAATGAAAATCCTTTTTCTCCCAAAAGAACTTGTGCGTTTGACCAAACCTAAACCTGGATTATTATTCCCCATTGCCATATTGTTCCTGATATGATATTAGCATCATAAAATATATTACAAGTTAACAAAAGATGAAATGAATAAGTACCTATTTTGAGCAAGAGATGAAATGAATAAGCACCTATTTTGAAGTGCAAAGATGGGCTAATTAAATTGCTGGTAAGAATTGAAGTAAATTGGTATTGAAAAAACGGTTGTTGTTGTTTTTTTTTTTTTTTTTTTTCTGCACAATACTGATAACTTTTCATGTTGTTGACAAGGAAAGAAGAGTAGATCTTGTTCATGTTCTTGCTGTTGATTGGTGGTGGTGGGGAGATTAGAGGTGAAAACAATGGTGGCGATCATGAGAGGAAGATGAAGAAGAAGGTGGGAGTGATTGTGTGTGTGTGTGTGTGAGGGTGATGGGTTGGGTGAGAGAAAAGATAAGAGTTTTTAATTATTTACATTCTAATCTCTCAAGTTTTAATGTTGACATAAATGGCCCATGTTAAAATTGGTTTTGTCCTTTATAATAAAATGACCAAAATACCCTTGATTTAACGGGAAAACTTAACTTTTGTTAACTTAAAGGCCCAAAACCATGAGAAAAATTTATATAAAGGCCAACCAGTGCAAAAAATTAAAATAAAGGCCACGATCCGTAATTTGACTTATTATAAAGGCCAAAAAATGTAATTTACTCTTAATCCTAATTCCTATAACTAAATCCTTTTACAAACCTACAATCAAAGTATCAAACGTATATATTAAATTGTCATAGAACTAATTTTTATTCATATTTCAAACTAGATTACCCATACTACATTATATGTTTTTTATAACATGTCTTTATCTCTATTTATCATATAATATAGAAAATCTCTGTTATTCATCTATTATTTTTAAGAGCAATTTTTATAAGTCAAGTTTTTATAGGCTATCAATTAATATGACTAATCTTATATAAATCTCTACAAATAATAGCAAATATCATAAGTATCCAAATAAAAATTTATATTTTATATTTCAAGTTCAAAACAAGGATCGAATAGCAAAACACACAAAATTTAGAGAAACTCACTTTTATTATAACTTGGAAAATAGCTCAAAACCAAATTACAATCTCTCATACCAAAACCTCTAAGCTTAGGTTGGTATTTATATTGTTAACCCAACTTGGTAAACAAGACATCCTAATCATATTCAAACTAGTATACATAATAAGATTAGGACTCATGTGCTTATCATAACTCAACAAACACAAATACTAATCCAATTCAAATTACCAAAGAAGCTGGCCGACTTCTATCTTGTATTCAAACCGGATTGGGCCCCTTGTGGGCTTTACTTGGACATTACACTCGGGCCTTCATTCACCCCCCTAATTTCCAAGTTGGATTTAGGTAGGTCTTCAACTCCCATTAATTCTCTCATCTCCTTGAACTTGAGACGAGCCAGTGGCTTTGTTAATATGTCAGCTTTCTGCTTATCTCCTGACACATGCTCAACACAAATCTTATCCATCTCCACACATTCACGGATAAAATAATAACGAGCATGAATATGCTTACTTCTCCCAAAGAACACCGGGTTTTTACTAAGTGCTATTGCAGAACTATTATCAATCCAAATAGTTACCTTTTCCGGAACTTGACCCGTCACTTCACTTAACAAATCTCTAAGCCATATAGCTTGACAAGTTGCTGCATTTGCAGCCATAAATTCTGCCTCGCAAGACGACAAAGCTACGGTTGCTTGCTTTTGTGAGCACCAAGTGATAGGCGAGCTTCCAAAGTAAAATATGTGCCCCGCAGTACTTTTTCCATCATCGGGATCAATATTGTGGCTGCTGTCGCTGTACCCTTCGAGCCCTCTCTTTCCCTTTCGAACATAATTGAGACCGATATTAGTAGTCCCCTTTAAGTACCTTAGAACATGTTTTACAGCAACATCGTGTGACTGTCTTGGATCTTGCATATAACGACTTAGTACACCAACAGCGTAGGCTAGATCGGGTCGAGTGTGAACAAGATATCTTAAGCATCCAACAATCTTCCGGTAATTAGTTGCATCAACTGCAGGTTCGGTTTCAGCTTTCGAGAGCTTTAATCCTGCCTCAATCGGAACCTGTGCTGGATTACAAGATTGCATACCCGTTTCTTTTAATATCTTACTAGCATATCTCTCTTGTTTCAAACTTATTCCAGATTCACTTTGAGCTACTTCGATCCCGAGATAGTATGTTAGTTTACCCAAATCTGCCATCTCAAATTCATTAGACATATCTCTTTTAAACTTTGAAATAATGGCCATGTTAGTTCCGGTAACTAACAAATCATCTACGTAGACAGCAATGATTAATAAATGTTCATCTTCAACCTTGTGATACACTGATTGTTCCTTAACACACTTGACAAACTTCATTCCTTTCAAGGTATGATCTAGCTTTGTGTTCCAAGCTCTCGGAGCTTGTCGTAAACCATATAAGGATTTCGACAACTTGCATACTTTGTGTTCCTCACCTTTAACTTCAAACCCTTCAGGTTGAGATACGTAAACCGTCTCCTTTAAGTCACCATGGAGGAAGGCTGTTTTTACATCCAAGTGATGTATCTCCCAATTATTAGATGCTGCTAGAGCTATTAACAACCGAATAGTCTCGATGCGAGCTACGGGTGCAAAAGCATCTTCATAATCAACTCCGGGTTGTTGCACGTAACCCTTCGCCACTAACCGCGCTTTGTACTTTCTTTTTAAACCATCTGCACTTGGTTTTAACTTGAAAACCCACTTCAGCCCAATGACTTTAGCTTCAGTTGGTTTATCAACTAACACCCATACTTTATTTTTGGCGATTGACTCCATCTCTTGCTTCATGGCTTTCATCCATTCAGGTGAGTTTTTAGCATCTCTATACCCTCTCGGTTCATCGGTAAGGACCAATAATACATGTTCATTATCAACTGGCGATAACATTATATAATCTTCCAGGTACGTTGGTGCAACAGCTTGTCTGCTCGATCTTCTTACCGTGCTTTGCCCGCTTTGGGCTTCGGTGTTACTGATCTGGGATTGGGTCGCGTCAGGTCCAGTGTTTGAGCCAAAGTCTTGACTTGTAGCAATCTGTTCATCACTAGTAATTGGGCCATCAGAGTCACTTTCTGCTCCATCATTACTCACTAACCCCCACTTAATTTTAAACATCCCAGGTTTGCCATCATCCTCGCTACCTGAGTTTCCTTCCCATTCCCAACCAGCTTCTTCATTGAAGTCAACATGCTTGCTTACGACAATATTCTGAGTAGCCGGATCAAAAAGTCGGTAAGCCTTGGAATCAGTTTCAGTTCCGAGGTACACTAGGGGTCTTGATCGGTCATCTAGTTTTCTTACACCCACTGAATCTATTTTTGCAAACGCCTTACATCCAAATACTTTCAAGTGATCAATAACTGGTTTCCTTCCATTGAACACTTCATAGGGCGTTTGAGCACTAGAGAGAGATCGGGTAGGTACCCGATTGATTATCATCGTCGAATGACGAACAGCTTCTCCCCACAAATAGTTTGGTACATGCATTGTTTTAAGTATGCTTCTTGTCATGTCTAGAAGAGTACGGTTCCTTCTTTCAACCACGCCATTCTGTTGTGGCGTATAAGGTGCTGTTAAGTGTCGCTTTATTCCATTTAGATCACAAAACTCTTGAAAAATGCGGGACGTAAACTCTCCCCCCTATCGGTTCGAAGTGTTTTGATAACTGAGTCGGTTTCTTTCTCGATCAACACTTTGAACTTTTTAAAACACTCAAATGCATCACTTTTTTCTTTCAACAAAAACGTCCACATAAAGCGAGAATAATCATCAATTAAAACAAAGATATACTTGTTACCTCCTAACGTAGACGGGGATATCGGACCACAAAGATCTCCATGTAGTAGCTCCAAAATGCGTTTTGCCCTGAATGAAGCGGCTTGTGGGAATGATTTTCGGGTCTGCTTACCCACTAGACATTACTCACAAAATTGATTTTCATGACTAATTTTAGGCATACCAATCACCATCTTATTATGTGATAATTTCATTAGTGAATCAAAATGTATATGTCCCAACCTTGCATGCCACCTCCAAGCTTCATTATTTATATTAGCCTGCAAACAAACTGGAGCACCAATTTTCATACCAATCTTGTACAAACGATTTGGAGACCTCTATACCTTCATGAGCATCTTTCCATCCCTGTCATACATTACCAAGAAGCAGCCTTTCATCAGAATTTCACACCCGGACTCGGTGGTTTGCCCAAGACTTAATATATTATTTCTAAGTTCGGGTATGTAATAAACATCGGTCATTATTCTTTGTTCTCCGGACCTGCCTTGAAACAATATGGAGCCTTTCCCTTTTATTTGAACACATGAGCCGTCACCGAATCTAACTCTTCCGGTTACCCTTTCGTTCAACTCTGAGAAGAACGACCTTTTTCCGGTCATGTGGTTACTTGCCCCATTATCCAAATACCAATCGTCGTCGCTACTAGCAATGGACTCATACTTCTTTGGTGTCATGTTCTCTTCATTGAGCAAAACTACTTCATGCAAGAAAACAGGTGCTTCAGATTCTTCAACTTCATTGAGATTATTTTCTTGATTCTTTTGATTACGATCGGGGCAGTTAGATGCGAAGTGACCAGGCTTGTCACAACGATAACATATAACTTTAGATCGGTCTTTCTTTACCTTCTCTTTACCACGGTTTTGGTTACTTTGATCGGTTGTACCACGGTCTTGGTTGTATCTTCCACGTCCCCTACCCCTGCCTCCTCGTCCCCGTCCTCTATTACCATCAAAACCCCTTCTAGCATTCGATGATTCCCCCTGTGTAAACAGTAACTTAGACTGACTATTTACCTGCAAATCTTCCTCTCGAATGCGCTCTTCATAAGCTTTGAGACGACCCACAACTTCTTCGTACCCAACCTTATTCAGATCTAATACTTGCTCTAGAGAAGCAACAATGTGAATGAACTTGGATCTTGGAAGAGTTTTCAAAAACTTTTTGACTAGCTTCTTCTCTTCTATAATTTCTCCTAGTGCTGCTGATTTTGAGGCTAGAGTGGAGAGTTTACCAGAATATTCATCAATAGTTTCAGTCTCGGTCATCCTTATGTTATCGAATTCAAGAGCTAAGGTTTGTAGCCTTGCCTCTTTCACTCGATCAGCGCCCACGTGACGTGCCTTGATTGCATCCCATATCGCTTTAGCAGTGGCGAGATCACCTATTTGCAAAGTTAATGCTTCGGATATTGATTGGAACAGTAGACCGATTGCCATATCATTCCTTTCTTCATCCGCAGAACCCGGGTCTATAGTATCCCATACCTTATGGACTCGGAGCACAACTTTCATCCTCATTGCCCATACGGTATAGTTGATGGAAGTAAGCATGGGACATTGAACAGCGGTAGGTGAGATTTCCTTCCCTTTACCTTTCGTACTTGAAGATGGATTCTTAACAACCTCGCTGTCACCTGCCATGGATCACAGTAAAGAAGGAGACGAACGGTTTTTGTTTTGAGATTACAAAGCTATTCGAGTTTGCTCTTGAACCGGCTCTGATACCAATTCAAGTTCAAAACAAGGATCGAATAGCAAAACACACAAAATTTAGAGAAACTCACTTTTATTATAACTTGGAAAATAGCTCAAAACCAAATTACAATCTCTCATACCAAAACCTCTAAGCTTAGGTTGGTATTTATATTGTTAACCCAACTTGGTAAACAAGACATCCTAATCATATTCAAACTAGTATACATAATAAGATTAGGACTCATGTGCTTATCATAACTCAACAAACACAAATACTAATCCAATTCAAATTACCAAAGAAGCTGGCCGACTTCTATCTTGTATTCAAACCGGATTGGGCCCCTTGTGGGCTTTACTTGGACATTACACTCGGGCCTTCAATATTAGGTATATTGGTTTTCATTGGTCCCAACTATCACATGTTGTCTTCTACCGGTCTTAACTATTTAATTGGCTGTCAACGGTCCCAACTTTTATCACCTTGGTAGCCACTGGTCCCGTCGTTAAATTTTTTTAACGCCGTTAAGTTTTTTCCAAATTCAGTACCGAAATTATAAGTCTTTTGATTGGAACACTAATATAAGTCGATTGATGGAAAAGTTACCTCAAAACGGCGCTCCGAACAACGAAATTGTGCTTCAATCGGGTGTTTAAACCTAACGGTGCTTCAATCGGATGTAAAATTTTTATCGTTCAGAGAGCCTTTTCGAGAAAACTTTTACATCAATCGACACGTATTATCCTTCCGATCAAAAGGTCTAAAACATCGGTCTTGAATTTGGAAAAAAACTTAACGGCGCTAAAAATTTTAACGACGGGACCAGTGGTTACCAAAGTGATAAAAGTTGGGACCGTTGACAACCAATTTAAAAGTTGGGACCGGTAGAAGACAAAAGGTGATAGTTGGGACCAGTGAAAACCAATATACCTTTATATTATAATATTTCATAGATTATTAACTATAATAGTTAATTTTTTATATTAAATTATAATATTATACTATAGATAATATATATATATATTTAATGTTTTAGAAACATTAACTATATTTTGGTCCCTTAGACCATGTGTAGTGGGGCGTTTTAGCCCATGTATAGCGCCCCATAGCGCCCCCCTCACCATTACACAGGGGCGCTATAGGTCCAAAATCGGGTTGGGGCGTTGCCTACAAAACGCCCATTTTTTGCGAACTTTAATGTGTTTGGTCAATAGGACCGTTGTTTAACGGTCAAAAACAACAAAACGGTAACTTTTTTTAAAAAAAAAAAATTAACATTTAATTAATTACTTTTCTATTATAAATACCAACCCATTTATTTTAAAACCATACACACAATCTACAACTATCTTTTCTACACCACAAATTCTTTTACAAATCATCTCAAGAAGCATGTTTCCTAACAGCTCCGGTTTCGGCAACAGTTATTTTCCCAATCAAAACAATCAACAACCGAGCCCAAACCAAACCGACCCGTTGTTCAACTATATTGCAAATTTGTCTCCGATTAACAATCCTTATGGGTTTCAACCCAACCCTTTTGCCATTCACCCTAGCCAATATGGCATTCAACAAAATTTATTTGGCGTTCAACAATCCTCCACACCACCGGAAACCGTTCCGGAGACACCACCCGAACAACAACCATCAAATGTACCCGAGTCATCGCAACCTAAGAGACGCCCACATAAAAAGAAGCCTAGCGATGTGCCAAGGACTAAAAAGTTCATGATACCATGGACGCCAGACGACTACAAGCTTTTGGCGAGATGTTGGCTAGATACGTCCGAGGATCCGGTTCGCTGTAAGTATTTAAATAATAGTTTAATGGATGTTATTTTTTTCTTATAAATAATTTGGTTTTTTGCAGCGAATTACCAAAAAAATGATACTTTTTGGAACCGCGTACGCCGAGTCATCAGGTAAGGAGCGTACGGCTGACTCAATATCCGGAAAATGGTCGGACATAAACGCAAAGTGCAATCAATTCAATGGCCTTTACAAACGTCTTTGTTCTAATTGGGGTAGTGGCCGTAATGACAGCGACATACAAAACCGAGCGTTGGAAGAGTTCACACAAACAAGAGGAAACTTCCTATACATGAATTGTTGGTTGTTAATAAAGGATAGCCCGAAATGGTTAAGTAGCCTCGGCATGAATGTCAAGACTACGCGTTCAAAAAAGTCAAAAACATCGTCTTCTCAAGGTACCGAAAGCGAGTCTTCCAACGCTCGCACGTTTATCGACTTGAACATAAACGATGACGAATTTGATGATGAAGAGGAACAAGTCTTTGAAGAGCCACCACGTCCACCCGGTAGGAGAAGCGGGAAAAAAGAAAAGAGGACGGAGTCTTCGGTGAAGAGTTCAAACATCCAGTTTAGCGATGTGAACGCTAGACTAGAAAAAATTGGTGAACAAGGATTAAAACGTCTAGAGTTAAAATCACAACAACTCAAGGAGAAGGCGGAAGAGATGGAAGTGCTCAAACAACGACAACTACAAAAAGAAAAAGAACTAGAAATTCGTCAAGGAGAACTACAACTTCGTGAAGCCGAACAAATGCATAAAGATATCGAACTCTTTAACAAACCAACCGACGGAATGAACGGATTACAACTAGCACTTCACATGAAGTGCCTCGAAAAAATCAAAGAAAAATATGGGTTGACGGATATTTGATTTTATTTCGAACTCTATCTATGTATTGTTTTTTTAATAAATAAATGTATTGTTTTTTTTATGTTTAATGAAATTTTAGGTTTTTAATTAATTTATAATTTATATTTAATGAAGCAAATGATGAGATGATGATTGTTGGGGCTTTTTCCATTACACCTCATTTGGGCAAAGAGCCCCTTGATGACATGTCTTCCACATGTCACACAAAGCCCCTCAAGGGGCTCCTTCCACTACACATGGTCTTAATAGTTAAGTGAAATTATACTAGAAATTTTAAATTTTGTAGAACGTGTAAGAAACAACGAGATGATAACACGTGTCACTTTTTTAAAACTAAAAGAAATTTTAATATTGGTAATGCCTCAATATTTCAAGTTTCAAATTCTTTTAAATGTTCATAACTTACATACGCCATTCTTTTTTTTTTTAAATTACATTATAAAAAAGAACATTTTTTTATATTTAAAGCACGTATATTGTTGATATATAAAAATAATTGTTTTTTACTTTTTTTAGCTAATTTGTTATTTTGTTAGGTCATTGTGTTATTTTGTTAGGTCGTTGTGTAAATTTCTAAAATGACAAGGATTGCATATAAAAATGACATGATAACGATTATTATACACAAGGAGACAATGTATTGATGATTTTCATGTAATGTAGAACACAGTCATTAACACAGTGATACTTTCTAAACATACAAAATAACATAACCTTAATATGACGTAGTTCTCTTGATTAGTGGATTTGTTGAAGGTTACAAACGTACAAACAAATTGTTAAAAACATAATTGTTACGTTGTGTGTATAACTCAATATCTAAATATGACGTACTTCTTTTAGTTAGTGGATTTGTTGAAAGTTAATATTCAAACCAGCCAAAATTAAAGTATATAGTAAAAATATTTCTTTCAAGTGATTAAATATTCTAGTAAAACAATTATATAAATCCCGAAATACATCCAAAATGTGTGAGTTACGATATAAAAAAATAAAGACGCGGAAAACAATTTTGTGTATAACGAGATTCATCATGTATTCATGTGCACTTGAAGTTAAGATACACTTGCTTCCTTTTTTCCCATATTTTGTTTGAATTGCTCTTTTTATTTCACATGTAATATACTCAGTTTTAAATACCGAGTCCAGTAAACCAAAACTTATGTAATCGTGTATCATTTTTCTTTATCATCCAGTAATTCAGTATTGCCGTTATGTATAGTTCAATACAACGTATATGTGTTTATTATAAGCATCGGTTATCATAACATAATTCTCTTCTATATTTTTATCCACTTATTAAATAAACATATAAGATCATATGTAGTATGCATTATAAAGAACTAGGTTTAATACCCGTGTATTACACACGGGTTAAATAGTAATATTTGTAAAGAAATTATAACCATTATATTTAACAATTTGTAAATATATAACATTTAAGGAGTTGGCTCCATCAACTTGCATGGTGAAAAATTTAGCTAAATTTTACTTCCCAAACTTCCTATTATAAAAAAAAATCCCTCCAAAAATTACCCCTAAAAATTTGATTTATTAGATAGATGTAACAGGTGATATGACATCCCTATCATGATTAATATATTAAAAATTCACTACTTGTATAACATAAGTTATGTTTATAATAAAACTTTTTATTTGTTAATTAAAAGCTTTTGTGAATTAAAAAGTGTATTAAGCTCATAAATGGTTTTTAGTTAAAAGAAGCTTTACACATTACCCAACCCCTTCAAGGCTTCATTGCTTCAACCCATTTCCCGACTCCCCCCTTGGATGATCATTCATGGGATTCTTTCGAAAGAAAACCCATTTCATTTTATTCTATACGTTGGGATGTGAAGGATGAAGCTACACAAAATCAAGACATTGCTCCAATACGATCAGTCGAAGAGATTTCACAAAACTTCTGCTAAATTATGTGTAATCACATTTTGTCTCTCGAATCTCGCCTATTGACACACTCTCTGCTGAAAGACAGTTTTCCGAACTCCACCAACTGAAGATCTTCAGGAGAGACAAGCATGTCAGTGTTGAATGATAGTGGAGACATCACAACATTCAGCACCTCCTAAATACCATCTATAAGGTTTTCTTTATTGTATTATCCAATATGATTGCATATATATGAGATGCCATGCTATGGATTGATCAATGACTATAATATGATATAACACACCATAAAACCATGTTTTTCTTTATTGTACTATCCAACATGGTTTCTTTATTGCTAATTCTACCACTAGATCACTATTACACACATTACCGCTATCTTGTTTACTATAACACACCGTAACACCTTTTCCTTTATCACACCTTTCGTTATGGATAGCCCAAAAGCATTCAGAGTTGATTCTCTATCTTCATCCATATAATTACACAAAACATATTACATTTTTTATTTCTTATTTTCAATTGAAAAAATATATTTTTATACATTTATCAGTACATTTTTTTTCCTCCGCTTACAACCATTTTAAAAATAAATAGACATAAATAGTATCTCCTAAAATTTATCAATAAAATAGTATTTTTTTAATCCTCTACTCACAATCACTAAGCAATAACTTTTCAAAATATAAAAAACGCTCACGTATATACATACTATGATCTATGAATGCTCTAGAGAGTAATAGAGGAAGAGGGCGTGTTGATAATGCATGCGTGTATGACTTTATCATTATTATTATGTTATGTAATATGTATATCTTTACAGGCAGGTATTTAAAACCTTTTTCCATGAGAAAAGTAGAGAAAACGATACAAAGACCAGAAAAAGGATTTGTCCTTTTTCTCCTGGAAGAGGTATATGTGTGCATATTCCAAATTAAAATGACCACGGTCCACACCACATTGCTCCAATACGATCAGTCGAAGAGATTTCACAAAACTTCTGCTAAATTATGTGTAATCACATTTTGTCTCTCGAATCTCGCCTATTGACACACTCTCTGCTGAAAGACAGTTTTCCGAACTCCACCAACTGAAGATCTTCAGGAGAGACAAGCATGTCAGTGTTGAATGATAGTGGAGACATCACAACATTCAGCACCTCCTAAATACCATCTATAAGGTTTTCTTTATTGTATTATCCAATATGATTGCATATATATGAGATGCCATGCTATGGATTGATCAATGACTATAATATGATATAACACACCATAAAACCATGTTTTTCTTTATTGTACTATCCAACATGGTTTCTTTATTGCTAATTCTACCACTAGATCACTATTACACACATTACCGCTATCTTGTTTACTATAACACACCGTAACACCTTTTCCTTTATCACACCTTTCGTTATGGATAGCCCAAAAGCATTCAGAGTTGATTCTCTATCTTCATCCATATAATTACACAAAACATATTACATTTTTTATTTCTTATTTTCAATTGAAAAAATATATTTTTATACATTTATCAGTACATTTTTTTTCCTCCGCTTACAACCATTTTAAAAATAAATAGACATAAATAGTATCTCCTAAAATTTATCAATAAAATAGTATTTTTTTAATCCTCTACTCACAATCACTAAGCAATAACTTTTCAAAATATAAAAAACGCTCACGTATATACATACTATGATCTATGAATGCTCTAGAGAGTAATAGAGGAAGAGGGCGTGTTGATAATGCATGCGTGTATGACTTTATCATTATTATTATGTTATGTAATATGTATATCTTTACAGGCAGGTATTTAAAACCTTTTTCCATGAGAAAAGTAGAGAAAACGATACAAAGACCAGAAAAAGGATTTGTCCTTTTTCTCCTGGAAGAGGTATATGTGTGCATATTCCAAATTAAAATGACCACGGTCCACACCACTTATCCCTTAACTAAATAAATAAATAAATAAAATATCTTCTTTTTTCCCCGGATTTTCTATAAAATCGTTTCCCTTTTTCAGCATGTTTCCGTTACTTCATTCGTATCTCGTGATATCATCATTTTAACCAAATCTCATAAGATCTCATTTCATCCTCATTTCTTCACTCTCAGATTCATTTGTACGGTAACAACTAACAACAACTCTTCTTCTTCATCCTCAATCTATACATATACGTATACAAACTGTATATACATATACGTATATGTACCCGTACATATCATATCAGTGTATTTGCTGTGTTAATTTAATTTGTGTTGTTGAATGTCATATTTCATGTTTTCATCAGTTTGAAGCTGAATCGACGTTTGGAGACGGAGATAAGAAGTAGAGAGATGGTGGAGGAGGAGAATAATGGCGTCGGGAAGAAGATTATCGTCGGCGTTTGTGTTATGGAAAAGAAGGTGAAATGCGGCCCCGAGGTTCTGTTCTATTTTATTGAATTTTCCGATGGATGAGTCTGTATAACGACTGTGTTTTCAGTAATCGTGATTCTCACTTCACTTGATTTGAGTTTTGTTTTCGTTATGTTCACTTTCGTTTTTTTTTGTTTCCTCCGGCGGCGGCGGCTTTGACGGTGGCGTTAGGTTTTCTCAGCTCCGATGGGGCAAATACTGGAGAGGTTGCAAGCGTTTGGTGAATTTGAGGTGAGTGATTCACTGATTTGATTATTAACTGTTCGTTGATTGTGGAGACGTATTTTTAATTGATTCGGTTACGCTTTTGGATGAAATAGAAGTGAGATTCGGATATTCTGAACCTATAAGTAGCAAGTGGCTCCACTTTAAGTGTGGCGATCTGATTCTCTATAAAAAGTTGACAATTAGACATATCATATTAGTTGTGGTTTTGTTGACATGCTCTCTGAATGAAAATTGTTGATACTAACGTTATTCTGTTGTATATTCTTTGTAGATCATCTATTTTGGGGACAGAGTTATCCTGGAGGAACCTGTAGAGAGGTATATTATTTATATGGTATAAGGTTACAAAATATAAACTAGTCATAATCATTAGCAGTTGTGAAGATAATAAACAGATTAATAATAATAGTACTAGCTATTACGGCATAGCTATAAGCTCTTTATCTATAATCAAAACATTTCTAATTGTTCCCCGGTCACAGTCACAAGAACTGCTTCTTGGTTTTAACCACGAAGACAGTGGAATGAGGTAAATACGATACCAAGTCAACATCCACTATCTTTGACTTTAGTGTTATATGATGTATATTTTGGCCAAACTAGTTTCTGCCAATATGGTCTTGTATTTTATATGCAAAAATGTTGATTATATATAAAAACATACCGGTTTTCGTATATATGTTGAAATAGTGTATTGTTAGGAAATGCTGCTCTTACCTGTCTTCACTTATCAATTATAGCCTGACTCTGAAATTTCAGGTGGCCAATATGTGACTGTTTGATTGCTTTCCATTCCTCTGGATACCCGCTTGAAAAGGCTGAAGCATATGCTGCACTAAGGAAGTATGTATTTTTGTTACTTTGCTTTAAATTTCTTCTTTTCTGTCAGCAATATTCAGTCAATAGTTCTAAAGAGTTTTCGGTCATTACCAATAGCTGTAGAGACTTTAAATATATTGTGAATATCTACAAATTGATCTGATCTGCTCTTGTTTCCATGCTTTGGTCAAGGTTTTTTCTCCAAGAAAATAACTTTCAAAATAGTTCTGATTGTTTAAAAGCAGGGCATGGTTTTTCTTTAAAACAACATTCATTTTCCTTTTAAAATTGACATTGTAACTTGTTGTGTTCATCATTTTTCTTGAAATCTTGAGTTGGCTACTTTGTTAACTTGGTATCTGCTAGATTATATCTATCATCTATGCAACTAAGTCAATCATGATGAAGCACCTTATTTTTTATATGCATAAACACATTGCCCCTTCTTCTTTATGTATACTTATCTTGGCCAAATGTGCAAAACATGCCAGAAGTATATCTCTAATCTTTCTGAGATTAGTATCCTTGGTATGTGAGTAACAGTAGTTTTTATGTAGCAGTTTTCATTACCAGTTTACCATGTGCTTGATTCCTTAGCATGAAAGCATTTATGACAGCTACCAGTGGTCTAACAAAAATCTGGTTTCTCAGTTTACCATTTACTTGTTCTTTCTTCAGACCTTACCTTGTAAATGAACTGGAACCACAGCACCTTCTTCATGACCGGAGGAAAGTATATGAGGTATGGTGCTTCTTGACCTTTTATAAATACCATGTTTTGTATTGGCTAAAGGGATTTCAAGAACAGGAAGGGTGTGGTTGGTATTATATAGTCTTACTGGACACCAAGAAATCCCTGTACCTGTAGTATTTTTATTGACCTGTAGCTGAGATATTGTTGGATAGTCTCAGTTTTTTTATCATTTTTTCTTATAGTCTTCAATTAGTAAAAGCATATCTCATAAGTGGAAAGCTAAGTTAACTTTTGTGTGGTGTTTATCTCTGCGTCCAGTTAATTGAGTCTTCTTTTCTGCTCTTCTGGGGTTGCTTTGCGAAAATCCCATGCTCTAAAAATCACTGAACTTAAGCAACCCAATTCCTTGCTCCGTTGAACACATTTCCACCCTAGCCAGTCAACATCTTCAACTATACATGGTTTTTTATATGTGTATGATATTTCTGTGCTCCATATGAGGATACCACTTAAAGTGTCCATTATTCTCTCTTTTATCGGTTTTATGTGTTCTTTTATTAATTTTGAGTTCTTCTTTTTCCGGTAAAAAATTAAAGTGCCTTGAAATGTGCGGAATTCCTGTTCCAAGATATGCGTTCGTAAATAGGGACAGGCCAAATCAAGAATTGGATTATTTTGTGGAGGAAGAAGATTTTGTTGAGGTACATGGGCAGCGATTTTGGAAGCCTTTTGTGGAGAAACCTGTTCATGGTATGTGTTTGCCAAAATACTTTTGATATATTCCCCAGTATATGGTTGTTCTTTTCTTTGTAAGCTTAATACAAAACTCCCTCAATATTATTTTTCTATAAAGTGAGCTTGTGCATACTTTTGTAAGATTTTGTTTTACATTATCCGTAACTCATTATGGCTACTTTCATTTTTTCCTTGCTTTAAGGTGATGACCACCGAATAATGATATATTACCCTAGTTCGGCAGGGGGTGGCATGAAAGAATTGTTTCGAAAGGTTAGCTTTCTGACTTTTGTTTTCATTCCCAGACCTAACATCTAACAACAATCTGTATCACTTAGTGTGGCTTTTAAGATTAGATTCGAAGTTGCACGCATAGCTTGCTATTTAATTCATGATTACGCGTGCATTTTTTTCAGATTGGTAACAGATCAAGTGAATTTCATCCAGAGGTCAGAAGAGTGAGACGTGAGGGCTCTTATATATATGAAGAATTTATGCCAACAGGAGGAACAGATGTTAAGGTAATTTAAATTCTTGACCAAATACCTTTTGTTTTTGAGATATGGATACTACTGTTCTACATTGAGGTGGTCTCAGCGCTCTGAGCCACTTAGGTCCTCTAAGCCGAGGCATGAGTCGAGAGCTAGTACACAAGTTGCCAAGCATGATACAATATTTGAAGAAACCTTAAACCCACAAAAATGAACTGTGTCTGTTTTTGAGTACTCTTAGCTTACCTTGCTGACAATGTAGGTCCGGCATTCATTTGGTGACAAACTTGGGTTTCACTGCGTTTGTTTTTGTGGTGATTGT
This sequence comes from Tagetes erecta, assembly GCA_030867185.1. Lineage (NCBI taxonomy): Eukaryota > Viridiplantae > Streptophyta > Magnoliopsida > Asterales > Asteraceae > Tagetes > Tagetes erecta. The sequence goes on along the minus strand of CM061486.1, from coordinate 59,483,833 downwards.
GTTAGCATCCTTGTAAAATGAACTGCGTCTGTTTTTTAGTATATCCGCTAACTCTACCTTGCTGACAATGTAGGTCCGCCATTCGTTTGGTGACAAGGACTTGGGTTTCACTGCATTTTTTTTCTTGGTGATTGCGTTACCATCATGCATCCTTGTAAAATCTTGCTTACCGGTTACTTATTATCCCGCAGGTGTATACGGTTGGTCCAGAATATGCACATGCTGAGGCAAGAAAGTCTCCTGTTGTTGATGGTGTAGTTATGAGAAACCCAGATGGCAAAGAAGTAAGTGGTACATGGGGCATAATTGTATCTTGACTATCTTCTGTAAGGATATCAACAACTTTCTGTGGAACAGTTGTCAGCTAACAGTTTTGGGTTGTAACAAGATGCAGGGATAGATTACCTTAGGATTTTGCATATTTATTACAACAAATGCCATTTACTTGTGAAATATATTAGCATATCACACAGACAATTTATGTGCATTTTGGGGGCGCTCTGTAGAGTTGATTTCATAATTATTTGCATTTGTTATCTTTGGCAGGTCAGGTATCCAGTGCTTCTTACACCAAATGAGAAACAAATGGCAAGAGAAGTATGCACTGCGTTTAGACAAGGGGTATGCTATATTATTTGTATCTATAAGCTTTGTCAGAAGGAAGTTTTTGGCACCTCAAATCATAAATAGTATAGATATTCTCGAGTTCCCTTTTTGTGTGTGTATTCATCTACCACTTTCTAGAGCCTCTCACTTCTAACATTTATATTATGTGGAGATTTATTAGTTTTTCAGTTTTTAACTTTAGAGTTTTTTTTTAACAATGGAAATGGTCAAGCTATCATCTATTAGCAATTTGTAAGCATGTTTTAATGTTTGTTAATAGATCTTCACTGGGGATGTGTACTATCCATCAAACTCACCATCTTCTCTTTTTTAAAGATATAATGTGTTAGTGAGATGAGAGAAAAGAATACAGATATTATGTGCATGATGTAAGACTGATGGCAATTATAGATTTGCTTATTAGTAACTTGAAAAACAGTTGCTGTTCATTCACAAACTCGGCTGATATGGCAATCTGGCATACTCATGTTTCTACAGGTTTGTGGGTTTGATCTCTTGCGCTGTGAAGGACGTTCATATGTCTGTGATGTGAATGGATGGAGCTTTGTCAAAAACTCTTACAAGTAATAATCATCAATTACATTTACCTACATGGGTTGTGGATTATCTTTATTAAAAGGGTGGAGTTATCCTACAAAGTGTAAAAATGGTACAAAGTGTGAGAAGGACACAATGGTTCAATAAAGACACAATGGTTCAATAAAGACACAATGGAGGATTAAAAAACTCATAACTCACAAATTAAATCGAATTTCAAAAAAGTGCTTTGGAGACCTTGTTCCTTATGTCGTCCTCCATAAAAAAAATAAACTAAAAAAATCCGGTTTTCATTGTTTTTTTACTTTCATTGTGTCTTTAGTAAATTTTTGACACACCAAAAGACACAATGTAAGTAAAAAAAGACACAATGAAAACGTTGATTTTTTTTATTTTTTCGTTTATTTTTTAAGGAGGATAGTGGGGAACAAGGTCTCCGAAGCACTTTTTTAAAATTCGACTTATATTGTGAGTTATAATTTTTTTAATGTGTCATTGTGTATTTTTTTTTACCATTGTGTCCTTCTCAAACTTTGTGTCAAAAAATAACTTCGTATATGAACCTCTCTCTTATTAAAAAAAGTAGATTTGTTGTTTCAATGTAGTTGCATTACATTAAAGTTAGCCTGTTAACATGAACTCATTACTTGCTTACAAAGTCTTATAATCCAATTTGTGTCGGTAATTATAATATGCTTGTGCATGTGCTGCCCATTCCTTCATTTGTTTTCCGAATAAATTGCTAATTTGTGCATGTAAGTACAGATATTATGATGATGCTGCTTGTGTGCTGAGAAAGATGCTTTTAGATGCAAAAGCTCCCCATCTTTCAACAACCATCCCTCCAATCTTGCCTTGGAAAGTCAATGAGCCAGCTCAGCCTTGCGAGGGGCTAACACGTCAGGGAAGTGGGATCATTGGCTCATTTGGGCAGGCTGAGGAGCTACGTTGTGTAATTGCTGTTATCCGTCAGTAAGATATTCTATCCTTGGTTTTCTTTTTCTAGGGTTTGTAAATACTTCTGTTATTTTTGTTTTGTAAATAGTTGTGTTTTTGTTGGACAGTGGTGATAGAACTGCAAAGCAAAAGGTTAAGTTGAAGGTCACTGAGGAAAAGTTGTTGAATTTAATGCTGAAATACAATGGTGGAAGACCTAGAGCTGAGGTGCCTTTTATCTGCTTAAACCTTGTCATGTATTCGTTTCTAAATTATTTGTTAATTGCTGGCTTATCTTTTAGTGAAAACTTTTTTTCTTGCAGACAAAACTCAAAAGTGCAGTTCAGTTGCAGGATTTGTTAGATGCTACACGGATGTTAGTACCTCGCACTAGGTATTTCTCAGGTCCAATGCTATTTTACTAGAATCTGTTTCCTGAACAAATAATGCTTCTATGTTAGACTCCAGAAGTTTCTTGATTGTCCACCCCCACAAAACAAACAACTCTAGTCACATAAAGGCAGGTGGTAAAATTAAGCACTTAGGCAATGTAGAAAAGTCACATTTTCTGTTAAAGGTAAACTTTTTTAAATGACGTTCCTTGGGAGTTCAGGACTAGTTATATACTACTTCAATTATATTAGTTACTAGGTTAGAAACTCGTGTATTATACGGACCGGATAAATAATAAAATGTGAAATGAAAAAAATATATTCATAATTCACAAATCTCCAAACGCTTCTTTGTATACAGTGTTTTATTTGTAACATTATCATCTCTATAGTAGTTTTACTCTGTCTTTACTTTTAACTCTGAATGTGGATTTCAAAAATATTAGTAAATTTTGCTAAAATCACATAACCACTAATCTAAAAATATTAATTTTTTTATAATTAATAATTTAACAATGGACTTTGGCAAAGATTTAAAACAATATAAATCTGTAAAAATAGTTAGTTTGCTAAAATTATCATTCAACTATCTAAAACTATTAATAAATTTAGCATTATAACATTATTATGTTTGTCAATGATTTGTATAATTAATTAGAGAGAGAGGCGAGAAAATAAGAGTTGAGAAGGCCTAGGGAAGCTACCAAGTGTCCTAGTTTATGTCTTAAATCATATTAATCTCCTACTTATGGAACTTCTTATGGGCTTCTGGATTTACCTTTCTAAAGTGACGAGCTCAAGACTAGTCTGGGAGTCTGGGACATAGAGTTTCTTGCACCTCTTAATTTATTCAAGTTATGAGTAGCTGTTTTTTATGTTTCTATTTTGAATCACGATCGCATTATGCTCTTCTTAAAATAAGTTATGTATTAATGGATATTTTGTTTTCACAGACCTCCTGGAAGAAATATATTAGATTATTAAGGGATCTTTTGTTTTTCACAGACCTTGTCCTGGAAGTGATAGCGAAACAGAAGACATTGAACATGCGGAAAAACTTCGTCAAGTTAAAGCAGTTCTTGAAGAGGTTTACATTTTAATCTATCATGCTTCTATATTTACTTCCAGTATCACCTTTGCTTCATATCATGCTCTATGATGATTCTTAACCAAGTTTTATTAATGAGAACTACACCATTTTTTATAATGTTTTCTATAGGGATTACATTACATATTATGAACATGCTACTTTTGTGAACATCATTTCTTTCTATTTACATTTTAAGCAATGCAGTGTGTGGGTGTGATGAAATATCACAATCTTTTATAGTGTGTGGAAACACTGTATGATCTTGAAGAATAAGGTATATATTTTGTGGAAGTCAATCCTCAGATTGGGAAACCCACTGTACAAATTAGTCTGATAAGATGTGTTTGGCCTTTATTGAAAATACAAGGAGCTGAATCAAAACTATATTCATTGAAGAGTTATTTTAATTTAATAGTGAAACAGTATTTGATAATATATCCAAGAGCATGAATTCTTTTTGATCAATTATATTATTAAACTGAATGCATGCAAATCAAAACCTGAGAACAAGATTTCTGATTTAGATAATGTAGGACTAAGTAGAAGGAGGGGTTTCTTGAAATATATATTCTATCTGGTAGCAATTAGAATGTTTGAGCTCTAGCCTTTTATGTTCTATTTCTAAACTTGATAGTTGTTTCCAGGGTGGTCATTTCTCTGGGATATATCGGAAGGTTCAACTCAAACCACTTAAGTGGGTTAAAGTTGCAAAAGGTGACACTGAAGAAGAACGCCCGATAGAAGCTTTAATGGTTCTAAAATATGGAGGTGTTCTTACACATGCAGGCCGAAAACAGGTATGTGCTTCTAGATTTTAATTTCCCTATACATATATTACGTGCCTTGATTAAGTTCTCAAAATAATTATTAGTGATCATGGTTGACAGAAGTGATACAAATAGATTATTTTCTATTAATAGTAGGAGCTTTTAATCATCATTTATATCTATGTGCATTGCCAATCTATTTCATATGACAGGCTGAAGAACTTGGCAGATATTTCCGCAACAATATGTATCCAGGTAAATATTTAATTCACTTTTTAGTGAAACTTTTCTTTTGCTTTCAAGTGGTCCTTGTCCTTTTTACACATGGGTGATTCATTCTATAAGAAACTTGTTTATAAGTACAGCTGTACTGGTGATACACAATATATGTAAAGCACAAGAGCTGGCATGCAGTTAGCTTTTTGCTCCTGCATCTGGCCTTTGTGCTTAGATGATTCAAATTATATAAGAATTTGTACATATTTGGTGTGAAATGTATGTACAAACAGCACAAAGCTAGTATTACTTTTAACATATTTCTGACAATCTAGACATCAAACACATAGTTCCAATAAAGTATCGTCTTCAGAAGTTGCAGTAAGAGGATGAATGCATTTACTTATTTACATCATCGTTATCTGAACATATGAAGTTATGAACACATAGGGTTTAAAATACGTAAGGTCTAGTTTGGAGGTGTTACTTTTAACATATTTCTGACAATCTAGACATCAAACACATAGTTCCAATAAAGTATCGTCTTCAGAAGTTGCAGTAAGAGGATGAATGCATTTACTTATTTACATCATCGTTATCTGAACATATGAAGTTATGAACACATAGGGTTTAAAATACGTAAGGTCTAGTTTGGAGGTGTTACCATGGACAACTTGTCATATGTTGGAAAGCAGTTCGTATTCTTTGTATTCTCACAATGGTTGGTAATTTCTTTCAACCATAAAGGGCTGTAACCAATGGTTTGGCCTCACTGCCCATCTGTGATGAACAAGTTATCATATAATTTTATTTCAAGAATCTATGTGTTTCCTCGTTTATCGTTATTAGATACATGGAGAATTTTTTATAACAACATACTATTTTTTTAGGTGAAGGTACTGGACTGCTTCGCCTCCACAGTACATATCGACACGACCTTAAAATATACAGCTCTGATGAGGGCCGTGTACAGGTATCAACTTTAATTTACATATTTATTTTTGGTCCTTTGTCATTTTAAATCACAAATTTGTTTGTCATACTTGTGCTAAGGTTCTGGTAGTTCACTGCCCTTAACGAACCAATTTATGGGTTAAAATCTCTCAAACAGATGTCTGCTGCTGCATTTGCCAAGGGGCTCTTAGACTTGGAAGGACAATTAACACCAATACTGGTTTGTTGCCTTACACATTGATGATGCATTTTTTATGTTAGGCTATGACTGATAATATTGAACTTTTGTTGTGAAGGTTTCTCTTGTCAGCAAGGACTCTTCAATGTTGGATGGACTCGATAATGCAAGTATTGAGATGGAAGAAGCTAAGGTTAATTTTGTTTCTTTACTGGAACTCGCTGGGTTCTCTTGCTTCATCATATATAGACTTGTATCGTGTGTTTTTCCACTTAAAAAAATTGATCAATGCGACGGGTAGGTCACCGTGTATGCTTCTATCCAGTCTTCAATTATACTTTGTTTTTCTTCAACCCCGTAATACAAGTGAGAATTATACACACAATCCATTTTCACCCCAAAAGTTATATCATGGACCCAATCTAACCCAAGTTTAATTTTTTGGGTCCATACTGGTATTCTGGAGCTAATCTAGTCTCTGATCGATGTAAACTTTCAATAGCCTAGTTTTATTTTATTATAATGTGAACATATAAAGCAGATATCTTTATGAAAGTCATTTTAATACTACATATCAGACACACTTGATTTGTTATTTCATATTCCTTTTAAACAAAGTTAAGTTATTTTTTTCTGCTTTTATAGGCTAGATTGAACAACCTGATAACGTCTGGAGTGAAGGCAGTGCTGGCAAATGGATCATCTAAAAAACCCTGGATGGTTGATGGGGCTGGACTTCCACCGAATGCTTCTGAGCTTCTACCTACACTGGTAAATTAAATTATGTTGCAATCAAGCTTTTCCTAATCTAGGCTGTTAGATTCAGTTATTTTTTTGTTGATTTTGTTTTTGCACGTATGGTGGGTAGATATCTATTCTCCAAAATGGGCCAATGGGTGAATTTAAATTTACATGAAAGTCCGAAATTAATAAATAAATGCGGGGTACTTCTGGAATTTGCTATAACTTAATCTATTAAGAAAGTGCTAGGGGAAATGAATAAAGACATGTTTAGTTTCAGTATCAAAGATATTTGAGTGAGGGGCATCAATGTATAATCAGAAAATATCTTAAATAAGTTCTGATGTTTTATCAACGACCTTTGTTGTATTCAACAATGTTTTCCTCCGGGGCCCAACTATGGTTGTCGACTTTCAATAATAATTAGCATATTATCAGGTTGACATACTGATTTGACATGTGTTTAATAGGTGAAACTGACTAAAAAAGTTACAGAACAAGTGAGACTACTAGCAAAAGATGAAGACGAGAAGCTTGCGGAGACAACCTCATATGATGTAATTCCACCATATGATCAAGCAAGAGCACTTGGTAAAACTAATATAGATGTTGATCGAATTGCAGCCGGATTGCCTTGTGGAAGTGAAGGCTTTCTTTTAATGTATGCACGGTGGAGAAAACTGGAACGCGATTTGTATAATGAACGCAAAGAGTAAGCTTTTTTATACCTACAGCTAAAAGTCTATAAGTTAATACACATGTTAAGATCACTAACTTTTGCTTTTATTTCCTTTTAACAGTAGATATGATATAACACAAATTCCAGATGTTTATGACTCGTGCAAGTAAGTAAAGATCAAATACTCACTTTTTTATTTTGGATATAACTTCTTTCTATAACCATTCTTCCTTTTACAACCAACGTTCAACAGGTATGATCTTTTGCACAATGCACATCTAAATATAGATGGACTGGATGAACTCTTCAAAGTTGCTCAGGTAGAACACTTTTTCAACTACATACAAACATGTCAAAATGGTCGGGCCAAATGGGTTTAGGTAATTAGGTCACCTGGCTCTTACCAAAAATGGGCTTGGTTGATACAAGTCATTTAGGAAAAAAAATCAAAACAGGTTCAGGTGTTCACCCAGTATATTTGTTTTATGGTGGCTAGCGGTCTTGGTTGTGATAACAATTTGGCGGTAGAGGTGTGAATGAGTCGAGCTCAAGCTCTATATTCAAAGCTCGAGCTCGTCTCGTGAGTAATTTATAAAGCTCGAGCTCGGTTCGTTATTATTTATGAACTTGTTTTATTTGCATATACACATATTATTATTTGTGGTTCTGGCTCGAGCTTTAGCTCATTTCAGCTCGACTTGACTTGTTTAGTGATCCAGTCTCGAGTAACTCATGAGTAGCCCGGCTTGTTTACACCGCTAGGCGGTGCCAGCGGTGGCTTGGCCCGCTGTATAATTTGACTGACCTTGATTACCCGAGTTAGGCCATTTACTAATAATGGGTCATGGTTACCAGGTGTAGTTACATACTGTATGTTATATGATTATTATACATGTTAAGATTGCATTATTTCTGGATTCATACTTGTATGTAGATTAATTTCATTTTTCTCGTCTTCGAATATAATTATCGGTTTATCATAGTTTCCTCACATTCATCTCAGTTACTTGCCGATGGTGTTATTCCAAACGAGTACGGTATCAACCCGATGCAGAAACTGAAGATAGGCTCCAAGGTAACTTAATTCTTTGGCACCTTTCTGTCTTAATATTGAAAATATTATGTTCTCACAGTTGAGTTATATTCGTAATTTTGTTAACTATGTATTTATGTGACTTCTACTTACCAACTTTTTAGATTGCTCGACGTTTGTTGGGTAAAATCTTGATCGATCTGAGGAATACACGTGAAGAAGCCATCAATGTTGCAGAACTAAAAAATCAATGTCAGAGCTCAACAACTTCCATCAAGAATGTGAAAGAACATTCAGATAAGCAGCTGAAATCTTTGATCAAGAATGAAGAATCAAGAAGAGCTAGCTTCACAAGTGACAGGTCAATGGATCAGGATGAAGACGATGACAAGGAGATAAAGTATCGTTTGGATCCAAAGTGAGTAGATGATCCTTCAGTTTTATTCCAAATCTTATTCTGAATTTAGATGCTAAATATAGTACTCAAAGACCTATACGCATTAATATTTGTGCATTTGCTTCTCTAGATATGCTAATGTGAAGACACCTGAGAGACACGTACGGACCCGTCTTTACTTTACATCGGTAAGTAAAACCACCATCTTAATTAAGCTTGGTTTTTGTTATATTTTGTCATTTAAATTTGTTTATTTTATTGTAATGTCAATGACAGGAATCTCATATCCACTCATTGATGAATGTTCTTCGCTACTGTAACTTGGATGAATCTCTTCAAGGGGAAGCCAGCCTCATTTGTGATAATGCTCTGGAACGTCTTTTGAAAACAAAGGAACTTGATTACATGAGCTATATTGTATTAAGGATGTTTGAAAACACCGAGGTTGGCATGTGAATCTAAAAAAATGGTGATAAGTTTACTTATTATTTCAGTAAATAAAATTTATCTCTCCCTGTAGGTAAATTTGGAAGACCCAAAAAGATTTCGTCTTGAGATGACGTTCAGCCGTGGTGCAGATTTATCCCCTTTGGAGGTAATCCATTTTCAACCAGAAACCACAGTTTTGTCCTCAACTTTATATAAAGTGTGTTCATTTAATAACCAAGAATATGTTGCCAACTACGAGAACGACATATTGCTCTTGTACGTTTGATTTAAGTGTGATACGGAAGGAGCTTCCATAACCGCCTAGCCCATCTCATTAAATCTCATTTCTCAACATAAAATTGGTTTTCAAAAGAATGTGTCTCGTGTGTGCATATATGTTGTTTCACACATGTTTTTTTGTGTATGTAGAAAACCGACATCGAGGCTGCTTCACTACACCAGGAGCACACATTACCAATAATGGGTCCAGAAAGGCTGCAAGAAGTGGGGTCATATCTTACATTGGATAAAATGGAAGAGATGGTTAGGCCATTTGCGATGCCTGCGGAAGACTTTCCCCCACCAACCACTCCTCAGGGGTTCTCAGGTTACTTCAAAAGTGCCGGCGTGTTGGAGCGTTTGGTAAACCTGTGGCCCTTTCACAAGCATGCAAACAAACATGTTGATTAAGTTTTCTAAAAACTGAACATAAATCAAGTTTTGGGGTGACTTTTGAAACAATCAGCAATCCTTTTATGAACAAAAGTCCTCTGATTTTCGTTTTACATAGGAAGAAAAAAAAGATGTTGATGTCACAGACAAGTTGAACGTTTTTTACAGGTATATGTAGTACTCGCAACTGAAAGTTGCAAGAGCCAAAAAAACAAGAAATTAGTTGATGGCCTAAAATAACTGGCACATTTAACTGCATATTCACTTGGGAGTTAATTTAAGTACTAACAACTAACTTACTAACCCATAGAGATGATAGTTTAAGGCCCAAAAAACCAACCTAAGTACCTAACGCAAAAATGGTGTGCTATGGATTTCTTATTCTAAGCCCTTTATGGCCCATTTTATGAATACCTGAAAGAATTCAGTTTTGGGACTTACTGTTTGCAAAGTGCCCAAAAGAAATGACCTAAGCTAAGCCTAAGAGTGATGTGCCTTAGATTTCTTATACTGGCTCTTTTAATTAATACATATACCTAAAATTGGTTTAAGGAGTAGTTAGAGCTGTGTTAGAAATCCGTGCGTTGCGCTGGGCGTCTGGGCGGTGTCCAGACATGGTGCCTGCCGCCTGCCTGGTGGTGTTGGACAGGTGAACACTTGGCAAAGTTGAAAGTTAGCATGGGGTGGGCGGTGACTAATTGATGGTGATGAATAAGTATCAATGTTTTGAAAACCGGACCGGACACTGAACTGTTATTATAATTTTAATGGTCAGATCAGTCGGACGGTCGGACCGGGGTAGGATAAATATATATTTATCAAAGTAATACCATATTAAGTTATACTATATAAGTAACAATCCAAACAAGTTCTAACGTCGAGAATCATCAAAAACTCATAATTTAAACAAGTTTTAATGCCAAAATAAAACAAGCTTATCATTTTCATTACTTAAAAAATCAACATATTGATTTCAGTTACAAAAAACACAAATATAAATAGATGTAAACATAAAATCCAAGAAAATCCAGACATAAAAATATATATTTTATGACTGAACCGGTTCAATAGCGGTCTGGTTTCGGTTCGACCGGACCGGTTCGTACGGATTGAAGCGGTTGAGAAACATCAATCAAACCGTGTCTAATTGAACCGGGATTATTAAAAAACGGTTCAACCGCGGTCGAACCAGGCAGACCGACCGACCGGTTTAACAACATTGTGAATAACTAGATAGATTACTTAGAATAAAATCACTAGAAGATCTTATGAATTAATATAACTTAATTAGTTTAGAGAAATGCACTTAGGTCTTTAAGGACTTTTTGGGAAATATATTTCTAAAAGGCTTTGGAGATTTCAAGTAAAAAGAATACGTAACTCTATAAATGGATAATAATTGATTAAGTACGATAAATTAAAAAGAATAATGCATAAACGAGACTTTAAATAATACTTTATATGTATAACTTGAATAGTTTTAGTAATAAAGAAGTCATTTGAATAATGCACAATTTATAAATAATAATAATAATAATATTAATATTAATATTAATATTAATATTAATATTAATAATAATAATAGTAATAGTTTGATAAACGGGTAAATTAATAACAAATTTAATAATGACTAATGATAATATTTAATTTAATAAATACAAAATTATTTGCGAACTCACTAAATTTGTAATAAAAGATTTATTAAACAAGTTCTAGTATTATTAGAGATAAATAGTTAAATAAACAATTATGTATCATATGATTTTTTTAAACACTTAAACTGTTTAGAAATTATAAAATTGTTCATAATCCTTTCATTATTAATTTTATGAAGTTTAAATAATGTCTTATAATGAAAGAAGATTACTTATATTTATCCTTTAAATGAAAGATTTAATCGTTCAAATAAAAAGTCATTTTTTGGTATAGTGAGAAAGATACAATGATAAAAAAAAAAGACACATTAAAAAAATTATCTCACAATATAAATCTAAATTAAAAAAATTATTCGAAGATCTTGTTTCTCACATCGTTTTGTTAAATAAATGAAAAATTACTAGAAATAAAAATAATATTTTACGTTTTTCATTGTGTCTTGTTTAGTTGTAACTTGTAAGGGTATTAGCGAGACGCAGTGTGAGAGTTTCTTTGTTTAAGTTTGGAATTAATTGATTAAATGCATTCATTAAATAGAACCCTCAAATCAACTTAGAACCTAATTCACAAATTATTTTAATTGACTATGAATTTGTTATTGATAATCAAATTATCATTAAGGCTTATAATCTACACATGAAAACGAGTATTTTATATAGATTAATCAAGATTACAAGCGTTTTTATATGATAATAAGACTTTTTTAATGTTTTTGGTATTATCGATTCACTAAGCAAATGAATTTCATTCGATTTTGAAATGTTCTGCAACATTTTGTATATTTTTGGCATTATTGTATAATGATCACCAATTGTATTTATACAAATTTAGGTGACTTTGTGGAAAACAATGTATCAAATTGATAGATTAGGTATGATATTTGGTATCAATTTTTTTTTCTTTCAAAATTCGGTATCAGTATACTTTGCTACCAATATGGCATTGATGTCATTCGTATCATTTGAAACATAGAATTGATGCATAACTTATCTTTCTTTACAAAATGTCTTAGAAAACTTGCAATGTCGTTATTCTTAGTAAGCCTTAAAGTTATTGCTTGTCTATTTTTAAACAAGGCGACAACTTTTACAAATGAAATATCATTGAAAATAAAAAAGAATCAAATACTTTGTAATGCATGATAAATAGGAGAGAACAAATAACAACAAAGATAAAATATATATCGTTCAAAACAAAAATATATGTATTAAATATCTTGTATATCTGCCTTAAAAAAAATGTCTTGTATTTCTGAAATTTATCAATAGAAAAAAGCTTATAAGCAATGTTTGAGTCACTGCAGTTTTAATCAATGTGTTTTGATACCATTAACAATTTCAGTTACTCTTTAATAATTTTGATCGTTATGATTTTTATAGAAATGGTCCTGAACACTAACTTCATCCAATTTTCCGTTAAGTGACCCTAACATGCGAAGTAAAAATGCCATTTTCTCATACTCTTTTTGACATGTGACTAAATAAAAATGGTAACCTACATGATGACCTAAATAAAAGATGGGAGAAATGACATTTTTACCCCTCAGATGCGGGGCGCGTGAGAGATATTTAACGGGAAATTGAATGGAGTTAGTGTTGAAGACAATTTCTACTAGAAAATAAAAATATAATGACTAAAACAGTTAAAGTGAGACTGAAACTTTTAATAATATAAAAATAAAAAAAATTAAAACTGCAGTTTTTTAAACAGTAAAACTGCAGTTTACTCGCAATGTTTTAACAAAACAACGTGTAGTTGAAAGAAATTACAAAAGAACTTAAATGCATCTATTTTACAACTTCAAAATAATATTGATTTGGTACCCTCTTTTTTGTCCCCACTTTTTTTCTCCCTCTTACAAACCCATGTGGAATTATTTAGCATTGTTAGAGCAGCTCTGAGTGATAGTTCCTTGTTTTTAGGAACTCTTGGACTGATGTTTTCATGTCTTATCAACTCTTGGGTTACATGCACATTTAGGTGAAACTATTTAGCATAGCCGTGTCACTTGTTTGAAGAAAAAATAATGTTCATTTGTCACAACTAGCTTGAAGAAAAATAATGTTCATTTGTCACAACTATATGAAATATTATCACATATATTCAATGTCTTCCTAAGCACAAGGTTAAGCTACAAACATTAAGGAAAAACTCGTTAGAAGGGGTTCTAAAACCTTAGCCTTTAGACCATCCCTCATCCTCAACAAATAAATAGTCAATTAGAAATACTAGATAATTAAGAAAAGTAGAGGCGTTAATCATTTTGGATATTGGTTTAGCCAATTTGGTTTATGGGTTGTTTATTTCAGCTTTTAATTGCTCAGTTCAGTGCTTAAGCATTCATCATTCATCATTCAGAGCTCTGAATGGTTCAGTTAAGTGCTCTGAATGGTTCAGTTAAGTGCTGAATGGAACTAAATGGAGCATATACCAACTTTATACTCATCTGAAGTTCTACCCCAACATCCCTCTCATTGATGGAATCTCTTAATGGTTCAGATCTCTTAACCATTCAGCATTTAATGATTCAGATTTTGCTAAATATCATCTTAGTTTGTTTTGAAATTCTTTTGGATGTGACAAAAAAAAGAGGGGATGTGAATTAGAATCAGATACAGTTAGGAACCAAACTTAACAACCACAACATATTTCAGTTTGATATTTTATTCTATTAGAGATACGGTTTTTTAGTACGGATGATTTTGAACACCATAAAAAGGATCGAGATAAACATCAACAATATAGAGTAGTCCATCACAATATGGGATAATAGTCCTTTGAATGATAAGTATAAAGATTTTAAGAGAATAAAAATGGGCTTAAATCTTCTAAGGGTGATGGGGGTGGTTGAAGGGACGGCAATGACAGGTTTAGCCGTTTAGGTGAGTTATGTTACCGCTGCGTGGAAGTGAGACGAGACCCACTTTTTAAACATTGGTGATGAGGCAACAGTTAGAAATGTTTTTTTAAACTTATAAATTATTCTGTTTTAACAGAAAAAACAATTACATTTCTCTCAACTATATAGTTTTACAGTTTTATCTCTTCATCTCATTTTATAAATCCAACAACGTCTAGCTCATCTCCGGCCTTAGATTACCAATCCCGGCGAATAGGTTGGTTATATTTTCTAGTTTGTCGTATTTTTATTATTTATTTTGGTGTACTTTTTTTAATTGAAATGCAGTTTTTTTTTTAATTTTAATGAAATGTGTGTCTTTAAAATTTTTAACTAAAAAAGTGGGTTCTAGGTATGGAATGATTATGTCTCCTTGGATGGTTGGAGACTTGGAGTTTTACTTGTGGAATGTTGGATAAAACTTTTATCATAAAAGGATGAGATTTTTTTTTTGACAGCGAAACGAATAAAGCCTGGCTACCCGGGGTAACCCAATGGCGAAAGGCGACCCCAAACGCTCTGCGAACACAGACAGCGCTAGGTAGCCAAAGCCCACCTATTAAACCAATGAGATAACAATTTTTAATTTATTAAATGTTAGAGTATGAGGGTTTAAAATGGATCACCCCCTCACCGTAAGAGAACATCCGGGAAGTTAGACGTTTTGCCTCTATGCTAAAAGTAAAGGTATAAATACTAGATTGTGTAGATATATGTCGTTTGTAAAAATAATTTAAAAAAAACCCTTAGCAAGAAACCAAAATCACATCATATAAAATACTAATGGTCTTCACATAAAAATTTGTCAAAAAACAATGATCAACTCATTATATAAACTAACACCAAACCACTCAAACCTTTTCCACTCAACACACAATACAAACATAAAGATCCTCAAACAATGAAACTCCAAACTTACTTTCTTCACTTTTTTTATAATCAAAACAAAACACATTTTTGTTAATTGTAAACCCACACACATGACACATTTTGGCATATTCCTTTTGAGTGGAATTGATAGTATACATACACTCATCCATATTTAATAATAATAACAATTCAAACCCCAACTCAACTTAACTAAACTCAACTCATTGGGCATCTCAATGCATTCAAATTTTGAACACACTTCTTTGATTCCCCATGCTTAACTCCTCATTTCGCGCCTATCACTCTCCTTTGACCACCTCGTCACCACCACCACTTCCTTTGACCACCATCATAACCACCATCACATAACCATAAACCCAACATTTCTTCTCTCAGGCATTTAATCAAACACTTGGTGTACTAAATTAACACACACACACTCTAATATGAGCAAATTAGAAACCACCAAATCACCCGATCTCAGCATCCAAGATCTCAGCATTAGCTCAAGTCCCAGAACCGATTTAAGCATCAGCACAATCAGCAACTCAAACAACTGCTCATCATGTAAAGACACAAATCAATTGAACGAAGAATGTGAAGGAAGTGAAAAAACAAGTTTAAGTTCTTCAACTTATTCTTACAGTGTAACAGATCCAATTGACACTAGGGTTCGATCAAACCCACCTTCAAAACCTCATAAATCAAACGATATGAGGTGGGATGCGATTCAGTCAGTTAAAAGTAAAGATGGCGATTTGAGTTTGTCGCATTTTAGGCTTTTGAAAAAGCTTGGATTTGGGGATATTGGGAGTGTGTATTTGGCGGAGTTAAGGGGAATGGGGGGGTGTTTGTTTGCTGTAAAAGTGATGGATAAAGGGATGCTTGTTGGAAGAAAGAAGTTAATTAGGGCTGAAACTGAAAGAGAGATATTGAGTATGTTGGATCATCCGTTTCTTCCAACTTTATACTCGCATTTTGATACGGAGAAGCTTTCGTGTTTGTTAATGGAGTTTTGTAGCGGTGGTGATCTTCATATTCTCCGTCAACGACAACCTGGAAAATATTTTTCTGAACAAGCTGCAAGGTTGAAATTTTTTAATTCTCTCTTCTTCATTTTCAACATTTTAGTATCATTAATTTGTTTCTTAATGTTTAGTGAATTTTTGGATTAATTGAAACTTTTTTGTTGATTTTCTGATGAATTTATGTTCAGTTTTTGGATAAACTGAAACTTATTTTTTGTTGATTTTCTGAGGATTTTTTTGTTCAGTTTTTGGATTAATTGAAACTTACTTTTGTTGATTTTCTGCTGAATTTTTGTTCAGTTTTTGGATAAATTGAAACCTTTTTGTGGATTTTCTGCTGAATTTTTATCCAGTTTTTGGATAAATTGAAACCTTTTTTGTTGATTTTCTGCTGAATTTCTGGTTAGTTTATGTATAATTTGAAACATTTTAATTGATTTTCTGCTGAATTTTGGTTATTTATTAAATAACTGTTCTAGTTTTCATGAATTATATTTGTTTGAGAGTAAAAAAGATTTTGTTGTCTTAAATTTTTTTTATGTGAAGTTTAAGGGTGTTGAAAAGCTGTTGAACTGGACTTTTCATACAGAAGCAAGTTGACCCGTTTGGCCGGTTTGAGATCCAAACGTTTCGGTTTTGTGGTTTAACCGGTTTGAGATCCAAACAGTTATTCCAACGAAGAATTTTGAAGCTAGTCGGGCGATTTAAGTATTTGTTTTGTAAAACCATAGTTAGCGGTTCGGCTTAAAATTTTTGTCAAAACCTGCTGAACAAGTCTATGGACACCACCAGTCTCTCTTTAGGGTTAATTAACAATTAAAATTCATTGTCTTTATCCTTTTTAGGGTTGATTGACCAAAAAGCAACATACTTTTCCTAATTTTTAGTTTATGCAATGTAAAAGGTTCCAACTTTCCAACCTAATTTGCAAGTACTTAGCTGTAATGCAGATGAAATTAGTTTTTTTTCAGTTACATGCTTTTTTTTTAATCTTTTCATGCTAAAGCTGTGGCTCATAACTGTTCTATTGTTTAATTTTTCAGATTTTATGCTTCTGAAGTGCTTCTTGCTTTAGAATATCTTCACATGATGGGTGTGGTATACCGGGATTTAAAGCCCGAGAACGTGTTAGTTAGAGAAGATGGCCATATCATGTTATCTGATTTTGATTTATCGTTAAGATGTTGCGTTAGCCCCAGGTTAGTTAGGTCAACAAATGAGCCATCTTGCACCGCAACATCTTATTGTATCCAACAATCTTGTATTGAGCCGTCTTGTCGACTACCTTCTTGTGTAGAACCAACTTGTTTTCAACCTTCTTGTTTCAAACCGCGTCTTTTTACCTCTTCCAAATCGTCAAACTCCAAAACAGAAAGGAATAAGAGTAATGTAGGTTTAGATTCACGCCCCGTGCTTGTTGTTGAACCAACTGCTGCTAGATCCATGTCGTTTGTTGGGACACACGAGTATTTAGCACCCGAAATCATTAGAGGAGATGGTCATGGGAGTGCGGTTGATTGGTGGACGTTCGGGATATTTTTGTATGAATTACTTCATGGGAAAACGCCGTTTAAAGGCAATGGAAACCGAGAGACGTTGTTTAATGTTGTTGGTCAGTCTTTAAAGTTCCCGGAAGGGTCAAACATTAGCTCTGCTGCAAAGGATTTGATTCGTGGTCTTCTTGTTAAAGATCCACAAAAACGATTAGGGTACAAAAGAGGCGCGACAGAGATTAAACAACACCCGTTTTTCGAAAGCATAAACTGGGCTCTAATTCGCGGGATTCATCCTCCTGAGATTCCAAAACCGGTTGATCTTTCGTTCTTTAATCAAACGGCGAAGTCAACGCAGCCTCAAAACGACAAGAAAAAAGCATCTGATTCAGATAGATCATCAGGTCTTTATTTAGATTTTGAATTCTTTTAGTTTGTTTTCACTGGTGCATTAGTTCATCCTTTGATTAATCTAATCATCTCTCATATGTGTTGTTCACTTTCTCAATGAAATTTTTTGTTCCCTTTGTTATTATTGCACTTTATAAGCTCTTTTTTGTTATGCTTTTTGTCTTTTTAAGGCTTAGAAAAGATTAAAAACAGTTTATAGGCCCACTTGGATATTGTTTTGCACTTTTGAAAATTGTCAACAAGCAAAAACATAACACTTTGCTTTTTCTTTATCCCCAGACACTCTTTTTCATATGCTTTTCTCAGCTAGAATATTGTTGGACCATTTTCTTTTTTCTTATACTTTTTTTTTATAATTTTTTTTTAAGTTTGGATTTGACCCATCATGTTAGAATTGCATGCATACCAACATTTGAGTGATGTCTATTTCATGGTGTATGACTGATGATATCAACCTTTATTTGTATGCTTTTTTTTTCTTCTCTTTAGGGGTGAGGACACTATTGTGCTTGTATTTAACTTCTTTTTGTAGCTGAAATGTCTCTCTCAGTTATTATTGTCACAAAGTAAATATGATGCACACCTTCTGTCATCACATTATTATTGTTATTATTATATCAATCATATCAACTTAAATGGTGGCATTTTATTCGCCTGTATACATGCTTCAATATGTCCATGTATAGAAAATTGAGTTTAATTACATTTGTAGGGTAGGTAAAGTTATAGTAAAAAGAGTGTTTTTGGTAGAAAGTTTTTTAAAAAATTCGTTAAATAGCTCAAATGAGTTTCGATTGAACTCATTGTATGACAATGGAACTGGCTCGTCAAATTGTAAATAATAAATTTTAAACCCTAAAAGCTAAACTTTAAATTTCAAGGAAAAATAGGAAAGACACGATGAGTTAGGAACATAGATTATAAAACCTAAAAGCTAAACTTAAAATCCAAACCCTAAAAGCTAACTCTTAATGTTAAACACTAAAAGCTAAATCATAAAGCGAAACCTTAAAACTAAAACCTAAAACACAATGACGTGATGAAAAAAACACAATGTTAAAAAAATAAACTAGAATCTTAAAATATAGAGTAAATTACTATTTTGGCCCCTGTGGTTTAGTCATTTTAACCCTTTTGGCCCAAAAATGAAACTTTTGACATATCAGCCCCGTTTTATTATTACTGTTTCGACCCACAACACTAACTTTGTTAACTTTTTATGTTAAGTGCAATGAAGTTTTGGTTTTTAATATTTTAAGGGTTGTTTATGTAAATTATAAAATATTTACATACTTAAGGGACTATTTATGTGCATGCATAAAATACAAATATAACACTATAAAATTAGAAATCTTAAAAAATTAAATAATAATAATAATAATAAAAATAATAGTATTAAACTATTATATTACTATTATTATTATTTTTTTTTTAAAATTTTTTTAAGATTTTAAATTTTATGGTGTTATATTTGTAATTTATGCATGTACATAAATAGTCCCTTAAGTATGTAAAGACTTTATATTTACACAAACAACCCTTGAAATATTTAAAGACCAAAACTTTATTGAACTTAACATAAAAAGTTAACAAAGTTAGTGTTTTGGGCCAAAACAGTTAAAAATTAAAACGTTAAGGGTTAATATGTTAAAAGTTTCGTTTATGGGCCAAAAGGGTTAAAAGGACTAAACCACAGGGGCCAAAATAGTAATTTACTTTAAAAAATATAAACTCTTTACCGGTTAAACGCTTAAAACTAAACTTTAAAATATAATTAGACATTTAATTAAAATAATGTTTTAGAAAATGTCTTTCTTTAATAAAAAAACATAAATATGTTCTTAATGGATTCTTATTCATATTATTTTTTATTAGACTAGTTGTAATCAGGGTCATGTCCATGTTTTTTTCCCAATAATGTTTCATAGTATCCACAAACCGCTATATAAAGAAAAATAATTTATAAGTTAAAACTATCACAACAATTTTTTTATTTAAAGTTAATATCGGTTAATTACTAAAATTTATATTATTAAAATCTAATACGTTTCACTAGTATGTGGTCCCAACTGTCAAGGTGAGGGTTTATTGATGTAAGTTTCCCTTTTAAAGAAAAAAAAAAAACAATCTCACGTTCTTTTACAGTTAAAGAGAGCTATAAGTCTATAACCAAACCAAAAAGTAATTGAACTAATACTTTTGGCTAATGGATATAAAAAAGAATATGCTTTATAGTTTTAACCCTTAAAAGTTGGTATGTTTTCACAATTAGTAACACTATGTTAGTAGGATATAAATGAGTAAATATTACGTTAGTAAATACTCGTTAATGTTAAAAGTTGAACCCAAAAACTCTTTTAAAAGATGAAAAACCTCCCATCTTCTTCTTGTGTTTTGATTACGTACATTGTGGTTCGGTGACATAAATTAGTTAATATTATATTAGTAATATTCGTCAATGTCAGGACTAGAACTCAAAATTTGATTCAAATTCAAAAGACGAAAAATCTATCAAGTAGTTTTGTAAACCAAGTATAAATAATAACATAACTAATTGAATAAAACGAATTTGTAAACCAAGTAGTTTTATATGAACCGTGCGTGTTGCTCGAGGTATTGAGAGATGGTTAAACCAAGTTGTCACAATCAAAAGGACCATAACAGTAACAAAAGGTAGAGGTGCACAAATCGGTTTTTATAAAGAACCAGTTCCGGTTCTTGTTGGCGGTAAAGGAACCGGTTCTTACAAGAACCGGTTTGGTTTTGGAACCAGTTCTTACAAGAACCGGTTCGGTTTTGGAACCGGTTTTTGGTGTAAAAACTAGAACCTATGCTACCGGTTCCGGTTCCTATAGAATCGGTTCTGGTTCTTAAAAAACCGGTTTTTTTTTTCTATGAGATGAGCAGAAACGTTGGGTTTCTGTAAGCGTTCACTCTCTATTGGGCTTTTATGGTTATAATATTTTTATATTATTTTAGACTAAATAAGTAATAACATTAAAAATATTAAATATTACAAAATATATAGCTCTTCAAACATTAAATAAGTAACAACACTAAAACATACCGGTTTTTCCAAGAACTGGTTCTTTGTAGGAACCAGTTCCGGTTCTTTTGGAACCTATAATTTGGAAAAAATAGTAGAACCTATTCAGAACCTATGGTTCGATTCGGTTCTTGTATAACCGGTTCTTTTAAGAACCGGTTTTTGGTTATTGAATCGGTTTCGGTTCTGGTTCCGGTTTTTTTGTGCACCTCTAACAAAAGGTGGGCAACGAAAGCGACGAATGTGTATAGAGAGATCGAAGTCGGTTTTACGTTCGATGGGCAAGCAATCACTCCTCATTAAAGGGAGCCACCCATGTCGACCACTATAACCACCAACGTTAGCATCCACCTTTGGAACTCATTAAAGGGAGCCACCCATTGTTTTCACTCCTTTCATGTACCTTTACTTAAATTATGTGCTAATGTGGGGCTAGCTCATTTGGTAAAGGCATTACTTAAATTATGTGCTAATGTGGGGCTAGCTCATTTGGTAAAGGCATTGCCTTTTAGATGGGAGGTCATGGGTTCTATCCCTGGCAAGATGGTATTTGGTGTAATTTAATTTCGAGTGGTGTAATGTAATAGTAGATGTAGTTTGCCGTTAAAAAAAAAAAAACTTAAATTATGTCATCACAGAAGTATCATCATTATCTACCACCAACACCTAATTTTTTGAGTTTCATCTCTACCCTCACTTTTTTCCTTATTCATTTTAAGTTAAAAACAATTAAACATGCAAATTTTCCTTTAATGTTGTGCGAGTTTCATACATGTACCATTACCCCCATCCACTCCTCCACCCTAACATAAAACTAAAAAGTTAAAAAACAAAATTTTTAACCTTCAAAAATGTTTTTCTTCCTATTAATATATTTATTAAATAACACTTTACTTGCTCGTGTTCTCTTTTATAAATGTAACAAGAGTAAACTATAGTTTTGATCCATATATTTTTTAGGTTTTTTTACATATTTCCCCTTCCTAAGCCCATCAATTACATATTTACCCAAGCCTAAAGTTTAATTACATATATCCCCTTTGACATAATAAATTACTCATTTACCCCTTCTTTTACACAAACCATAAGAAAATATAAAAATATATTTATGAAGATCATTAAGGGTAAAATAGTAAATCAAAAGGCTATTTTAAAGAAATTGGGTAAATATGTAATATATGTGGTTTAGGAAGGGGAAATATGTAATTGAATTTAAGGATTGGGTAAATACGTAATAATGATCTTATGAGGGGGATATATGTAAATGCCCCTATTTTTTATACCATTAACAGTTTTAGTATATTTTAAAATGAAACTAAAACACGAAGATTAAAAGTGCACTTTACTCATATACCAATTATAACTTTTTGGATTACACATTAATTATCGTCCTCGTACCATAAATCAACATCTTGTCCCAAATAACCATAGCTAGCCAAACCGTACTGGCATGCTACTGCCATAAATTGTCCTCATCTTGCCTGCACCGTTGACTGAAATTCAAGTGGAACAATCCAATTAAATTGAAGATTGATATGACTTATAAATTATAATAATTATTATATTATTTCTCTTTCTATAATTACTAATAGTGAAGGGCGGTTCTTTGCATCGGCCTCTCCCGTTCTGTCACGTCGTGTTTTAACTTTCTCGTACTTTAACGTATTAATGGTTTTAATCCCAGACTTTTAGCGCATTGACGGTTTTAGTTCCCGACTTTTACTAATTGTCATTTGAGCTCTTGATGAGTTTTTGACTTTGATCTCTTACTCCACTTTAACACATAGTACAACTTTTACTAATTGTCATTTTAGCCCCTGATAAGTTTTCGACTTTGCTCTCTTACTCTATTTTGACATTTAGTACGACTTTAATATTGTTATCGTGTTGACCTCTAACTTTTTATATTTCATCGTTTTTTTAACATGTGACACATTACGCTTTTTCGTCGTGACGTACGAGGCATGAGACTTTTTTTCAACACATATGACGAAGTCAAATACGCAAGACCCGACTGCATGACCCGGCAGCTACAACGCGCAGCCTGGTCTTAAATCTAGTTTATTACTAAACTTAAACTAGCCCACTCACTAGAAATATAATTTTTTAAAAATGTAACTATCAGTGACTTCAAACTCACTTCAAACTCAGACATTAGTGTAATTTAATAGTGACTAGTGAGGTATGATATGTTTATAGTTAAAAAAAAGAATTATAACTCAATTTAGTAACTCTGATGCCATATGCAGTGATCGCCCCTCTACCTTTGATTTTAACCCTAAACTAACTTTATCGTAAGTATAAATTTTAACACTCAAATTTTAAATTCTAAACACCGGCCTTCGACTTTAACCCCTTTAACTTTAACACAAGTTTTAGTTTTAACCATTAAATTTCTAAACTTCAAATTAACCATGTTTTAATTTTAACCATTAATCTCTAACATTCAAATCATTCAAGTAAATATAACATAACATAACATAACATAACATAACATAACATAACATAACATAACATAACATAACATAACATAACATAACATAACATAACATAACATAACATAACATAACATAACATAACATAACATAACATAACATAACATAACATAACACAACATAACACAACATAACACAACATAACACAACATAACACAACATAACACAACATAACACAACATAACACAACATAACACAACATAACACAACATAACACAACATAACACAACATAACACAACATAACACAACATAACACAACATAACACAACATAACACAACATAACACAACATAACACAACATAACACAACATAACACAACATAACACAACATAACACAACATAACACAACATAACACAACATAACACAACATAACACAACATAACACAACATAACACAACATAACACAACATAACACAACATAACACAACATAACACAACATAACACAACATAACACAACATAACACAACATAACACAACATAACACAACATAACACAACATAACACAACATAACACAACATAACACAACATAACACAACATAACACAACATAACACAACATAACACAACATAACACAACATAACACAACATAACACAACATAACACAACATAACACAACATAACACAACATAACACAACATAACACAACATAACACAACATAACACAACATAACACAACATAACACAACATAACACAACATAACACAACATAACACAACATAACACAACATAACACAACATAACACAACATAACACAACATAACACAACATAACACAACATAACACAACATAACACAACATAACACAACATAACACAACATAACACAACATAACACAACATAACACAACATAACACAACATAACACAACATAACACAACATAACACAACATAACACAACATAACACAACATAACACAACATAACACAACATAACACAACATAACACAACATAACACAACATAACACAACATAACACAACATAACACAACATAACACAACATAACACAACATAACACAACATAACACAACATAACACAACATAACACAACATAACACAACATAACACAACATAACACAACATAACACAACATAACACAACATAACACAACATAACACAACATAACACAACATAACACAACATAACACAACATAACACAACATAACACAAACATAACACAAACATAACATAAACATAACACAACATAACACAAACATAACACAAACATAACACAAACATAACATAAACATAACATAACATAACATAACATAACATAACATAACATAACATAACATAACATAACATAACATAACATAACATAACATAACATAACATAACATAACATAACATAACATAACATAACATAACATAACATAACATAACATAACATAACATAACATAACATAACATAACATAACATAACATAACATAACATAACATAACATAACATAACATAACATAACATAACATAACATAACATAACATAACATAACATAACATAACATAACATAACATAACATAACATAACATAACATAACATAACATAAACATAACATAAACATAACATAACATAAACATAACATAAACATAACATAAACATAACATAAACATAACATAAACATAACATAACATAACATAACATAACATAACATAACATAACATAACATAACATAACATAACATAACATAACATAACATAACATAACATAACATAACATAACATAACATAACATAACATAACATAACATAACATAACATAACATAACATAACATAACATAACATAACATAACATAACATAACATAACATAACATAACATAACATAACATAACATAACATAACATAACATAACATAACATAACATAACATAACATAACATAACATAACATAACATAACATAACATAACATAACATAACATAACATAACATAACATAACATAACATAACATAACATAACATAACATAACATAACATAACATAACATAACATAACATAACATAACATAACATAACATAACATAACATAACATAACATAACATAAACATAACATAACATAACATAACATAACATAACATAACATAAACATAGCATAACATAACATAACATAACATAACATAACATAACATAACATAACATAACATAACATAACATAACATAACATAACATAACATAACATAACATAACATAACATAACATAACATAACATAACATAACATAACATAACATAACATAACATAACATAACATAACATAACATAACATAACATAACATAACATAACATAACATAACATAACATAACATAACATAACATAACATAACATAACATAACATAACATAACATAACATAACATAACATAACATAACATAACATAACATAACATAACATAACATAACATAACATAACATAACATAACATAATATAATATAATATACGCTTTCAACTCGTTAACTTAGCAGCCACAACATTCTTCCTGAACCAATTTGTCCCAATAATAACAACGACATGAATTTGGCTGCCGGATCAAGATCATGGTTTTACTGTAAGAACGATGAAACGCCTTCTCCAAGCTCCATTAGTTATAAACATTAGCTTAACTCACAACTAGAAATTGGTTACATATTTGGTGGCATTCATTTCGACTCAGTTATGTGTCCATTCTGTGGTCAAGAAGCTGAAGACATGGGACTCTGGTGCTACTACGAATTGGATTTGGTCTCGTTTAGCGTCATGGATGAAACTCCCCCGGCCATATATGCTTTCTCCGTCTATGACTTGCTCAACACTCTACCTGCCATCTCTCGAAGAAGATAAAGAAAGTTATTCACGTTGTCATTGTCTCTTCCGCTTGGTGTATTTGAATTGCGTGTAATGATCTCATCTTCAACATCAAATGGATAAATCTTTAGAGACTTTTTCAAGAAACTAGGTCCCTCTCATTCATGTGGATCATAAATACATCCAAGTTTCTCTCTAAAAATTGGTCACATTGTTGCAATTTTGTTTTATAACTTTTGATGTTTTTTCGCTTGCTTCTAACTAGTTTTGTGTTTAATGAAAGTTGCCTTTAGAAAAAACGACACGATGTCTATTTGATAACTCGTGTTCGTTACTTGTTAGCTTTTCTTTACCAATATGATTCCTCTTTAATGACTCGTTCTTTAAGTTAAAAAGAAAAGACTATATATTTTGTAGTTGATTTTTTGTTTTACTTTTTCCGGTATACACTTTGTTAAAAATAGAGTTGTATAAAAAAATATATGGGGCTTTTTCTAATATACTAAGGGGGTGTTTGTTTTTTTAAAAAAGGTCTTCTTGACCTCTTATGTCTGCACGGAGAAGACCACCCGCAGACGTTTATGTCTGCAGACTGTTTGTTTTTTGGAAGACATTTCATTAAAAAACGTCTTTCCGTCCTCTTTTTGGTGCAGACATAATCCTATGTCTTCTCACCTCTTCTCTTCTCTTCACCCTAAAATACAACTTAACAACAAAACATCAACCTAGCTTCCCCCCTCCTTTCTCCAACCTCACCTCCACCTCCTCCCTTCCTCCAGACGCACCACCACCTCCAGCCGCCGCGCACCTCCACCTCCTCCCTTCCTCCAGCCGCCGTGCGCCTCCACATCCCCCTCCTCCGGTTGCCGTCGCAACTCCATCTTCCTCTCTAGCCGCCATCACTTCGTTTTTTTTTGTGAGCTATGTTGCAGATCGATTGATTACAAAACAACAACAATTGTTTTGGGCTTATAGAACATGGGTCCGCAGATCGATTGCAGATCAATTGTTTTGTGAGCTAGCCGCCATCACTTCGTTTTTTTCGTATTTTGAGATTGTTGATTGATTACAAAACAGCAACAATTGTTTCATCGATCTTTGCTTCTTTACCGACAGTATCATAATTGTTTTGGGCTTATAGAACATGGGTTAGTAGATTTGTTATTGCTCTTTATCGATCTTGTTTGTTGACTAATATAAATGGGTAGTAGATCATTGTTTGTTGTTTTGGGCTTAAAAAACCCTTTTAAGTTTAAAAAACTAGTTTATTAACATTATTGTTTAATTTAGTAGTCTGCAGACGTTAAAAAACAAACAGTCTTCTTCTTGTAGACTGAAGAGATTTGGTCCACCTCTTCTTCTGCAGATGTCTGCAGATGTGGTCCGCAGACTGCAGACATTTTACCTCTGAAAAAACAAACAGCACCTAAGTTATACAGTTATACTAACTCACAATAGCATACTTCCATACGTTTCACTTTCATATGTTGTTTTATTACATGATTAAATCACTAGTTTAGTGCTCGCGCTACACTTGGGAACACAACATTCAAGTGATGTTTTTAAGGATATTGATGAATGTTTCAATCAGTTTTGAGATAAAACCGTGGTAAACCGGAACACATGATATATTTTTAAAAATTAGACTTTTAGTATAGCAATATTATACCTAAATTTACTACACCATAAAGTGCTCAGTTTTATGGTGTAGTTTATTTTTTTTAAATCGTATAAAAATGTTATGTATATTTATAAAACACTAAGGTATTTAATTATATGTTATTATTAACTTTATCCATAAGTTTCATTTTAAACCCTATCAAATATAAACCAACTCATGTACACCCCTTGTAGTTGAAAGTTAAAAATATAAATACTCTTAAATTTTTCAGAATTCTCTAAAATATTAGGAGACCAAAAATGTAATTAGTTTTATTATAATATAATTTATATACATATTTTAAATAAAAAAATCATTATTGTGAGAAAAATTTTCAAATGATACCACATAATTAGCTAGAAGTTTTAAAAATATACCACAAAAGTTTTTTTTGTTTTCCTATATCATATAAGGATATTAATTCCAATGAAGCAGTGCACGTAACATTTTCATACAATTAATATTCATACGCTTCATTTTCATATGTTGCTACACGCCTACACTTTCATACAATTCACTTTCATATATTTCATTTTCATACGTTTCGTTTACGTACCTAACCTTTATTAATGATGGTGATCACTTTCATATGTTTTCTATGTACTTCATCTTTATTAATGTCATCATCGTCTTAATACATAATGCGTCAAGTTAGTTTTAATCATTATTGTCTATCGTCGTAATACACATAACGCTAACCATCATCAATGTCGTTGACGCGTCAAGTCTTTTTTAACCAATATTAATGTCTATTGTTGTACTAAACATAACAATCGCTAACGCGTCAATTCAGTCTGGCTTCTAGTGGAACTTATACGTATAAATATAAACCATAAATAAGGTTGTAAACGAACACAAACGAGGCTTTGTTAAGGAATTGATGTATTCATGAACGCTTACCGCACAAATATTTTTCTAGTTTTTGTGCATTAAAGAAACAAACATACTCATAAACTGTATACAAACACTTACCGCAGGTATGGTAATTAAGTGTAAGCGAACACAAACAACTTCTCATTGACATAAACAAGCACTTAAGAACACATACGGCTACGAACGAAAATATACTAACGTCATAATAAAATCTGTATTTTTCATTTAAAAGATTACGAAGCTTCCCAAAAAACAAATAAATACTTAAACATATAAAAACGTTTAAATGAAAGAGCACAAATTAAAATGAAATAAACGAACGCATCTGTGAGAACGCATTACCGAATACTCACAAACATAAATGAACGCATTAACGAACATTCACTAACTTAAACGAACGGATGTAGTTGTTGTTCATGTTCGTTCGTTTAACTCCGAATGAAATTTCTTATTCGCCGTTTGTTTATTAAACGAACGAACACAAACAAACATTCTGTCGCCAAACGGTTCAATGTTCTTTCGTTTAACTCCGAATGGAATTTCTTGTTTGCCGTTTGTTTATTAAACGAACGAACACACACAAACATTCTGCTGAACGGTTCACGAACCGATCGCTAAAAGTTAGGTTCGTTCCCGACACTAAGACATCCAATACAAAAGCATGATTTTTAATGATAAATTAGAAAAAACATTTTGTTCAGCTCATTAAAAGCATGTAATACACAATCAACAGTTCACTAAAAGATAGATTAACCTCTGCAAATGTATATATCTACCATCCATCATGTTTTAACAATGAATGGTCAAGTAGAAACTATTGGTTCTCAAAATAACATTTGGGAATTTTATCTCTAACAAAAAAGAAAAAAAACTACATATACTGTTTCCAGGTGTCAACATTTCAGGGCTTTAGAGCCAAGGCAAGACCAAACTTTGCACTCTTGTCAACATCTTTAGTGTCAACTTCACCTGATACTGTGAAAAAGGACATCGGGCGCCACTCGTGTTGGATCACCGCGCTCGCCTTTCCAAAGTTGTTGACCCGAGCTTTGACTGTGGTTAGCGGGTCCAATGAATGTTGTGTGCCAACCAGAATTGTGTTTTCGTTGGTTGAGAAACTGTGGTTCACCTCTGCGCCAACTAGCGTGTTGGTCAGTGGCTTAACGATATGGTAGTAGGAAGCATTTAGTGTGTCACCCTTGTCATTCCTGTATAGTATAGCCAACATAAATATCACTTTAAGCTATGAAAATCGAGGGAATTCCGAAGCGTTCGAGAAATTTGAGTTGTTTCCACTTTTAGCTGATCATTTGAGGTTTGTGTAACTTGAAAAAATTAACAGAAAATACAAATACAAGATAAAAATGACAAAGAAAACTAATCTAAGATCATAATGGTTGCTTCTAGTGTTAGCTTTTAATATTCAACCAATTTTTAATTGGTTAGGCATGGTAACCCGTTTATGGCCCGAGACCTGTTCAGCCCCAACACCAGCCCATGCCCGTGTCATGTAAGGAACCTGTCCCAAATCTAGATCATGTGTGCCACTGAGCTAGTCATTTACAGCACAGCCCCATGGAAATTCTTACATTTTATCATTAAAAATACGTGTTAACTAGAAAGCATTACTAACTCACAGGGTCAAAGAAGCAATAAGATCATCGTTGGCGAAGCTAAGGCCAGCATTGCATTTGATGAAGTTTCCAGTTTTGGTGTCGAAAGAAACATCAGCTCCAACAGAGCTGATGTTTGTTCCCACCACACCAGAAAAGTTCACAATGGGGTTCGCAGCCATCCCAACACTTGCACAAATTCCAGCGTAGTCATGCAAGTATTGAAGTTCAACCTAGTAAAACAACGAAATATAATCATAGCCTAACCAGAAAACTTTTGACACGTATTTCAATGAAAAAAACATGAAATATTCTCAAACATGAAGAAAAGATTGCATACCTTGCCAGACCTTTGATCGGGGACTTTAAAACTAACTATTGCTTTAAGCCCAGGTACAGGTTCGTCAACTGTGATAGCTGCGAAGAGCTGATAATGATGCAAATAATTCAGTTGATGTACATATAAAGGTGTAAGGTACTAAATCCCAATCAACTATCACACAAAATGGAAGGAATGTAATTAACTGTTGAAAGAAATATCATGTTATATTAAGAAGATATTAGCATTTAAGCATCCTTTTAGATATCACAATTTCACCAAAAATTCTTGTTCTTATTTACATTTTTCTTTGAGTTGTATTTGGGGACAGGAGACCTGCCAGAGGGGGGAGGGAGAGAGAGAGAGAGAGAGAGAGAGAGAGAGAGAGAGAGAGAGAGGGGGGGGGGGGCGGGGGCTACAATATCAAACAGAATAAGTGCCCTTCAGACAGCCAGTAAACTACCCACTTCATTGAGATGAAAAAAAATGTGTTCTTACATTGGAAACGGTGTCCACTGTGATATTAGTAGTGATGTTGTTCCTCTTCAATTGTGTATCGATATCAGCAAGAAACAGTTCACCTGTCTTTATTCCCGATGATGTGATTGCCTACATGATGTGAATTAAAGTTCAGAAGTTGAGAACACAAGTTTTGATATAAACGACATCAACAAGAGAACACCACAAGTAACTGGATCAAATGCAAGAATACTGCATCTAAATACGGCTGTCGGCTTTATCCCATATAAAAAAAATTTCTTAAACATGCTATAAAAAGTAAATAACAGATTACAGATTTAAGATTTGGTAGCACCAGATTATGAGCAATGATATTTACATGCCTTAGCATACTCATAAGTCATAAATCCAGGACATAACTGAAATTTCCCGAACTAAACTCCCTAGAAACGACAGAACGGTTGTAATTATAATAACTAATGATACAATCTCATATCAGCTATCACAACAGATGACTGCTTATTATATAGGCAGCAGCATGCATAGAAGTACTATTGATCACAAAATTGTGCACCATAAACCTAGCAACTTCTACTATACAGAAAAACGAAAAATTATATACTCAACGTACCATCTCTTACAGATGAGTTAGCCATGCCTAATGCATTATCAACATAAAACTTCATAACAACTAAACAACAATGACAATATTAACAATTTAACAAGCATACAAATTAAAAACAAAAAATATGAAAACTAACTCACAACTCCAGTAGGTGAAAACGTCGAGATGGTGAACTTATGGTCCGCCTGATAATCCTTGTATAGAAGATCTACATCACACAATAAACAATTTCAAAATCAACTTCTTCAGATCCAAATACAATCATATACACATAATCACGCATATATCGAACTATACAACCACACTTTCTCATATACATGTTCATATACATTCAAAATCAACTTCTTCTGATCTAAAATCCAGCACGAACATAATCATACACTCAATTCACGCATATATCGAACTACACAATCGTTGTTCGTATCCTTACATTCATATACATCAAATCAATTTCTTACTATCTTAATTCCATCACGAACACAATCATATACTTTCACATACACATATTCACGCATAGATCGAATTACACAACCGTAATTTGTATATACATATTCATATACATTCAAAATCAACTTCTTCCGATCTAATTCCAGCATCAATCTACACAATCGTCAATCGTAATTCGTAAACAAATGCATCGAGAGAGAAGAAATTGAAGTAGCGAATTGAACCTCTGGCTTTTTTGCCGATATCGGAGTAAAGTCCTGGACCTTTAATCATGATTTAAACTCCAAAACAGAGCTTCAAATTTCAAAATCACCGAACGAATGAACGAACACAGTCAGTGAAGTGATATGAAGTAGCTGAGGGATTTTTAAAACTTACAAGTGAAGTTTTTCAAAACCTAAAATGAGTAAACGGTGTTCAGTGTACAATTTGATGTGCATCATGTACAAGTAAGTAACGCGTTAGATGGTCTTGCATGTTCTTTGCATGTACAGGTTGCCATGTGTTTTTTTCCTTGACACGTGTACTTCTTACGTGTGTTTTAGGTTTATGTTGACCGTTTGATTAGATTAAGCTTGTAGCCGTGGATATTAAACTAGACATAACATCTTTTAAAATAGCAGGAAAAGGAGGGAAACGGATACTCAATTTAAAGTGAGTAAACATTTCGAAAGGCTTTGAGAAGAGGGGCAACAGTAAAGATGTCGAGAATGGCCGTGTCTATAGGGATTACCGGTCTTAGTAAGAATCTGTTGCAAATGCATGTGAGGGATCCCAACGAGAATAGAAGCGAGTAGCTTCCGGCTTGGCTTGTAGTCGTAGTCTTTTAGCTTATATTTTTAGGCATTTTTTTATCATGTAAACCATAACTAGACAAAGGAATAATGCCTCCCTTATCATGTAAATCCGTAAAAATTAACCAATCATTTTCTATTTAATCTGTTTAAAACTAATAACATATCAAATAAAAACAACGAATTATTTTAATAAAAAAAGTTATAAATACGATTAAAAACAAAAAAAACATAAAAATAAAAATAACAATATTGATAATTCATAATGCATTTGATAAAACGAGGTGGAGTTCACTTTCATGCTCCTGGCTCATTTGAAATTGGTTTACTCAAAAACTTTAAATTCAATTGGATTTGACGTTTTCTTTTTTCTCCTAAAATTTATTTTTTTTGCTCTATTCTTGTTCTTCTAATCTGGTTAAAGCGTCTAACTTTTCATTCATTTCTAAAGACGCTCGATGTAGTCGATACCAAAAGAAGAAGAAGAAGAAGAAGATGTACGTAACTTTTTTGCCTTTCCTTTTTACTTTATCCCTCTCGATGGGTCGACACTGTTGTGTTTCGGGGATGACTTCTTTCAAATTGACGGTTTCTTGATTTATCCTCGTACCCATACCCATGCCCATCATGTTATGGTCCATGCCCATCATGTTATGGTCCATGCCCATACCCATCATATTCGGGTTCATACCCATCATCCCCGTATTCATTGGCATATTTCGAACGTTACCAAAAAGATTAGAGTTCAACATTTCATTTGGGCCTTTTGTTTGGTTTTGGTTGTCACACCCCGACTCCAGGGCCCGACACGTTGCATAATATCGGCCAATCAAATAAAATAATCATATTACAGCGGAAGTCTTTCGTAATAAAGACCACTAAAAGTCAACCCAATTTGAACTTTTAACAATGTCACTAAGTAAAACTACATACAAAGTAACTATCTAAGGACACTGCTCCCAGGTGTCCAAATCGGGTACTAGCTCCTATGATGAGAGCATCAAGCATCTGATCCTAGCTAAGCCTCTTCGACCTAGCTAACGCCCTCGGGCGTTTCCTGTACCTGCATCACGAGCTAAAGGACGTCAACAACAACGTTGTTGGTGAGTCGTAACCAGTGACATAAGACATATAAAAACATTTAGACATCATTCATTCATTCATATATGTGTGGTAATAAGTTATCTACAAGCCAACTCTTCTCTAACGCCATATCTGATGGTGGCCAACTTTCGTTAGAGCCTGTTAACGTATATGCCGCATACAGGGATAAAGAAGGTACCCTTTTCTTTGACCCCCTTTTGGTCACATCATCATATTGCCTAGGCTTTTGGTACCTCTCCTGTTACGAGCAGTCAGTCTACCTAATTGGATCCAACTAGACGCATATACATCCCGAGACGGGGCCGGTAGCACTCAATGGATCTACCCCTAGAAGCCATGTCTTAATGACTTGCCCTGTGGCATGTAGCCGCCGTCCTTTTCGTCGGACGACTCTTAACGCGAAGCTTATTACCGCGGACCAACAACACAACAACCGGACGAACCTGGAGTTGAGGTGCGTTGAATCACCAGGTAGCGATCTACTTATAACCACATATATACATATGCGTACACATATATATATATATTCATAACATTTATAAAACATTTCATACTTTTCATACTTTTCATATAAGCTCGGATACAGCCCCGAAATCATAAAACATATAAAAAGAGGGGCGGTTAGACTCACCTCAGTGCAGTCTAAGTATTCCGACCTGGTGGCTAATAAAGGCAACCCTGTAAACATTTCATACTATCAGGATTCATTCCCCTAGGGATAATCCTATCGGTGTTTTCTCACCGATGCATTACCTTAGTCACATGTGTGACTTAGGTGATGACTTTAGTCCTTGGTCTTAGACATCTTACTTAGAATGCCTGGGCATTCGAGTCAGGGTTCCTATGGTTTCATTTTTAAATATTTTAAAAGCCACTTCATCATATCCTTGTGTTTCTCACAAGAATCTATCATACATATGGTTTTATTTAAAACATGACTCATTCCTAGTGTATTATCATAATATAACTAAGAATGTTCTACTTTAAAACCCTGGCTTTTCCCCATGGACTTAAGTCATAATAGTCTTAAGT
The DNA here is from genome assembly GCA_030867185.1 of Tagetes erecta. Taxonomy (NCBI): domain Eukaryota; kingdom Viridiplantae; phylum Streptophyta; class Magnoliopsida; order Asterales; family Asteraceae; genus Tagetes; species Tagetes erecta. The sequence continues at coordinate 59,448,588 of CM061486.1, read as the reverse complement.
AAACAAGGGATTTATATACTTTACCTAGGAATTATGACAGCGCTTTGCTCTGTCTGCCTCGGATCTATCTATCTTTCGGCAACTTGGCAACCCTTCGCCTTGCCAGCTTATAGATCCAGCTCTTAACTCGAGGAATCCAACATCGTTCACAATGACCAACATTGTAACGGGTTCGTCATCATCATCATCAACCTAATCCTCATACATACATGTGTACATTTATCACTATGTGTACATATGGTAAATAACTCGAAGAATACTAAAACGAGTCTTACCATTTAATTGAGAGTTTCCGAGATGCTAATCCTTAGCAATCCCAAGCTTTAATACTAATTCCATAACAGCCCACATGTTTCATTACAGCTTCACAAAGTGTCACGTTTCATTATCCTCGATTGACACTATATGGAAGGTCAATGTTCGGTTATACCTTCGGGCCGGTTCGTGTACGCGAATTCCTTAAAGACCGACATACACCGAGGACCAATATACCATCGTGTTCGTCTTTCCAAAACGAATATTTATCCATCATCAAACCATCCATACATCCTCATCTTGACCAACATGCAACACAATCAATTTTCCTGTTTTTGACAAGAAACTGTTACAAACTGAACAGATCTAAATCCATACTTCCGGACTTCTGATCGTATTTTCCTTCGGTGGAAATGTTCCCCTATGTCTCAGGAACCTACAGTCCAAATTTCGTCACCAACCAATGGTCGGATCTCCGGGAAAGTGACGATCTTTGAGACTGCATTTCCAGTGACGGAAATCCGATCAGTCTCGGTTTTCAACATAAAAATCATACCTCTGGGTAAGATCTTCGAAAACTGAACGGTAGATGTGAGCATCTATGAGTTAGGAACAACATATCCGAAATATAGACGTATCCAACGGCTAGATCTTCCAGGATCCTTTCTGGAACACAACTGCGTTTTCATGAAAAACACATGCATACATCTTAGGACGGTTTTCGACATTTACACGACTTTAACGAGAGATTGAGGTTAAACGGAGCTTACCATTGCGTTCAGGAGGTCGAGAAATGGTTCCGGGGTGAAAACCACTTTTCCGACCGTCGTCGGGCCGCCGCGGACCGCCGTCGGCCGCCACCGGACCGCCACCGGCCACCATCAGCCACCCACCAGCTGATCTCTCCCTCTCTCTAGTTTCTCTCACACCTTAAGTGTGTGTAAAATTGTTGCAAATGAAAGGAATGAGTGGAAACTCATATATATAGGTGAGTTGAGTAATCGGTACGGTACTCGTACTGAGTCATCTGGCACTGCGTACGAACTCGATTCTTTTCGTGTTTTCAAAACATCATTTCCTGAAAATAATATCGCTTAACTTAATAAATATTCTCGAAATATTTATTTCGTTAGATATTACGCATTCGGGGGTAAACTAGCCCGGTACGCGTTTACGTCGCGTATTTAGTACATTTAGCCGTTTTAAATGCTAACGGGTATCGTACCTCTTTGATACGGAAATTAAACCCGTACCCTCGGGTATTCTACCCGTTCGTTGCGGGCGTTCAATCCTGCAACTCATTCCCCAGCACGTTCCTCGTGCTATGCGGGTATCCTTACCCGCATTCCATTCGGGTATTAAACCCGTTTTACCCATGCTAAACTAACGAGAAGGAAGGGTTATTTACCTCGTCGACCTCCGTTCTTCAGACGTGCAGAACCTCCATGACCACCATTCTTCAATCGGGCAGAACCTCAATGTCTACCGTTCTTCAATCGGGCAGAACCTCGACGCCCGCTAAGCGATCTTCGTGCGACCGACACTCGAAGGAGCGTTCCGACGCAGGATACCGCACTTACCGTGCGAACCCGAATAAGACTTCAGCTCTCTCTCTCTCTCTCTCTAGAAGTTAGAGAGAGAAAGCACAAATGAGCAACAATGAAGGGAGGGGGTGCTCCTCTATTTATAGCCCGTAATCGCCTCTGACGCGATACGCGCACGACACACCTCCCACTTGCGCGTATCGCGTAAGTGGGGTGGTTTTGCAAAACTACGCGCTGACGTGGTTTACTCGCACCCGGGTTTCCTCCTCTGACGCGATACGCGCAGGCCAAGGCCATGCTTTGCGCGTATCGCTTAGCCTAACATTTCGTTTTTATTTTATTATTTTTAATAATAAAATGTTCCCTTAAGGGTCGGGTGTTACATCGGTTTGGGTTTGTACCGGTTCTGAGGGGGTCAGTAACCAAACGGGGTATTGTATGGAAATATTGTAGGTAGAATATAGAGTAATTTAGTGTAGAGAATGAGTATAAAATGACGAGTATAAATGTTGTGAATTTTAGGTTAAAAGTAGGGGTGTAAACGAGCCGAGCCGAGCCCGAGCTCGTCTAGGCTCGAGCTCGGCTCGTTTAAGTTTAACGAGGCTCGAGCTCGAGCTCGGCTCGATTCAAGTTTTAATTTCAAAGCTCGAGCTCGAGCTCGTCACAAACTTCTCAAGCTCGAGCTCGGCTCGGGCTCGACTCGTTTGATGATTTATTATTTTAATTTTAAATATTTATATTTAATTTTATATATATTTTTTAATTTTTAATTTTTAATTTTATATAAACTTTTAATTATATATATTTTATACATAACAAAATACATATTATATATTTTTAATCATAATTTATACATATTTTAACTAATAATAATAATATATATTTATAAAATAAATAAAAAAAACTTATAAATGAAAAGCTCGATAAGGCTCGCGAGCCGGCTCGAGCTCGAGGTGTAAAGCTCGAGCTCGGGCTCGATAGCTTAATGAGCTTTTTTCTTAGGCTCGGGCTCGAGCTCGAGCTCGAAAAAGCTCGGCTCGTTCGAGCTTTTTATCGATCCGATCTCGAGTAGCTCGCGAGTAGCTCGGCTCGTTTACACCCCTAGTTAAAAGCTCTAGAACTTTTAGGCTATAATTTATATTATTTATAATGTAATTAAAAATAATAAAAAATCCATTGCACTAGTCGTTCAATGGTTATATTTCTTGGATTTCAAAATGGGCACCGTGTTATCAAAAAACACTCATCATAAGTTTTTAAACATAACGCCCTCACGTAGTGGGGCGTGTTTAAACGTTACCCAATGACAAACACGCCCACTACATGTAGCCTTATAGGCTAAGGAAATTGATCATGCATCATGAGGATATTTTCAGATGTTTATATACGTTAATTTGTATCTTTGGTTGCGAGGACGCTGGCTCCTTAAGAGGGGTGGATTGTAAGATCTCACATTGGTTGTGAGAGAGAACAAATGCTTCCTTATAAGGGGCTTGATACCCTCACCATCATTGATGCGTTTTAAAAGCGTGAGAGACGGACGCTTAAAGGCATGTCGTTGCCAAAGTGGACAATATCATGGTGTGGTTTCACAGGGTTGTTACACCACACCATTAAAACCACTTAACGACATTATGTCATTTTTGAATTCAAACTAATGTTTAAGGCTTTTGATCGAGGGAAGGATATGAATCGATTCATTTAAAAGTTACCTCGAACCGATGCTCCAAATGACGAAACAATGCTTCAATTGATGTATTTCATTGTTTGGAGCACTGATTCGAACTAAATTTTACATCGTATCCCCTTCCGAATGAAAGCCCTAAAACATTATATTGATATTTGAATAAAACTTTACGGCGTTAAGTGTTTTTTAACGGGGGCCTCTTTAAAAAAAATTTTGAAAGTGGGGAGCTACAACGAGAATTTTCTCATCTGAGATTTTTGTCAACTAATAGGTAAAAGTTCTGATTTTTAAAATCCAATTTTCCTTATATTTAAGAATTTGTAAATATTTTTTATTTAAGGATTTATAAATACTTTTTTTTAATATGACATTAATCACAATTTTTTTACATCACCTAATAATTTTCCATCCCAAGCTTTCTATCTTTAGGACAAAAAAGTTTTTCCAAAAAAAAACTTGGCTTAAAAACATAGATTTATTATGTTAGATTATCATAAAAAAGTTAACATAAAAGTTAAGAAGTTTATCAAGCTTTAATACAAACTGAAATTAAAATTGTCAAATAAAAGATGTTGGCTCAGGCGTATATTATATATGGAGTATCATATATTTATAAGAACGTAAACAACCAAACACAAACGTGCATAAACGAACATAAATGAATAAAAATAAACACATTACCCAACATTCACGAACACAAATGAATTATATGTCATATGTTCATGTCCGTTCATTTAACTTAACAAATGAAACTTATTTTTTGTGCTCGTTCATTTATTAAACGAATGAACATAAACAAACTTCCTGTTAGAAGTGTCCACTGAACTTTCAGTTCGTTTGCAGCCCTACTAGCAGCTTCAACTACCCTCCCACTATGTCTATAAACGGACCAAACGAATGCGAACATTGACATGTCTGCGTTCGTTCATATAACATTAACCGAGCATGTACACATAATCGATCGATGAACAAACTGAAAAAACCAAGATTCTCACAAACCGAATGCCACATAGATGAACAGATCGGCAACCATCGCCAAAATAAACGATATTTCAACCGCTTGAAATGACGCCCAACATGTCAAAAGAGGCGGTGATGCGACCGGTTAAAGTTGTTTTACAATTGTTTCGAATGTTCTAAATAGAACAATTCTAAGACTAATTCATTATTCATGAGGTTACTAATTCTTGATATTCATAAAAAAAATCATACCAATAAGCCGAATATGTACAACTTGCACGCTTTGATAACTAGAAAAAAATCTAAGTAACTTTAAATGCTTAATCTATTAGGTTATATGTTCCGTTATAACTACTTCCTTAAATTTAAAAATTAATTTTATCATATAACAAACTAATATATATCTCGTTGGCCTCTAATTTCTATCACCACAAAACATTTCACCAAATCAAAACTACAAACTCATGTCCCCCCTCGTCTTTCTCATAATACTAAAACTTCCTATTTTTAGTAAGATTTAATGTAATATAAATCAAAAAAAATCCGTCTAATTGATTGATTTACCGGACCTCAACCTCGACCTTGATCTCCTCGAAGGTCATCGGAGGTCATATAGAGGCATAGTATTTTGATTTTGGTAGCTGGACTGGTTAAAAATATAATTTGATCTTCAAGATCAAATTTTAATAAGACGACCAGACTAGCTACCGCATATTGATTTCTTTCATCATTTAAAGATGGAAGGGTCCCGTGGACGTAACCTCGTTCTTGTTTTATGCTTCATATTTGCTACAATAGTATCATTGTCGATGGCTCACAATCACACCACTGCTATCGCTGTCAAAAGTTCACATAGAAAGAAAAACCACGAATGTGTGGCCTACAACCCTATTGACAAATGTTGGAGGTGTGACCGTCATTGGGCCAAAAACCGACTACGACTAGCGAATTGTGCCAAAGGGTTCGGTCACGGGACCTACGGTGGAAAAAAGGGCAGATTTTACCTTGTGAACGATTCGTCAGATGCAAACGTGATAACCCCAAAACCAGGCACCCTTCGTCACGCTGTCCTCTTACCTGAACCGCTATGGATCACGTTCTCATGCGATATGAACATTAGGCTAACCCAAGAACTTATATTCACGTCGCACAAGACCATTGATGGTCGTGGGCATGACATCCATGTGGCAGGTGGGGCTGGTTTCATGCTACAATTTGTACGCAACATCATAATTCATGGGCTTCACATGTATGATATTGTCGAGGGGTCCGGTGGCATGATTAGGTCGAAATACGATCATGTCGGAATACGAGGAAGAAGTGATGGAGATGCTATTTCCATCTTTAGATCCTCGCAGATTTGGGTTGACCATTGCTCCTTTGCTAGCAGTTATGATGGTCTTATTGACATCGTTGCAGCTTCCACCAACGTCACCATTTCGAATTGTCACTTCGTCAAACACGACAAGGTACATGTGTCTCATATTAGATTGCTAAGTTATATTTTTATATTTTGGGTAATTCACTACTAGAAATAAAATTTGCTACGTGTTTCCTAATTACCTTAAAGTTAATATGACTTAAACTTGTCGTCAACTAAATATTAATTTTGTGATGCGTTTGTCACATAGGCTTTGCTTTTTGGTGCAAGTGATAAGACCCCGGAGGATAAGATATTAAAAGTGACAATTGCTTACAACCACTTTGGAAGGGGCTTAACGCAACGGTTGCCCGCGGTGAGATTCGGGTTTGTTCATGTGGTGAACAACGACTACACAGAATGGCATTCTTATGCTATTGGAGGTGCTGATGGGCCGACCATTATCTGCCAGGGAAACCGGTTCGTAGCGGCCAATGGTGGGTGTAAGGAGGTAACAAAAAGGATGTTTGTCCCGGAATCCATATGGCGTAAGTGGACATGGAGAAGTGAGGGAGATTTGTTGTTAAACGGTGCATATTTTCGTCAATCAGGTAACCCTCACTGGGCTAAAACGTACAAGGGTTACCCATTGATTCCGGCACTACCCGCAAAGAATGTGCCACACCTCACAAAATTTGCGGGGGCATGCCTTAAATGTAGGAGGGGTAGCCCTTGTTAGCATCACCTATTTTTCATTTTAAAGAGTAGGAAGGATTGCTAGGTTGTATGCTAGTAAGATGTGTATAGCTTTCTTGTAACTTTGATTTTGAATCATATTAGTTTAGACAAAATATGTTTATCAACTCGTCTCAAACTATAGTGTCAAGAGAAAACAGAAGGCATGCTAACCTAGCTGTGTGCTATAACCATCTTAAACCGACACACTCGGTCTAAAGATGTGAAGCCAATACGTCTTGATTGCATTATGAGAGGGGTCGCCCTCACCCATGAAAAGAGGTGTCCAAACTTTCATTTGCAACACGTATGGTTATTTTTGTTGCAGTTCTTATATATTTAACTGTTTAAACTTCTACAATTCTACACAAGAGATTAGATGTTCAATTGAACTTTAGCAATTTGGAGTTGTAACAATTCTACACAAGAGATTGATTTTTTTGCTAGTTTTTTAGCCAAAAAAACATCACACCTTCAACCAACATCCACAACATTAACTATCCGTCTATCCCTAAAAAGCATCATCGACAACATGGAAGGTGCAAAATTACATATCCGTTAAGATCTGCATCACCCTACTAGAGTGAGAATAAACCTAATTTTGAGAAAGACAAACTAACAGAAAAACAACATGATAACTCTTTATAGAACATGTTCTAAAACCTAATTACTGTCGGATTCATCCATCAAACCTGCGGTTGAGGGGTTCTTGTAGTCACTAATCTCATTTTGATACCTCTTCTTATCTACTTGTGCTTTTGCTTCATATGGCGCCTTCTCTTCCACTGTCATCCCAACATAAATTTATTTGATTTTTTCGAGAAAATAAATATATATAAATCTGATAGAAAAAAATTAAGTCTACCTGACAGTTTGTTCCATCGCTCTCCGAGAACCCGCCCCATTTCCTTGAATGCAATTCCTGGGATTTCCTTTTTCACATTCTGAAATGAGATCAAGAACTCAGCTTTGTAAGACTTTGATTATGTTATATTGTTATTTACATAAAGTGTACAAAACGATATGCTGACCTCTCGTTCAAGCTGTGAGAAGAACATGAAACCACTCATTGCTCTCTTTGGTGCATTCGGGTCCTTTTTCTTCTTCTGCTTCTTTTTCTTTGAACCGTCATCATTACTGTTTCTCTTCCTACTTGAGGAAGAAGTTTTAGATCCACCTGCCGCTTCTTTCTTGGATTCCTTTTTGGTAATCATCTGAAACCGAAAGTTAGCTATTCCCTCGAAAGAAAACATCATATACTTTTCTTTTAACTTTTGTAACAAGTTACTAGTTAATAATTCAAACCATGACCCATTAGGCCGTTGGCCAATAATAATTCATACAGGTAGTCTGACCAATGACACCTCACACCCCTAACTCACTTATGTTGTCACGAGCAATCCCTGTAACACAATCATCTAAGATTTACGCTTGATTTCTACTAGATTTCACCCACGATGATCATTGTGAACAAAACAAGGAAATCCACAAGCAAAAGTAAATACAAATCAAGTGTATATGAAGTCTAAATCTATGATAGTATGCTACTAGGATCACCCTTTGCAATGGAAGTCAGGAGTGTCGTCAATTAAGCTGACAGTATGGACTATTATCTGGGTTATAGTTTGGATTATTAAAATCATTTTAGCCTAAACTTTTTCTACTACATTACCTCTTTTTCACCTCCACTGTCACTGCCATCGGAGTCATCTCCCCCAGAATCATCCGTGGGTGAGCCTTCATCATCTTTTTCAGCAACAAAATCCTCATCCTGTCAACAATATATCGCAAGCTGAAATAAGTGCGTCACTTGAATGTGAGAAAGAATGCCGGCATGTGAACACGCAAATCAGGTAAAAATTTGACTTCATTTTTATACCGTGTTTGATAAGTCAAATATTACATAACTTAAAAGCCTGGACAAAGAATGTCAGTCTAACCCGTTAGCTCCAATATTAACAAGTTACCCATAATGACCGAACCCATACAGCCTGACAATTTTACCTCCTCGTCGCTCTCTTCTCCACCAGCTTCATTCTTGATACGCTCAAGATGAGGATCAACGGCATCATCAACCTCATCACGCAGAGCCGCTGCAACGCCATCTGTAGCTTGAAGACCACCTCCCAGGTTCATGATTTTTAGACCCTTTGAACTATATTAGATAAACAACGTATTAGTAATCCATATTATTGATCTCAAAACTACAGACAAGTTCAGAACACTCACCTGATAAAATTATACAGGCTATGATATTCATTCCTCTGAATATTACGAAAAAGATGCTCTTGTTCTGTTTTAAGTCTGATAAGAAGATCAAAGTAATGCATGTTTGATCCACCAGCAGCATGCCTCTCGAATTCCACATAGTCAATCTAGAACATAAATGGATCAATTTACAAGTTCAACAACAGCTGAATTCATTCGTGAGATGGACCAACTAAGACTAAATTATACCTCATCATGAAGAATAAGCGTTGGAGGTTTTGGCAAAAAGAAAAAGCTCTTTTCAAGAGGATATAAAACCCCATCTTCAGCTTTTAGAGATGATTTTACAGCATAACCGTCCTGACAACTACGGAATTTCCCAGGTCTAGTCAGCTTTGTACTAGACAAACCGCGCAAGATCATAGTGAAGACTTCGTGAATAAGACCCTGTTAATTTGGAAGTCAGCAAGTCATTCAAAAGCATGTATGTTATGTAAATCTACAAGTGACAATGAGGCGGTTTGAATAGGTTGGGTTACAAGTCAAATCGAGCAAGTTCAGAGCAGGACAAATCAGCCCGAAACACTTTTTTGTCAAATGCTTTACTGTATACTAGAAAGCTTTACTAAGGCAGATATGTTTTCAAAAATTTATCACTTTTATAAAAATAAATGTTTTGAATAGAACTACTTAAATGGGGGGAACCTTTCAGATTTTAGATGAGACAACTAGTGAAGATACTTGTACATTTGTTAACATCGCTAATCCCGAGTTGACTTTACAACTTTTGCTAAAAACATGAAGCCTGTTAGCGTCATTACCTTATATGTTGGTTCTAACTTGTCTTTGTATTTGGTAGCATACAAGTCATCATTCATCGTCAAAGTGCTCTCAACCACATAATCAGTTTCAAACTGCAAAAACAAAAACAGATATATATAAAACAAAAGCTATATGCCAGTCCAGGCTAGTGAAAATAAAAATAGATTGAAAAGCAAGGCTGGAATAATACCTGCATCACAATATGCGGGTACAAGGTTTGACCTTTACGGATAGGTGGATCCAGAGTAACAACAACAAAAGTATGAGGTTGGTTAGACTGCATAACACCAATAAGTTATAAGAGACATTTTTCAGTATGTGTAAGGTTACAAACAAGTGGTAAAAAAGATTATAAAAATACCTTAGGTAAAACAAAAACACGAACTATGCTGCTATATTGGATTTTAAAATCAGTAGCTTGCCCTTGAAGCCTTAAAAACGAAAGGTGTAGTTCAACATTGTATCTTCCCCTGCAATAACATTCCGTTATGTTATATGAAAAAATGCAAACAAAACAAACGCCGAGTTTCAATGACATTCTATTATGTTCTATAAAAAAACAAAATATAAACACCGTTGACAGTTTGACAATATCAAGCAACGAGCATACCTGGGAGTAAGAATGGTGATGGTCTCAAAAGTAACAACAGCTTCCTCACCGCCCGCTCCAACATCCGCCATTGACATTATTTTATCTCGGAAAACCTAACAAAATGTAATAATAAGATCAGCAAATATAGCCACATGAAAATGCAGATCAAAAAGTAAATTCAGGCAGCTTACTTGTGCAGCAGGACGGTTCTCATCCCCAACAAACTGAGTGTTAGAACTGGGGATATGAAAACTCATTTCCATCAGAGAATCTTTCTGGGTTCAATTTAAAGAAACACAAGACTACAAGTATAAGAAATAGAAACAACGGTATCGTTTATTCACATGAGACAGAATGATTAACAAGGAGAGGTTAATAGACCTCATTTGCACCAGTTGTGTCATCCACGTGAAACTCCAGGATGACATCATTCTTTCCTTGAAGCTGTGTCTGGGAAACATCGGCTAAAGATACCTCAAATGCTTGCTTCCCACCAACAAGAAAAGAAAGCATATTACCTGAGAAATATCCAGAAAAAATCCATGTGAAACTTTGAGAAAAGATAACTAGATAAGTGTGATTTGTAGCACGTTCTCTCTGGTGCACACAAATGACAATCAGATTCGATTCAGTGGGCAGCTGGCCACACAAGATTTTCTTCGTATTCTATACATTCAGCCACAGAATCAAGACATTATGTCATACTTGGTGATAACAAGCTTACCACTGAGCACACGATACCTAACAAAAAGCTCATAATACCAAATCCAAAGAAAACCAACCATTTATATCGAGTTCTCCCCAATTCTTTCCACTGATTGAAAGCTGCTTCTCTTCTGGTGGTATGCCACACGAGTTCTGGAAAAAATTGGTCAGGCTAGCCACATCCTGAAAGCAGAGTAATAGACCAATAAGAACAAAGGTAACTAAAAAAGATATATGTTACAAGAGTCAAGAAACCCTAATACACACTGAAGATCTTGGTTTTAAAAAGCGTGAGGTGCAATGAAGTGACAGAGTCTAAAATCGTTGCGCAAAGCGTAAAGAGCAGGGCTTTTTGTACGCGAGGCACAAGGCTATAATATGTGTTTTTTAGTTAACTACATATAGTATTTACTGTAATTTTATTTTTTTATACCTTAAATGTGTGTTAGAATAAGTATTAGGTATGTAGATTTGTAAAAAAAACAAGTAATATATGTAGCCCTAAACAGCCATCAACTCCATCTGAATCAAAATCTATCATCTTCTGCTGACAAATTGAAGCATGTCATCTTCATCACCATTGCATATCTTCCTCAGTCTCCATCTAAAGTAAGCTTTGATTTATTCCTTTTTCCATATTTGACCCGATTTCCTCTCATTTACATCTCGCATGTACAAGGCACTAAAGAGAAAAAAAGTGAGGCTAGGCGCCAAAGCGCGCCTCCTTTTAAACACACCGTGCCTTGGGTAACCGGAAGACCGCAAACAAGCAATTTCATGTTCTTACTTCAAATGAATTTAGATACTCAAATTTCATATCACGACTAAAATTAATATTTCCCAAAAAGGCATTAAAATCTATATCTTTAATTATTAAACTATTGACAGATGATGCCAGATAAGCATAAGCTTATAATGATTGCATCCTTGAACTTCATTACCATGTCAAGCATATGAAGATCTTAATATCATGTTATGTCATACATGTTCAGTCTACAAATTCACATGAAACTGGCACATGAAGGTCCATTGGATGCCATAAAAATAAACAAAACCAAATACCTGGTCACGAAAACCGATAAATTTATATTTCAGACCATCCTTGACCTGCACACCAAGCTGATTGCTACGTGGCACCTTCATCCATGTAATTCTCACAATATCAGTCTTATCAACTTCAACAGCCTTGCCACCGCCTTGTTTCTTCCACAACAAACCGCGTGTATGAACCCTTAGCTGCCCTGGATTCTGCATTTCCCAACAAGCATAGAAAACAAATAGGTATCTAAGACATCTCTTTCTTTGAAAACTAACATACACCAAAACATAAAACCGTCCAATATCAAGAAATTAACTCGCTTAAAGTTATCATGATGTGAAGAACAACTCGATCTAGTGATCAAAACCTCAACTCAATCTTAAACTTCAAAAAGTTTCACCAAATTTCACTACCAAATTGTGCACTAATCTAACAAGTAAACAAACAAATTCATACGATTTGCAGCTTAGATTCAACAAAAACCTAAACTGCACGAGAAAACAAAACAAACCCTAGGCCATAGCAAAGGGAAAAAAAAGTTGATTTCACTACTCAATTAATCAAAAACACGATAAACAAACACACATAATGATAAACGGAGCTTGCTCGTCACGGTTCAGCAGTAACTAGGGTTTGAAACAAGCGGAAGTAAAATCGATAAACAGAAGAAGTGAACATGTAAAAAGTGTAACTTACGGAACCGCCACGGCCGACTAGAGAGATGTTGTTGAACATATGGCCGTCCGCCATGGCTGTTGATGAAGCAGGATGTGAAGAAATTAGGGTTTCGATTGAAGTGAAGAAGAAGAAGAGGAAGAGAGAGTGACGTAATGGCGCGAAATGGGAAAGATGATGAGAGGGTATCAGGTGTAGAAGAGGTCCATGGGAAGTGTGTGTTGCTTTATTAAATGCTTTGATGAAACGTGGGCCAAAAAAAGTATGGGCTTTGGCCTAAAGTAAATGTGGAGTTAATTTAGACGTGCACAAACCGGGTTTTTTTTTTGGACCTGGAACCGGGTACAAACCGGGTAAGGGGGGCCAAAACCCGATCGGGTCCGGGTACACTACGGAACCGGGTACGAACCGGGTCCGGGTAGGGTGGGGGTAAAACCCAACCCTGTGGAACCGGGTAGGGTCGGGTTTGGGTCCGGTTCCTACCCGGGTCGGGTCCAAACCGGGTACACTGTGTAATTTTTTTTCTTTTTTTTACTTTTTTTTTTTGGTTTTGTGTACAATATAAAGTTATTAAATAAATACGGTTTATTTCAACTGAAAAGAGTTAACCAAATACAAGATATTGAAGTTACGATGCAAAAAAACTTTTATTTTTAAACAAAGTCAATATATATTTTTTTGAAATCTAAGCTTCTTCATTTTTTTCCTCTTCTTTTTTCGTCTTCTTTGAGTTATTCATCGGATATTCCGATTGATAGTCCCTCTTCAACCTCTTCATCATGTATTTTTGACTCCGGTTCGATGTCGTCTTCTAAGCTCGTTAGGTGTTGTTTGCGATCAATCGCGTCCAAGTGATCTTTGAGACAAATGCACATCTCCACAGCCTCCGGAGAAAGTCGGGTCCTCCGTAAAGATATTACCCTGCCACAAGTAGAAAAAGCCGATTCCGAAGCTACCGTAAAAGCTTGGGAACTTAGTAAATCACGGGCCATGGCGGAAAGAACCGGAAATTCCATTTCCCTTCCTTTCCACCAAGCCAATATATCAAAACTCTCAATGTCATCGGCCGACATAGTGGAAGTATAATCCGTTCCACTATATCTACCGAGCTCGCTACTCGGAGCGGCACCCTTTTGTTTTTTTGCCACGGATTCCCGAACGACATTCAAAAAGTTTTTCTTCGGGTCCTTCATCGGCTTACTTGAGCTAGCCTCCGATTGTGAAAATGGTGTAACCGTTGTTGGCCCGTATCTTAAGTGATAAACATCAAAAAGTCTTTGAAAATCGTGATTAAATTTTGCTTTTGCTTCCGATGCGTGATTTGGGTTATCCATATGGATATCCAAATTGTCAAAAATTTCTTGAATTAAACATTCGACTCCCGTAATATTATAAAACGGGTTTAAAGCGGCGGCACAAGTAAAAACCGAAGGGAGCTCTAAAAAATATTTTTTAAATTTTTCTTTCATCGCCGGTGTCATTTCTTTAAAAAAAAATTTATTTTCAAAAGTTTTAATATTAAGAGACATTAAATATAATTCGTAAAGCACCAAACTACTAGTCGGGTAGTAAACCCCCCGATAAGTTTTTAGTTGAATTTTTAAAAACGCCAAGAAATTCAACAAATTTTGGTATAAATTTCCAACAATGTTCCGAAAACACGTCGGCTAACCCCGCCGACACAAGACTACTATGAAAAACTTTCAAGCCATCCCGTTGTTTCAAGGCACTCTCTAACATGTCGCATGTCGAGTTCCAACGATGAGGTATATCCCAATTCGCACCTAAATATATCGAATTCGTATCTCTACAAAATTGTTTATAATCTTGACAAATTTGCCTTTTAGCTTTAAAAATCGAATAAAGCATACATTTAAACGAATATATATATTGGGAACATAATTCGGACCCTAGCCCGTCTTTCATTACCAAATTAATAATATGTGCGACACATCGACTATGAAAAAAATCACCGTTGCAAATCGGTTTATATTTTACCATAAGTTTATCAACCGCATTAGTATTATTTGAAGCGTTGTCAAAAGCCATTGAAAATATTTTGTTTTGTAAACCATAAGTTTGTATTACGTTATCTAAAAGCTCAAACAAATCATCTCCGCTATGTGGAATCGGAAAAAGATCAAAAGCAATGGTACGTTTCATCATTTGCCACGAATCGGGATCCACCCAATGAGCGGTTACACAAAGATAAGACTCAATGCAACCGTGTGGAGCCGACCAAACGTCGTTAGTTAAATTAACACCGGTTTGTAAGTTTTGGAAAAACACAATTAAATCTTTTTTACAAACTCCCCACAATTTCAAACAATATCGTCTAAGGGTCATACGACTTACATGGGTGTAACGAGGTTGAAGTGTTTCCCGAATCAAAGCCGTCAATTGCGGGTTGTCGAAGTGGTTGAATGGCAAACAATTTTGAATCACGAACTTCGCCATACGATCTTGGACCATATCGACGCTATAATGAAATATTTCGCCACCACCCCCCATATCGGCTTGATCGGACTCGGGGGCATTTTTCAACACCGGACAAAACTTCTTTGTAATATGCTTGTCCAAAGTCGAGTTTGAAGCCGCCCCCAACAAAGCTCCACAATACTTGCAACGAGCTTTGTGTGACCCGTCACTCATCTCAACTAAATCCCAATGTTGCCACACTCTTTGGCTTCGGTTATGTTGAAGAACTTGAACAACATTGGGGGCTTGAGAAGAACCGGTTGCGGATTGTGATGCCATTTCGAGATTAACGAAAATGAAAGAGATGAAAAGAGAGAGTTTTTTTGCGTTTTTTGCTTGCGTTTTTTGCGTTTTCGAGTGTTCTAATCAACCCAAACATCAAACATATATTTATAGTAGCTATTGAGGGGTATTATGGTGATTAAATGGTGAAAAAAAAGTTCAAAAAATGCCTCCAACGGCTATAATGCTGTTTTATAACGGCTAGATTCGAAACCCAAAAAAAAAAAAAACGGTAGGAACCGGTTCCTACCCGGTTCCAATCGGGTCCGGGTACAGTCGGGTAGGAACCGGGTTCGGGTCGGGTCCGGGTACAAGTTTTAAAATAGGAACCGGTGGGTACTAAACCGGGTATAGCGGGTATGGGGTCCACCGGGTACGAACCGGAACCGGTTTCGGGTCCAACCCGCCGGGTCGGGTATGGAACCGGTTTTTTGTGCAGGTCTAAGTTAATTCATGGTGAATTGTCGAAACTTGAGACCGAAGGGTGGGTGGGGTGCATCCGCTTTCTTTCTGGTAACAACAATGCCACTCGGCATTGGTGTTGCAACCAAACGCTTACCATAAATTCGGTAACCAAATGCCGAGCATCTTGGTCAAACTCTGACATTGACATTGGACAACGGCTATTCTGATGGAAAAGACCTAAAACGTTAAATCGTCAATCGTCTATTTTGATGGAGCGCCATTTCAAGATAAGTTTTACTGTTCTACATCAATCGTCTCGTATTCTCCTTCCGATCAAAAGACCTAAAACGTCGGTCTAGACTTCAAAAAAATTTAACGCCGTTAACAAAATTTAACCACGGTTTG
The DNA here is from genome assembly GCA_030867185.1 of Tagetes erecta. Lineage (NCBI taxonomy): Eukaryota > Viridiplantae > Streptophyta > Magnoliopsida > Asterales > Asteraceae > Tagetes > Tagetes erecta. The sequence continues at coordinate 59,432,436 of CM061486.1, read as the reverse complement.
TTGGTTGCCAATGTGATAGAAGTGTGAACCGTTACAAGCCAATTCATTAGTTGGGACCGGTTGAGACCAAAAGATGATAGTTGAGACTGTTTACAACCAATAAACCTAACTTTAGACAAAAAGGCGTTTGTAAAAAACCGAGGTGTCATACTGCCTAGACTTGCATATGAGAATGATGTGTTTTAACGTTACAGACATTCCAATAAACCGTAAAGAAAAAGCCTAGTTTACAAGTTTACATCTCACTTCCTCACAAGAAAACATACATCCAAGTAGAAGAACGATAGTCTTTGTTAACAACTTTATTTTAAAATGAAAATAAATGAATCTGTTGATTTCATAGTTTAAATCGTCAGAAACAACAAATGAACTCTTACATAAACTGTTGGAAAACTTGTAACCAAACAGACGGACAATTCAATAAAGATGCTTTAGAATCAAGGTGATCAAAACACTTCTGAAAGATATATGGTACCCATTTGGACCAATCATTGGTCTTATAAACCATTGTTACTTTTGCAACAAACATCATAAAATATATTGACTCCAAATAAACTATATATTATTTTCGTTTGTCTTTCATTTCGATGTATGACATTACGAAACTTGAATGATAATTAAAAAAAATAAAATTCTAAAGATATAGCTACTATATATTATTTAAAAAAATGTTTTGGTTAAATGGATTTTCATATGTTAGTTACAAGAGCATAGGACACAACGAAGAAGAACGATTCCATGACCAGAACATACTATCGACAAATGAAGTTTGTCTAAAGCTGTCAAAATCATTGGAATCATCGTCGTTATACTAAAACACAACACACGCATGCATCCTATTATAATAAACCGGTATCTAGGTGGCCACGTGGCCTTTTTCTAGGTGCTTTCAGAAAACTTTTCCCGCCTATCACAAAAACATGTAAAACACGCGGACCTTTTAAAATATGGATATCCACTTCATTGACCCGGTAACAACTGATGAACCCTTCACGCCTCACTTTTGAAACCCTAATCATGAATCATTCACCATCGTATCCTTCATCCTCTTGGACATATGACTTGTGCATAACCTTCTTTCTCTCGATTGGAGGCAATAGATTTGTATATCGTATATACAGGTCATGGATTTTAGATTCCAATTTGTTACAAACCCGATGTCTCAATTCAAACAACCTTCGCCACGTCTCGAATCATATCTAATCGTTGGTATGATTCTCTGTCTCGATTGGAACCGGCAGAATTGTATATTGTTTCAATCGGTATAGATTCATTATGTATATTCCTTAAGGTACGGATTCAGACGATTTTTATCATTTTTTAATTAGGTATTCATCATGTATGTGATTTTGATTTTGTCTTAACTATGTTTATGATTTGTAATAAGGTTTTACTTGATTGGATACATGTTCAAGCGATGATTGATGATAAGGTTTCACTAGAGTCCAATTAGTTTCTTCGTTTTCCTTAGTTTGGGGTTTTAGTTCAAACCACATTTTTACAATTTCAACTTCAGGTTTTATTAACCATCTTTAGTTCTTGTAGTTCTCAATTTTTTATATTTAGATTCCACATGAATCAAGCTGTTAAACATCAATTACAAGGCATCGAAGATGAAGTATACAAATCAATTTTTTAAAGTGATAGTTCTTCACTAGCTTGAACCTGAATTATTATGTCATTACCACAATCATCTTCAAGGTGTTTATAGATACTTTTTTGCATATCAGTACGGAATTTTTATAGGACTAGATTGTGAGATCGATACTATCCTCTAGATGAACCAAATGTCCACAATTATGAGGGTATGCTTTGTGATTAATAATTGCATAGAATCATTTGCACATATATCATTCATCTAAAACCTTATTGATATGATGTATGCAAGGCGAAAAGAATGTGTATTTTGCTACAAGTCCTGACTATGATCATCTAGCCAATACAATGGGTTCAGAGTATTTGGCAAAGTTTTTATCTCAGGTATACCTCAGTACCTCACTGACATAAGTCCTTCATTCGTTTGTGTCATTATATGTAGTTATAATATCTGTTGTTAAAATAGATTTTATAAAAATAGAAACATAGGGTGTCAATTTATTGAAGTATGGACAACTGACTAATCAATATTGAGATATCTTTTCAAAACTTATTTTTTTTAAAGAGGTCTAATTTGAGATATCATTTATAGATTCTTTTATGTTAGTCCATCTTCAAATTTAGCTATTTATTGTTTTTCCCTTTTATCAGGTCTCAAACCACCAAAGGTATTTGGATGGCAATATGCATTGGTATTGAATTATGCACCATTGTAATGGATCTTGAGGGCACTAATGGAAGGTAGGAGGAAATGTAAATACTGTTTCCTATTTAGTTAATCTCACTATATAGGTGTTTTGTTTTATCTTAACAACAATCTTAAGTTTGTTTATTTTTGAGGTGTACTCTTATCAAGCTATTGTCGTTTCCATAGGATGATTTTCATTTGAAAAGCAAATTACAGTTATGTGGTCAGGCTATCTCTGGTATATGTCTTATAAACATGTGAGCTTTATCTTTCTTGAAATGAATATCTATATCCATGACATATTTCCAAATTCCAAGAATGACGGGATTTAAACTGCTTAATCAGTTCAAGGTTAGAGAGTTTAAGTTGGTTAATGGGTTTAAGTTCTAAACTCACAAGAGAGTTGGGTTTAGAAATCTATCTATTATGAATGTTCAGATACTTGATTGTGGCCACACTCTTTTGTCCAAATAATTGTTATGTTTTACTTTGTAGGTGGTTTATATGAAGAGTTTGAGCTTAACAAGCCAACTACTTTGGTTACTTAACTTAAGTATTTACTATCATAATATTATTAGTTATTCCATGAATGTTTGATGCTTTATTTTACGATGATGTTTGTTTGTTTCGTTTTCTAGACTGATATCAAGCATCAAAATGCTTTTACTAATAATGCATGAGGATATATAAAGAAATATTTTGTGAGGCCAAAATATGTTGCTAGATGACTAATTTTGTTGCCTTAGCTCCTTCCCAAGAAGTATGTAAATTTATGGATAAAGAAGCGTGAATTTTTTTGCCTCAGCTCTTACACAAGAAGCAATATTTCTATGGTGTTTGTTTTTATTTTGCTACAAACCAAGGGTGCAATGACTGATATTGCTTCTTCTTGTGATTGTGATCATATATGAATATTTTGTTTTATCATTTAACCCGTGTAGTACACGGGTTATAACCTAGTAATTATATATGCATATATATACGGACACAACGAGTACATGTAGCAGCATGAATTAATGCATGATCAACAAACACTAAACACTACAAGAAGTATAAAGGAAACAAGAAAGCAAAATGGCATTAAATGCTGTAAAGATTGAAGAAAGTTCTTTGTGTCGAGGCCTCAATATGGTTGAAAACGAAGCTGTGGAAACAAGGCGAGCGAAAAGAAGAAGAGATGTTACACTCAACCCCGGTCAGCAATCGGGTCAAGGTTCACCAACCACTGTGAAAAGAAGTTCTAAGTTTCGTGGCGTGAGTAAACATAGATGGACAGGAAGATATGAAGCACATTTGTGGGATAAACTTTCTTGGAATGTAACACAAAAAAAGAAAGGAAAACAAGGTTTAACTTTTCATATTTTATTTTCGTTATCCGTCATTATTATTACCACTACTGTTATTATTATTATTATGAATATCTTTTAAAATCAAGAAATCTTGACTTTTTGTTTCTTTTTTCTACATTGATGTGCTTTGTGGATGATATGTTCGGGTTGAATAGTTTATCTTGGTGAGTTTTTTCTTTCCAAGAATGATTATGTGATTTTGAACGATTAATTAGCATTTAATTTAGGTTGAATGGTTAGTTAATGTTAGTTAATTAGCATATATATGGTCATGACGCAGGGGCTTATGATGAAGAAGAATCAGCAGCCAGGGCATATGATCTAGCTGCGCTTAAGTACTGGGGACCGTCAACTTTCACTAATTTCCCGGTACAAAACTTAACTTTAAAATGTTAACTTGTTAACATACTAACTCGAAAGATCTAACTGCTAATCAACCGTTTAACTTCTGTGAAGGTCTCTGATTATGAAAAAGAAATCACCATAATGCAGACAGTAACAAAGGAAGAATATCTAGCTTCACTAAGAAGGTAAAATTTCACCAAAAAAAAAGTTATTGTAAAAAAATGTGATTGTTGAATAAAGTCTGATGCTTTTCGTTTGTTTGGTTTTATCAGGAGAAGCAGTGGATTTTCAAGAGGCGTATCAAAGTATCGAGGAGTCGCAAGACATCATCATAATGGAAGATGGGAAGCGCGGATTGGAAGAGTTTTTGGAAACAAGTATCTCTATCTTGGAACTTATAGTAAGTTACCTTTAATAAAGACAATGACTTATTAACAACCCATTAAATATTTTTAAGTTAACTTACCAAATATGGACTTGCAGGCACCCAAGAAGAGGCGGCTCGTGCTTACGACATAGCAGCGATTGAGTACAGAGGTGTGAATGCAGTGACCAATTTCGACTTAAGTACTTACATCAGATGGTTGAAGCCAGGAGCACAAACTCCTAAGGAACCACAAACACTAACAGAATTAACGGTTTTGCCATTTAATAATTCCGGTTTGATCAATGAACCAGACCCATTGTTTTCTGATCACTATAATAATACAACTAGTGAAAAAACAAGCTTAGCCCAGAAACAAAAAGTGTCTACTGAACTTAACTTTCCGTTTAGTCCAAGTAAAAAATCATCCCCAACAGCACTCGGGCTACTGTTTCAGTCATCGATCTTTAGAGATCTTGTTGAGAAAAACCTTCATGTTAGTGAGGAAAAAGACGATGCAGAAGACGAGAAAAGTCAACCATTGATGATCAATGATGAAGAGTACCCCGGGGTGTTCTACAAGACTGATGACAACTTTTCGTTTATGATCTCACCGGACTATAAGCTCTGATCACATCTTTTTGCTGAACTAAGTGGTTCTTTTTGACAAATTTCCGTGCTTTTTACCATGATCAGGGAAAACATGAGACGTTTATGTTATGTTTCGCATGCAGTTATGTAAATAAGTTTCCTAAAACTCAAAATGCTCGAAGAAATCTTGTTTATGATGATCATGTATATGTAACTGCTTCAAACAAATTTCTAATAAAAATATTAAAGGTGACAATTTTATAGTCTATTTATGCATACAACATGATGATTCAACACGACCCAGTCCATTTTGACGTGTACGAAAATCGTATACACAAAAAAAGATAGCAAGCAAGACTAAAATCATTTTAGTTGGGAAATAACAAAGATAAAGTAATTGATCAAGCACAATGCGAAAAGCCGAGACAAAAAAAAACCAGTAAATGGAGAGACGACTAAGCTCTGAAATCTCAAGTGTGAAAAAATGTATATATCGAAAACAAGGCAACGTCCCCAATGAAACATTTTGTTGGTTAACTAGTTCATATCCTACAGGGTGCAGGTTGTGTACTTATCCTAGTAAATATAGGAACTGTTAAATAAAAAACAAAAAACAAGGCAACATGTTCCTTAAACTTAGCTTGAAACATTTCATCTTACACTAATACATCAATATACCAAAACAAACAAGTTATGTGTCCAAATCTTGTGTTGCGCCATATACAAGTGAAAAAAATGCATAAAGATCAGATCAGAAGACCTTAAATAATATAATCCCATTTCAAAGTCGAAATATGACAGTGAAGAAACCAGTTTATCAACTCTGCAGCTAAACAAATTTCATCTTTGTAAAAACTCTGAAAGTTGATTGTGACACCCCGTCCGGCGGCGGAAAACACCGGGCGCGTCAAGTGAATCGGATATCAGTAGTACAAAGCACATGGCACTAAAAGCATATTTTAATATTAATTACGCAATAATGTCGTGACATAAAGGAACATTCAATAGTCATAAAAATCGTAACAGAAACCGACAACTAAATATTGTTTATTGTCTTTTATTCTAGGTCCGAAGCATCCTAAATGTCTTGAACCAAAACTGTATCAAACTTCACCTGAAAAACGTGTAAAATAAGTTAGCTAAAGAATTAGCTAGTGAGTAAAACACAATTAATAGTACATAGTATAAAATCCGAGATCATTATAGATTGTGTTTCGCAATCTCATGTGCATAGCAATTTCATCATATATATCTCAACCGTGACCATAGAAACACATAGAAACAAGTATCATAGACCCCGCAGGGTTACCTTTAGCAACAAGTCATGAGGAACCAACTCATGTTACATTTATTGATAACCATCGTTTAACCGTCATTTAACCGTCTCGATATGTAAGTTATCAAAAATGTTTAAGCATCTAAGGGACATAGCAACGTAGTAACAAGTATCACAGTATAGTAACAGTAACTATCCTAAAGAATCAACCAAAGAATCGCCGGGTCAAATCACCTATCAGGCCATTAATGTAGGTGGGCTTGTCAAGCCATTAGCGCTAACATTGTCCGGTGGAAATTACAAGATAATATAACTAATATTGACTATCACACAATTTTGCTACATGCGGCCAAACATGATTAACACATCTAATGATCTCATTTTCGAAAATAGAAACATCAAAAGAAACCGTTGTATTATAGAAACACGTATTTCAGCTCCAAAAACGTAACCAGTAAAATGGGGAGTGAGTTTACTCACCTTGAAATACAATAAGTATCGAACCGTTAGAAACGCAGCTAAAAAGCACCGAGGGTTGCCCAAACATTAGTATCACCTAATTTATTGGGAAAAACCCTAACTTAGAACGAAACAATAGTAACAAGAATCAAAAGTCCGAGATCTAGGGTTTCAGATTTAGGATTTAGGGCTTTAAATCACAAATTGAGAATTTAGGGTTTTGAAATATAATTTAGGAATTAGGGTTTTGAAATACAATTTGGGAAATAGGGTTTTGAAATATAATTTAGGAATTAGGGTTTTGAAATACAATTTGGGAAATAGGGTTTTGAAATATAATTTGGGATTTTGGTACGTAACGTAATTGTATTTTCGTATATATATTTTATTTATTACGAATCCATTTTAGTACCTCGAAATAATATTTGTAATATTACCTGTAGATTTAAGCAAAATTATATGTTTAAATGAATTTTGAAACCATGAGTTTTTATGTTTATAAAATAGTTTTAACTTAAAATTGTTGTTAGGTTAATTAGATAAATAAGATTGAATGTTTAAGAAATGAAGAATATAAAAAATTGGATAAAAGGGGGCAGTGGGTTTCGAACCCGTGACCCCAAGATTCAAACCAACACTACTTGACCGCTAGACCAGAATAACATTTTGTTAATGAATCTCGTTTTTAACAGTTTTAACATTTGTTCAAACTAAGCCCATTCCATCATGAACCCTAGAAACATGATTCACCAAATTCGTTTAATCTTGTTACCCAAATCCAATTCCAACAGAGGGCTATTAATCTACACGAACTCGCGATCATTTCTATATATAACACTTACTTGATTGATGATAGATAGAATCAGAAAAGGAGAACATAAGGCGCGGCCAAGAGATGATCTAGACGAACGAACAGAGATGTTATGATTCAATTCAATTTCCAGGAAGATTCATAGACAGATTTTGATTAAGATGCCACTTGAAAATTCAGATAATAGGGACGATATTTGGTACCAAACCCGATCAGAACTTTGAAGATGAAAATTGGATTAATTGATGATGGTGTGAGTGTTAATAGTGAAATTGATGGTGCGGTTATACTCATTTGATGAGCATGAATGCGTTGGTAACATCGATGGATTCAATTTCCCCCGAATTGATTCGTAACCGTTTTGGGTTTTGATACGTTTTTTTTAAAACCGATTAAAGTTAGGAATTAGTTAATTATGTGATGATTTGGTGAGCGAAAAGGGTTTCGAGACTCTTCAAGAAGTATTTTACCATGTTTTAATTTGGTTTTTGGTATTAGAATCGGCTGGAAATGCCTTCGCCGGAAAAAGGAAGCTCCGGCCATGGTGGCCGGAATGTTTGGGGCCGGAAACACGGGAGAAACGGGTGGGGGGCTGGGTTAAAAGTGTAACTTGATTATTTACATAACGGCCCTTGCAGTTTGAGTTGTTTTAAATTAATTATTATAAGTTTTAAATAATAGTTTGTAACTTGACAGTTTTAGCACAAAGTTAATTATTTATATCTTTTAACTAACTAACTTAACTAAATTGAAACGTAACCATTATTTAAGTGACGTTTTTATGGTTTTAGCTCGTTTAAGCCGTTACGAGATTATTTCGAGACTTGGAGGCATTTTGGTTTAACGTTTTTACAAATTTTCTTTTACGAACTATATATATATTTATTTATATATATATATATATATTTTGAGATTTATAGTTCCACCATTATTTATTCGATATACGTGAACGTTTTGAAATGTGAATTTAATTGAGACGGGAACAACGTAGAATCAATGCGTTTATTTATAATAATAATAATAATAATAAACGTTACACTTTGAAGAAGTAAATACGATTACAATTTAACGGGTAACATCTTCGGGTCCGAGACGGGCATTCGGGTTCGGGTTTGGGGCAGATGTCACAGTCTCCCCTCCTTATAGAAATTTCGTCCCGAAATTTGCTCAAACCGAAGTAGAAGAAGATGAAGCAAAAAGATGCGGATACTTAACCTTCATTTGGTCTTAAATTCATGTTCACATTTGAGTTTTAACGATCGTTAACAATTGGTATCTGATTACGCTTTAGTAGTTTGACTTCACGGTCCATAATTTCCAATGTTCGTTCGATATATTGCTTCGTTTCATTAGCGATATGCACAATGAGATTTTTATCGAATAAGTAGTTCTTCATATTAGAAACATGAAACACGGGATGAACACTGCCCACTTTCGTAGGGAGTTTCATCTCGCAAGAAATTCAATCAATGGGAAGATGAGCATTTTGATTGAGACATGATTTTAAATAACGAGATTAAGAAGTTATTTATTTTTAATTTGCTTTGTCTCATTGTGGATTGTTTATTTAACTCTTTTCACTTATAGGAGTTCGGTCGAACTATTTGTATGTAGATTCGATTAAATTTTATTTGTTACCCAATATAGGAATAGAATAGGATACCCACTTGCAAATGAAATATTTCAAGTAGATGGATTTAGAATTATTTAAATGATCAGCGAGAATAGTCGTGATTAATAGAATGTTTGAAACGGATTAAGTAACCTTACACATAATTAAGTGGCTTATATGCAATTAGTGAAATGAGTGACCAAATCGAGTGAAAATAAGATGATTAAATATGGCCAGCTACACAAGACAAAACTTACTATGGTTCCCATGCACCAACTTTCATAATTCCGTGTGCACCCGTAATTACTTTAGTTTTTGCATGGACTCCACAGTTCATTTGATCACGTGCAAGTCAGAAGTACACAACAATTTATGGTTAAAAAGATGATACATATAGGTATTGATATCATAATCGATAGAAATAGTACTTGGGAATATCATATTAAGATGATAAATAGATTGATGATTCAGAAGAAACTAACGTCCATTAGGTAGACATTGCTGATATAGATAACTTTGTTCAACGATATAGATAGTCAAATCCGAGTACTAAGATAGTAACACTTAAGTTTGTGAAAATCGACTCTATATGTGTAAGATGTAATTATCTAGGTTCTCTGATATTCACCAGGTCATAAGAGTTAAATGATGGTGAACATGTAATAATATAGTTAATTGGGATCTTTAGAAAAATTAGTTTCAAGAAAATTTGTTAATGCGGATAATTCAGTTTATAGTTCGAATGAATAGATCACTTAGTTCCAATTTGGTCTTAACTTTCAAGGTGTTTGTATTTATATGATCGATAGCTTTAGGTAAACCAGATGTAGGGGGTAAATAAGTTTATAAGAGGTGATGCTGTTTTTCTATAATGTAGTTTTAAAAGCTAACTAAAAAAAAGTTGAAAGTTTTTACCTTTACCATAGATAAGATGATTGATTTGAAAATAAATGGCACAATTTAAGTTATAAGTACTTGGTATTGGAAAAACAGAAGACATGGTGTTTGTTGCAAGTCTTTGTGTCATATTTGAGAAACGGGAAAATGTTTGTGTAAATATTTGACCGACGTTAGAATGACCAATCACCTTTTAAAGAAATCATTTATCACGAAATTTATATGTGTACATATACATATATATCTATATTTTTTTTTCTTAAAAGATACTAAGACCAAAAGGTTATTAAAATTTCTCTCCTCCTTTTTTTTTAAAATATATATATGTATATGTATTTTTTTTTTTTTTTTTTTTTTTTGGGAAAATAAGAAAAATTATTTTAATAGAATCGAATACCGTTAGTTTTACAAAGTCCATTGATTACGAGTTTATAAATGAAACACATTGGGTTTGGATTAGTTCATGAAGACTAGTTGCGTAGGATTTCGTTGGTGGCCATTTGTATAGATGAAAACATTCAGTTGAATGAGTTCGTGAATAGTTGTGTGGTGAGTTCTCGTTAGGTTTGGATACGAATTCCTGGATGACATCGTCTAGTTGATTAACGAGTCCTTGTTTTGATGGTTAGTTCATAGTTTGATTATAGTTGTAATGATGGATTAGAAATTGGATTAGAATCTTATAGTTAGAGGAGTAGTTTTGAAACTATTTCGAGTATAGGAGTCAAGTTGAAATATTTTAAGGGTAGACGTTCGATTCAAATACATTAGCTTATAAGAATAGCAAAATCCGCTAACTTTTATTTCGTTATGGAATTTAGCCTTGACTAAAATTTAGAAATCATAACGAACCTTTGATTGAAGAGTCGATAATTGATTTAGGATTAGAAGTACGACTTAGATTCGGTAATCGATATATGCATGATCTGAAGTTTTGGATAATTCGATTGAGGTATGTCTTAGTTTTGATTTGAAATGTTAGGTTTACAACGGTGTAATTGTGTTATATGGATAACCTAGCGAGTATATCGCATAAGTATTATTATAGCTTAGAAACAAATGGAATGATGAAACGTAGAATAACACGGTTTTGTAATCTTTGACCGATAGAAACATCCGATTTAATAATAGCAACTCGTTCCTCCTAGGATATCATAGAATCTTTTGAAACATACCATAGAAAATCACGTAGAAACTTTTAGAAACTTTAGAAATTTCGATCAAATGAAATAGTGATAGTACTTAGAACATCATAGTATCCTTTGAAAATATCATAGAAAATCACTTAGAAACTTTAGAAACAATAGTAAATGAAGTTGAAATATTATTTGAATAACTATAAGAATCATAGAAATAGTTATAAATCGTAGGAATGAAAATCATAGAATCATTAAGAAAATGAAATTTCAATGGCTTAGGAGTGTGTCTTGGTTTTGGACACTAATGACTTATCAAAGTGTTAAGTTCGTTTTCAACGTATTCGAGAAAGCGTGCTTTAGCCTATAGGTTCACACTCATCTCGTACATCCCCAGGTAAGCATACAGGTCTCTTAAAGAGATTTATACGAAATGCTTTGCCTTAGACAGGATGTCCGTGATACAGGTGTTGGAATCGGTATGCCCAAGAGACATATTAAATTGATGTGGCTAGTACGTTATGATCCAAGTCGGGTCATACCCAATGACAAGCTAGACAAACACCGGGATATTTATTTTATGACATGATCTAAAATAAATATCAACACTTAGAATATTTAGAATTTGGGTTTCTAGATATTTGCACTTGTGTTAAAAATAAATTATATGGATGATTTATGTTATGAGAAAAAAAAAATCTTCTACAATGTTGTTTAAGTTGTTTAAATAACATTTAGGAGATATATTTTACTACACCTTGTTTTAAATAAGTAAAGAGAGAAAGAAATTAAACAAAAGAAAAAAAAAAGTTTTTTTTAAGGGTGGGACCCTCATGGCCGCCCCCCACTCCCACCTCTCTCTTCTCTTCTCCTTTTGGTATTTCAAGGCATGCAAGGTGGAGTGTAAGATACACCATATTATTCTTTTGTCTTTGGAAGACAATTACACCTTCTCTCACACACACAAAAATGCAAAACAAGAAAAGTTCTTCTCCTCTCTTTTCTCCTTCAAATTTTCGGCCAAGAACAAAAAGCCAAGAAGGAAGGAAATTACAAGTGTTAAATCCTAGCAAAAATGGTGTTTGTTGGAGGCTTGAGGGTATACAAGCTTGAGGTCTTCTCATTTGAAGATTTTCATTCAAGAATATCATCTTCTTCATCTTGAAAGGTAGTATCCTAAACACCCTATGGTTGTGTTTGATAGTATGTGTTTCGTATATGGATCCGGACTTGGGTTTTGCATGTTAAACGGGTTTTAATAATCAACATATTAACGAGATTTTAAACTAATAATCCGCTGCGTTTTTCTATAAATTGGTTTATATGAACTTTGATAATCTTGTTAAAACCCAACAATGGCATCAAGAGCCGCTTATACGAATACATGCTTCTTTAGATCCAAAATTTTCGGGTTTCATGGTGTGTTTCACCATATGGCCGAAACTTTTAGGGTCTTGGTTCCCTTGGATTTTCAAGATAATACTTACATGCATATGATTATCTTGAAAGTTTAAAGTCATTAAAATGGTTAGTTGCTTTGTTTGGACAAAACCCGAAATTTTCGGTTTTATATATTTTAGGCCGAAAATTTCAAGGGTTCAAAGGGAACCATTTTAAACTTATGTTAATACATATTTGGATATGCTTTTGAGTGTTTCATAACCTAGCCATAGACCTTGTGCATGTATGATTTTGTGTTGTGGTTTGAAATATGCAATATGGTTGTAATATTAGTTAATATTTTATTTGGGTTTGTAATTTATTTATTTATTTCATTAATTTGTAATAATAAATAGATTAGGTGTAATTCCATTACTAGAAAAATGTATTAGGACATGTTTTGTAATTGGAAGAACACATATGGACTTGATTTTGGCTTTGGGCCTTAAAGGGTTTTATAGCCCAATATGGGATTCTAGCCTAATGACCCAAACCCAAGATTTGTAAGCCCAAAAGGGGCTGATTTGAAAGCCCAAAAGGGGCTGATTTGAAAGCCCAAAAGGAAGCCCAAATAAATGAAGAAATACAACACAAAAGATGGATACTTGAAGCATTCGGATGCGGGATCAAGTGGGAGTTCATCATTTCATGCCTTGTGTCATGTTGTCCCTTAAGAAAGACCTTTTTGGCACACTTGTTTCGGTTAGCAAGTGTAGCTAAAATTAGTTGGCTATGGTTATGGACTCATATATGGTTGTTTATGCATGTTTGGTTATTATGATATTGTTTGTTATGATATTAGGATATTGATAGCTAACAACTATAACCGACAAACTTGCATCATTTTGATTCCTTAGAAATCATTAAGTAATAAAATTAATTTTATCAAAAGGTTAATGATTTCATAATAAAATGGGTTTATTAAAAGGAATTTTGAAATTTGGTTTTCAACTAAGTACCATGCATTTGAATGCATGCAAATGCAAGGTATGAAAATTGTTTTCTAAACTAGAATTTTGAAAACATAAATCCCTTTTGAAAAACAAGTCTAACACCATCCTTTTATATAACACTCGAATCATTTGGGAACTTGATGTGGGATAAAGGTCACCTAACCACATTGGAGAAAACTTATGAGTTCGAGGTGGGTTTGCCATATTTATGGGATAAAGGTCACCTAACCATTTGTATGTGCAAATTCACACGTGTGTGTAAGTAGGACGACTTGATTTGGAAACCATGTGATTAGGGTCACCGAAGCATGGCGTTCAATGGTGTTGATGGGATTAAACATGCCAACTAAACATAAGATGTTTAACCGATCCCATAAAGCTAGAAGTTGCAAAGGGTTGCAATCGTCAAACGTTGACTACCTTGTTAATTCAAATAATAGGATAAAGGTCACCTAACTACTATTTGAATGTGACGTTGGATTCTAGATTTTAATCATTAATTGTCCAAGAGACACAAAAGGGTATTAAAGATTAAAATGTATTAATGATATTAAAAATACTAAATGTGAACTTTGTTAAACTATGTTGATGGCCGCAATCAACAATCCACCTAATGCAATTATCCCACCCGTGCATAACCTATCACTAAGAACCATACATAGATAAGGACCGTCTCAATTACAAAATTTCATGGATTGGTGTCGAAGCTTGAGAATTGTTCTCAAGCAAGAAAAGAAATCCTACATTTTAGACGATCCTATTCCCGATGAACCTAGTATTGACGATGAAGATGCCTATAATGAATGGGTAAAAAGGCTTTACCGGTTCTCATGATCAATGACGGTGGTAGCAAAAGGAGGCATCACCCGGAACCTAAGGCAAAGGTTGCCAAAGGTAAGGGACAAGTCAAGGGTAAGTTCAAGGGAAAGGCGAAAGCGGAACCACCCAAACCCAAGGATAAGAAGCTAAAGGTTAGCTCGGAAGATCCGTGCTTTGGTTGTGGTGAGATAGGACATTGGAAGAGGAATTGTCCAACCTATCTCAAGGAGTTGAAAGCTAAGAGGGATGCGGAGCAAACCTCGGGTACAACTTTCATGATCCATATTGATCTTAATATTATTTCTTCTAACACATGGGTATTGGATACCGGATGTGGAACTCATATTGGCAATTTGTTGCAGGGGTTCAAAAGAAATAAGCTTTACAAGAAAGGAGACACAAAGTCTCTATATGGGCAATGGAGCAAAAGTTGAAGTCGAAGCCTAGGAGACTATGTTTTGAAACCTCCAAGTGTTTTGGAAGTAATTTTGAACAATATTTTATATGCTCCTAGTTTGACTAGGGACATTATCTCCGTTTCTCGTTTAAGACAATTTGGTTATGATTTCAAGTTTATTGACAATGGTATTTGTATTTTCATGAATGATATCTTTTATTTTAAAGAAATGCCGTCTAATGGCATTTATGAATTAATTCATGACAACACATCCTTTGATAACTCGTTGTACCAATCTAGCACCAAGAAACTCAAAGTGGATTTGAGTAAGACCTATCTTTGGCATTATCGTCTTGGTCACATAAACAAGGGTCGCATTCATATACTTCAAAAGAATGGTCTTTTGAAAACAAATGAAGATGATTCATTTGACAAGTGTGAATCTTGTTTACAAGGAAAGATGACAAAGGATCCCTTTAATGGAACTAACCAAAGGGCAAAAGACTTATTAGGTATCATACATTTGGATGTATGTGGTCCTTTTAAGACAATGACAAGGAATGGTGAAAGATACTTCATTACCTTTATCGATGATTATAGTCGTTATGGGTATGTGTACTTGTTAAGACACAAAGATGAAGCTTTTGAAATGTTCAAAGTCTTCCAAAATGAAGTTGAAAATCAACTCAATAGGACCATCAAAGTACTTCGTTTGGATAGAGGAGGTGAATACCTTAATGATGCTTTTCAAGATCATCTTAGGAGTTGTGGAATAATCTCACAACTCACATCCACCCGGAACACCGCAACATAATGGTGTGTCCGAAAGGAAGAATCGAACTTTATTGGATATGGTTCGATCTATGATGGCTAGAAGCACATTACCTCTATCATTTTGGGGTTTCGCATTGCTCTCTGCAGCCCATATTTTAAATATGGCCCGGACCAAGAAAGTGGACAAGACACCTTTTGAAATATGGAATGGAAGAGTTCCATCATTAAAATATTTAAAGGTATGGGGTTGTGAGGCTTATGTCAAGAACAACACGCAAAACAAATTGGAAAGCCGATCCACTAAGTGTATCTTTGTAGGATATCCCAAAGACTCTATGGGATATTATTTCTACAACCCAACCGAGCAAAAGTGTTTATTGCTCTAAAGGCTGAGTTCTTGAAAACTAAGTTCCTTATGGAAGGAACTAGTAGAACGGTGGAACTTGATAAGGATCGAAATCCACAAGCCGATACACGATTGGTTGAAACTAGCATTCAACAAGAGGTTGTTGAAAATGATCAAATGGATGATCAAGACACACATAACGTTCGTAGATCTGGTAGAAATAGTAATCCACCCGAAAGATATGGATTTTTCATGAATGGATGCTGTGTGGTAGATTCAGATGAACCCACCACATATCGAGATGCAATGGCACAATCCGATTGTGACAAATGGCTTGAAGCCATGAACGTTGAGATGCAATCCATGCATGACAACCAAGTATGGGACTTGGTTGAACCACCGCCTAACTCCAAAACGATTGGAAGTAAGTGGGTTTTCAAGAAGAAAACCGATATGCATGGAAACTTGGATACTTACAAAGCAAGGCTTGTAGCAAAAGGTTTCACTCAAACTCAAGGGGTTGATTATGATGAGATTTTCTCACCCGTGGCAATGCTAAAGTCGATTAGGATATTATTTGCCATAGCCGCATATTATGACTATGAGATTTGGCAAAAGGATGTCAAAACCTCTTTCCTAAATGGACATCTTGAAGAAGATGTCTATATGATTCAGCCCGAAGGTTTTGCCAATCCACAATATCCTAATAAAGTATGCAAGTTAAAGAAATCAATCTATGGATTGAAACAAGCATCTAGAAGTTGGAATCACCGTTTTGATGAAGAGATTAAAACCTTTGTATTCATCGAGAACGCTGATGAGGCTTGTGTGTATAAGAAAGCTAGTGGGAGCATCATCACTTTCTTAGTATTGTATGTCGATGACATACTACTATTTGGAAACGACATTCCAACCATGCAAAGTGTTAAAACTTGGCTTGGAAGTCGTTTTTCAATCAAGGATCTTGGTGAAGCCGCCTATATTTTGGGAATAAAGATCTATAGGGATAGATCAAGGCGATTGATAGGTTTAAATCAAAGTGCATACATTGATAAGATCTTGAAAAGGTTCAAGATGGAAAACTCTAAGAAAGGTTTGGTACCTATTCCAAGAGGAACAATATTGAGTGCATCTCAATGTCCAAGCTCAAAGGATGAGCAAGAGAAATTGAAAGGAGTCCCATACACATCTGCTATAGGATCCATCATGTATGCAATGATATGCACCAAACCGGACGTGTCATGCGCTTTGAGCATGACAAGTAGATACCAACAAAATCCGGGTAGTAGCCATTGGATGGCGGTTAAAAGTATATTGAAATATCTTAGAAGGACTAAAGATATGATTCTAATATACGGTTCTGGTGAAGAAGAACTCGTTGTAAAAGGTTACACGGATGTGAGTTTCCAAACTGATCGTGATGATTCTCGATCACAATCGGGATACATTTTCATTATGAATGGTGGGGCAGTCTCTTGGAAGAGCTCAAAACAAAATGTGGTGGGCTTATCCACCACAAAATCGGAATACATAGCCGCCTCATTGCCGACCTAGGGGTGGTCCGTACCATTCAGGACCCCCTAGAGATCTTTTGTGATAACGAGGGTGCGATTGCTCAAATCAAGGAACCTCGTACACATCAAAAGACAAGGCACATTGAGCGGAGATTCAACTACATAAGGGATGAAGTTGAAAAGGGAAAAATATGTATCCGCAAAGTTCACACTGATCAAAATATTGCGGATCCACTCACGAAGCTCCTCGAAAGGCCAAATGTGAGACTCATGCTTGTGCCTTAGGAGTTCGATATTCTAGTGATTGGATTTGATCTATTTTGTATTTGGATATCGGAACAATTGTTATTATGACTCATTCATATGATTATGGTTTATGATTATGACATTTTGAGTTGTGTTCCTTTTAGCATGTTTAAATCCATGAATAAATTATTCTAAATGTCTGTAGTCGATTGTATTTGTGGGAACAAATATGAAAGTAAGACTACTATGAACTTGGATTGGTGGATATTCATAAGGCATGAATATAGAGCAAAGGAGTTGCTGCCATGGTTCATAAATATTTATGGGATATAAATATTGGACTGACCCGCTCTCAAATATTACTACATGGAGTCTTTGTGACTGATCACAAGTAAAATTTGAGTAAAGGAGAATATCATAGTATCCTCTGACCTGAGATACATATTGGGTCTTGATATTCACTGAGTCTTATACTTTGACTTAATTCTTTGTTGTTCTGAAACATGACAACACATAAGACTAAGCTCAGGTATAATTCTAAGTGGATGTGAGAGACGTATGTAATCAAGATGGAATTTGTCCCTCTTATTCGTTGAGAGTGAGATGTCTAAGGCCTGTAAAGTTAAATCAACAGAGAATGATCACTCTGTGTCTCTGGATTTGACATGACATCTGTGACAAAAGGATAGATGATTAATTCACCTAAATCATTTCAAGCAAGGGACTTGAAGGAGATGATGTTATTGAATGGCACTTTGTCATACGTGTTAGGGGTAGCAAACCGTTGTTAGGCGGTATTTGCTGCTTGCATCAATTTTCTATGTAACTTGTGCAAGTGGGAGATTGTTGGAATCGGTATGCCCAAGAGACATATTAAATTGATGTGGCTAGTACGTTATGATCCAAGTCGGGTCATACCCAATGACAAGCTAGACAAACACCGGGATATTTATTTTATGACATGATCTAAAATAAATATCAACACTTAGAATATTTAGAATTTGGGTTTCTAGATATTTGCACTTGTGTTAAAAATAAATTATATGGATGATTTATGTTATGAGAAAAAAAAAATCTTCTACAATGTTGTTTAAGTTGTTTAAATAACATTTAGGAGATATATTTTACTACACCTTGTTTTAAATAAGTAAAGAGAGAAAGAAATTAAACAAAAGAAAAAAAAAAGTTTTTTTTAAGGGTGGGACCCTCATGGCCGCCCCCCACTCCCACCTCTCTCTTCTCTTCTCCTTTTGGTATTTCAAGGCATGCAAGGTGGAGTGTAAGATACACCATATTATTCTTTTGTCTTTGGAAGACAATTACACCTTCTCTCACACACACAAAAATGCAAAACAAGAAAAGTTCTTCTCCTCTCTTTTCTCCTTCAAATTTTCGGCCAAGAACAAAAAGCCAAGAAGGAAGGAAATTACAAGTGTTAAATCCTGCTTCAAACAAATTTCTAATAAAAATATTAAAGGTGACAATTTTATAGTCTATTTATGCATACAACATGATGATTCAACACGACCCAGTCCATTTTGACGTGTACGAAAATCGTATACACAAAAAAAGATAGCAAGCAAGACTAAAATCATTTTAGTTGGGAAATAACAAAGATAAAGTAATTGATCAAGCACAATGCGAAAAGCCGAGACAAAAAAAAACCAGTAAATGGAGAGACGACTAAGCTCTGAAATCTCAAGTGTGAAAAAATGTATATATCGAAAACAAGGCAACGTCCCCAATGAAACATTTTGTTGGTTAACTAGTTCATATCCTACAGGGTGCAGGTTGTGTACTTATCCTAGTAAATATAGGAACTGTTAAATAAAAAACAAAAAACAAGGCAACATGTTCCTTAAACTTAGCTTGAAACATTTCATCTTACACTAATACATCAATATACCAAAACAAACAAGTTATGTGTCCAAATCTTGTGTTGCGCCATATACAAGTGAAAAAAATGCATAAAGATCAGATCAGAAGACCTTAAATAATATAATCCCATTTCAAAGTCGAAATATGACAGTGAAGAAACCAGTTTATCAACTCTGCAGCTAAACAAATTTCATCTTTGTAAAAACTCTGAAAGTTGATTGTGACACCCCGTCCGGCGGCGGAAAACACCGGGCGCGTCAAGTGAATCGGATATCAGTAGTACAAAGCACATGGCACTAAAAGCATATTTTAATATTAATTACGCAATAATGTCGTGACATAAAGGAACATTCAATAGTCATAAAAATCGTAACAGAAACCGACAACTAAATATTGTTTATTGTCTTTTATTCTAGGTCCGAAGCATCCTAAATGTCTTGAACCAAAACTGTATCAAACTTCACCTGAAAAACGTGTAAAATAAGTTAGCTAAAGAATTAGCTAGTGAGTAAAACACAATTAATAGTACATAGTATAAAATCCGAGATCATTATAGATTGTGTTTCGCAATCTCATGTGCATAGCAATTTCATCATATATATCTCAACCGTGACCATAGAAACACATAGAAACAAGTATCATAGACCCCGCAGGGTTACCTTTAGCAACAAGTCATGAGGAACCAACTCATGTTACATTTATTGATAACCATCGTTTAACCGTCATTTAACCGTCTCGATATGTAAGTTATCAAAAATGTTTAAGAATCTAAGGGACATAGCAACGTAGTAACAAGTATCACAGTATAGTAACAGTAACTATCCTAAAGAATCAACCAAAGAATCGCCGGGTCAAATCACCTATCAGGCCATTAATGTAGGTGGGCTTGTCAAGCCATTAGCGCTAACATTGTCCGGTGGAAATTACAAGATAATATAACTAATATTGACTATCACACAATTTTGCTACATGCGGCCAAACATGATTAACACATCTAATGATCTCATTTTCGAAAATAGAAACATCAAAAGAAACCGTTGTATTATAGAAACACGTATTTCAGCCCCAAAAACGTAACCAGTAAAATGGGGAGTGAGTTTACTCACCTTGAAATACAATAAGTATCGAACCGTTAGAAACGCAGCTAAAAAGCACCGAGGGTTGCCCAAACATTAGTATCACCTAATTTATTGGGAAAAACCCTAACTTAGAACGAAACAATAGTAACAAGAATCAAAAGTCCGAGATCTAGGGTTTCAGATTTAGGATTTAGGGCTTTAAATCACAAATTGAGAATTTAGGGTTTTGAAATATAATTTAGGAATTAGGGTTTTGAAATACAATTTGGGAAATAGGGTTTTGAAATATAATTTAGGAATTAGGGTTTTGAAATACAATTTGGGAAATAGGGTTTTGAAATATAATTTGGGATTTTGGTACGTAACGTAATTGTATTTTCGTATATATATTTTATTTATTACGAATCCATTTTAGTACCTCGAAATAATATTTGTAATATTACCTGTAGATTTAAGCAAAATTATATGTTTAAATGAATTTTGAAACCATGAGTTTTTATGTTTATAAAATAGTTTTAACTTAAAATTGTTGTTAGGTTAATTAGATAAATAAGATTGAATGTTTAAGAAATGAAGAATATAAAAAATTGGATAAAAGGGGGCAGTGGGTTTCGAACCCGTGACCCCAAGATTCAAACCAACACTACTTGACCGCTAGACCAGAATAACATTTTGTTAATGAATCTCGTTTTTAACAGTTTTAACATTTGTTCACAAACTAAGCCCATTCCATCTTGAACCCTAGAAACATGATTCACCAAATTCGTTTAATCTTGTTACCCAAATCCAATTCCAACAGAGGGCTTTTAATCTACACGAACTCGCGATCATTTCTATATATAACACTTACTTGATTGATGATAGATAGAATCAGAAAAGGAGAACATAAGGCGCGGCCAAGAGATGATCTAGACGAACGAACAGAGATGTTATGATTCAATTCAATTTCCAGGAAGATTCATAGACAGATTTTGATTAAGATGCCACTTGAAAATTCAGATAATAGGGACGATATTTGGTACCAAACCCGATCAGAACTTTGAAGATGAAAATTGGATTAATTGATGATGGTGTGAGTGTTAATAGTGAAATTGATGGTGCGGTTATACTCATTTGATGAGCATGAATGCGTTGGTAACATCGATGGATTCAATTTCCCCCGAATTGATTCGTAACCGTTTTGGGTTTTGATACGTTTTTTTTTAAAACCGATTAAAGTTAGGAATTAGTTAATTATGTGATGATTTGGTGAGCGAAAAGGGTTTCGAGACTCTTCAAGAAGTATTTTACCATGTTTTAATTTGGTTTTTGGTATTAGAATCGGCTGGAAATGCCTTCGCCGGAAAAAGGAAGCTCCGGCCATGGTGGCCGGAATGTTTGGGGCCGGAAACACGGGAGAAACGGGTGGGGGGCTGGGTTAAAAGTGTAACTTGATTATTTACATAACGGCCCTTGCAGTTTGAGTTGTTTTAAATTAATTATTATAAGTTTTAAATAATAGTTTGTAACTTGACAGTTTTAGCACAAAGTTAATTATTTATATCTTTTAACTAACTAACTTAACTAAATTGAAACGTAACCATTATTTAAGTGACGTTTTTATGGTTTTAGCTCGTTTAAGCCGTTACGAGATTATTTCGAGACTTGGAGGCATTTTGGTTTAACGTTTTTACAAATTTTCTTTTACGAACTATATATATATTTATTTATATATATATATATATATTTTGAGATTTATAGTTCCACCATTATTTATTCGATATACGTGAACGTTTTGAAATGTGAATTTAATTGAGACGGGAACAACGTAGAATCAATGCGTTTATTTATAATAATAATAATAATAATAAACGTTACACTTTGAAGAAGTAAATACGATTACAATTTAACGGGTAACATCTTCGGGTCCGAGACGGGCATTCGGGTTCGGGTTTGGGGCAGATGTCACATTGATTTTGTGGAAAAAACTTTATCTCCACAGAGGAAATATATGCACTTGTAATGGTGTCATTCAAAGATGTTAACAAAACATTTGTTCTAGCGCGCAACATGTTTTCGTATGAAAACGGGCCAAATGGTGTGTGCCTGTGTGGTGTGACCTACACTCATGTGTAATCAACCAGTGTGCTATTATGTTGTGCATAGTTTATACGCATAAACCACCAAATCTTATTTGAAGTTTTAATGTAGTCTTGTAATTTTGCTTCTACACACGCACATGGGTGTAGAAAACGGGTATGAGGTTGAAAATTTTTTTAAAGCCTTACGAAGCTCGCACAAATGCAGCTTCGAAAACCCGAAACCGGCCTAGTTGCAACCGACTCATTTTTTACCTCGAAAAGACTGTTGGTACTTCCAACTGAATTATTGTAACTCTAGTGTACCTAGGAACAGACGACCCATTTTTTACATCGAAAAGACTGTTGGTACTTCCAACTGAATTATTGTAACTATGGTGTACCTAGGAACAGACGACGAATCTGTTTAATGGAAATTGTGTTAAACACAAGCCCGAATCATTCTTTCTTTATTTTTGTTTGCAGGGCCCATCGGAAGCATTTTTCTTTTCGCAAACATTTTTTCTCTTCGGAAGCATTTTTTCTCCTCGGAAACATTGTTTCTCTTCGGAAGCACTTTATGTTTCCTTTTTATTATCTGTTATTTCTGTAAGATTTTTACAACGGTTTTGAAGTTAAAAGTTTCAGTATCCATCATTGACGGGTGTAAACACCCAATTTTTGGCGTATAGCATGCATGAGAAAAATGAGCATACAAAATTGAATAATGTGTTAATTGACACAGAAGAATGGTTCAACCGTTTTAGAGTATTTAGGCGAAGTAAAAACCTCTAGGCCTCTGTGATTCTCTAAGGTAGTGTTTGGAATGTGGGAATGAGAGGTGGAATGGAATGAACCATTACGGGTGAATGAAAATAAGTATGTTTGGTTAGTCAATGGAATGAAATGAACTATTACCAAAGAATGAAAAATGCTTCATTTTCATTCCATCCATTTCCCATGTTTTTTTTTCATTCCTTCAAGGAATGAAATATATTTTTTAAGTCATAACAAGAACCATGAATCGTCTCATGCCCTAAACCTTGACCCGACCCAAGACCACATGAACCGATCATGTCCTGACTCATGGTTCGAACCATGACCCAACCCATGAACCGACTCACGACCCGAGCCATCTACCGACTCGTGACTCGAGCCATGTCGATCCACGCCCTAAACAATGACCCAAACAATGATTCGGCTCATGACTTGACCCATGCCTCATATCATGACCCGACCCATGAACCGACCAATGTCCTAACCCATTCCTCGAACCGTGACTCGAACCATAACCCGACCCATGTGTCAATCCATGACCTGACTCGTGTATTAACCCATGTATCGAACCAGGAGCCGATCCATGGTCTGAGCCAATACCCGGCCCATAACCATGACTAGTTATTTTTGTCGTTTTTTGACATTTGTATTTCTTTCATGTGTTTTTTCCTACCTATCAAATAACAAGAAGTATTGATTTATTTTATTTATATACGGTAACCAAACAGGATAATGGAATGGAATGATATATTTCATTCATTTGTCTATTCCTTTCCTTCATTCATTTTATTCCATTCTCCATTTCATTACCCCATACCAAACAGACCCTAAATGTTTTCGTCAAGTATAAACCATAAGTCCACAACCACCATCCATCATTTGGTTCAACTATAGAATACGTCTTTTATGTTTTTTGGTTGTTGCAATTTAGGTTCTTTAGAAAATTACTCTATAACTATCATCCTTAAAATCAAGGTTTTATACCAATCTGGTCATTTATCTAAGCGTATATTACATAAGAGTATCAGACGTTACCGTCAGCCCCACGTGCCCCCTCACACGAGGGCATGAAGCAGGGTCATCTAATGGCAATCAAATGACAAAAAATTCCTCATGTGAGCTCTAACACCTATGAAAATAATTTCCTGCCTAAAATATATAAATTAAGACACTTGACGTTATAATCACAGATAAGCAATTAGTACATATATGTCATTTGTGTTTCAAATAATGTCAAACGAGTAAGAAACAAGTGTGATAGCTATTAGAAATATGAAATGTTTAGACGAGAACTTACTATTATTGGACATCGTTTTATAATAAATTCGAACTTACTCCGTTTTTAATAAAACTTAGGTCGATGCGTAGAAAACAATGAGCTCGTCGTAACGGTATATTTATAAATTTATAAAACAAAATATTTTTAATATTACATGAGAAAAATAAGATTTAAACTAAATAAATTATAATCAATATAATAATTTATGTAAACTTCTATCTTTGTTAATATATATATTTTTAAATAAGCGTTCATTCAAATATAATATATTAATCATAATGAAAGAATAAGAAATGAGTGCATGGCATGTGTCAAGAATAAAAAAATACATGCATGGAGTGTGTCATATGTGTGTAGGTAACATGCATGTTTAAGCATTGCGTGTGTATGCATGTATTACATGCATGTTTGCTTTGCGACGGCTTTGTTTAACCCGTCTCTCTATACCTCGCGTAACCAGTGGCGAAGCCAGCAATTTTATATAAGGGGGGCCGGACTTACGAGACCTATAAATTTTTCTCCTAACGTTATGTTTCAGGTTATATATTCAGGTAGGCGATTCGGTCCGGGTCGGGTCAAATAGTAAACCTTTTTTACACAAAAATAAAACTAGGTAGCTTAACAAAAAAAACTTAAAATATTTATAATAATGTCAAAAAATACAAGTACAGAGTACCTGGAAGAAGAATTACAACTCAATCAGAAAACTGAATATCTACAATTGAAAGAAATAAAACCCTAACTGAACTAAAAACCTACTTGGTGGTGGAGGCAAGATTGGATACAATTTGGTGTTGGTGGATAGAGCGAATGTGCGGTGGTCTTATGGGAGGCAACAAATTCAGAGTGAGCAGAAGTAAACACCAGATTGAATTTTTGAGTGGGATTGTGGGTTGACCGGTTAAATTGAAAAATAAACTCAAGTTGTGGACTTTTACATTATGAGTTTAGTCTTGTTGTTTATTATATGGAATAATTAAACAAAAAAAGTCTATTAAATTTAAGTTGAAAATTTTAACAATCAAGGGGGCCAAATTTAGTATATATAATATTTTCAAGGGGGGCCAAATCTTATATATATAACAAAAATTAACTACCGACCAAAAAATTAACGTTTGTGACGGAAAAAAATGGGAGGGCCTAGACCCCCTTTTGTCTCTACATACCTTCGCCAATGCGCGTAACGGACGACCTTCTTTTTTTTAAATAAAGTATATAAAACGGATAAGAAGGTAAGAAATCTAATACAACCCTTTATTTCAAACCTAGTTAAACATAAATAACAATATACTTAAGTTTTGTAACATATAATTCCTTAAATAGAAGTAGGCTAGAAACATTAAGTTTAAGGCTCAATGTCTTTATATTTTAATAATTGAGTAACTCATTTACATGTTAAAATTTTAATTTCTCCACATAGGATTTTGCTTAAGTTTCATGTTGTAATTTAATTTGATGAAGAATTTAAATTCAGGTCATGGTATACTTCATATTTAAAATAACCCGATATGTTCAGATAAATAATTTACCAGTTATCATGAACTATCTCTTAGAGTGGAGTTATACTATAAAGTCCAATTTTTCTAGAAAGTCTAAGAAGCCATGAGATGATGACATGTGACACTCCTTTAAAATTAGAAGGAAGGGTAAAGATGGTAATGTCTCTATATTTTAAGTTTCATCCCATTTTTTTAAATGTCCATAACTTTTACATACGATATTATTTTTTTTAAAAAATTGCACCATAAAAACGAGCATTTTCTTATCTTTAAAACGCGTATAATATTCATATATAAAAAACAAAAAAAATCACGTTTTTCAGCTCATTGTGTTATTTGTCAAGTCATTGTGTTATTTATTCAGGTCATTGTGTTATAACACAATAACCTAATGAAATAAGACAATGATCTAAAATAACACAATGACCTGATGAAAATATAACACAATGACCTGATGAAAATATAACACAAGGACCTGATGAAAATATAACACAAGGACCTGATGAAAATATAACACAACGACCTGATGAAAATATAACACAACGACCTGATGAAAATATAACACAACGACCTGATGAAAATATAACACAATGACCTGACGAATATAATACAATGATCTGACGGATATAACACAATGACTTAAGGAATATAACACAATGACATGACGAATATAACACAATGATCTGACGGATATAACACAATGACTTACGGAATATAACACAATGACATGACGAATATAACACAATGACCTGACAAATATAACACAATCTGAAAAATATAACACAATGTCTTGACTAATATAACACAATGAGCTGAAACTTTAAAAAAAAATTCATTTTTTATATATCAATATTATATGCGTTTTGAAGATAAAAAAACGCTCGTTTTTGGTGTAATTTTTATTAAAAAAATATTGTCGTATGTAAAAGTTATGGACGTTTAAAAAAGATGGTGGACTTTGAAAGTGAGACAAGACTAATATACCATTGGTCTGTCATTTAAAGTTTAAACTATTTACCATTATGTCACCTTGTGCTTATGAGCCATTGATCTTCATTTAATATTAGATCTAATGGTCCAAATTCCTTCTTAAACTTTCTAGGAAATTTAGACTTTGTAGTTGAACCTAATTCCTATCTCTTAACCCGATATGTTCTTATTTCCTTTATTTTAGCATATGATGTTTGCTAGGAAAATATTTGTAAATATCCAAATCGATTTAATAAGAGATATGTTCAAAATAAACTTAATATTTAAATTTGGTTAAAATCTATAAAATCAAAACCCGTATACATCGAACATGGGTACTAATCTAACATAATTTATATATGAAAATGTTTTCTAGATATATGTGGCATGTATTTGATTTTGGCCTTAGACAATAGGCTTTTTTTAGCAATAAAGAGTCATCTATGTTGAAACGTGAAATAATTGGTTCAACGACGGGTAACAAACAATTTGTACCACTCGTATAACCACTTTCGCCCTATCACATGTTCCATTTGATAATATAGCCTACGTTTACGGTTATATATGTTGTGAGCTATTTTTTTTTTCTTTTTCCTCTCATGTGACCCTTTTCTTAGCTTAATTTCAACCTCATTTTATAACTTTTTGGCTTTTGACTTTTGTCTTTTTTTTCTTTTCACACTACTTTATTTTTGTCTAACTAGTTTTTTTCTATTCTTATTAGTAATTATACAAATACTTTATTTTGTGATTATACTCTCAGAGTTTATTTTCATAAAATGTGATATCATCGAACAAATGTGGAACGAGAGTCATGGTCTAGAAAATTGTTTGATTTCGCTAGGGTTTTGCTCCCGTGTTCATTAGCACGATAATTTTTCAACTTCGTTCGTCATCTTAATACTCATATATGTTTTCCTATCGGTCTATCACATCTATTAGTTAAATGTTTCAATTGGTTTTTACTAATTATAAGAATTTACGGCGGGTGCTAACTATTTGAGACCAACAAAGATTTCACATCTTCTTAACTATTTCACTTCTTAGGAGTGAGAGTAATTCTCCTTTTACCTCTGCACCTCGATCATCGACAATATCATTTTAATTAAATATTTAAAACATAATAAACATAACTTTGTTAATTATAAAAATAAACATTACATATGTGGATTAAACAACGTAAAAAACGTAACAAATAATAAAAAAAACAAACAAAAAATACATTACTTGTCTACATTTTTCAAACAATGAATGTGTTCGACAAGTTCAAATTGTAGTCTATGATGCATAACGGTATCTCTCAACGCCCGAATGATGTTACTGTCGACAACTACATTTGTTGTGCGATCTTCTATTGTATTAGTGAGAACGTTTTGTCCTCGTTTAGCTTTTAACACATCAAAAGTCCATTCAAGATCTTTTTTGCAGCTTCTTGAACTTTCTTATATTTTTCATATTTTTAACTGGATGAGTATAAATTTATATTAAAAAAAACTGCCCACTTCAACTAAATGTCATTTGCAAGACTGTCAAAGAGTAGCCAGGGTTGTAAGTTTGACCATTTAACACAAACAAACATCTCGGGACACCTAGATGCTTTTTCTTGAATAAGAAAAATCCAAGTAAAAAACTTAATTCCCGCCCCCCCAATTGGTGTTCTAATAAACAATATATTCTTTTATCAGATTAGGTAGAGATATATATTTATGATTCTAAAAGATCAATATTATGTTTTTAATTTAATAATTCGTATAATATAATTATTTATAGAGTAAAATGTTATTTTGGTATGTTTGTATCGATTCGATCATTTTAGTTTATATATATATATATATGTAT
Source organism: Tagetes erecta (assembly GCA_030867185.1). NCBI lineage: Eukaryota > Viridiplantae > Streptophyta > Magnoliopsida > Asterales > Asteraceae > Tagetes > Tagetes erecta. Next base: position 59,403,446 of record CM061486.1, on the reverse strand, counting down.
TTTGTCAGCTTGGTGTTTGGTTTTTAAAAAAATGTCAATTTTTCTTTTTTATCAACGTCCGTTAAAAGTTGTGTTAACTTTAAGGTGAGTTTAGTCTTTTTACTCTTCAGGGACTAAAATGATAATTCTTTATTGTTATTATTATTAAAAATACAGATAACAAGTTTATAACCCTACCCCCACCCCACCCGTTCGTTTTCGGTCACCCACCTCCAAATAACCAAAATGAATTATTTAATTTGATCCCTGATTTGATTTATGACTATTTGAGAATAGCCGATGTTGATACAAACATTTTTAGAGTAGTAAAAAGACCAAACTACCTTTGAAGTTCACAAAATTTTTTAACAATAGTTAGTAAAAAGGACTAAACTGACATATGTCTATAACCTAAACACCAAAATGACCAATGACTACAAACCAAACAGTAAAATGAAAAAAAAAAGACATGAAGACCAAAGTAATCAATTGATACAAGCTAATAAACTAAAATAACAATTTATTTTTATTCGTTAGAATGCAAATTCCAAAAACCTCGTCCATAGCTCCTTGTCCCTTGTCACGTTTTCTACATGAGCTTTTAATCAATGCATAAGTTTAAAGAAATAAAACTAATAATAAATTATAAAGATTTAATATAACAAAATCATTACACTTGCTTATTTCTTTTCATGAAATAGAATCCAATTTTGTTTTAGTATATATTATTAAAGTTTTCTACTTATCAACTTGTAAAAAGTGAAAAGAAAGCTACAAAATTTACATATTTATTTTAAAGGGAGAATGTTATATAAATCATAAATATGACCACGTTTATTCACTATTTTAATTAAATACCTTAAAATTTTTTGTTTTTTTAAAGTCACTAAAGTTTCATAAGTGTTTTAATTTTAACCCTATGTTAGCAAATGTTGAAATTTTTAAAAATTGAGTTGGACAAATAAAACATGTATGAATTATGATTATTAAAAAATGAGTTTTTTTCCCAATTAATTTGAATTGGGATCTAATGGTGAAGAAAAAAAATTTACAACTTAATAACAAAGTTCTCAAATTATTGAGTTTAAGTCAAATTAAATAAAAATAATCATTAAATAATATCTAAAGTTTATACATGTTTCATTAACCCAACTCAAATTTAGAAAATCCAAATAATCATAACATTACTACATAACATTGTAAGACTTAATGAAACTTAGTGACCTTAGAGAGACAAAAGATTTAAATATTTAATTAAAACAGTTGGCAAACTTGATTACATTTCTACAAAGTTACCCATATTTTAAATTTTTAAACTTATCTTAAAATACACACAATTTATAAAAACAATTGTCGACTTAAAAAAATAGAATCCATACCATTTTATTTTACAAGTGTAACAATTGTTAGAAAACTTCAAATATCATACATTTTCACAACCGTTTATTAAATTAACATATTACATTCTTACTTATTAAAACAAACAAACCGACTAGTCTTAAACTGGTTTATAAACTAAGCCTAGCTCAGCCGAACCCAACCTAACTCATCTCAACTCAAGTAAACTCGTTTAATGTCCTACATAGACTTTAATTAGTTTTGAACAATATGCAATTCAAACTTGACGACATGCTTCTTCGTAACCCAGAGTTTTAGGTGATATGGTTAAATGTTCCTATCTGGTTTTTCATTAAAACATTTGGCTGATGAGTTTTAACTCCAATCAACTTGGATCATAAGAAAGATTGTGGTCATCGGTCAGCCCCCGTTGCACTTGCAGTAATAAGGAGCCTTAATGCCTAAAAAACACTTATTAATGTTATAGGTGATGTTTCAATCTCTATCCTTATTCTTTGAGTACATCAATTATAAACCGTTACCCAAACCGTTATTTGATAATAAAAACTATAAAGAAGATTTGTGTTAAGATAGTCTTAATCAAGTTGATATTTTTAAGCAAGTAGACATAAATCCGGTATTGTAACTACCCACCGGAAAACAAAAACCCTGCCCCTGGTTTTCATTCATATTCATCTCCAAATCAACTCAACAATTCTTCTTCTATCTTTTCTTTTTCTTTTTCTTAACCAAACCAACCCATCATCTTCAATTTCACATTTCTATACCCAGATCCTAATTTCTTACTCACAATTACCAATTTTGTTAACTCACATTTTCATTTTGCGTGAAATTTATAATGGGGATGGAGAAGGTATCATCAGGTGATAGGAATAAGAAGAAGAGATTGAGACAGAAAAAAGTTAGTGCAGTTCAGAAGCTTTATGATACTTGCAGAGATGTTTTTGCTGATTGTGGACCTGGAATTGTTCCATCTCTTGAGGCTATTGAACATCTAAAAGATGTTTTAAGTAAGTTTCTCTATTTCATTTGCTTATCAACTGGATCTGTTTTTGATTGTTGGTGTGTTCAATATTTGATTTTGTTGAAATTTTTTAATGTGTTGATTTTGAAAATTGGGTGAAATGATTGGTTATGTTAAATGTTGAAAGCATTAGGTTTGAAAATTTAGAGAAATTAGAAGTTGATTTTAAAATCTGTTATTTTTTGCACTCACATTTCAATATTTCATATCTATAACTAACAATTTTCTGCTTGTGATGTTGTTTATTGAGTTTTGATGGATATTGTATCGAATAAGCAGGATCGATTGTTCTCCGTTATCATTTATTTAACCGAATGAGTTTTCGTGTGTTACTTTGTTGGTTTAAGATTGACTCTATGTGTTTAAGCAAATGCCTGATTAGATAGTTAGTTTTAGGCTGTCTAGTTTGACTTCGGCACACGTTTTTTGACTGTTTATATCTCTTAAAAAGTAACAAATCAATGTGATTATGAGGTAAACATCAATATGGTATTTAAAAACATGTTAGTATCAAATGGACCAGAGATAATGTTTGAAGAATGTCATGTGATTGTAAAGTCAAATTTGTCGAAATGATCTTGGTTTCATTATAGAATTTAACCGCCGAATCTTGTTTATGTATTTTTTTTTCAGACAGAATCACTGCTTCTGATGTTGGTGTATGGCCTAATTTGCCATATTTCAAGGTTAAAGAAACCACAAGATATCCTAAAATCACATATCTACACCTAGCCGATTGTGACAAGTTTTCGGTAAATATATAACATGTAGTTAGTTAAGAAAAATGACTGAAGCTTTGGGTTGACTTAATGGATTATGATTCATCTTTTCAGATTGGGATTTTTTTGTTGCCTCCATCGGGTGTCTTGCCACTTCATAATCACCCTCAGATGACGGTTTTCAGTAAGCTTTTGTTTGGAACCATGCATATCGAAGCGTATGATTGGGTGGACGGCGGTGCTTCAATCTCTACTCCTAAAGTTGATGCATCAAAAGGTGAGTTCTCAACTAGATGTTTAAATTTTCTTCCATATTAGTGTGATTTAGCTAGTAGTAAATGTCGTCATAGATGGATATCGTGATTATGATTTGTCAATGTTAGTTATCGTGTGCTACACGAAATAATGGGCCTCTTAAAATGGAAACTTATTAATAGGGACAAAGTTCATTAGCAGGAGCATAATTTCTATAACAATAAGCAAAACAAATTAGGTCTCAAAATGCTTATTAGGTTATTTGGATCCTCTATAGCATATATTTTAACTAGTATATAATTTTTTAAACATGTTAATGGACACCGCTACTAAACGACAAAAATAGAATTTTAGCCCTTGGAGCCGACAACTTCTTGAACCGTCTAATCTTTTATCCATTTTCGTGATGAAAAGTTGAAAACGCATTTATTATTACATATAATTAGCTCGTGCACATGACTATGACATGAGGTTTGTAGTCTCGTCACATGTGGCTAGGATGACCAAGTGGTCTGCCTACACGTGACAAAATGTGCTGGTTGAGTCGTTGAGTAACACGTTCAGGTCAAAACATGTACTTTTTTTACTGACCCAAACGGGTCAGGTTGATCTAAAACACATTTGGTCCTTGGATTCATATTGAAACTCACGCATCCGTGTTTTTTCAGGGGAAGTTGGGTCCGTTAGTGCACGCTTGGCAAAACTCAAAGTCAACTCTGCCTTTACGGCCCCATGCAACACATCAATTCTTTATCCAACAGATGGTGGCAATATGCATTGCTTTACCGCCATTACATCATGTGCGGTTCTTGATGTTCTTGGCCCGCCATACTGTGACCCTGAAGGCAGACACTGCCAATACTATCAAACACATCCTTTCACTTCTTTTCCAGGTTCATTACCCTTAACTAATAAGTAATAACTTCCCACTTGTTTATTTCCATAAATAAGTCATAAAAATCGAAACTTTTTAATTGTCCAACAGTTGATGATAAAAAGTTACCCAATGACGAGAAGATCGAGAACTATACATGGCTCGAAGAGATAGATAAGCCCGCAGGCTTATCTGTGGTAGGAGCTATGTACAACGGCCCAAAAATCATCGAGAAATGATTCTTTTCTGATTTGTCGGATAAAAGATGGTTTTTGCATTGGTTCTTCGTTTACTTTGAAGATCTTGTACATATAATTTGAGCATAACCATCTAAAAGGATGCATCTTTACAGGAGTTCGAACGACCAGATTATTGTACAACACAACATGTGGTTGTATTGACTTGGTCGTTCGATCGAGTGGTAAAAAAGCAGTCCCCATAAGTGGGGATAGAAACAGAGATCATCATCATGTTACTTTGTTGAATTGTTTTGAGACAAACATGTTGGTTTCTATAAATGGTGTTTTTAGTTTCTTATTTCATGGTTTAGATAAGGTTTGTTTCTAATTCCGGATAGAAATTTCAAATGGAGCTCCATTACCCGATTTGGTTTAGTTTTATTTTATATTGGTTTTTTCTACTTATAAATCATTCTTTTTCAACTATAAAATCAGAGAATTGTATTTGTTTGTAGAAAGATATACAAAGGGGCATATTGTCATGGATGGAAAGTATAGTAAAAAATATGGTTTGTGGGGTGGGAAATTAAGAGATTGGAACTATATATACTCTTTGCATTTATTCTTGTGATTGTATAGTGATTTTTGTCTCCTGTCCTTTCAAACTTATTAATCTCCTAGAGTTGACTAAATCACTTTTATTGTTTTAAAATAAAAAAAATATTTGTATAAACCTTAGTTTGGATTGTTTCTGATCCAAAAGTGGTTGTCAGGGAACAATGAACATGATACTAAAAGGATGGATGGAGTGGATCTTCATATACTTTCACAAAAAGTGAAACACTCATCCAAATCACTTCATTTTACAAATATCTTAACTCTAGACTTTTTTACCAAAATAGTGTAGTTGGAAAAAATATTTACCATTATAGTGTACTTTCAAAAGTATTTACCATTTTGGTGTAGTTATATTAAACTTTTATTTTATTTATAAAAAAATATGAAAACCCAGCCCCACCCACCCCTACCATCGTCGTTCTTGTTTAGAGAGAAATTGCTCATTCCATTGATTGAAGATGAAATTTCCCGGCGACCTGGCCTAAATCCCGACCATATGTAATGGAATCCATGTGGAATTTTAATTAAGATGAAACCTTCCACCTCCAATTTCCACCGCCATCTGTGAATCACCGGGCTGGGCTACAAACATCCGCAGATCTTATCATTTTGGACGTTCTTGATCTATTCCCGCGGCTAAAAGTTCACATATCCTTAAATCAATTCGACAACAACTCAATACATGAAATAAATGAAGGAGCGATTCGTTTTTCTTCTATAAACACCTAGCAATATGTTTGTCAAGCTCTTCAAATGACATTTCAGTATGTTAATTAGTCTAAGCATTTGGTCTTACACTTGACCCAAATTATCATAAGCTTTAAAGGGTGATGAACTAAATAACCTCAAACTTAAACTATAACAAAGAGATCTTGAATCGTCTTGGTCTTGTTCTGCAATTTTATGCTTTGCTGTTTATTTTAAACGTTTGCCCCAACAATTTTATGGTAACGTGAATAAAAAAGTATCGCTAGTTTTTGTGAAGCAATGTCATTAATATATATAAAATTTTTAGGCAGCGAGTTCATCGTGAAAGGACTTAGAAGTGTTCAACAGGAACGATGGTGAATGGTGATAGGGGTGGGTGGGTGGGGCTGGGTTTTCATATTTTTTATAAATAAAATAAAAGATTAATATAACTACACCAAAATGGTAAATACTTTTAAAAGTACACTATAATGGTAAATATTTTTTCTAACTACACTATTTTGGTAAAAAAGTCCTTAACTCTATCTATCCTTTGACATGATTGACAAATATCTTAAATCAAATCACCCAATCCAATACCTTGAAGTTCACGAAAACACTTTTACTTCGGAAATTGATCAATGGCTTCTTCTTGCTATTTACTGATCATATTAATCACTAGTTAGTTACAGATTGTAAAATATCATTCTCTATTCTTAAGTCATATATCATGCAATAAGAATAAGTTGAAGTCACATGCTATTCTGCTACTCATTTTGGTGTCGATAGAATACCAATTACCGATCAAGAATTACCGATTATTACAGGATTCCAGATTTGAAACCTTGGGTACACTAATTGGTTGCAAATTCCAGTCAAAATCAGTTGTCGGGATCGGTATCAGTAGTTGGTAATATGGTTAGGAATACCGATTTGGTCTCCTTTAATACCAAGTACGGTACTGAATTCTATACGTTACCGGTATTTCGGTACTAGTACCACATTGGTGCTGATTTCGTGTTTAATTTATTTTTTTTTACAAAATTCCTTCGCTCATTTCGGTTTAAATTTATACTTATCAATATAATTATATACAAATGATTGTACAGATTAATATAATAATATTTAAAAATAATAAAAGAGATGAATGATTGTATAAATTAATTAAGAATGATATAAAATTCGTTTGATTTAAAAGTTGAAGATATAAAAAAAATATTACAAAATGTCTCAAATTTATACAGAAAACTCATTTTAACATAAAACAATTAATACACAACATTCATAACATCTAACTTTTTTCAAATAAATAAATAAAACTTATTTTTTGGTAATCAGTAGCATAATGTTAATAACCGGTAAATAAATAAAACTTATTTTTGGATAATCGATACCATAAGGTACTAACCGGTAAATATGTAAAACTTAAGTTTTGGGTAATCGGTACCTTAAGGTATTAACCAATAAAGTGCCAGTATTGGTACTGCTTAGTATCGGTCTCGAATTTTGACAATCTTAGGTACCGGTACCGATTTTGTTCGGTTGGTATGGTGGGCGCATACATGCATTTTAACAAATGACTTCACATATCATATGTGTTTTAAATAAGTGTTAAAGTTAGTTGAATTGTAAGCATAATTTAAATTATGAAAAATACAACAGGTAAACCCACACATACATATATATTTTAAAAATTCTAGTATTTTTTACCATTTACATCTCTAAATTATTTTATCACTTGTATTCTAAAGGTATTATAGTCATTTATAAAAACAATAATCAAAAAGTCTAACATAGTTTTTTGAAAGCAAATGAAAATAAAATACAAATTTTAGAGGTGAATACTAGATTTTAAAACCGTAAGAATGTAACGTTGTGTTCCCGAGCTTATTTTAGAAATGAAAAAAAAATAAATATATATGTGTTCATGAGTTTTATTAAAAGAAAGAAAAAAGGAAATGAAGAAAGTTATGTTCACAAACATCAGTAAAGAGAAAAAATAGAAAGAAAAAAAGATGAAAAACAAAGGAAAATGTTTTCTTTTAAAAGAAAAGAAAGAGAAGAAAAGAAGAGAAAAATAAAAAAATAAAAAATGATTTGTTTTTTTTTTTCGTTTTTTTTGTTTTGTTTTTCGTCAAATGAAGTCGGTGACATAGCGAAAATGCCAAAAATTGACAAATAGGATAGTTGCAAATGATAATTTAGCTGTATAGTAAGCTTACATATAACGCGTTGTTAAAATCATCATCCTTTTCCTTACCTCCTGTGATCGATAGTTGAATTTTGGGGCACAAGTTCCTCTCCACCACCACCATCATCATCCTCCGGTTCACTACCGTCTCCGACACCACAACGTTTTTTTCTCTCCGTCAACAAGTAATCATTTCGATCACTTTAATCGTCATCTAATTACATTCATACATACTTCATTAACAAAACCCTAGGATCACACAATACGTTTATCATACCATTTGTTTCTTTCCATTAGTAGATGTTTTATGCTTAAAAGCTCTTGATATGTTATGCAATTAGCCATTTATTCACATTTCATAGATCTAGGGTTTAAATGCAAGTTGTTTGATCGTCACACTTTGTTTTCTTATTTTGTTCTTTTAAATGATTAAAATTCATCATGAATGAATTAGGTACTGTTGTTTGTTGAATTGGGGCGTAATTAACAGTTGACGAAGAAGATGTCAACGCCTTCGAGAAAGAGACTGATGAGGGATTTTAGGAGGTTGCAGCATGATCCTCCTGCTGGTATCAGTGGTGCGCCGCATGATAACAATATAATGCTATGGAATGCGGTCATATTCGGGTAGGTGAAAGTGTGCATTGTTGTTTGTTGATCAGAATTTTGTAGCTAAGGATGTTGATTTTGCTTTAGAGATGATGAGTTTCAATGATCGGTTTGTTTGTTTGTTTGTTTTGCAGGCCGGATGATACTCCTTGGGATGGAGGTGAGTGAGAAGTTTTGTATGGTTTAGTATTTATATGCTCAGAATGAGAGAAGAAGCCACACTAATGGTTGAATAAGTTATAAATTCATACACCGTGTGTAGAAATAGTTAGAGTTGTTAACATGATTGGTTTTTCGATAATATACAGACTTAGAAGTATTGTCTAATAGTTTATTCGTAAAAGCCGGTGGTCAAGGACACCATCCTCGTCTTGCCTTGTGTGTGGTGATCGGATGGGATTAAGTATTAACTACCACCTTTGTCAGTCCTATCTTTCATTCCCTATATGCATCGGGGAAAATAGGGGTTTAAACAAGCCAAGCTGAGGTCGTCTAAGCTCAAATTCGGCTCACTTCTAGCTCGTCTAAGCTCAAACTTAGCTCGCTTCTAGCTCGTCTATGCTCAAACTTGGCTCTATCCTAGCTCGTCTAAGCTCGAGCTCGGCTTGCTTCGAGCTTTGTTTTTTTATAGCTCGAGCTCTGCTTGATCTAGGGCTTGGCTCAATAATTATTTGTTATCTATTCAATTGTTATATTTATACACGTGTACAATTATTTGTATAATTATAATTTTTGTGTAAAACGCAATATATATTTTTTAGTTATTTCATAATAGTTTATATAATAATAATTATAGTTATTATTATGTAAATGTATATATAACTTATAAAATAAGATAATTTATATCAATAGTGGCCTGTTAAGGCTTGGTCGGTTGGTCCTAGTCATGCTTGATATGCAAAGCTCGAGTTCGAGCTTGTTTATTAAACGAGCTTCAATGTAGGCTCGAATTTGAGGAGTTGAGCTTGTTTAAGCACAGCTCGATTTGAGCTTTTAGCAAGCCAATCTCGGGTAGCTCACTTGTGGGCTAGAGGATTTCTCTCTTACACACTTAGGCCTTAGGGAACACACATAGCCTTAATTTGCCACCTGTTATTGTTGCATATGCATTTGTGTCCTGGGTGTGATTAACTAATAACTTGTCCTAGTGTGAACAGTGCTTTTGATCGCTTAGATGCTTGATAGAGTTATAGGGTTTCTTCTGATATTTAGTAGACGACTTGGCTTTTCAGAATTCTGTATATAATTTTATCTTGCTAGTTGTCAATGTGAGCATTATAGTATTCATTGATAATGTATGTTAATCTCAGGGACGTTCAAGCTGACCCTTCAGTTTTCAGAAGATTATCCAAACAAGCCACCAACAGTGCGTTTCGTTTCTCGAATGTTTCATCCAAACAGTAAGTGGTCATTATCAACTTGATTATGTTCTGTTTTTTTTCTTGGAGATGGAGTTACAGTTTAGAGGCTTGAGTATCTCTTTGAGCTTTATGATTTATCATGAAGAAAATTGTATGTTTAGGTTGATAGAAGGCTTTGTGTGGTAAAGCAATACACAATCTCTTCTCAATACTTATAATGCCATACGTAGTGATCAATGAAACAAATCTGATTTGTTACATGGTGCCAAAGTGTACCTGTTTGTGCTATGTGTTTTTAGATTTGTTATCTTATGCATTTTGCTTTCACCTTTTTTTGTTACTTATGATATTTTATTTTCATGTTCTTTGGCTTTGCTATGCACACAGTTTACGCAGATGGAAGCATATGCTTGGACATCCTTCAAAATCAGTGGAGTCCTATTTATGATGTCGCTGCTATTCTGACCTCAATTCAGGTGTGGCGTTATTAGCTGTAACACAATGTGACGAGCTTACCATTCTAAATCTTATAACTTTGACATATGATGTTCTTGCATGATCATGTTTTTGTGGATGATTAGAACATGGTCATCGGTGTTTGTTTTTAATTACATTTTAAATAGCTCAAGCATCTTTCTGGCAATGATTTTAACCTGTAGTAAAAAGCGAGCCTGGAGCGCCTTTGCTCTTTGAGCTCCTCGAGCATATGCAAGGCACACTTCTTTCATCTGACCCAGGTGAGGCGAGGTGGTTATCTGGTTTTTAAAGCCAGCAGTTCTCTGCTTTATTCTTTCTTCTACGCATCCTGAAGTTCTGTCTTCTTTCTTTTTATCTTCTAAGCCGATGCTCTCTAAAGTGAGTCATGGGTTTTTTTTCTTAATTTGTTTAGGCTATTGTTGAATCTTTTTTGTTTGAATTTAGGTTTTTGTCGTGTTCTGGCTTGATTCAAAAGTTAGTGTTTAATTGGGTAGAATTAACATAGTATACAACTTGTTCATACCTTGGATAACCTAAGCTTCTGCGGTATTTGCTTATTATGTTAGATTCTTTTACTCGGATGATCTTAGAAGGTTTAATTTGTTTGTTTTATATCACTCAGATGCGTGTAATTGTTCATTAATTTTCTATGCCTAGTTTTTCTTGGTTTTTTATTACACATTATTCTCTCAGGCGTGCAGTTTTTTCCCTTTACACAAAATACCTGGTCTTTGCGCTTTTGATTACAAAGATTATAATTATTCTCTGAAATGCAGTGATATCAGACAATATGTATTGTTTATAGGTTATTGTAAACCAAACAAACTGTTATAAATGATTTGGTTTGTTCCATTGCAGTCATTGCTGTGTGATCCAAACCCAAACTCACCAGCCAACTCAGAAGCAGCACGGTTATTTAGTGAGAATAAGCGTGAGTATAACAGGAAAGTGAGAGAAGTTGTGGAGCAGAGCTGGACTGCTGACTAGATCGACGCTTGGTCCGTGTTCATCTCTTCTTTCACCTCGCCAATTGTATCTGTATTATTCGTATTTAAGAATGACTTGTTATATTTGTAATAACGAGTATTGTGTAAACTCTATTGGTTTGAAATTTAGAGCTTTTTATGTCTTCCTGTTTTACTGCTTTGGGTATTAGATTCTTCACTCTTGTGTGAATAGTTATTTGTTCTATATGTATATATTAAAATATTACATTATTAATATATTTATATACTAGTTTAATGTTCGTACTACGCTCGGAAACATAACACTCATGTGGTGATTTTAAGGATATTCATGGAACACGAACGATTCCAATAAGTTTTAACACAACCGTGTTAAAACCGGAACATAAAATTTATTTTAAAATTTTTTTAGTATAACAATATTATATTCAAGTTAAAATTAAATATTCCGGTTTATGGTATAGTTTAAAAAAAACAATGTCGTATAAAAACGTTACTTATGTTTAAAAAATACTAAGATATTAAATTGTAGGTTATTATAAACTCTATTCCTAAGTTTTATTTTTTCTACCCAGTTAAATATAAACAGACTTATATGCGCTCATAGTAAGAAAGAGTTGAAAATGTAAGTAATCTTAAATTTGTAATACTCCTAAATATTAAGAATCAAAATAAAGTTAATGTTATTAAAATATATATATATATAAATTTTTTAAATAAAAAATAATTTAAAAAAAAGTTCTTAAATAATGCCAAGTAAACAATATTGATATTAAATGATGTCAAATAATCAAAAACTAAATGAATAGTGTTTAGATGACATCATGCATCATAAAAAACATATTTTTCTCACCAAACTTAACTTTCATAATTTCCATAGCTTCTAATGAGTTCGACTCAAACCAAAAAAGTAAGCTTGGTATCTTAGAGTTTGCTCACAAAACATTTCTTTTATGGTTACCAGCGAGTCGGATCATTAACGAACAAAGTAATAAAGTTTTGTTTCGGTCGTCTCACACGACTTAGAAGGTCCCGATAGCACTTGAAACTGGAAAGTTTGTCGTTTGGCATAGTCGTTTTTTATGGTTCTACTGTCGCAGATTTTGTTCATTGACGTAAAATACCCAATTATATTATGTTTGCATGCATCGTGTTTAACTTTAATAATCACATTTATCATTTATGTTTTGTATTTGCAAATTTCACTTTTCTACGAAAGCCAATTTGGAACGATCCACAACGTATTTATGAGGTGCACGAAGAAGTTCACGGCTTTCCCCGCATGACCAACATTATAAACTGCAAGTACTGGTATTGGTCTAACTGTCCTACCGCTTAGCATGGTCAACACATACGTGGTGACCAAAACCTAATGACCCCCATGCTTCAAGTCGTGGCATCCTATGATCTATGGATCTGGCATGCCTTTTTTGGTCCAGTCGGATCCAAAAACAACATCAATGTTTTAAAAGAATCATGTATCATTGAAGATGTCGTATCCGACAATGCATCGAAGGCTTCTTTTAATGCAAACAATTCCTACTCGTATGGATATTATTTGGGTGATGAAATATATCTGGAGTGTTCGATATTTGTAAAGACGTTGAGAGAGCCAATTGATGAAAAGGCCGAATTTTTTTAAAAGGTGCAAGAATCTGCAAGAAAGCACATCGAACGGTGCTTTGGTGTTCTTCAGCAACGATGACATTTCGTTAGAAATCGTTATCGGTTATGGACAAAGGATATAATACGAGACGTTATGTATGCTTGCATCATTTTACATAATAGGATCTTAGAGGACGACAACAATGCGTATTGTCAAAATTATCAACCGGATGTAGTCGAAGAACCAACAACTGAAGCAATGTTGTATCAAAGAGTTCTAAATGATCAATACATGCGTGAAAACCAAATCCATAGTGATTTAATGACGGATTTGATTGAACATCTTTGGTCAAATCGCACAATTGATGACTGATGTGTTGCAAAACACATGTGATTTTCATGATCATTTCTCCACTTTTATCCTTGTTTTTATTTTATATGGTTTTGTTTTTCATTTCCTTAGTAAGTTTTTTTACAGGTTTATGAAGAACGAGTGATTTTGGTGCAAGAAACGATATGCAAATGTGAATCTAAAGAATTTGTTGTCCAACCACTCTTGGAGGACCGCCAAACAACTAAGTGTCACCTTAGAGGACTGTCTCATGTCATGCAGTTTGCAAAAATATAAAACCCTAGTATATTGACAGACCGCCAAACAACTAATAACATTTTTGACGGTCTGCCATGCGACGCTATTTGCCTTTTTCGATGAAATAAAACAATAAAACATACACCACTAGGTTTAACCCGTGTGTTACACACGTTATTAAATAATAATATTTATAAAGAAATTATAATCATCATGTTTAACAATTTGTAAAATTTAAATACTTAAGAATTTTGCTACATCAACTTATACATGCTAAAAAATTTCACTCAATTTTCCACCCAAACTTCCTATTACAAAACAAAAATTTTCCCTCCAATCATTACCCCTTAAAAGTTTTACTATACAGACTAAGTTTAATACATGTGTGTTATACACTGGTCAAATAATTATATTTATAAAAAATTATAATTGTTATGTTTAAGTGTTTAACCATTGTAAGTATTTTATATTTAAGAAAATGAAATCTATCAACTCATGCATATTGAAAAGTTGCATTCAATTTTCCACCCAAACTTTCTATTATATAACAAATATTTCCTTTAAAAAATAACCCCTAAAACCTTAAAATATTAAATAAGTTTGTCTTTTTCTAACGTACATATACGGAGTAATATAGTTTATATCTTCTACGAAAGAACGTAAATGTGTGTATTTTATTTGGAAAAGTTGCATAATGTCGTATTAAGAAGAATGATCAATAATGGACTATCCCAATGACAGTGACCCTAACCACCTCCCAATGTGTTTAGCTGTCTTCGTTACATTCTTTAAATAATCATGCACCAACTACTCATACTATATGTAGTGAAATATAAATATACTAGTTTAGAGCTCGTACTACGTTCAAATTTGTTATTAATATATAATATTATACTCAATTTAAAGGGATTTAAATACTCGGTATTATGGTGTAGTTTTTTAAAAAATAATGTCGTATAAAAAATTTATGTATGTTTAAAAAATATTGATTTATTTAATTATAGATAATTAATAATTGTATCCTTAAGTTTCATTATTATACTTTATCAAATATAAGATGACACATTCATGCGTGATACCGATTCCACGGAATATCCAAATGGCTCAAACGCAATTGATAATCAAAGACCAAAACTGAACCAAAGGTTCCAAGAACAAAGTTCTTTATAATCAATAATCAACATAAAACTCCTTAAACACTAAACTATAGATCCATATTTATAATAGACTCAACAACTCTAAAGATAAACATGAATAAACTAAATAAATAAAATATATGACAATTAAATAAAAACTCGATAATTAAGGAAATAAATATTATTCAAATCTCTTGATCCATATCCTTATCATACTCCCTGTCTTCGAAAAAACTCGTCCTCGAGTTTTAACTCTGGATCAATGCCACCTGGGTCGAATGGTACATCGAGTCGTTTCTTCTCTACCTTTATCATCGTAACATACATAAAGACTACAACTTTACTTTTCGGCCTGCCCCACTCTTGATATGTTCCACCAGGGTCTATTGGGTTGTCAGATCCCCCTATCCGTGTCTCTTTCTCCTCCTCTTTAAAAAAGACTTGTACTCGGGTCATGATAATCTTAAAAAAATCATTGACATACCAAAATAAAAGACCCTTCTTTAATATCAACTCATTTGCAATAACATTTTTATTTAAGCTAGTTGAATCCTTCATGACTTTCGATGTAATCCACCCATGCCCATGTTCATGCATGTATATGTATATCTTGTAAATATAATCATCACCCTTTTCTATTTTTTTAAAACCGTCTAGCACATTCACATCTTTATCACATACTAGGTTTAACACCCGTGTATTACACACGGGTTAAATAAAAATATTTTAAAAATTATAATTATTATATTTAAAAATTTATAAATAATTTTATAAATTATTATTAATTACAAAATTTTGTCTTTATTAACTCTCCTACTCAATTTTCCCTCTCAACCTTCCTTTTATAAGATAAATTATGTTTTCCCCCCCAAAAAGTTGCCCCCTAAAAACTCTAATTTATTATATAGATTTCAAACTTTAAATTGGTTTGACTTTGCTTACCCAACCAATCAACACCGATGAATTGCCGATCATTTGTGACTCGTTCACCATCTCTAACCACCACAAGGTCATCATCTTCCTCATTCTTCATGCTTAAGCGCTCATCAAATATACTAACAGAACGTGTTTCATATTCCACCATCTCGTTGTTCAAGGACTTTTTATTCCAAGACTTCCAATCAAATGTAATTATCAAACTATCGGTCATCCAAAAATACCAATCATCGTCCTCGTATTCATCATATACGGGAGGTGAATCATAGATACAATTTCCACCGGAAGGATACTCCTCATCCCCGATTAACTTGTCCTCGACAAGTTGTTCCGGTTCCGTTTCCTCCCATGTCGACGATACCTTAAGATCTTGGACTCGTTTTTGAAGTCTTTTGATCTTAAGATCCCGTGGATCAGGATCAACTCTTTCGTTGCCTCTGGCGGCGAATCTACGAACACAATTGAATCGATCTCCACGAGCACGTGAAATAAACATACTTTTGTCGTTGCCTCCGGCGGCGAATCTACGATCAAGAAAGCATATTCTTCCACGTAGAGCCATTTGAAACCAAAGCTCTGATACCAAATGATACCGATTCCACGGAATATCCAAATGGCTCAAACGCAATTGATAATCAAAGACCAAAACTGAACCAAAGGTTCCAAGAACAAAGTTCTTTATAATCAATAATCAACATAAAACTCCTTAAACACTAAACTATAGATCCATATTTATAATAGACTCAACAACTCTAAAGATAAACATGAATAAACTAAATAAATAAAATATATGACAATTAAATAAAAACTCGATAATTAAGGAAATAAATATTATTCAAATCTCTTGATCCATATCCTTATCAATGCGCGCCTTTAATAGGAGAAAGTTTAAAACGTAAATACTCTTAAGTTTCTAAAGATTCTTCTAAATATTAGAGATCAAAATGTAATTAAGATTATCATAATGTATTATTATTGTTATAGATATATACATATTTTAAATATAAAAATATTATTGTGAGAAAAACACTCGTATGATGCCAAGTAAGCAAATATTACATCTAATGACGCCAACTAAGCAAAATTTATTTTCCTATATTATATAAGGACCAAAGAGTGTCACCGTTTTTCTCATTTTGTCGACTTTATTCTTTCTTGATATAATAAACGTTTCATTTTTTATTATTTTGACTCTTGATAAGTTATTCAATTTACAACTTTAACCATCTACTATACTTTAATATATTTACGACCCTCATTTGAGCAACTTCAGCCTCATACTCAACTTTGACATATTTATGAATTTCACCCCTTAAATTTGACTCTTTTTTTTTCATTTGGACTCTTGATGAGTTAACCAATACTTTGACATATTTATGGTTTTAACACTACAGCTTTGAGCTAGTTATCATTTTAACCTCTATGTTTGTATATATATCTTTTTCTTATACGTGACAATTACTTTTTCATTGTAACACACGATACCCGACCCCCGTTTTATGTGACACCGTCACATTACTAGTTTTATTTTGTATTGATTTCAAAACCTTTTAATACAAGATAAATCATCATATCAAAATATAAAAAAAATCTAAAAACCTTACATAAGGGATGGGATTTAAAAAACGCGCCTTCAAAATCGGCTTGTTTGCACACCAGTCGAGCTGGTTTTTGAATGAGCCAAGGTTATCTCGGCTCCTGGCTCGCTCATGAGTTTGATCGTTGACTCGCTCGTAGGCTAGATCGTTAGCTTATTTTTAATGAAAGCTAAACTTATAATTTTGAGTAAATTATCTTTGCATTCTTGTGTTTTGTCAATTTTAGCGATTTGCGTCTCTGCATTTACAAAACTGTAACCCCCCCCGGCATTTCATATTTGGCTCCATTTGCACTAAAAACCCTAACTCCGTTAATTTGCTTTGTTAACTTTTTATAAAATGACTAAAATACTCATGTTAATTCATGGATACAAATTGCTAAAACTGACAAAACACATGGATGCAAAAAGCAAATTACTCTAAATAAAAAAATTCCCACACCATACAACCAGCATGTCTCCAATGAGGGTTGTAATGAGATGGTGATGAAATCGTTGATGTGGGTGGAAGCAGGTGCTTCGGTTGCCGTTGGCAAGAAACGACTTCGATCTAACTACATGGTGCCGAAGATGCTCCTCGATAGTGATATTGGTAGTAGGAGACAATGATGTTGGTAGTAGGCAATGGTCATGTGGTGGTTAGGTGATGGTGACGATGGTGGAATGGTGACGGTAATTTGATTTTTATTTAGAGTAGATTGTCGTTTGCATCCATGCGTTTTGTCAATTTGAACGATTTGCGTTCATGCATTAACATGAGTATTTTAGTCAATTTATAAACGGTTAACAGAGAAATTTAATGAAGTTAAGGTTTTGGGTGCATATGGACCCAAAATTGAAATGTTCAGGAGTGAATTACGGTTTTGTAAATGCAGGGACGCAAACCGTTAAAATTAACAAAACACAAGGGTGCGAACGATAATTTACTCTATCATTTATATAAGTTATAGAACAAAGGTTATGACACATTTGTTAAATATAATATATTTATATGGTATTTTGATAAATTTTATTGAAAAAACTACGTTTAAAATATAAATATAGGTCATAGTCTTTAAAATATCAATATGATATCGTTATTTTAGTGACTTCAAATATACAAATATATAACAATATAACTGAATATGTGCAAAATAACAAAAATAATAATTTTTTAAAACAAACAAGTTGGCTCGCGAGCTGAGCCCGAGCCCACCATGATGAGACTCGTTTACATCCCTAGTCTGGATTGGCGTCCTCTTTGACACCTATCAAAACATTGAAGAAGAAATGTTTACGGAATCAAGTAATATACTTACAAGATGACAACTAAACATGACCAAGTAATCCATTATTCTCCGCATAACACGATTAGTTACAAAGTCATCTTTTATACTAACACATGTCAACTACTATGATACTCTATTCTTAACTAACTTCAAGGTCAACTCCATTGCTACTTAACTTGTCGAACCCTAACAATTCAATAAAAATTGAATCTACAACACGATTAGTTACAAAGTCATCTTTTATACTTACACATATCAACTACTATGATACTCTATTCTTAACTAACTTCAAGGTCAACTCCATTGCTACTTAACTTGTCGAACCCTAACAATTCAATAAAAATTGAATCTATAAGTATCGTTGATTAAACTAAGAATAAAAATTAAAAATAATAACCTTTTAAGTTAAAAGTGTTATCAGTCAAATGGCGACGTAAAAGTATACGAGTGGACTGAACCTCAAAATATAGGAAGTACATATGTGTATTTCTATATTATATACTAGCAGGAAACCGGCGTGATGCAGCGACGTTTATGTGGCATTAACGACAATTTAGACAAAGTGTGTTTATGTTAATTAAGTATTTAACTAATACTCTTGTGGCTTCTATTGTATAGTACTTTTATTAGCTTTCTTAAGTGTATATAAACGTAGTCTATCTATGTCATGAGTCTAACAGATCTCAATTAAATAATAACAAACAATATATTAGTCGTAAAACATAACACTTAAAAATATATCAAATCATTCGAACGAGAAAATAAAAGTCATAGACATAATAATATAAAAATAAATATATAAATTTAAGGTAAAAAATTGTTGAATCTTGTTTGGGAAAAACTAAAATTTAAGAAAATTATTGAATCGTGTTTGGATAAACATGTTCCTAGTATACCAAGATTGAAAGTTGTTAAAACATTAAGAAATGAGTAAATTACTATTTTATCAGTCCACTATGTAATTATGTATATTAACGTAGTACATAATATACTAGGTTTAATACGCGTGTGTTATACACGGGTTAAATAACAACATTTATAAAAAATTATAATCATTATCCTTAATAATTTGTAAATATTTAGTATTTAAAGACTTAGTTTCATCAACTATGCATGATGGTAAAAGATTTTTCTTAATTTCCCTCCTAAACTTTCTATTATACAACAAATAATTTTTTCCCTTAAAAATTGCCCCTCTTAAAACCTTGATTTATTATATGGATAAATAGAGAGAGAGAGAGAGTAGAGAGAGAAAACATAAGGGTCCATGTGCATCAACCGCATGACATCTAGCTCAAGGTACAATCTCAGTTTTCAACATCATCATCATCTTCGTCTCATTCGATTTGGATTATTATGCGATCTCTTTCTTCAATTTCAGTTGCTTTGCTTCAGTTGCAAGTTAGGGTTTCAACACTCGTTTGATTTTCAGGTACATCTCCAGATCTGAAGCAATTTGCTCCCAAAACCTACCTTACAGTCTAGTTTTTATGATAATCGTGCTTTGAATTTGCAGATCTCGCATTGATAACTTGATATTTCTAGAATTTGGAGTTGATTCATAATTATGCTGTGTATTGCGTTTACGGTTGGTTTTTCATTGTTGCTCATGTGAATTTGTTTAGTTGTCATCTACATTTTACCTGTTATTGAATTGAATTTAATTGGATTGTATATATCACTTCTCAGATTTGTGAACTTATCTTTTTAGTAGATCCAGCAGTAGCTAGAAATGCATAAATTTCTACAACTGGATTTGCTAAACAGATGTATCTACAAATTGAGTGGTGATTAATGCAATCAAATATCACTGAATTATCAGTACCGGGAAAAATGTAGATACAACTAAACAAATTCACATGAGTAGCGGTTAAAAACGGATTCTAAAGTGTTATATATTGGTCCATTAGAATAAACTTAATTTTAACATTTTTGGATATTGAACTGAAGTGTAGCTTAGCATCGTTAGTTGATCATGTTCATTATAAATTTTGATGTAAAATTTAAGTTGAATTCAAACAGTGACCCGTTGGGATGATTAATGTTCAGTTTTGAGTCGGTGTATGTAGAAATGGTAGATTATTCATTGATACTTATGAGTTATGTCTCTAGTTGACTAGTTTTATTCCTTGTAGTTTCATTGAGAGCTCGTTTTTGGGAACATGCAGGGAATTTAAAGGTGCACCGTTTCGGCACCGGTTACCTTGACAATGAAGAAGTCTCCTGGAAAGTGGATCAAGACTGTGTTTTTTGGGAAGAAGTCATCAAAATCTAATCTCTCAAAGGTATGAAAAGATGTGCCTCATAACCTTTCTAAAACATAAGAATATATATGTTTTTTAGTGTGATTGACAAATTAAGCAATGATTTCATCCTGGTGACGTGTTATGTCTTGAAGGATGCTACGTCAGAAATTAAGACATCTGTCACTGGTAAGGCAGCATCAAAGGATTTTGGTGCTGATTCTATGGTTATCTCTAGCCCAGTGCGCCCTGTTATTGCTCCGAGTGGAGAGCAGACAGAATTGGAGAAGAGTTCCAGTGCAAGCTTAATTCCTGATTCAGCTGAAGATTCAATAATTCGTATGGAATCAAATGCATCAAATGGTGTGGAGTTAGCCGAGCTAGAGCAAGCTGCCACAAAAGCACAGGCTGCTTTCAGAGGCTATTTGGTAATACTTTTGAGCTTGATTAATTTCTTAACGGAATATGCTTAATGTGTAGGGTTTGTTTAATTTTTTATTTGTGTTATTTTCAAAATTGGTCAGCAGTTCATAATACTCTGACTGATAATATAACATAGCACTTTTCCTTGAGAACACATTGGAGCACTTAAACTGCATTATACGGATAGCATTTACTCTAACTGATATGAACCGAATGGTCATAAAATTGATTCAAAGAAAATAAAGAGAAGCCAGACCAAAAGAAATATTACTGTGCTAATTATATAGCCATATCAAAACATAACTAACTACCCACTACTCTTGTAATTGACCCACTAATTTACTACTAGCTAAATGAAAACAATTAACAGTTTTGCATTTAACAAAGAAACTAAGACTACACTTTATTTTACCATGATCTTCATGCCCACGTTGTGTATGTTCGGTGGCATACAACACTAACATCGTCGATAGCATCATTCTTTGTGGTGATATGACCATCCCTTTAACATACCATGCTTTGTGGCGATATGGCCATCCTTTCCTAATTTTAAACATAAAGATCTGTTCTATGAAATTAAACCCCCCTAAAAGTGTTTGTAGTTCATATTTGTTCCGAAGTGTCCAATTTTATTGAACATCTAGTATTCTTTTGGTGCCGTTCAAAATAAAATCTAATACCAAGGAAGAATCTTGAGTATTTTTTCATGTTCCTTTTCCTCTTGTATCTTTTTATTTTCTTTAGAGGCGAACCCATTTCAATCATCAAACTGTGTGGTTCTTGTGAAATATTTATCCTCTACTTTTGCATAGCTAAGATATCCTATTGTGTGTTGCATGTTGTTGGACATGTTAAAACCTGCATCTACATGTGTTTCGTCTCTTTATATCTTCATCCCATAATTTGTTGCATGGTTATGTAACATGAAGTCATGGTTGTGTTCTGACCATTATTTAGTTTATTTCTCTTTTATACACTAACATGTATTAACCGTATATGAAGGCGCGAAGAGCATTTAGGGCCCTCAAGGGTATCATAAGGCTTCAAGCTTTAGTTCGTGGCCACTTAGTTAGGAGACAGGCTGTTGTTACTTTGAGATGCATGCGTGCAATTATTGAGTTCCAGGCACTGGCTCGTGGCCGAATGGTCAGACTTACTAATGGTCAAGTGCTTAAAAAGCACACTCCAACAGAATTCACGGTATTACTTTTTCTTTATTATTTTTATCTAGCCTAAACAACCTAAGAGTCCTCTGCAAGACTGCAACATGTTTTTATCTTTAACTTAATGATGTTGAATTTTGCATTCAAAGACTTTGACTTTTTCCGATTTATTTATTTAGGATAAGAAACCTGCAAACTTGCTTGGAACATCTCTCCTAGTAGAGAAGTTATCAACAAATGTGTTTGCCGCTAAGGTATCCGCAGAAATTTATCTCATCTTATAAGTTATAACATATCACTGTCATGTATTAAACGTCTATATTTTGAGTAGTTGACTGATTTGTTATCCCTTAATGTAGCTTGTTGCTTCATCTCATACTACCATGCCCTTAAGCATTCAATATCAACCAACAGAACCAAATTCAGTAAGGAGCTGGCTCACACGTTGGTCATCTACCAACTTCTGGGTCCTGATACCCCAGCCGAAAAAACCGCTTGGTGCAAAGCCTAAAAGAAAGCAGACTAAATTACAAACTGAAGAACCCGAAAATGGAACGGGGAGGCCTAAAAGAAGTGTTCGCAGAGCAAATAATGATAGTAGTCTCCATAATTCCTCTGAAAGCGAAAAATCCAAGCGTACTGTGAGAAAAGTCAACCACCAAGCTGACTCTGGTCAAGACCAATCTGTTACTGAGCTTGAAAAAGTCAAGCGTAGTCTAAGAAAAATATCTGTTTCCACCTCTGGACCTCCTGAGAAATCAGAACCCGAGACTGAAAAAACTGAAAAAACGTCACCCGTTGTGAATAAAACATCAAGCCCCCCTACTCCAGAGATTTTGGAGAAAAGTGACAGTCCGGTAAAAGATTCATCGGTTGAGAGCCTTAAACCACCTGAGCTAGAAGAATCCCTGGTTCAACCTCCAGAGGATACACCACTCGATCAGCCTGCAATCGAGTCACCGTCCCTAGAAACCACCGTGAAGCTTGAAAATGATTTACCTGCAAATGTAGAGTCAAACGGGAAGGAAAGCCAGAAAGCAAGAAGAAGAAAGTCATTACCAGCAAAACAAGAAAACCATGAGACTACTGTTGTATCACACACCACACCCACCGTACCAAGTTACATGGCGGCCACCGAGTCAGCAAAAGCCAAACTCAGGGCACAAGCAGCAGCAAAGGCAGCAGAAGAGGGTGGTGAAAATGGTTTCACCAGACGACAATCTCTACCATCCTCCACTGGTAAACCAAGCTTGCCTTCACCACGCGTTCAGAAGGCTTTACAAGCCAATGGAAAAGGAGGAACTAAACCTAACAAATCCCAAATATCCCCTAGAGATGGTAAGCAAATCTATTACTATAGTTTATCTATTTATTTACTTGATATCTTTTATTGGGTGATTGATTATTTTTATGGGTTTTTGTTTTAGAAAAAGTGACCCAAACAGGGTGGAGGAGGTGAAGTGAGTGGAGGGATTAGCAAATCTTTGAATGCAGCTTGGTATGGTTGTTGTTGTGTTGTGTTGTGTTGGGTTAAATAGTTTGACACTCATTTTCTTGTCAGTGGTATGCTCATCTTATTTGGTTTATGGGTCGGTTGGGGGTTTATAGTCAATGTCTGAATGTATAGTTATGAACCTAAAGTTTTTTTTTATATTTTTTGATCAAATGTTCTTTTTTCCTAATTTGTGTGAATGAATACATAACTTCCTTTTTTTTACATGTCCTTCCATGTCAGCCATATTTTACTGGTTTGTGGTTTGAAGTGTGAAACCGGCTGTGTACATGTTTACATTTCTATCGGTTTACTTGTTCTGCATTGTTGAAAAAAGTTAAGGTTTGCTTCAAACAATCAAGAGTCATAAGTCATAACCTAACTGCCGAACTGTTGGCTGTTTGGTTTATTGTTATACAAAACTGTTAAACCTGTTAGTTTACCCAAAATTCTGGTTGAACCGGACCATGAACGTCCCCACTCGTGGGTCGTAAGAGGAGGGCAAAGACCTCCTGTGAGATGACACCATTGTTTAACACTATTTATTATACTTCAAGAAAGGCATCAGAAATATGAAAGAGTTTAAGTGGACTGACTTAAGGAAGTCAAAGTTGAACCTTTGTGAGTAAATGTTTATGCGAAAACAAATCAATAATTCAAGGGGCGTTTGAGATTGTTATTTAACTTGTTAATTTTTTTTTGAGTAAATTAGATTTTTGGGCCTTTATAATAGATCATATTGTGGTTTTGGCCTTTTTCTTTAAATTTTTGCACTGAACGATCTTTGGTTAAATTAAAGGGTCGGTTCTAGGCCTTTAACTTAATGATCGATAAGTTTTACAGTTAAATTTCTTCATGTGCAATGCACTGAGGGCATTTTTGCACTAAAGGCATTTTGGTATTTTACCCCAAGGACCATCATTATAACATTATCATTATTACACTTATTTATATTAATATTACTAGATTATGCCCCGTGTGTTATCCGAGTTGAATAACTAAAAATATTTAATTATTATCGAGTATAATAAAAAAGAATTATATGATGAGAAGCACTATACTATAAATCATTATCATCTTGGGTACAATCTCAAACACCAGCAAAAACAAAACCCATATAAGAAAATTTTAAAGATAAATTACGGATTCACAAGCATAAAAGTCTGATTAAAACCGTACAAATGGATGACAACTTTTATTGCTACAAACCATGAGCTTTGGTATAGAGCTAAGAGATTGATAAACTAATGTTGTAGACAAAAACAATGTTTAAATAGTATTTAATACAAAAATAAATGCTTCGTAATATTATCATCATCTCCACCAACCACCACCACAAAAATCAAACAAAATCCTTCAACTCACCACCATCCTCTCCATAACCACCACCACCACCACCATCACTACCGCCACCACCACTATTAACGTTTGCCATCTCCGGCCATCATCATTATCCGAGCAAAATGACTATAATGTCTTTATGTGCATTGCACATGAGGGGAATTAATCGGAAAACTTAACGATCGTTAAGTTAAAGGCCTAAAACTGACCCTTTAATTTAACAAAAAGTTCTTTGCAAAAATTTAAAAAAAAGGCCAAAACTCACTATATGATCTATATAAATTGTTTATCTGGTGAATTTGTTTTTTATTAGCATGGATAATTTTTATTTATTTTCTATTTTTATAACCAACGAATACTAAATGCCCTTAAAACAACTTATTATTTGATTTGGCTTTCTAAGATCGATGGTGACACAATTTGCTCACTGTCGGTCACGTGTTACCACCCAATGAACACACGATAATTATTTATTTATTTTAACTTATTTACGATTTTAATTTAGTTTATTATTTTGATTTTAAAGTTAAATGACATTGTCTATTAATCTCATAATTTTAGTCAATCTATCTTTACTTCTGACTTTGACTAATATGTTATTTTTACATGTTATCAATGATTTAAATATGTGGTGATTATGAACTCGTACGGATCTGAGTTCACGTGACATATACCTTGACACAACTTGCTGTCCATTATGTGGTGATTTTGACGAAACATCAACATCCTGTTATGTCGCTAACATAGTATGGCATCACATCTCTTCTTGGTGCAAGATTCCTCCAATATCCATATTCTTTGTTAGAGACATTTTGGAGATTTACAAATTAGTAAGTACATCCGAAGAGAAATTTTTTTTATCAAAGCTATTATCCTCACCGCTTGTTGGAGCCTATGTAATTGTGTTTTGTTGCTTGTTTTGGTTTGGTAGGGGAGCCGCTTGCTTCTTCTACCTTTTTGTTTAATGAAATTTAAGGTTCTAAAAATAATTCTCAATGGTCTTTTTTGATATATTTACATTTTTTACCTCAGCTTTGGATATATAATCTTTTAACCTCCATCTATCTAGTGTATCATGAATCACATAGTTCGAAGTAAAAAATGTTAACACATGTAACGACTTGAAAAAAACTACATTGCCGCAACGCACAAAACATGTCAAACTAACACACCGCACATGTTAAATTCGAAAACGTTGTCTCCACAAGACGATGCTAATGTCACCATTGTAACATGTGTGATAGGATCACAAACACAAGGCCACAAACGCGAGACCAAGACGTCACATCACGCGACCCGGCTTTGTATTATAAAAAGCAACCCAAACAGTTATTTCCCAAACTCAAATAATAGAGTTGTGTAACTGTACACCCATAACTAACTGTTTAAGTTACAGAACGTTGTTTGATTTAAATGGTTAAGTTCGATTGTAACCAAATCAGTTTATGAACGCAACCAAATACTTATCAAAAGAAAGGTTAAGCAAGACCACAAAATCAGTCATTCACCCCAAGTCCCCAACCCTTAGAAGTGTCAAGTAGCAAGAACCATGATTGTGTAAACAGGATTCTTTTTCGTTTCTTTTCAAACGTAAAATCCATTGCGAAATACATCAAATGTCAAAACTAAGAATATTCATTCAGTTATATACTTATATGCACGTGCATGATTCGACTCCGTAAGTCTGATCCAAAGTATTCAATTAACTGTTGTATGAAAGTATCAAGAGGAAGTGGCAAAATGAAAAGTATCTAAACATGTTAGAATGAAACTTCAACCCAGTGAGTCAACTGTTGACTTTTCAAGAAATGAACATATAATTTCTTGAAACTCAACCAACTTAACTACCAAATAAAATCCAAATATGATAACAATCAATCATTTACAAGTTTTTTTAATTCCTAACACAAAATAGGTCACAAACACCAAATGAAAATAAGGTTCAGAAACAAAAAGGAACCAAACAAGAGGCTAAGAAAGTTAGCAACAGCAAAAGGATAACCAACCAATCAGTAAATGACCTTATTATATAGTGGCTGTGGATGTTTTCTTGAAATCGATCTTGTCGACTTTTACTTCTCCATCAATGAGTTCATAAACATAGACGACAACCCGTAAAGCGTCAATGTCCATGAGAACAAAACTTGGGTTCACATCATATGTGACACTGCTATATGCACCAGTGGCTGAACCAGGGTTTATGACTACGCCAGCCTCGTGTTTGTAAGCCTTGAATTGATGAGTATGACCAGTAACCAGGATGTCAACATCCAATTGTCTCTGGAGCATGGCTAAAGAGTCCAAATCCCCCCATGGAACTACCTAAATATAGTACAAATGCGTTAATTACCTTCTAAATAACGTCATCCCTACATTTGTGTTTCAAATTATAAATAAGAAAATAGACTGGAATAAACAGATTGACATGCAAAAGTTGGTGAACTAGCCAAACAATAAGAGTTAGATATGGATTTTCATTTCTAGTAGAGGTGGTGAACAAGCGAGTTGGATGTGTCAAAATGGGCATTTAGGTACAGGTCAAATGGACCAAAATATTTTTTCCCCGTTCTGTATACATTTTTAATAAGTAGCTTGTGTTAAATATGAATATATGATTACAAAAACAGTAATCTTATTTTTTAATAAGCAATTTAGTACCTTGTATGTGTTAAAGTGAAATTTTGGGAGGGCTTTTGCATATTTTCTTTTCAGTTAGTTTTTTTACTTTACCCATTGGAGCAATTAGAAATCAAACATGACCTAAAACAAGCCACACATTTGAGCAATTAGAAATCAAACATAACCCAAAACAAGCCACACATTTTAGCAATTAGAAATCAAACATAACCGAAAACAAGCCACACATTTGAGCAATTAGAAATCAAACATAACCCAAAATACTAGACTTTTTAAAATAAGAATTTTGGACAAATTTGGAAAGTATGGCGGTTGATTTTGCAAACGTTTTTACAGATTACCAAAAGATTATCCTTACATAATACCTACTTTCTTTTTGCTATTTTCACATCATTGATGATTGGTGCAATAAAACCCATGTTTTAGTCTCAGAAGTCAGAAATTAATCATCTTGCTTGAACGAAAAAAACCACATAAGGGTTAATATGGTTAACGAGTCTCCACCACCTTAGATTGTTTTATGAAAGCATTTTACAGAATAAGTATGATATCAGTAGCTGATAATGTCCAAGCTCAAGGTGACATAAGTTACCTGATGACCATGACACAATCCAAGCTTGAATTGACCAATAGTAATTGTTTTCGTCTCTGGATAACGAGAATCCTCATCGTATTCACCTCGAGTTATATGCAAACTTGGACATAGGCTCTTCAAATAATCATGAACTTCCTGCTCATGAAGACACATAAACCAGAGAAAGTTGTGATGAGAATTGAGAAGCAGACCAACATCTAAAACATATTCAAGATCTATTAAAACACACAGCTGCTCACACGTAATACACAAAACGCCCTTGTTTTAATGATTTTCATAAGACATACAAAGAGAACATACCAAAGTTGTACACTTGACATCATATATTAGCTTGCAGAGTTTCAATGTCAGCACAACTTGTTAACTCTAGTGTTATACAAATCATGAAAGAAGCTTAAGATAAGATCTACAGATAAGACTGTAACAAGTTTGTATGCATGTCATCGTTTAAGCTTTTGAGAAGTTATATAACTGTCACAAGTTGCACAGTATGGATTATGGAACTACCATATTCAGACACGAAAACTGATAATAACCAACATTACCGATTTAATGCTAGTTCAGACTTAAGAGCCTAATAAACAATCGCAGATCAAGCAATATAATGAAAAAATCATCCCATGATTAGATCAACTTATCATCCCATATATCAGTTGACATTCACATAATCGTCGTATTGTACTAGGTATTTGTTTCAAAACAATAAACATACTTGCAAAAACAAGGATTGGGCGTACTTGCCCAATCTACATCAATCGTTTAGATACAAAGTAACGCGTAAATCGTTTCACAATAATAAAACACTAATCACTTTGATACATAGAATAAGTTAGTAATGAAACAATGTAGTGTAAGAACAAGTTACTACTTACTTTGATACACAGGTTGCCAGTGCAAATGATATGTTGAATTTTTCCAGGAACAAGCATAGATTTGAACTTTGCAGGTAGATCAGCTGCCCTATGTGGAATATGCAAATCCCCAATTGCCAACACCAAAACCATCTTACTAAACGATCCTAGATTTTACTAAACCCTAAAACACAAACAATAGGTAAACAAACTCAATTCAATTCAATTCAATGAAGATCTAATTTACACATGAAATTAGCTGGATCATATGACGATTTTAGGGTTTAGTGAGTTTGTGATCAAGTTACTGAAATTGACAAAACAAAATTCAATTAGGTACCTGAAGGATTCAAAGATCGGGTTGATTGAACTCATCAACCAATCGTTGACAGTGATTTTGGAAATCAAAAGCGATTGTGTTAATTTGTTGTTGTTGTTGTTATTGTTACTTTGTTAGTTGTTAACTATGTGTGTAACGAAATGATGAGGCTTTTAATTTTCTTTAATGGCTTTTGGTTTGTGGATTTGATGTTTTATTGCCTTATAAATTGACTTATGTGCACAAAGAGGACTAACAAGTTTGATACTTGCAAATTAGTCTTTTTCACTAGAGTTTTTTGCAGGTTATGATGAGTTTGTTATACGTGATATGATGGTGATATTAATATATGATGTTTTTGTGTGACATGACATGTTTGTTAATTTAGGGGTGTTTAAAAATATCCGCATCCGAAATACCTAAATTTTCGGATTCAGGTTCGGTTAGTGATTTTGAAATGATTCGGATTATTGAAAAATTTAAGGCATTTTTTTAACATATATTTAATATTCGGATACCCGAAGCTCCTCTACCAAACCACCCACCGATGCACGCTCCAACGACCCACCAGCACACTCCTCCAACCACGTTTTGACCTTGTAAAAGCATTTGTACTTTTTCTTTAATAATGCGTTTATAGTCTTTTTTATATTAGTTTCTTGAATAGCCAAAACTGCAAGACATAACTTATATTTGATTATAATATTAGGTTTTAAAATGTGTGAGGAATTCTAAAAAAGCAATAGTACCTGATATTAGTTTTTTAAAAGTATGAGGATTTAAAAAAAAAGCTTCACGATCATGCATTCATGTCTACAGATTGTGGTTATGATACAAGAGCAGACTTGTCGCATGTGAAGAATGAGAGATTATTTGAATGTCTCAAATGGTTGATGTTTTATTAAAACAATTGGTTATTTGGATATTTGTACTTTGACTTTATTTGTCTAAAAGAATTTTTTGGTTAGTAACTTGGATTGGATGTAATGCAAAAAAAATACAATTTTTGGATATTTGAAAACCACTATCCGAATTTTTCGGATATCCAAAATCCGGATACCTGATTTTGCACACCCCTAGTTTACATGCAACATGTTACGACACGTTTGTGATTTCGTTACATACGTTATGAAAGTGAGATTAACCTGTGATGTGCATATGGCGCGCACGCCCCCGTTGGTACCTAAGAGGGTGTGCCATTGACTACACCACCACCAACAATATTGAAGGGAAAAGGAAATGAGAGAAGAAAATATGGAGTGTAGCTTTGGTTGTGGTTTGTACCATATCAATAAACTAATGAAGGCTTTTATTAAATTTTGCTTTTTAAATATCATTGTATATGATGGTACCAAACATGTTCACTTATGTGTCATTAGCAGCAGTCGCATTTCGTTGCAAGTGTCGTCTTTTTTAGGAGGTTTCCGACGTCTGCCATTTTCAGCTTTTACTGTCGCTCGCTGCGATGGCCAGGCAATACTAAGAGTGGGATGAGGCTGAGGCGGTCCTGCTTCTAAGACGAGGATGACAGAGAAGGTGACAAATCAAAGAATCAGTTTTGAATTTTTTTTCCTATGTTTTTTTCTTTTTTGTGCGATTACACCATAGTTGAAGAATCAAAGAATCAGTAGGTACTTGGTTGTTGATGTAGAATTGGTTTGTTTGTGTGCATGTTATGTGTGTGTTTTTAACCTTAGTTAACCACCATATAAAGCGTTGCACACACCACATTTAGTTTGCTGCCTTGAGTACTTGACTCTTTGGAATGATTAAGTGTGAAGTTATTATCTCATAAGGATTAAAATATGTATATGTATACATGTGACATCCTTTCTAATTAAGCTATATTGGAATTAGATAATTGTGATATGAAGTTATTTGTGCTAGAGAAGGTACTTTTGTAAGTTAAACGTGAGGATATCACACATCGTCAATTAACCATGTTATTAATATATTAAACATCAAAGAATTTACAACAAAGTGGTAGGTAAATGGACAACAAGTTATTATTTGTGCTAGAGAAGGTACTTTTGTAAGTTAAACTGTGAAAGCTTTTTTATAATGCAGATAAGTCATGGTTTCAACCATTTTGTATGATATATGTGGCACCAAATGTTTTGTATCAAACTACCTAATGCTACCAAAATAATTGTTCGATACGTCAAGAGCGACAATATCTCTCACAAAGAGTATATCTACTATAAAAAAGTTTGAAAGTGACTAAAGTTAATATAAATACCTAAAGAGCGACAATAAAAGCTGTATAAATCTAGTATAATTAATGAGCATCATTTAATGTTAAAAACAGATATGAATATGATTAACATAAACCGAACTCCTTAAAACCACTATCCTCAACTAGCCATGCACAAACATGGTATTTTAAGAACCGGTTCCGAGTATAATTGGGTATTTGACCGGTTTAACCGGGTTTTTTTGGTTTCGGGTAGGTTTGGGTCCGGGTTGAGGTGGAACCGGTTTTGGCATTCCAGTTCAGTTCCGGTATGGTTCCATTTTCTTGGAGGAACTGGAACCCATGTGTACCCTACGGTTCAAGAACACCGGTTCCGGTTCAAGTACACCGGGTCAGTTACGGAACTGTTTTTTTTTCATCTATCCTCAACCATCCACGACCGACAAGCCCAAATTAGTGACTTGGTTTAGACCCTTTCTTCCAATGTGGGCCTACTTTCTATATTGTGTTTTTAGTAATTGCTTCAAGCCCAAGTTTTTTCATGGCCTCATGGGTCAAGACTAATATTTGTTTATGTTTTTCTATAGTTGACAACTTTAACTCATTTCTCTCTTTTTTCGGGTGTTTATTAACTAAGCTATTTGTTATGTTTCTCATGTATTGTAGTTATATATTTTTTTAACCAAATTAATAGTAGCATAAGTTAAGTTAATAATAATTGTGTGGTGGGAAGGGTGAGTTGACATACATCACTTTCGTGGGTACAGTGTCCTATTAAGAGTATTGAATGACCACCTCATCTCTAATATCTACATGTTGAAGTTGGATTGTGACATTTGATGGTGCAACAAAACCCATGGTCCCATTTCTTTATACATTTTAATTTGGTCCCATTTTATCTCATTAATTACTTTTAATCCTTTCTTTCAATATTCACTTTAATCATATCCTCCTAAATACATGTAACATCACTTTAAACGTTCAACTTTTAGTTAATTATCTGCTTACTAACACATCTTATAAATATGAGATTTAAAGTCATCATCATAAACTAGTTCCAATGACTATATATCAACTTATGATAACATCTTAAGATCATATTGTCATTTATTTTTTCAACATACTCGGGATAAGGTTTAATTGCAACGAGTGTTGAAACGTGCAAGTTCCAAGCGTGTTAGATCAAGATTTGAAGCCATGCATGACACAATTGAGAACATGAAGTTGAAGATCAATCTTGTTGCCCTTTTATAGCCATGCATGATAATATTAAAGAAAGGTATTGTTTCAAAAAACTGATATCGAATCGTCGATTGTCAAAACAATCACTAATGATAATAATCGCGAGATGAAATTAACATGAATATGATCAAGAAATGAAGATAAACGCGAAAACACGCCCAAAGTTATAACACAAGCATATAAAACTATAATTTATCTCATCACATACAAAGATATATAAGCATAACCTGGAAACCCTAGAAATTGATATGATTAAGTAAGAAAAGAAATTGTTTCAAATACTTATATATATAATTGTACTTAATTATTAATTAAACTCCGAATAATCGAAGCTTGCGGGCTATCATCATCAACGGTCGAGAGTAAGCGGGAGAGACGATCACTAAGGTCATCAACCTCCTTGTGTAGGCTTCTAACATAGTTACATGTCTCTTGTAACACCTTTGAAGCCGACGCCTACACAAAAGCAAAAAAAATATATTTTTCAAAACGAAAAGCGTAAAGGGACCGACAACCAACCCAAAGATCGCGATTAATCTGTATCTTTTTTTCAGATAGATCGCGATCAATCGATAGGTATATTATAGGATCAAGTAGTTTTTTCGGTTAGGAATATCTATGTACAAAATGTTTGTTGTACCGTGTATGTATAACCAATGTGAAACCAATAATTAGGTGTAGGGACATCTATGAAAACTTTAACAAATTAATAACGTTATTTATTAGATTTTGATGTAATTAATTAAGGTTTAAAACCCTAGTCCAACAGTTTTCATACAAACCAAATGTCATCAACATAAATCTTAAGAGAAAAAAATATCCTTAGATGTACTTAGTCCGTGTCATATCAGTTTTTTATACCGTATAAGTGAGATTTTTACCGAGTATTTTTGCTTGTTAAGTTTGTTACGTACCTACACATCATGAATATAAGTTGGCCGGTTAAAGTAAACGACAAACGTACGTACCTTGTTGGAACGACGATTTCGAAGCTCAGGAAGAAGTTGCTGCAACTTGGAAACGAGTTCGATGATCTGCTCGTCGGTGATCCTGGGGGTTCCTGTGGACCTACGGCTCGACATTACGATAAAAAGAAGTAGCTAAGCAAACAAGTAATATATTATGAGTGAGTTGGAGGTTGCTGGTGGGTTGATATATATATATATATATATGGTTGGAGAAATGGGTGGTGTGTTGAAAGATACATATAAGAGAAAACAGCTCGGCCGATGATGTTTGGGGTATGTGTGTGCAACGGTGGAACCATGTAGGGTACATGCTTAGACCCACCAGGTGAACATGGTCCTGGCCGGCCGGTTCAACCATATTTATCAACTCATCTGCATGTTAATTGTATCAGATTAATTATGTTTTGGTCTGCCCGGCCGGCCGGTTAATTTTCTAGCTTGGATCGATTTCTTTAATTAATCACGGTAATTAAATAAGACATGATCCAGTTAATGACATGAGTCGAATAAGCTAACTAGGGTGGCAATTATCAGAATTGTTAAACTATTAATATAAACAACATGAGATGAAGTTAATCATGTTTGGGTTTGAGTTAAACATGCATGTTTCCATTGGCGAGGCATAGAAGGGACCAAGGAGGGTCCGGGCCACCCCAGTTTTTTCCGCCCGAAGTGTTGTTTTGTTGATCGGTTGTTGATTTTTTATATATATATATTTAGTTTG
Organism: Tagetes erecta; assembly: GCA_030867185.1. Classification (NCBI taxonomy): domain Eukaryota; kingdom Viridiplantae; phylum Streptophyta; class Magnoliopsida; order Asterales; family Asteraceae; genus Tagetes; species Tagetes erecta. The sequence continues at coordinate 59,368,826 of CM061486.1, read as the reverse complement.
GCCCCCCGAAACAAAGCATTATAAAAAAAATAATGGGTTTTTTAACTTTGTTCCCCCCGAACCAAAAATCCTGGCTTCGCCACTGCATGTTTCCGTTTATGACTAACATGGTTAACATCATATCTAAGTAGGTCTCAGTGATAGACCTATGATTTTTTTCATGCGAGTTTTAAAATTTTGAATTTACTATAACTAAGTTTTAATAAGCAAATGTTTATTTACGATATCTTCTATATAATATAGCAAAATCATATTTGCTTACTTGGTATCATTTGAGATTCATTTGCTTAGTTGGCATTATTTGAGAGATTCTCATAAAATTAATAATATTTTTATATTTAAAAATTATATAACTATCTATAATAATTTATTATAATAATATTAATTTTAATTTGATCCCCTAATATTTAGCAAAATATTTAAAAAATTAAGACTATTTACATTTTCAACCCTCTCCTACTAAGGGTGTGTTTGGGTAATGTTATATTTATTAGGGTATAAAAATAAAACTTAGAGATAAAATTATTAATAGCATACAATTAAATACATAATTATTTTTTAAATATACACAACTTTTTATATATACGACATTGTTTTAACAAAAACTACACCATAAAACCGAACGTCTAATTCTCTTTAATTTGAATATAATATTGTTATACCAAACAATAAGATTTTAAATAAATTTTGTGTTTCAGTTTTACCACAGTTTTATTTCAAAACTGATTGGAACCGTTCATATTCATGAATATCCTTAACATCATCACATGAGTGTTATGCCTCGAGCGTAGCGTGGACACTAACCTAGTTTATATATAAAAACACATCGAGATTTTAAATTTAATTAGACATTCGAGTTGATTTGTTTGAAGCTAATAAGTTGATTGTTTAGAAATTCAAAATCTAATTTCAAATTGGTTTATGATATAGCTTATAAATCTTTTATTATTATTTTTATCTAATTTCAAATCAGTTTTCAATTTAGATCTTCGAGTTGTTTTGTATTTTAATCTACTAGCTTAGGTATCCGTCTATTACACGTGTTGGATGCAAAATTTTAATTTATGTACTTTATAATTAAGATAAGAAATTTTATATTTAATTTTTAATTTTCTCAATTATCATATACAAACATCTATTTATCAAATCGCGTCATATGTTATCTCCTCAATTACTCTCTAATATCTATTTTATAATATAAAAAATCTTTTTACAAATGTGTTAATATTTGATAGAGGATAAAAATTAAATCTACGAATAAAGTTGATAATATTTCATTGGTATATTGGTTTTTACTGGTCTCAACTATCACATTTTGGCTTTTACCGGTCCCAACTATTGAATTGGCTATCAACGGTCCCAACTTTTATCACTTTGGCAACCAATGGTCCGTGGTTAAAATTTTTTTAACGACGTTAAACTTTTTTCGAATTCAAGACCGATGTTTTAGGCCTTTTGATCGGAAGGATAATATGAGCCGATTGATGTAAAAGTTTGCTTGAAAAGGCTCTCTGAACGATAAATTTTTTACATCCGATTGAAGCATCGTTAGGTTTAAACACATGACTGAAACACTATTTCGTTGTTCGGAGCGCCGTTTTGAGGTAACTTTTCCATCAATCGACTTGTATTATCCTTTCTATCAAAAGTCTTAAAACATCGGTATTGAATTTGGAAAAAATTAACGTCGTTAAAATTTTTTTAACGATGGACCGGTGGTTACCAAAATGATAAAAGTTGGGACCGACAATCAATTCAATAGTTAGGACCGGTAGAAGCCAAAAGATGATAGCTGGGACTAGTGAAAACCAATATACCTATTTTATTTAAATACTCTTGTATTTCTTAAGCGCACACAAATTTTGTATAAGCACACATTATCTTTGTATAAGAATGTTTTTGAGTATAGTATTGTTATACTATAAAATGATTTTTTAAAACAATTCTTGGGTTCTAGATTTCCTACAGTTTTGTCTCAAAACTAATTAGAATCGTTCACGCTCTGATAAATAGTCTTAAAATCATCACTTGAGTGTTGTGTTCCTGAGTATAGTGTGGACGGTGGATCTTGATCAGGTCACGAGCATGTTAATCTGTTAATCTATTCAACAATCATGATTACAATCAACAAACAAACAATTCAACACAAAGATTACTGATAAATGCAAGTTGTATTGATCGAGAGAATATGTGTGTACAAAAGGTGTAGAAATGTTCAAAAAGGTCTACTAATTAAAACATGCATAAGAACACCTATTTATACTACTCTAGACAATACACGTGTTTACAATAAAAAAGAACAAAAACTTAAGTTGATGTGCGGATAATAATCTGTCCGCATATCTCTAAGGAACTTAAGTTGAACACGTGTTTACAATACTTTTTTTTTTACTTTTTAAACATGTTAAATGAGTAGGGTCAGCTTGTTTCTTGTTATGTTATAACCTGAACATGTAACTGGTTGTTTGGTGTTAACACGTTTGAAACGGGGTCGTGTTCTTGTTCGAAGAAGAGGCATAGTTATTTAATCATATTGTGTTTGTGTTTAGTATCCATGTTATTCATGTTGTCTTGTGTATGGTATGTTTAACCCACTTATACCTGTTGTGACAACCTTAATGTAGAACATGATTGATATTTGTTGCATATGACGCAAGGTATAATTATATGTACTATGTTAGATACTCATGAGTTGAAAAACATATATTAAAATAAATATTTAAATAATTGAATATTTTTCTAATGAAGTTATTCGTTGTTAATTTTCAAGCATAAAAATTTGAGGTAATAGAAAAAGAAATCAAAACTTGGCTCCATTATGGTATAATGAAATATTTAGAGATAAAAACCAAAACATTATTTATACAAAAAGTTTGAGGTGAGATTTGAGGTATTAGAAATAGAAACAAAAAATTGGCTCCATAATACTATAATTAAATATTTAGAGAAAAAAATCAAGTTTAATTATTCAAAAAGTTTGAGGTGTACAAGTATATAGTTTTTCGAATTTAAATTAAACTCTAAATTTAAAAGAACTTAAAACAATATAAATTTACTATTATGATGACGAAAACATAGGAATGCTTCGTTAAACCAGTCAATTTCAATTGCACAACATATACAATCTAAAAGTGGGTTAAAATAGGTAGCAGAAATCATAGCTGAATTTTAAATTAAAACTTTATGATATTAAAAGAAAAGAATTTTAATAAATAATTATACAAAATTGATTTAATAAATAACAAAGATTTTAATTTAATTGAGAGGATTAATGTGAGAGTGTCACATATAATAAAATAAGGTGACAATGATGTGTGTATGCATGTAGAGGTGTAACGAACGCTAGTCGCTACCCTTGCCTATAGCATAGATTCGCTCATGTATGCATGTGTGTATGCATGCACGTAGTAAGTAGGTACTTATGTATGTGTGTGAGAGCTGAGTTGGTATAAAACCAGGAGACATACATCAAAACAAATATGATAGCATGAGAATTAGCATCGCAATCATAAGGCCGGATAACATGATATATCTATATAATATTTCAGAGTTTTTGGGGGGCAAATTTGAGAGGGAAAATTTTTTGACCGGTCAAATTGGGCTCCAAAACTTCATCGATATTTACGACAACTCCCACTCAATGATTTACAATCAATTGTGCTCTATATTTTTGGTAATATGTTTGTGGTTTCAATCAATCCAGTTGTTGAAGCTTTATTTATTGTTTCGTTTCTTATAAATAAACTCTAATTTCAAATTCAATATGGTGTATAACCAGTATTCGATTTTGATAGCATGTTCAATCAATCCGGTTGTTAAAGTTTTATTTATTGTGTTCTATATTTTCGATTTTAAATCCTTTTATTTATGTATTTTAGATTTATTCCGTGTGTATACACGGGGTTTAAACCTAGTAATGGTATATATATAACATAATTTATTATTAGAAAGTGGCAAAAACGATGCAAGAAATACGTATCTGCATGGCAAAAACTAGCCCTTTTCCTCTATATATGGTGTGCTTTTATCATTGATCATGTCCTTCAAGCAGGGTCAGTCCTACGTATCAGTAATTTTCGTTGGATTCGGGGCGAGAATAGTTTTTGGACCCCTTTAGTATAAATATGATAATTATAAAAAATATATTCTTGAATACACAGTTTAACGCAAAACCGAATAACTTATCAATAGTTATATTTTTTGGAAAATAATTTTACAAGTGCTTTATGGTGCCATATGTTAAGTATCTAAAATCATAGTTAAACATGAGTTTTTCGTGCAAAACAATCAATAAAATAAGTTTGAGGGCTAAAATTATACTTTTTTGTATTTTCCCTTCACTTATCTCTCCAACTACTTTTTTTTAATGTCAAACTCTAACTTATATCTATAAATACTAACCTAAATCACTCTCTCTAATCATTTTCATCACTCTAAACTCTCTTTTAAAATCTCTCAATCCATCCAAGAACTCTATCTTTTTGTAACACCCCGATTTTTATGGTAGGATTTATTTACATACTTATGCTTATATGGATGTGCATTTAAGTGATTATGATTAAAATGATGAATGACGTTTACAATATATGTTATGTTAGTGATAAACACGATGATTACGATATATATACGATGGAGCATGAAAATGATTATAAGTATACGAGAATGTAAAACGTAATGACTAATTACTTACTAATTAGAAAAGGGAAGGACTAATGAAGAGATTATGATTTGACTATGGGCCATTAAGGATGAAAGAATGAATTAGGCCCAAAATGGTAAGTTAATTAGTTAAAAGATTTGCCTAAAATAGCCTAATTACCCAATTAAGGCCCAAAGCCCACCTAAAACCCTACCCCAATATGGAAACCCTACTATTTAATCACCATGTTCCAGCCACCATCCTCACTTCACCATCTCAACAACACACACACACAAACCCTAAACACCATTTTGAAGAAAACTAAGCTAGAAGGAAGAAAAACCAAGATTTTGTAAATCCAAGTGTTGATTTGAAGTTTAAAGGTGTTAAACAACAGGTAATCCAGGTAAAATCATCCTTTAAAACACATTTTCATAACACAAAACGAATCTAGCCATTAATGGAGTTTTTGAGTTTTTCAAAAGTTTCAAAAAAAATCAATAAAGGTTGCATTTTTATGTTTAAAATCATGGAAAAAGCTTAGATTTGGTCATATAATGATAAAACAAGGTTTTGGATGTAAAAAGTTTGAGATTTGGTTGAAAAATGAAGATTTTGGGCAAAAACCGAGCTGAAACCCCGTTTTGCGAAACTGCTGTTCATCTTGCGACACTGTAGTGTCTCATGTGTCTGAAATCTGAAGTTGTGTGTCTGAGTGTGCATAAGTCCCAACGAAAGTTGGGCATGAGCCATGCGAAACTGCATGAGGCACTAGCTGCGACACTAGCTGCGACACTAGCTGTGACACTAGAGAAAAATAACTATTTTCCATAATAAATTAAATGCAGATCGTGCACCATTACCACTACCATAACCTTGTCCAAACAAGCAATATCACCTAAGAATCAGGTGAGTTCTAGACCTCACTTTCGTTCCATTTTAAATACTTTTTGAGGCTAACATGCATACCGATGTACTTATATGATCACCCTACGCGTTGACTAAACAAAGACTATATGATTGACTATGTGTTGACTAAACAAAGACTATATGATTGACTATGTGTTGACTAAACAAAGACTATACGATTGAATACGTGATGACAAAACAAAGAGTACGTGAATGAATGCGTGTTGACTAAATGAAGAGTATGTATAGAAATGATAGAAATAGAGACTACAATCCGGCTGGGGATTTATAAAACCAGCGAAGAACCGAAATATCGGTAGACTCGGTAAGAGTCGAAGAGCTAAGATCCGGCTGGGGGTTATAATACCAGTGAAGATATTATATAAATACCGGTAGGCTCCATGGGAGTCGAAGAGTTATGATCCGACTGGGGAATTTAATACCAGTGAAGAACCGTTATATCGGTAAACTCTGTAAGAGTTGTAGTTACGTATTAGATAATGATATTACATACGTGTAATACAATGAAGATATGAAGCGTACTGAATGACTTTACTTTTAAAACTAGAACTCACTCAGCGTGGCTGATTTTTGTATGCATGTTAGATTGATGTGCAGGTTTGAAGCTTTAGAGAGCTGCTTGGCGAGAGCTAGAGACTTGTTGAAGACTGGCATTGAAGAAAAACACTTATGGAATTCAAATTTTCACGTTTGTAATGCTTTAAGTAGTCTCTAAAACAATTTAAGGATAATGTAATGATGTTTTAGACAATTATTCCGCTGCTTTTGAAATTTTATTTAATATATGATTGTTTTATGCTTATGAATGCCAATTGTGGTGCTTGTCGAAAGACGGGCGTTACACTTTTACAAGAAATCTTTAAGAATTACTTAGTTTTTTTTAATTCCTTCTTTCAATTTTTTTATTTTCTTCCTTCATTTTTTTAAATCCTTCTTCTATTTTTTACTTTCTTCTTTCATTTTTATTACATTACTTAGCAAAGTAGTTAGTGTATTTATGTATCTCTTACTTATACTAATGACCATCCGAATCATCAACTATATATGTTGATGATTTTGTGCAATTGTGAAACACTTAAGGTTATAATACCTTTATGCTTGACTATACATGTTTGTACTTGACAATATAAATAAATTTATAATATTATCTCTTAATGCTTGAGAAACTTTTGTTTATAAATGTTTCTTTTGAGCTATAACATCATTATTAAATGGTTAATTATATTAAAAAAACTATATGAAATTTTTTAGAAATCTATAAAAAAAAATTCAGACCCCCCGAGAAACTGGACCCAGGGTGGTCGCCCGCCTCGCCCCACACAAAGGCCGCCCCTTCCTCCTAAGACATATAAGTCTAACAAATTCTATAACCTTGATATATCTTTGCTCCCAAGTCATTAAGTGATCATTAAGTGATCGATAATATAAACTAATTGAAATAAATTATAAGTTATAAGTATATCTATATCTATACATATACATATTAATAAAAGAAGGTTTTTGATGCCACGTGTCATGCATTGAGACATGTTGTGTTAGTTTTTCCCGCCCAAATTTTTCGACATTATTTTTGGTAAGAAATCGACACAAAAGATATTCTGATTTGTATGGTTTAGGAACTATACAAAATTTTATTTATAAATAAAAATATAATCACGAGACAATATGATTTTAAATAGTTTTTTTGTAAAATTATGATCAGGATTAATTTTTATTCATCGTTACGTAATTGTTTTATATTGTATCATAAATTAAAGTTTTAGTTATACATAATTTTAATCATATGTTATAAAAAACATCTGAATCCCCTAAAATGTATAATATCATACATGCACCTATAATATATCTACAATATATATGTTTGCAGTTTCATCGTGTTTTTTATGCTCTATGGTTGTATATAATCATTATAATTAAAATAGGATATACCAGCTGGATTTTGAAATTTAGAGCTATAATGCTATATAAACTTGTTTTAAAGTGTTTAAGAGAACTTGTGTTTTCACACACTTGAATGAAAACAAGACATGTTGTGAAATATATTAGACACATACGAAAAACACACAAACATAGTCTCGAAGGTTGTTTACAAGGAACTTTTACTAATTTTCATTATTTATAAACTATTCTATATACTTTGCTTTTTTGTTTTTTACTTTTGAAAAACCCGCTTCATTTCTTACGTTGTTTGTTATTTACAATAACTAATAACTTGAATGATAATAATATATGTATTTTTTTATAGTTACAGGTTAACAACTCAATAATATTATTAAATTAATATTTTAGTGATCCACCTGTGTAACACACGGGTAATAATCTAGTATCCTTGTATAATATAGCAAACCAAAAAAGGCTTATTTGTCATCTTTTTAAAGATTTTAGCTTATGTGGCATTAATTGAGAGTTTATCTTACAATAATGATTTTTTTATTTAAAATATGTATATAAAATCTACCTATTCTAATAATTGAGTAACACATCCACATGTCACCATTTTAACTACTCCACATAGGATTTTGCTTAGGTGTCATGTTCTTAATTAATTTGATGGAGAATTATTAGACGGGTCATGGTATGCTCCATATTCGAAATAACCCGATATGTTTAAATTAAAAATTCACAAATTATCATCAATTATCTCCTAACCCGATATGTTCAAATACAAAATTTATCAATTATCATGATCTATATCTTAACCCGATATGTACCAAGTATCATGAATTATCTCCTAACATGATATGTTTAAATAAAAAACTTACCAATTATTATGATTTATCCTAACCCGATATGTTCAAATTAAAGTTTTACCAATTATCATTAATTATCTCATAATCGATATGTTCAAATAAAAAAATTAACAATTATCATGAATTATCTCCTAACCCGATATGTTCCAATAAAAATTTACCGACTATTATAACTTATATTCTTTATTGTAACATATGATTTTTTATATGAATATATTTGTAAATATCCAAATCGATTTAATAAGAGATATGTTATAAATAAATTTGATATGTAAATTGAGTTAAAACCCATAAAACTAAAATCCGTGTAGTACACGGGTACTAATCTAGTATATTATAATAAAACTAATTACATTTTGGAGAATTCTGAAAAATTTAAGAGTATATATATTTTTAACTCTTTACTATAAGGGGTGTACATGAGTCGTTTTATATTTGATAGGGTTTAAAAATGAAACTTATGGATAAAGTTAATAATAACATAGAATTAAAAACTTCAGTGTATTATAAATGTACATAACATTTTTATATGATTTTTTTTAAAAAAATAAAGTACACCATAAAACTGAGCACTTTATTCACTTTAATTTGAGTATAATATTGATATACTAAAAATCTAATTTTTAAAAATATATCATGTGTTCCGGTTTATCACACTTTCTTCTCAAAACTGAATGGAACATTTATGAGCATCCTTAAAAATATCATTTGAATGTTGTGTTTCCAAGCATAGCACGGATACTAAACTAGTATATGTATAAAGATAAAACTAATTTTGATATTATAGATTGAAGTGGGCAACTACGTGGCTCATCTATAAATATTTGATTACGTATTTCTGTTTAGGAGCAACAATAATAATGCAGGATTTAGAACTTGTTATAAATTATGAAACAATTCTATTTTTTACAAGATATTGTGGGACGTAGCGACCGGACTTGTCAGTTGGCGATTGGCTTCAATATTGACTAAAATTAATGCGATATATAGTTTTCTAACAATTTCTTTTTTGGTTTACTTTTCTAGATATGTAACTAGTTTAGTGACCGCGCTACGCTCGGGAACACAACGTTCAAGTGATGTTTTTAAGGATATTCATGAATCTTTCAATTAGTTTTGAGACAAAACCGTGGTAAACCGGAAGACATGATATACTTTTAAAAATTAGACTTTTAGTATTACAATATTATACTCAAATTTACTATACCATAAAGTGCTCAGTTTTATGGTGTTGTTTATTTTTTAAAAAAATCGTATAAAAATGTTATGCATATTTATAAAACACCGAGGTCTTTAATTGTATATTATTATTAACTTTTTCCATAAGTTTCATTTTTAGACCCTATCAAATATAAACCGACTCATGTACACCCCTTGTAGTAAATGATTAAAAATATAAATACTCTTAAATTTTTCAGAATTCTCCAAAATATTAGGGGACCAAAAATGTAATCAGTTTTATTATAAAATATTTTTTATACATATTTTAAATAAAAAATCATTATTGTGAGATAAACTCTCATATAATGTCACATAAGCCACAAGCTTTAAAAAAGGACTCTTAAAAAGGTGTCACATAAGCTTTTTACGTTTTGCTATATTATATAAGGATAATAAAACTTTTAATTTAAAAAATATATACTAGGTATAAAAAAAGAATTAATTCAGGCATTAGTAATTAAAATTTGTATAAGTTTAATGTTGACACAATATTAGTGATTTAAATATAAAACATATTTGAAGTCACGGCGGTCCTACGTCTTAACAATTTTTATTGGGCACTAGAAGAGAATAATTTTTTAGCCTTAGTAAAAAAAATATTTTGCCCGGTCGTACACAGTGACAGACCTAGACATTTTTTATGGGGCGTGAAAAAATTTTCGGGCCGCTTTAATATCAGTACATAATATGTTTTTGGACAAATCAGGTCTGCCATATTAAAAAAATAATTAAAATAAGTTTAATGTAATAAAAAAAACTTACGTCAAATGTCATTACAGTAGATATTTAATTGGGCTGAATTGGCTTAACTAATTTGGGTTTTATAAATGTGTCACTACAGTCAATTGTCATTAAGTTTTTGAGTTGTGAGTAATTGGGTTAAATAAGTTGTGTTTATGGGTTATAAAATTGGTCATTTTATAAATGTTTATATTGGGCTATAACATCATTGTTAAATGATTAATAATTGGGAAATTGGATTCTATTAATCCCAACTTTCACCTATTGGCCATTATTAATCCCAACTTTACTATTGGCCATTATTAATCCCAACTTTCACTTAAGTGGCCACCATTGAGCCTTCCGTTAACTTTCACTAACTCCGTTAAAAACTGATGATGTGGCATCCATGTGTCAGATGACGTGGCGGCTGCCATGTAACCTTTTTTATTCTTTTTTCCCATATATAAATAAATGGCAGCTGTCACGTCATCTGACACATGGATGCCACATCATCAGTTTTTAACGGAGTTAGTGAAAGTTAACGGAAGGCTCAATGGTGGCCACTTAAGTGAAAGTTGGGATTAATAATGGCCAATAGTGAAGTTGGGATTAATAATGGCCAATAGGTGAAAGTTGGGATTAATAGAATCCAATTTCCCTTAATAATTATATAAATTTTTTTATTTTATAAAAGAAATTTTAAAAACTTCAGGCCCCCTGAGAGACCGGACCCGGGCCGGTTACCCACCTCGCCCCATGCAAGGGCCGACTCAGTTTGAAGTTTTACAAATTTCGACACGTTTGTTTACATGACAATATTTCATGATCAAAAGGTAACGATTAACCGTTCTAAAACACCAAACCGACCTATCATGACTGGTCCAACCATTTCAAGTCGAACCGTTTGACCCTTCATTTCAATCCGTCTAATATATACATTTTGAAAAAAATGGACTAAAGCTTAATTAAGTAATTAACATCATTATTGTACATACAAGTACTATGATACTTTGAAATGAAGATTTATTGGAATTAACTGAATCAGAGTTGTTAAAATTATCATTTATATATATATTCACAAAATGTGCTAGAAATTAAATAACAAGAAAAAATAAAATACATAAATCATACGTTCATGTTTTTAAACCAATACTAAAATAGTAAAATTTAAAACAAGAATATCGGCTGAAAATTTAAATTTCTTGGTTTATTAGAATTTAAAAGGTTCGGCGGTTATGGGTATACAGATTAACAAATAACTATCAAAAATTAAATTAGGTTAGGTTTTACACCATAATGATAAATAAGTTTAAAAATACACTATAATGGTAAATAAGTTTCTCCACTACACCATTTTGGTAAAAAAGTCAAAACATTATACTCCGTAACTAGTTAAGTACGAGATTTGTCTAATGATTCCAGCTTAGTTGGTTGAGGACACCCGGTTTTACAGTGGTGGTCCAGGGTTCTAACCTCCCTGCCTGTGAGATTTTCCAGGAAAAACCCATTGGTTTTCCCGGTTGAACGCCTAGCCAAATTCCAATGTCAAGTGGGCCCGGTTAAGACAACATATTGACCGGAGTGGGGTGGTGGGTTCCTCATTGCGGGGGATGCGACCAAATGGTTGCAAAAATTGAAAGTCGCCGTTCAAAAGAAAAGTTAAGTACGAGATTTAAAAACATGAATATCTGCTAAACTTAATTTGTTTGGTTTATTATTTTGTTAAAACCTAAAAAAAGTTACTCCCTCCGTCCCATTAGAAGTGTCCTAGTTTGAAAAACACAAAGTTTTAGGCACATTAAATGATGGGTATTTTTGCTTGTCATTTGACAATAATACCCTTGACAATAAATATTATTGTGGGTCCATCATATTGTTGTTTTATGTTATCAAGGGCAAATTTGGAAGTTAACCAATAAATTTTAAAAGTGGACACTTTAAATGGGACAACTAAAAAAGACAATATGGACACTTCTAATGGGACGGAGGGAGTAATATTTATAATTTTGAAAGAACGGCAATATATCAAGTCAAGCATATGTACGTCACGTGATGCTATTTGATTAGCCCAGAAACGGTCGGCAATCAATATGGGGAACATGTTTTCAAATCTTAACAGGGCTTTGTTGCCTTTAAACAAACAATTATTAAATAAATACAAATTATTTGGTTTCCAAATCCACTCTCTATTTTATTTTTATTTTCTTTTTAATTCTCCATATTTTATTTTTCTATAAATTTTCAAATGAGTGGTCTCTTAGCTTAGTGAAGTGATATCGAGGTTTTAAGTGAAATTGAAACCTTAGAGATTTTTAGCTAAAAAAAGCTTATGGCTAATTATAAGGTTACATATTTTCTAAGATAACTACGCTTGTTAACGTATAGAGAAATCCTTACTATATATCAATCATGGTTGGGAAGAGACCAACGAGGAAATTAGGGTGTAGGATGTGGTCCTTTCACGTCAATGTCACATAGTATTTTTTCTCAAAGTTTTTACATTGTATTTTTTAAATGGTTTTTAAAAAATGAGGAAATGATTCTATTGTTGTTCGAGTATATAAATTTGTGAGATATATAAGAGTTTGAGGGTTTTCGATGTATTTTTTTTAAACAAAAGCAAAATAATATATATTAATTAGTTTTGTCTGTGTAAGGTTAGAACCACGACTCCACTAATATGTAAAACAATATAATTTATATTCTATAGAGACTATCCTTCCATATTTATAGGAGGTGTTATGGGGAAACCTAAATTTTTGAACAAATCACTTCTAGAAAAAATTATTTATTAAAGTATAAAACTAACTAATAATAGTATAAAATATTTTTTAACACCAAACATGAATGCTTAAAACAATTGCCTAAAACTACAACACATAAGATCGGTCCCGTCTGTTAGTGTTGTATTATTGCAATGATGAAACCAAACAATTTTATCAAAATATTTTTTTATATTTATGTAACTATTTTACCGACAATAGTTTGATTAGAAGACTAGACGAAAGATAATATTCAATAAAGGTTTTTGTTGGCTGAAGAGTCAACATATGCTCACTAGTACAACTGACATTAACATGTATTGTGATTGGTAAAGGTAAATTTGTAGCTAAAAGCCATTTGTAACCAATTATTCTATAAAAAATATACTTTTTCAGTAAAACTAACTTTTACAAATGACACAAAGAAACGTAGAAACCTAACTAGCTACAGATAGTCATATAATAAAATAAAAGGTTCTAGGAATATTACCGTAACAAGTTTAGTAGAACCTAGGGCCGTAAACGAACCGAACAAATATGAACGTGCTTTGTCCGTGTTCGATTGTTAAGGAATTAACGTGTCCATCAACTGTTCATGAAAGCTAACCGAACGAGATTTCTTGTATGTGTTCGTTCATTAAGAAAACGAATGTGTTCATGAACTGTTCACGAACAATTACCAAACTTAAATAAATGCAAGCAAATGTTGATGAACATAAATGAACACAAGCGAACATTCTAGCGCAAAAATGATCACTACAAACAAACATATATTCATTTTAGAATAAAATATGTATTTTTTATTTTAAAGATTACGAAAAATCTATTAAAAACAAATATGTACCTAACATAATTATAGAAGTTTGTCAAGTTTTAACGTCAACTCCAAGTTTAATGGTAAAATGAGAGATGTTGGTGGAGATCGCCATATAACTATGATGTCAAGTTTTTTTAAAACTAAACCAATGGTATAAATATATAACAACGAACGTAAACGAACACTTTACCAAACACTTACAAAAATAAACGAACAAACATATCCTCTGTTCAAATTTGTTCGTTTAACTTAACGAACGAATTTCTTATCCATGGTCGTTTGTTTATGAAACAAATAGACACAAACTAACCAAACAATTTACAAACCGTTGGCCGGTTGAAAGTTCGATTCACTTAATTAGGGGGCTGGGAGTGGCAGCCGAGGAACCCAACGAGCTTCTTCCTCGCCAACACCTCGTTCCACTAGGTGTGGAACTCGCCGCCTCTGGGAGCTCGTTCACCACATCTCCCTCTCGTTTTTCCTCCAGCCGAGGACCGCATCTCGTTCACAAGCACACCACCACTACTCCTCGCCTGTCTCTCACCACCTCCACTCCGTGCTCCCTTAAAGCCATAGTGAAACCTAATCATACTTCAAAATAAAGTCTTAAAATATAGTAAAAATAATCGTTTTTTCTTTCTGACTGTAAACCACTTTAAGATTAAACAGTAAAGGCAATTTAAAAACAACAACTCTAACCATGATGTCAAAAGTTAATTAAATAAGTGATAGGACATATGAATGGAAACATTTTCAACTACATGTATCAAATCCATAACATATGTTTTCGTTTTTTACCATGATCATTAATTCATGCGACCATCTTTATTTTTTTTATAAGTAGAAAACACATATTACGTGAAAAATTTCATGTCGAATCTAAAAACCTCATTTTATTTAGTGTAAGAAAGAATTAAACCCAAAATTTATTTATTTTATAAGGGAAATTGGATTTTTTAATCCCAACTTTCACATATTGGCCATTATTAATCCCAACTTTCATATTGGCCATTATTACTCCCAACTTTCACTTAATTGGCCATTATTACTCCCAACTTTCACTTAATTGGCAACAATTGCGCCTTCCGTTAACTTTGACTAACTCCGTTAAAATATGCTGACGTGGCATCCACGTGACAGCTGACGTGGCAGCTGACATGTTTTATTTTTAGGGAAATTGGAATTTATTAATCCCAACTTTCACTTATTGGCCATTATTAATCCCAACTTCCACTTATTGGTCGTTATTAATCCCAACTTTCACTCATTGACTATTATTAATCCCAACTTTACTATTGGCAAATTAATTCCAACACAGATACAAACAACCCTTAATTGAAATATGATCGACCATCATACAAACACAAACAAATCCTACGTCTCAGCTGCAATTATTAAGCATTCGTATGATTTTCTCCAATTCAATGAATTAGAACAAGATGCAAGATGACGTGTGAGAACAATGTGAAAATTTAGGGCTTCAAAATCTTTTAAGTATGATATATAAATGATTAGGAGGATTTTGAAGATTGTTTTTTGAAGCCCTAAAAGATTTTGAAGCCTGAATTTTTCACATTGTTCTCACACTTCATCTTGCATCTTGTTCTAATACATTGAATTGGAGAAAATCATACGAATGATTAATAATTACAGCTGAGATGTAGGATTTGTTTGTGTTTGTAAGATGGTCGATCATATTTCAATTAAGGGTTGTTTGTATTTGTGTTGGAATTAATAATGGCCAATAGTAAAGTTGGGATTAATAATAGTCAATGAGTGAAAGTTGAGATTAATAACGACTAATACGTGAAAGTTGGGATTAATAATGGCCAATAAGTGAAAGTTGGGATTAATAAATTCTAATTTCCCTAAAAATAAAACATGTCAGCTGCCACGTGGATGCCACGTCAGCTGCCACGTGGATGCCACGTCAGCATATTTTAACGGAGTTAGTCAAAGTTAACGGAAGGCTCAATGGTGGCCAATTAAGTGAAAGTTGGGAGTAATAATGACCAATTAAATGAAAGTTGGGAGTAATAATGGCCAATAGTAAAGTTGAGATTAATAATGGCCAATAGATGAAAGTTGGGATTAATAAAATCAAATTTCCCTTTTATAAAGTCTTAAATACCTTAATTCAATGTATTTGGATCGAGGGTTATCAACGAATCCATAACCCAACTGATACTCAATCATAAAATGTTAAGACTTCTAATGTAAACATGTAAAATATATACTTCACATCTTCTTCCTCCCATTTATCATTAAATTATTGTTTGTTTAGAAAATTAACACATGTTTATTTTACGTTTTTGTTTTGTTTTTTATACATTTGGTTTCTTAGCTCTAGATGTTGTGGTTTTCCTAAATAACATTACGTGTGTCATGCATTGTAATTTCTTAGCTCCGGATGCTGTGTTTTTCCTAAATAACATTCCGTGTTTTTGATACATTAGGTTTTTTAGTTTCGGATGTTGTGTTTCTTAGCTCCGGATCCAAAGTTTTGTTTTTAGTACATTTGTGTTTGCTATTTAAAAAGGATTGTAGCGCAGTTTGTTATCGATTTACCTTATATATGTTACTTCATTGTAAAAACTTAAATAAAATATATCTAATAATTCAAGGTTTTAGGGGCCTATTTTTTGGGGGAAATTTGTTCTATAATAGGGAGTTTGGGAGGTAAAATTTGTATGTAATTTTTCATAATGCATAAGTTGATAGAGCTAAATTATTAAATATTTACAAATACTTAAAATAATGTTAAAATTTGTTTATAAATATTATTATTTAGCCTGTGTGTAACACACGAGTATTAAACCTAGTGAAAGAATATAATTATAATGAAAATTGTTAATTTGAACTTTTTTTGGAACGACAGTTGCACCACCAGCTAACCGGTGGCTCAGGGGAGTGCAATGACCGAGCCTAGAAGCCCACGACCTATCCCCTGTAAGAGGGATTATTTGCGGCAGAGTGTGACAGCTCTCCTAAGAGAAGAATACTATTCTCGGGGCCCTGACCAACCCTTCCGAAGAGCAGGAAAGTCGGAGTCTAAGACTCGTCAACTAACCGCCCCGGGGGAAAACCACAGCAGGAACCTTTAACCTTTTATGTGTAAAACCCCTCTCCTCAAGACTAGAACCCATGACCTCTAGGAAGTCAAGTGTTTTAGCCCATCATTGAAACGTCGTTGGACCAAATGGCCAACCGCTGTTAATTTGAAACTTAAAATTGATTTTTGAGATTTCATTTACTCTATTTTGATAAATATAATTTATTTTTCTAATCATGCGAAAAAAATGTTTGTTAACTACTTGCAACTACACATACAAACACAAATCCTGTTTGTTTGACTAGTAGTGTGAAAGCCAATTTGTATGAGCATTCTATTCTGTCATTCAATCTTATCTTTGATTTGAATATATTTGATAGGGAAAATGCCATAAAAACATAACCAAGTTTTAATTTTGTTTCAATCAAGTCACTCAAACTTTGTTTTGTTTCAATTACATAACTTAACTTTAAAATATGTTCTAATTCTAAGGAATTAACTTGTATAACAGGTAAAGATTAATTTTTATTTTTAATAATCAATTTAAATTAAAAAAATGATTAAGAAACCTATCCCATATACATCTCTGTTGCGAATTCATTTTATTACGATGAGGGATGATGATGATTGATGATGATTAAACTTATTTCAAATTTACAAAATATATCAAAATAGTTTTCTTATGATTATACGTATATATTGCAGTGAATGGATTATGATGGCTATGATAAGCATTATTTTGATGATGATGATAATTGCATTCCATATGCTGTATACTGTGTTCCAAACTCATAAAATTCACTACATATGATAATTTCTTCAAACGATCGTTCTCTCCTTTCAGATGAATATTATTTTATTTGAATTTAAATTTCACTAATTTTTTCAAGTTTCTAAAAGTTTTCATGAAGATTTTTTTATTGTTGAATGCTAAAAAAATTAGTGTTGACCTATTAACCAAGTTAATTATCTAGGATTAGAACAACTTTTAAAGTTAAATTATTAAATTAGAACAAAATAAACTTTGAATGACTTAATTGGAACAAAATTTAAACTTTATTATGCTTTTACAAAATTACCCCTATTTGATATTCACAAACTTAGGTTTCTTAGGAGATCAGCTTCTAAAATAAAAAAGATTAATGACATCTTATAAAAATGCGTGAGCAACATATAATTAACTTTGACAACTAGTGTATATTAGCGTTGATGTTAATTGTCTTCATAGGATGACTTAGGGGTTGGTTAATTGCTAACCTCTTAGATATAATGATTCCAATGACAGACTAACTCTGAATCAGTCAGTATCAAAATATGTTTGATTCACTAAAAGGAAACATTTAAATCAGTCATGTAGCATCTGAATCAGTTAAATTTATAAAAATAATGAATGAAAACCTTTAAATCAATTAACCCTTTTAGGCACATTATCTGTATTGTCTTTAAAGTGTTGTAGTTGAAGATTCTAAATATGTTTCATGATGCACAAAATAAGTTATTCCAAAATCCATTTCCCACACTTCGGATTTGGTTACTTTTCAAAACCACTATAGAATCAAAAGGTGCATGTTAGCTAGAATGGTCCACGATTGACCATAGGCAATTTTTTTTGAAATATTTGACCGATTTAAGTTCAACCGTGAATGATTTATCTAAAAGTAAATTACACTTTTAGGTCTTTATAACGAGTTATATTTTAATTCATGTTTTTTTTTGCCAAAAGCTGCATTGAATGTCCTTTTGATGAAAATAAAGTGTTAGATTTTGGTTTTTAACTTAACAATTGTTAAGTTTTTTAGTTAAATCTCCTCGCATGCAATACATGTGAGTGTAGTTTGATCATTTTACCCTATAAAGGTCCATTCTTGTCAATGATCTTATTATTATTGATATTATTATTTGTATTACTACAATACTACTACGTACTATAAAATTTCCACCATATCTCAACAATAAAATATTAATATGCTCGAACCGTGTACTCACTTACCAATACGAAAGAAATCACACCTACACAACGATGGATTTGGTCCGCTTGCGACTCGTAGGAATATAGTTGGAACCTAGTAATTGTCACTGGCAACGCGGCTGGATATTAAAACAACTCATTCATAACTGGTTTAGCCCTAGGTTTCGTCCTTGTCTCCATGTATCTTGAGAGTCGCCGCCATTGTTTCGCGTGACAACATGAAATAACGACATAAAGCTAGCTCGACTTGATTTTAATTTTAACGAAATGACTTTTAGTAATTCGTTAGGGACTTAATTACTCGTGTTGTTTATAAGTTTACAAAACAAAAAGAGATTGGTTGGTACCATTAAGTGTAAATGATAACATAACTCATAGGAAAAACATACATGTATACTTTTTATATATAAATAATTATTAAAAAATAAATTTTAATAATCCAAACTATAACTTATTGGCCAAGAATAATGCAAGTATGGTTAGTAATAATCTCAATTTTTACTTTTTGATCATGACAAACTGAGTAGCATAATCTTCATATATTTACATTTGAATTTCAGTCGAATTCACTCACAATTATGATAGTGAACGAAATAAGGAACCATACAAATGAAGCTAAACGGAAACTAAAGGCAACCATGTGAAAGTTTTACTACTGTAATTGACACTAGGAACAAAAGTAAAAGTTTAAGAATATTATTAGTTAAACTTATTCATTTAGAATTAACCACCAATAAGTTATAATTTGAATTATTAAAATTTGATTTAATTAATTATTACTATCTAAAAACTATGATTAAGTTATAATGATTTGTTTATAAAAATCGAAAGTGACAATATTAAATTATATAACTTAAAAGGAAAAACTACAAAGAGAAGATTCTATAAAAGAATAAGTCGGGCAGAAAAAGGGAGTCGGGCAGCAGGGCAGGGCAGGGTCCAGGAGATCACATGGTATTGCGTAAAGAAAAAAACACAAAGTGGACCCACTTTGTTAGTACTATAACAAACACGTATCTACACATAAACCCAGCCCATGAGACATGAAAATCGATTCATCACCCCCACGTAACATACTCCACCACACACAATTCACAATCCACAAACACAACCTAGCTACCTAGTTTTTTAATATATGACTAGAGGTGAAAACAAAAACATCTTAGGAACCGGAACCGGTTAAGTTACCTGAAGTGTAACGATTTGGTTGAAACTGTTTTGGAAACTGATGAGCTGGTGGGGTTGGAATCGGTTGGTAATTAACTTGCTACTTTGAAACTGGTTTGAACCGGATGAGACGTGAAATAATTTGAGACTTCAAAGTTGAAACCGGTTTGCATGGGTGGATCTAGTGTGTCAGGGCGGGTTCATGCAAATTAAACCCATCATGTTTCAAATTATTAAAAGAAATTATAAATTCAGCTTATATAGATTATTAGGAGTGACTAATGACAATTACATTCTCATAGATTTGTTAATTTTCTTGGTTTATTTTCTTGTGGTCACACTAGACCCTTTGTTATCAATATTTTGGTTTTTTTATATTTTTTTATTTCCAACCTAAATAACATGAATTTAGTGAATTCAACGAAAATGTTTCGAGGCTCCGCCACTGTCGGTTTGTGCACCTATAAATAAGAGGGTTTGAAGTGGAAACTTTAAGAACTTAAATTAAATCAAACCAAACTTTAATTGGGTTAGTGTTCTTTTTACAAGTCAAAGTAGAGATCGATCAAAAGAACTGTTTATTAATACTACTTTAACTATGATACATAACACTATCAATGGCGGATGCTTATGGGGGCCGGGATGAGCCCCCTCGCGTTTTTTGACAGAAATGCTGATTTTTATCCGATACATTAAATTTGTGTATATATATATATATATATATATATATATATATATATATATGGGTCCTGTGATTTTCCGTTCCCATGCTACAAACGTTCAGGATCCGCCATTACATAACACGATGATTAGGGACGGATAACCAAATACTAAGTTAACAGATTTATATGTATAATTCAATTGCAAATATGGATGGGAATGTGGAAGACTCAAGAAGCGCGATATCGAATTCGTGTTAACAAACGAGTTTTCGTTCACAACCAACACTTTTGTAAAGACAACGTGGATGAGGAGACTTAGACCAAAGTTGCTAGTTTGTAGAGGGATAAGATATTTAGGAAATGTATATATGATCATCAAACGTAGACTGTGATAATGGTGGGAACATTGTGTCACGTGCTAGCTCTCTTAAGAGATTAAAAACTTTGAATGGAACCCAACTCGAGACCGGCCTAATCACTTCTCAAAACTATTGGCAAGACTTCTTATCTAGAATTTATGTGTGACGCGATGGAAATGGGCGCGACCCAGCCACACCCTGGCAACAATTAAGCTAGGCATGGACACAAAATATCGAGTGAAAATGGACATGCATGTTAATTGGTTTATGAAGAAAAGAGTTTGGCCCATAAGAGTTTTCTTGTCACTAAGTTTGACACCTAACCATGTCTCCCATGTTTATTGTATTGTAATCTTGTAACTGAGAGATAAAAGAAAATACTTTAGTTGCAACATGTAGTCGTATGTTACCTTGATCGAACCACGTTATATTCCTGTGTTCTTATTTGCTTTCTCTAGGATATGTGTGATTGTGTGCTTCCGTTGTGCCATTGATTGCCAAAAAAATGCATGTATTCACTTGGGTGAGAACTGAATAAGCGTGTGCTTTTGTTAGTTCTTGACAAAAAGAAGCCTTTACGATGAAACTTCATCGCCAAGTTGATTGACTTGAACCTTGGTGTAAACCTTTCTTGTAACTAAATTTGTCACACATAATACAATGCCGTGGGGGAGAAAGTGAAGGACATGTTCAAGAAAGAGCATAACAAGAAAAACATGAATCAATGTTGGTTATGTCTTCCTTAAATAACTCTTTTAGTTATGTTCATTACCTCGTATTTTTTATTCCCTTTTGTACCATATATTTGTATCTTTGTCAATGAAACTGTTAAGAACTGAATTCATTCATGTTAATATATAAGTACCGAACAAGAGTACTGTTATATATAGTTTTATGTTACTCATGTCATAATATACCCACACAAGGTGTGGTTTCACAATGACATCAATAGCAAACATAGCTAGAAGAATATTCTTGACCCTTACAATGTTGGATAATTACCGAGATAAAACAAGCCCAAGAGAACAAGTCGGTTTATATGGGCTAAATCCGATTCATGGAGTTTGTTAGGTTGGCGCCGATCTGAGAGGCTCAAGATGAATCATCAATTATCACATGGATTTTGAATGCTTGCTAAACGAGAATACAGGGAAATAAGAAGATAAGAAGATAAGTATGACTATGAGTTTGTCTTGTAGTTTGTTATGGAGTCTTAGTTTCCTAGTTGGTTTAGAAAGCAAATCTCTTCCTTATAAATACATAACCAAGTATTGGGTTAACGTATCACGAGAGATTATTGTAATTTGGTTTTGAGATAGTTTCCAAGTTATAATAATAAGAGAGTTAAATTCATAAATTGAGTGTGTTTGTTTTGTTGATCACGTAATCTGAACTTGAATTGGTATCAGAGTCGGTTCAAGATCCAGATCAACTGAACTAAAATCGAAAAAAAGGAGCTAATCAAAAGTTCAAAAGAATGGTGGAAACAACTGAGTCTGCTTCTACTTTGCCGAACCCAAAAAGAAAAGAAACAGGTCCTGTCGCTGTCCAATGTCCGATGCTTACCTCTACAAACTACAATGTTTGGGCACTAAGGATGAAGACTGTTTTGAAGATTCACAAAGTTTGGGAGGTGATCGAACCCGGGTCCGAAGATGCTGAGAAAAACGACCTAGCCATGGGTCTTATCTTCCAATCAGTTCCCGAAACACTGATCATGCAAGTCGGAGATCATGACACTGCTAAGAAAATCTGGGATGCTATACAGTCACGACATGTTGGTGCTGAAAGGGTAAGGGAGGCGCGACTGCAGACACTTGACTCTGAGTTTGAAAGAATGCGAATGAGAGACTCGGAATCGATAGATGAGTATGCTGGAAAGATAGCGGGGATAGCAACAAAATCTGCAGCCCTTGGCCAAGTAATTGAAGAAGCAAAACTAGTCAAGAAACTGCTAAACTCGGTTCCTCGAGCTAAGTTTATTCAGATGGTAGCCTCCTTGGAACAAATCTTAGATTTGAAGATGTGGTAGGAAGGCTAAAAGCCTATGAAGAACGCATCGAAGAGGAAGATAATCATGGAGGAAACTATAATAAACTACTGTTTACTAAAGGAGAAACCTCAAACACTCGAAAAACGGGTGAAGGCGGTTCAAGGGGTCGGGGTAGAAGCAATCGGGGTAGGGGCCGAGGTGGGTTTAACAACCAAGAACGAAACACCGGAACTTATGAACACGTGTCGCAGAATAAAGGAAAAGAGAAGGTCAAGAAGGATCGATCTAAAGTTATCTGTTATAGGTGTGACAAGTCGGGACACTTCACCTCTGTTTGCCCGGATAGACTACAAAAGGTTCATGAATCAAAGATGCATGATGCTGAAGAAGAAAACGAGACAGTGTTCTTTCATGAGGTGGTCCTCCTTAATGAAAGAAAAGTTTTACCAAAGAAGCTCGAATCAGATTCGGTGGAGAAGGAGGTTTGGTACCTAGACAACGGTGCGAGCAACCATATGACCGGAAACCGGTCATATTTTGCTGAACTAAACGAAAGGGTCACGGGTCGAGTAAAGTTTGGCGATGACACGTGCGTGGAGATTAAAGGAAAGGGATCGGTCATTCTTCAAGGAAAAGCGGGGCAACAAAGATTGTTAACTAAGACTTATTATATACCAAGCCTAAAGAATAATATCTTAAGTCTCGGACAAGCAACGGAATCGGGGTGTGAAGTTAGAATGAAAGACAAGTTCTTAACCATGTATGATCCGAATGGGAAGCTGTTGTTGAAGGTAGAAAGATCACCTAATAGGCTATACAAGATATCAATGAAAGTAGGTATTTCAGTATGTCTTCATTCTAGCATAAATGATGTTGCATGGCAATGGCATGCAAGATTAGGGCATGCCAACTTTGAAACGAAAAAGTTAATGGCCAAGAAGCAGATGGTCAATGGTTTGCCACATATAAAACATGAAACACAAGTTTGTGAATCGTGCTTAGTAGGGAAGCAGACAAGAAACTCGCTTCCTCTCGCAACGTCGTTCAGGGCAACTGAAGCATTGGAGTTAGTCCATGGGGATTTATGCGGCCCTATTACGCCACCCACATTAGCAGGTAACTGTTAGGGTTATTTCCTAGTTAAGATTTATTTTGTATTTTGTTTATATGTTTGTATAGTTTAGGGTTTATTATGTATTTTCCTTAAACTTGTATTTTGTTGTTATAAGCATGTAGTGTGTGTGTGTGAGGAGGGAGGCTAGATCACTTTTACACTGTTAGAGAGAGAATTAACTGTGTGTGATTTTGTTTCTCCTGCACTTGTACTACGAATTGCTTTGATCATCAATATACAAAGAGAATTATTAGTATGAATTGTGTTTGTGATTGAATCGTTTGTTTGTGCGTTTTATTCTGATCATTTGAGTGATATTAACGATCCAATTGAACCTATCAATTGGTATCAGAGCTTTGTTATCGTGTTCTTCGCTGTTCTTAAGCAAAAACACATCAAAATCGCTCAAATACAATGATCTGAATGAATTGTTCGTGTTTTTAGGTGTGATTCATCATCATAATCACTCTAATACTCAACGATTGTGCAGATTTCATCAGATCATCATCAGATCTGAGAAATTGTGAAACCACTGTTCGATAGAATTTTTCACAAATTCACCAAAAAAATTGGACATGTTTCAGATTGATTGATATAAGGGATTGTTAATCGGATTGATTCACAGCTTGTGTGTGAATTTTGGACAAATTGGACAAGTTTTAGACAAAACACAGAAAAATCTCACGAAGAAGATGATGAACAGTTAAGACTTGGTTGAAGATTAACTTGCCGGGTGATTAATTTGACTTAGACAATTTCCTTGGACTTAGATTGGAGAACAGATTAGGTCCTGTATTGCCGTGTAAGGGAATTTGTGCTTGTCGGGTGAAGAATTTGACTTGAAAAAGGTGCTACTGTTCAGTCGGGTGATACACTGTTGTGCCGGGTAAAACACTGTTACGCCGGGTGATTAAGAAAATACAGCCGGGTAAATCATCAACTGTGTTGCCGGGTAAACAACTCTGCCGTGTGATCAAGTACTGTTCAGCCGGACAAAGACTTTTGCCGTGTCAAGATTCTGCCGGGTCAAGATTATTGCCGTGTGAAGTTTTTCTTGTTGCCGGGTAACTGTTTATCCGGGTGAAGAACAAAACAATTACAACTATTTAGTCGGGTGACTATTTGGCCGTGTAAAGACTTTTTCCTGCCGGGTGAAGAACAAAGACACTGTTTAGCCGGTTGAAGAAGGATTTTCACTGTTTTGCCGTGTGACTCATTTTAGTTGTTTTTAATACTTGTTTCTTATCTTGTCTTTAATTTCTTGTCTTAATTTTAGTATTTTAATCACTTCTTTTCAAAAATTAACAAAAACCAAAAATATTTTTTAAAAAATTGTTAAAATGGCTCCTAATGATGATTCTGATAATCGTGTTCCTAGACTTTTGAATCGTGCAGATTTCAAGAACTGGACTATCAGGTTGAGACATCACTTGTGTTCTATTGACAACGACTTATGGAAATCAATTGAGAAGGGTCCTCACATTCCAACTCAGACAGCACCAGATAGTGCAAGTACCTATACTAAAGATTCTACTACACCTTATCCAGAGGATAATTTGTCAGCTGAAGATTTGAGGAAGGTAAAGAATGATAGCAAGGCATATTCTTTAATGTGCAAGGGGTTGCCACTTCAAGTTCTGTCTAGATTGGATGCATATCAGACTGGTTATACATGCTTCAAAGCATTAAAGTCTATATGTGAAGGAGGAGAGCAATTGAGAAGTTTGAAGAAATCAAAGCTGAAGAGACAACTGGAATTGTTTGAACACATTAATGGAGAGACAGTACACCAGATGATGAACAGGTTTGTTCACTTAACTACTGAGATGTCAAACCTCGGAGTTAAGACTGAACTTCAAGATTTGAATGATAGATTGTTATGTGCTTTACCATCATCATGGAAGCAGACTGTTACTCTGTTGAAGCATACTGAGAAATTTCCAATGGAACTCGATTTGCTTATTGGAAAATAGAAGAAGTTGAGATTGATGAAGGATCAAGAAATACTGATAGATCAAGCTCACAAACTCAGTATAAGTATGTGGTAAATCCTGCCAATACTGTGGATAATGCTTTTCTTGTACAAAATACAACAAAGTTTGAAGATGAGGATGACTTATTTGTTGGTGCAAGTTTCTATACTGATTCAGCATACTTTCCAAATTCACCAACTTATTCTCAACCTCAATCTCCACCAAGAGCTCAAGTTCAAAGTCAAAGTCAGAATTTGAAGAACCAACCAGAAAATCAGAGTTCAAATGTTCAAGCTAAAGTGAAAGACGTTGTGAATATTCTGTTGCAAGATGATGAAACCAAAACTGCCTTCACTGCTTTTATGGCAAGTTTTCAAGCATACCAAGGAAGTCATTTAAGTCAAATGGACGTGGTCCTTCAAGACTTATTTGAAATGGATCCAGTTGATGTAGAAGAAATGGATCTTAACTGGCAAATGGTTATGGTTGCATATAGGACGCAAAAGCATGCATATGTTAACCGAAGTTACAAACCTCATGCAAATAAGACTGTTGGATTTGACAAATCAAAGGCCAGATGCTTTAATTGTAACCAGTATGGTCATTTCTCAAGAGAATGCAAAGCTCCCAAGAATTTCAATGACCAAGCTAGTTCAAGTAATCAAGGTCAAGGTCAAAGCTCTCAACAATCTTCGAGTTATCAAGGCAGAAATCAACGTTTCTTTCAGAAACCATACCAAAGTCTTCCTATGCCTGAATTGAAAGATGAAGGAAAGAAGCCAGAAGACCAAACAAAGGCATTGGTAGTAAGTGTTAAAGACGGTTATGATTGGAGCGCATATGCAGAACAATTTACGTCTGATCTTACATCGAGTCTGGCACTGGTATGTGAAATAGAAGAAGATTGGTCAGAAGAAGGGGATGATAAGATGATTGAAGATGTGAGTGAAGATTCAGAGGAATATGACTGGAGTGCAAAATCTGATCCTGTTGAAGAATCTGAGTCTGAACTTGTGCTGATGGCTACTGCCAGTGAGTCTTCTTCATCTACCGAACAACCAAAGGTTAGTACTGACTTACCCCCTAACTATGTTCCATTACCTGCTGATGTCAAGGAAAGGTTGTGTTCTGATCAATGCATTCAACAAGTAGAACATTATCGAACTCATTCATTTAAAATCGGTGACAAATTAAGCAAACATGAGAAAATTCATGAACAACTTAAAATTGATCACAAAATTGCTGATGAGAAGATTTTGTCACTTAAAGAATCATGGAACAAAACCTTAACAGAACTGGAACTGGTAACAAAACAACTTGAAGAAATGACAAAGAACTTTGAACAAGAAAAAGTTGCTCATGCTGTCACGCAAGTTGAATTGACAAAAGTGAAAAGTTGCAAAACCATGGTAAAACAACTCGTAAGTGAAAGAGGTAACAAAACCAAAACCGGGTTGGGTTTTACTCATGAACCGATGCCAAATTCAATCACTCAAACCTTACCGGAAAACTTTAATGAATTTGATCATTCACCTGAAAATGAACGTAAATTCAAAGAAATTCAAAGAAGTAAATCCGAGTCCGAAGGATCTGAGGTGTTGATTGAAAGTTTGAGAGAAGAAGATGGTATGACAACTGAAGCTGATGATGAAGCAAGCAACAAATCTGAAAACAAATTGGAGCCTGTTCTTATACAACTTGTTGAGTATCCAAAGCTTAATCCCGAACCAGAAAAACCGGTGAAGGAAGAAGGTGAATATTCAGGTTTCAACGATCCTGAGTACATCAAGTGGAAGAAAGAACAAAAGGCGCAAGTTGCTGCTCAGTTGGTCAAGAAGCAAGAAGTGAAAAAGACTGAAGTTTCGAATGCAAAGAAACAGAAATCGAAAATAATGAACAATCAATCTGAAATGAAACAGTCAAAAGGCAAAAGTGTCTTAAAATCAAATGATAACAAAGGTCAAAGTGTTAAAACTGACAAACCTGTCAAGAAAGTGTCAAAAGGTAAGAAAATCAAGTTTGTGTCTGCAGGAACGTTTGATTTGAACGGATCTTATGGTAAACCAATCAATTCTCCAATCAAATCTAACTCTGGTCTGAAAACAGGTTCAGGTCCTAAGTCTTCCGCTGTCAATGATAAGAGAATTGAATCTAAAAAGGTAACCAAACAGAACAGTTTAAAATCGAACCAAAGTCCCATGCAATCAAAATCTCAAACCAAGTCTCCACAAAAGAATGTTAATCTAAAACCGAACAACCATGATAATGAATCACGTTTTGGTTCAACATCAAAAGTTAACAATCGGCTCTTTAGGATTAGCAAGAAACATTGTGAGAACTGTGATCGTTATAACCATACAACTGCTGAATGTTTCTTTAACAGGTACTGCAGTTTCTGTGACAAAAGAAACCATTCTTCAGAAGAATGTTATTATAACAAGTTTTGTGATATTTGTGAAAGAAGAAACCATGACACAAAGGATTGTTTCTTTCGATCAAACTCAACAAGAGAAATGACTCCGTTTTCAAATTTTAACAAAAATCATTCATTTGGTTTTCAAAATATGAGTCAAAGTCATTCTCCAGTTTTGAGAAATTTCAATCGAAACAATTCTGTTTCTAACTTTTCAAGAAATGTGCAGGTTAACAATTTTAAACCAAGAGCTTTAATGGTAAGAAATCAAAAGTTTGAAAATAACCTTGATCCTAAGCTAGAGGAAAGGTTTAGTGCCTTGAGGAGAAAGCAATTCAAAAACGCCAATGGGCGAAACAACAGTTATCAGCATCAAAATCTTTTGAATGAAACAAATTTTCAAAATGTTCAATATCAACAAGTTACTATTGCTGATAGATTCGGAAAACCCAAGACCGTGTGGGCCTGGGTTGACCAAACTAACTAGAAAATGTTTGAATTGCAGGTACGCCCAAGAAGACCTATCAACTCATGGTTCGTTGATAGTGGGTGAAGCCGGCACATGACAGGCAACCATGCCTTGCTTCAGGATTTCAAGCTGAAAAATGGTACACATGTTGCATTTGGAGGTGATGCGGGTGGTAAAATCACAGGAGAAGGAACCGTATCCAATGGGGTCATTAGTTTTGATAAAGTCAACTACTGTGCACAGTTGAACTTTAACTTACTAAGTGTATCTCAAATTTGTGATAAATCTTATTCAACTTTATTTGATGATTCTTTCTGTTATATACTCAAACCAGGTTTCAAGATTGCCAATGAATGGGTAGTGGTGAAAGCTCCAAGAGATCGTGATGTATACAAGTTGGATATGTCGCAGATTGACGCTGAAACCGAAACTACGTGTCTCATTGCACATGCTTCAAATGATGAGAGTCAGCTTTGGCATAGACGACTGGGCCATTCAAACTTCAGAAACATGAATCGACTGGTTACTGGAAATCACGCTGTGGGAATCCCATCGAAGAAATTTTCTACAACTGATCTCTGTCCAGCATGTTTGAAAGGAAAACAGCACCGAATGTCTTTTAAGTCCAAGCTAGAAAACTCCATTTCAAAACCTTTGCAGATGCTACATATGGATCTTTTCGGACCAACAAATGTTCAAAGCATCGGAAAGAAGTCTTATTGTTTTGTCATCATTGACGATTTCACTAGATTTTCTTGGGTTTATTTCTTGCATGCTAAATCTGAAACTGCGGAGTTATTAAAAGAATTTATCATCAAAGTTGAAAACCAATTGGATTGTAAAGTAAAAGTTTTAAGAAGTGATAATGGAACTGAATTCAAAAACGCTAATGTTGATTTATTTTGTGCAGAAAAAGGAATTGCGCGTCAGTATAGTGCTCCAAGAACGCCTCAACAGAATGGGGTTGCGGAACGGAAAAACCGGACACTAATTGAAGCAGCAAGATCCATGCTCGCAGATGCCAAAATCCCTATTACATTCTGGGACGAAGCTATTGCTACTGCGTGTTTTGTACAAAACAGGACATTATTAGTGCAAGACAAACAGAAAACATCTTATGAGTTGTTGTTTGGAAGAAAACCGAATATTTCTTATTTGAAAGCATTTGGTTGTCCTGTAACGATTCTGAATTTAAGTGATCATATCGGGAAATTTGAGTCAAAATCTGACGATGGATTTTTCCTAGGTTATTCGTCTGTTTCTAAAGCTTATCGGGTTTTTAATAGCAAAACAAATACTGTTATTGAAACTATTGACGTAAAGTTTTTAGAAAATTCGTTTCCGTCAGTGGCGCATGGTCCCGAATGGTTATTTGATTTAGATTCGTTATCAAAATCTTTCGATTCTAACTTATTTGATTTTTCAGGAAAAGCAAGGAAGGAATCAGGCGACTTAGGAAGCTTTAGTGACGATTCTGATAATGACGAAGATGGAAATCTCAACTCTGAATATCCATTTATGTCTTTTCACAATCCTGATCATGTCAAATCCAGTCAAGCTCCGGGTCCTTCTGGTTCTCATGAAGATCAAGAATCGAACAATCTTGAAGAAGATGTGAATCCACAATTTTCTCCTAATGATGGTGGATCCGTTCAAAATCAACCATCATCAGATCCGAATGTTGAAGTTATTCCAGAATCATTTGATTACTTCATCAATTCACCGGATCAAGTCCCAAATTTCACACCGCATACTTCGACCATACTACAAGATCTACCAAATCTGAATACTTCTAATCTAGAGACTCAAGTGCAAGGAGGTGATATTCCTATTCATCGAATTCACAAGAAACATCCTGTCTCTCAGATTATTGGGCCGTTGAATCAGAGAACTACAAGAAGTCAGACAGAGCAAGCAAATGTTTGTCTTTACTCGTGTTTTCTATCTCAAGTGGTGCCAAAGAACATTTCAGAGGCACTGCAAGACAACAGTTGGATTGAAGCCATGCAAGAGGAATTACTTCAGTTTCGCAAACAAGAAGTTTGGAAACTTGTGGACTTACCTGAAGGAGAGAATGCGATTGGTACAAGATGGTTGTACAAAAACAAGCCAGACGAACGTGGCATTGTTGTAAGAAACAAAGCAAGACTCATTGCACAGGGATACACTCAAGAAGAAGGCATTGATTACGAAGAGGTGTTTGCTCCGGTCGCAAGACTTGAAGCCATACGCGTTTTTCTTGCATATGCTTCCTTCATGAAGTTTAAAGTATTCCAAATGGACGTTAAAGGTGCTTTTCTGTATGGACCGATTACAGATGACGTATATGTCAGACAACCTCCGGGTTTTGAAGATCCTGACTATCCTCATCGTGTATACAAGTTGAGTAAAGCTCTATATGGTCTACACCAAGCTCCGAGAATCTGGTATGAGACATTATCCAAGCATTTACTAGAACACGGATTTACAAGAGGTCAGATTGATCCAACTTTGTTTATGAAGAGGGAGAATGATGATTTATTGTGCGTTCAAGTTTATGTGGACGATATTATCTTCGGATCGACCAGTGAGTCCATGTGCAAAGAATTTGAAGAAATCATGAAGTCAAGATTTCAGATGAGTTCGATGGGGGAGATTAATTTCTTTCTTGGATTACAAGTGAAACAGCCTGCTGACGGGATTTTTATCAACCAATCAAAATTTGTTGAGAAGTTGCTGAAAAAGTTCAAGATGCAAGATTGTCAGACTATCCGAACTCCTTCTGACGTGAATTGCAAGATACAACCAGATCCAAAGGGCAAAGCAGTTGATCAAACACTATACAGATCAATGATCGGTTCTCTGATGTATCTTACTGCATCAAGACCAGACATCATGTACGCTGTGTGTGTATGCGCCAGATATCAGTCAGATCCGAAAGAGTCGCACCTTGTTGCT
This sequence comes from Tagetes erecta, assembly GCA_030867185.1. Lineage (NCBI taxonomy): Eukaryota > Viridiplantae > Streptophyta > Magnoliopsida > Asterales > Asteraceae > Tagetes > Tagetes erecta. The sequence goes on along the minus strand of CM061486.1, from coordinate 59,336,876 downwards.
GTGAAGCGTATATTCAGATATCTTAAAGGGAAACCGAATCTTGGGTTATGGTATCCTTACGAAGGAAATTTTGAATTATATAGCTATTCTGACAGTGATTTTGGTGGTTGTGCTCTTGACAGGAAATCGACTACTGGTGGTTGTCAATTTCTGGGTCCTAGACTAGTCTCTTGGCAATGCAAGAAGCAGACCAATGTTTCTGTATCCACAGCTGAAGCAGAGTATATCGCTGCATCTGCAGGATGTTCTCAAGTTTTATGGTTACAAAATCAGTTGCTGGACTACGGGTTTAACTTTCTGAAAACTCCTATTTACATAGACAATACTGCTGCTATGTTCATTACTGCTAATCCTGTTCAACACTCAAAAACCAAACATATCGAAATTCGATATCACTTTTTAAGAGACAACTCTGAAAAAGGTTTAATAATTTTGATTAAAGTTCATACCGACAAACAACTGGCAGACCTTTTCACAAAATCATTTTTGTCAGGCCGGTTTGAATTTTTAATTCAATCCATAGGATTAATCAATCATGATTGATTCTATTTTTCAAAAACAAAAGAAAAATCAGAAAATATAAAAGCCAAAAATATAATAAGTTGATGTTAAGTATTGATTCCTTTGTCTTTTATTTTATGTTTTGCATTGCGTGTGTGCATGAAAAAGAAACGCAAAAACAAAATATAAAAGCAAAAAGAAAAGAAAATATCATGTCATAAGAATCTATATTGCAAAAAGTGAGAAATGATAGTTACACTAGACATTATTTGTTACATCATTTTTAATAAAGACTGATGAATGTTAATTGATGTGCTAGACAGCTCAGGCCATTAGACTGAAAAAGTAAGTTGATTGTTGACAAACAAAAACTTAATGATCTTTGTGTTAAGTTCCATTGTTATACATGTCTAGATATATATCTTTTGAAACATTGCTTGTGATGATAGTTGTGCATGATCGGGTAACGATGCAGTATATACAGTGTGATGAACCGCATCGTGAGCTTCTTTGTTGTGGTATCCACAGACCTGAAGTCTCACATGAAGTCTCCTTTGAGCTTCAAGGTGCAGCAAAAGATTCCAAAAGGAACGAAAAGAGTCCCAAATGTGGACCAACACCAAACAAAAATTCCAAAATGGAATTCAGAAGATTCCCAAGGGGAACGATAGGAAAGAAAAATTCCCAAAGAAGGAATTAAAAAGAAGTCCCAAAGTGGACCAAATCCGAATAGAACCCAGATTCCACACTGTGTATGACTGTAAGTGACCAGGTTTTGTGCAATATGCATTCAGGTAGTGATTGATAAGGAAATATGTTAACATATGTATACATGTGGGTCACATAAGTCATTCTAATCGAACCTTAAATATCATCATGATACTGAAAAGTAAGTGTGTCAAATCGAGCTAATTGGTATGTTTTCATATCATCACTCAATCAAACATAAGTCAAATGTCTATTCAAAACTTGCAAAACATGTTCAGATAATGTGTGGTATGATCTCACTGCGATATTTTGATTCATTGCATTGCATATGTCTTTATTTTTAATGTGTGTGCTTTGTGTGCAGGCATATGGAATCATTATTGACACATCAACATCCTTGTTAAACTTAAAAATTTCAAGAAATTTCAAGTTTAGGGGGAGAATAAATTTGAACAAAAATATTCTACAAAAATCCAAAAATATTTTGTTTTGAATAAGTGTATTTTGAATGAACAAGATTATGTGGTATGAAAAAGCAAAGGTATTGGATGTGTTAAAAACAAACCCAAGGTCTTGTAAATTGTTTTTATGAAATTGCTTCGGGATATAGAAAAATTGGTTGTGCAAAAACATTTTTGAAAAAGAAAAAGAAAAATGAATTTAATTGGAATTTAATGATTATTGACTTGCTTTAATGTTGTTTGATAATTAATATGACAAACATTCTTTTTAAGGATATCTTGTCTAATTAATATGTCGGAGAATGTTTGCAGGTGCAATAAATGATGTTGAAAAAGTCAACAGACGAGAAAAAGTGAAGAAATTGCTCAAAGTGTTATAGCCGGGCAAAGATATCAGATGCAACTATTCTGCCGGGTAACGAACTGTTCAGCCGGGTAAAGTTGTAAGTCTGATACATGCCGGGTGATTGAGGAAATGGTGAAGATGTTATGACCACTGTACAGCCGGGCAAAGATCATGTCAAATACAGCCGGGTAAAGGTCATAGATATCTTGCCGGGTGACAAGTGTTTACTATACAGCCGGGTAAAAGAGAAATCTTCTTGCCGTGTAAAGGTATGACACTATGTTGCCGGGTAATGAAGAAGAAAGCATGCCGGGTGATATAGAAGACAACTATGTTGCCGTGTAATGAACAAATGCATGCCGTATGAAGAAGGTTGTGATGTGAAGAAGGCTGCCGTGTGAAGAAGGTTGCCGTGTAATGAAGAAAGCAAGCCGGATGAAGAAGGAAAGCATCTGTGTTGCCGGGTGATGAAGAAAGATTGCCGGGTGATGTTTTGAAGATAACTATTCTGCCGGGTGATGAATAAAACCCATCAGGTGTAGTTGTTCCTTAACCTTTACCCGTCACTACAGTGACTTACCCGTCTCTACAGTGTTTGACCCGTCAAGTGTTTTTCACATGTCTGTGACTTGTCTGATGTACTTGACCCGTCACTACAGTACATGACCCGTCACTACAGTATATGACCCGTCACTACAGTACTTGACCCGGCAAGGCTTATTGGGCCTATTTTGCTTACCCGTCCCTTTTGTTGACCCGGCACTTAAAGTTTGACCTAAATTTTTGACGATACAAAATACCGCCTCTTCACAAACACTTATCATTTCACACACTCACTTTCACACAAATCCTCTGAACTTAAAATCGCCGTGTTATCATATTCAATCGTTTGCTCTGTAACAAGGTTGATCGATTGGATAAGGTAGTGATTAAGTGTTTTTGACCTAAATAGACCTGCAAATCAACTGTTAAAAAGAAAAACGATGATGAACAGTGTTTTGGACTTTGAATCGACACTTTGATTTTGTGTGTTAAAACTTAAATCGAATGTTGTTTTAGGGTTAAAATCTGTCGATCATCAACATACAATCACTCATTTGCATCAAAACACCTTAAAATCAACTGAATCACTCAAAATGTTCTTAACTGATAAAATCGCCATTGATGAACTTTGAAGCTTTTAAAAGTTAAACATCAAAACGATGGAATATCTGTTTAAAAGTGATTAAACTTGTTAAAACTGAACCAAAACATGATAAATATTTTCATCATAACATTGTCAAAATTTTGCCTAAGTGATTAACAGTTAAAATTGAAACATGAAGTATAATCTTTAAGATTCAAAGTTGTTTGATTAAAATGATGAAAATCAGGTTATTAGAACAATTTAGGATTTAAAATGATTATGTGAATGTTTTGCTTTCTAACTTTTATTTAAACACTTATGAAAATTTTGATATGTTTAATGAAGAATCTAACACATGTGTCTTGTTTTGTGTTTGTTTGTGTTTTTAACAGATGGAGAATCTCAAGTTTGAGCCTAAACATAATCTAGTGGCATGTTTAGATGAATCAATTCCTGAAACAGATGGTTACAGGGATATGATTAAGTTCATCAAGAGGACTAAATATGTGTATGCTATATGTGCCAAACCGGTCATATATGCTAGGCTGATTAAGAGTTTTTGCAGGACAGCAGAGGTTGTCAGAGATGAGAATGGTGTTGCTGTGGTCAGAGGGAATATTACTAGAGATTGGGTATTGACAGTTTCTGAAGAATCAATTAGACATGCCCTGAGGATTGATGAAGATGAGGTTGGTATGATGGATGAGTTGACCATGGAGGAATGTAAATCGTGTTTTGTTAATATGGGACATCCACCTATATTTCGAAAATCACAATTTTATCGGGCTAAGTTGGGAAAGAAGTACAAGTTGCTGTGTTATGTTGTGCAACAATGCATGTCCAGGAGGAGTGCAGGCTTTGATAACTTCCCTTCAGATATTGCTTCACCAATTGTTGCCATAGCAGAGAACAAGCCATTTAACATGTCGAGATGGATTATGAATGGCTTTGTATTTAACTTGGTGAAAGGGAAGAGGTTTAAGTTTCTCATGTACCCGAGATTCTTACAACTGATGATAAACATTGCTTATCCTATCATCAGAAATGAAGGTTATTCTGGAGGTATTTTATACACTGAGGACATGAACGATCTATCTTACCGAAAGATGAGTATCGGGAATGTGCCTGATATAGGATTGTTTGACTATATGAGAGATATAGCCAACAATGAAGAAGATGTAGAAGGTATTTATCATCATATTTCGAATGGAGAGATTGTAAATCCAATGGATCTTGTTGATAGAGAGATTGATGAAAATGATGATGATCAAGATGATGATAATGATGATGGTGACAATGATGAAGATAGTGATGGTGATGATGAACATGATGATGGTGGTGATGATGCTGAATCTGAATCTAATTCGGAGGAGGCTGAACCAATGGAGATTGAGACAGAGGAAACTGAGAATGTTGAGGTTATTGAGCCTATTATGGTAGAAGAACCTGTTGAGGTTGCTTTGGTTGAAAAAGAAGTAGTGGCTGATATACCAAAGGAGATCAATGTTCAGTATGTTAGGCGAAAGAGATCAAAACCAGTGTTAGAGACTGAAGAGATTGATGTACTTCAGATTGCACAGGAGGTAGTGGCCGAAGCTGAAACTATGGCACAGATAGTTGAGGAAGCTGATGCTGGCGCTACTGATCCTATTACTGTTGACATTCCCACCACATCACCACAAATTGCTAAAAATGTTGAACAAGGTTTGGAGTCTTCACCAAACGTTGTGTCAAAGACTGATGAAACTGAGAATGAGAAAGAGAAACGTATTGCAGAATTAGAGGATATGGTGGCAAAGCTGATAGAAGCTAATGATTTGTTGAAAGCTTCAAATGAACGCAAAAAGAAAAGATTTGATGAGTATTGGGATATTCACAATCAGAATTTGAAAACCTTCAAAAAGTTGGATGAAGATCATGTTAAACTTGTTGATGAACATTTGAAGTTGAAAGATGATTATGATAAACTGAAAGAGGAGTATGAGAACCTAAAGTATGATTATACTGAGGTTAAAGCTGAATGCAATACGTTGGAGGCCGAGAAGGAAATGCTGGAAAAAGAGTTGGAGGAGACTAAACCAAAGAAAGCTGGCTCATCATCAGACAAAGATTTTTCTGAAGAAGTAATGGAAGTGACTGAATCGCATGTGCCAAAGGTTTATCTGACTAGAGCTCGAGGCACTTCGAATGTTGGCATTAGAGTGGAATCACCAATCATCATTCCCGATGAAGCTGCTGCTGAAACTGTCATCTCTGACAAAGCTGAGGGAAAGAGGAAGATAGATGCAATACCTGAGATCTTTGGTGATGAAGAAAGTTCAAAAAGGGCGAAAGTTGAAGAAACAGTGCAGATTGAGCCGATTCAATCTGTAGCTGTAGTTGAGGCTGAGAAAACTGATGAGGATGTGAATGAAGCTGAAATTGCCAAAACAGTTCAGATTGAGCCGATTCAATCTGAATCTGCTGCTGACACTGAAGTTGTTAAGTTGACAGATAGTGAGAAGGAGGTTGGTTCTGAAGAAACAGTTCAGATTGAGCCGATTCAATCTGAAGCTGTGGATGTGCCTGAAACTGAAGCTGAAGTTGCTAGTCAGTTTGAGCCGGTTCAAACTGACGATGCACCTATGATTGAAGCGTTGGATGATTTAGATGACATAGATTTTACTGAGTCTGAAGATGAAGCTGAGCCAGTACAGAATGTTGTTGATGAGATTCCAGATGATTTGGATCAAAGGTTTGCATACCTTGAGAAAATGAAGTATAATGCTGTATTTTTGAATGGGTTGACGGTGAGTCAGATAAATGAAGAGTATGAGAAGTGCATGATTGCTCAAGACAAAGTTGAAGGTGATAAGAAAGAGTTTGTGATTGAGATGGGAGAATGGACTCCGATGCAAGAGAGCTTAAACATAGAAGATTTGCCTCCGACTGAACTATATCACCAAAATCCAGATGAAATGACTGCTTCAAATATGCGTAGCTGGTTGAGTTCGAGAAACTATCCGTACAAAACTTTGAAGAGGTTGAAGTCTGAATCACTAAGGAAGATTGTGGTCAGTTTTATGAAAATGGAGAAAATGTACAACAGGATGTTTTACTTGGACTATAACAATCCACAATACTTCGAGCTGACAAAGAGATTCAAAGTGCTTGGACCGAAGGAGATTCCGGTGATGGCTCTTCCTGAAGATGCTCATAAGAAAAGACATGAATTAATGGATATGTTCCCAAGTGAAGTTAAATCTTACAACATTCCAACTGATGTTAGGGAATCTTGGCATAAGTCAGCAACAGCAGGTGACGTGGTGAGGTCACTGCTAAGTAAAGGTCAGTCGATTGCTGAGTTGCTTGACTCTATGATTGTGCCAGAGAAAAATAAGAAGGTGAAGATAATCGCATGGAAATATGATGAAGTGTTTGACGCTTTCATGATTAAGAGAGTGAATGGTTTATGTGATGTATACCATTACTTCTCGAGCATCTTTAAGTTGGAAGTTCAGGATTTAAAGGAGTTACACAAATTAAGGTTGATAAATCACACGCGTGCTGAGCGTGGTGATAAGTGTGTAATGCTTCTTGATGCCGGGATTGCGAGACCACCGAAGTTTCTGGATTTTAGAGGCCAACAAGAAGATTCAGCATATGTGCAAGCAAAGAAACAAAGGAAGAAAAAGAGATTGGTTGTGACTGAAGATATGTACCTTGAAGAATTTTCGGATGAATATTTTGACAAGGTGACAGATCCTGGATTGAAGGTGATAGATGGTTCACAAATGACAAAGCCTATACTCAGAGTGTTCTATAATCAAGAAACGTTTGAATTGAAGCTTGTTCGAAACTTGGAGGATTGGGATAAAGACATGATCACACTTTTCAGTACTTTTGAGTTGAAACTGCTGCATCCTTCATATATCGACTTTTTGAGAAGTTATAGAATGGAGAAGTGTAAAGATGCACTTGCTGAAGCTGATCGGAAGTTATTTGTTGTAATGATTGAAGTGATAGCAGCGACAACTGAAAAGATTCGGGTGAGGAAAGCATTGCTGAACTCTAATCTCGTGAGGGTGGATTTACCAGAGATAGAATATATGAGGATATCCAGAAAAGGAACGTTGGAGGTGAAAGTCAAAGGCCAGGAGATGCCATTCGAGTTTTATGCTAATATTGACTTTGCAGGTTTGAATCTGGACTCGCTCAGACGTATGAATGCCTTACCAATTCTGACAAATGAGTCCAAGCCGAGACAAGCTAAGATTGCGGAAAAGTTCAAATCCTGTATTGAAGAAGCTTTGAAGGAACAAGAAGAGTATAAAGGACGAGAGTTGCTGAATGTGAAAGATGAACCGGAAGATTGGTAGAAAAAGATTGATGCTGATCAAAGAAGAAGAAAAAGATAGAAGTTTTTGCTGAAGATCCAAAGATAAATCTTAGGGGGAGTACTGTTAGGGTTATTTCCTAGTTAAGATTTACTTTGTATTTTGTTTATATGTTTGTATAGTTTAGGGTTTATTATGTATTTTCCTTAAACTTGTATTTTGTTGTTATAAGCATGTAGTGTGTGTGTGTGTGAGGAGGGAGGCTAGATCACTTTTACACTGTTAGAGAGAGAATTAACTGTGTGTGATTTTGTTTCTCCTGCACTTGTACTACGAATTGCTTTGATCATCAATATACAAAGAGAATTATTAGTATGAATTGTGTTTGTGATTGAATCGTTTGTTTGTGCGTTTTATTCTGATCATTTGAGTGATATTAACGATCCAATTGAACCTATCAGTAACAATTATTTTTGTCCTTGTTGACGACTTCTCTAGGTACATGTGGATCTACTGTAGGAACCGTTCGTACAAAAACATAAAATTCTTCTGTAAATTCATTTACAATACAAAGAAAATAAAGAAAACAAGTAAATTACAATATGATTACAACCGAAATGAAATAAAATACAAGAAATGAGTAGAAGCAGAAGCAAAAACATGGCTGAGGATTCGTGTTCAACACGGGTCCCTTAAAACAAATTCCGAGTCTCCCAAGAGAACTCGTTTGTTTCCCAGGGTACAACAGCCGAAGCAGTATGTACTGCCGGGATTGACTCACAACCCAAATTATACCTTAAGAAAAGAGATGAACAAGATCAAATATTTGTTAGAAATAATTTAAAGAGAAAGAATGAGAGATCTTTTAGAGTTGATGAATGGTTTTTGGTGTGTCTTTCAACTAAGACAAGACATGGTATTTATAGGTAATAATAGGTTGAAACACCCATTCACCATAAACCATGAATTTAAAGTCTTTAAATTCAAGTCAAACAATGAGTTGAAACATCCAAAAGATTTAACTCATGACTTGAATTTTATTTTAAACAAAATAATTATTAATTTTGTTTTTTTCCATCAAATTTTCCAACAATCCCCCACATGGGAAAAAACAAAATCTCATTTTCTCAAATGAAAAACCCATTTTCTCATGTGAAAAACACATTTTCACATATTATTCCAACAATCTAAATTGATCGTTACATACAAGTTTCTTAGATATAATTCAGCGGTTGAGTACTGCCGGATAGGTAGGTGTTACCTTTGAACCTTCCGTTGTGATGCATACTTAGTCTCCTAGTGGTTCGGTAGACGTGATGTCCTTGAACCAACCACCACTTATGGAGACGACAATACACTTCACACAACACTCTCCCTGGTTCGATCAAACCCTCATTGTCGTGTCCGTTATGGTCATGGAACACTAGCCTGGTTCTGCGAAAGCTCTAGGAATTGCGCGCCCCACAATTTCATTCGAAGCGACCCCACTTCTCTTTCACATAGGTGATTTATCTAAAAAATCATTAAAAGCATTAAGGTTACTATGATTACGCAAATCATTAACCATACGGTATGCTTAGCCTCACAACGTGTCACTGTTGTTATAGGAATGGACTAGGAAGTATTTAAGCTCCCTTTATAATTTAGGAGGACATATATAAACGTTTATACATATTAGCTTATATATCGACTTGTATATTAGCTATGCCCCCACAGTGACCACCCTTAGATATATGAGTAGGTTGTCCTATTGAACTTAGATCTTGGGATCTCCAGTCAACTAAGTTAGGTTTTCCTTCATATACCATCTTTCATGGGCTTTAGTCTCATTCCACAACTCCGTCTCTCATGTTGTTGGATCCAAAACCATTATCTATGACTCCGTCGAGTCAATATAGATAATTGCAGTTGAGATGAGTTGTTATGATGTGTTATTAACTCACAAGTTAATCTTGCCTTTTGTCATTTTTTAAGACTATAACCCCGAGTATCAACTCGAACTGAGGTACATTTTTGTCTTTAAAATGCATTTCAAGCCTAGCATATCCATGCCATTAGTAATTAGATGTTAAATCTAACCAATTGACCTTCGAGTCTAGCTTGTAGATTCGGTCACATAGTTGCATTATATTTGGCTCAACAAAAGGTTCTCTTTTGATACGGGTTTGAGAAAACTTCTCAAATACCATTTCTCAAATAGCTTTCCCCCACATTTCTTGCATTTAGATAGAAATGTTTAAATATACGATTAGACATCCATGATTTGAACAAGATCAACGTCTTGTATCAAAGATGTCGTCAATGCTTGTTTGCCGACTAAAGCAACGCATGCCTTGTCATAAGTTGTTATCAACCATCTCAAACTTAAATACTTTTAAGTTATCATCTAGGTTAAATCTAGAAAATTGAGTTCTCCATAAGTTATATGGCTTTTCTTAGATTGAATGACAACCGTCATTCAAATTGTCTTATAGACAACTTTACTTTTATATTGTATATGAGTTGAATGTTTCACATTAATAGTCTCCTCAGAGCACCATAATTAACAAGTACTAGTCTAGCATGCTTTAGACTACAATACTCTAGCATGTGAACAGAAGATGCATCATTCTGATTCTTCACAGCTTTTAAGGAATATCTCAATATTCGTTCAAGACATTCATCTCATAGTTTAAACAAACAATGAGAGTTGTTCAACATCCCAAAATCTCAATATTTAGGAACGTCTAATATGTATGTTACGTAAACGTACATAGACCGTCATTCAATCTAGGATCATAAACTTTTTTTTTCTTCATTTTTCTCAAAAGGTTTCATCATTGACTCATATGGACTTTGAAGAATCACAAATTGATCTCCCATAGTGGTACTCCCACTTTGAACAATCACAAAATTGATATAAAACATCATGTTGTTTATATGGTAAATTGTTCACAAGTATTAGTATTTGAACAATTATATATGTTCATAGCAACAAAGATTTATCTTTCCATCAAATAGTCAACTTGAATCTATTATTGCTTTATGACATGTTACTTTCACAAGAGTAACAAACTATGTTAACACTTTATGTAAACTTTTGGTTTATTTCATTCTAAACCATATCTTAGTTTTGCCAAAACATGTACTTAGCAGTTTCGAAATAAACTATTTTAATTTTATGTTTTGATTACGGAAATCAATACCCAAAATTGTAAATAGTTTTATTGAATAGAATACTTCTAACGCACACGTTAAAGATAAGATGTTTACATAAAACACCTTATTTAAATTTATCATTAACACACATGTTAAGAATAAACGCCTACATAAGACGCTTTTAGACCATAAAATTTAGGTCATATCTAACACACATGCTAGATAAGTAAATGTGTTCTAACACGCACAGTAGTCAACTAAAAGTCTACATCAAACGTTCTAAACATATGGTTTCATGTAATGAAAGGTTTCAACAAAACGTTTGCAAAATGTATTGAAACGAAAAGTTTTATAAAATAGTCATTTGTAAACCACGCATAATTAATGATTATGATTGTCAACGTTTTCGAGTGAGTAATGATTCTATCATTTGTTTCTAAAAAAACGATTTTAAATTTAAAAGATTAATACTAAATCCATACAAAATTGATTATATTATAAAGAATCTCTTCTAATACTTAATTAGAATATCAATAGGTTTTAACACACATGTTAAAACACAAGTTTCACTTTCACATATGAAAGATTTCTTACTCGCAAATAAGAAATACAAGTTTTCATAAGATGCGTAGACAAACATAACCAATCTTAAGACCATATGAAAACTAATCTTGAAACCCACAAACGGGTTAATTCAAAGTTTTAATCTTGAAACCACATAGGTTTCGAAACCTTTGATTTAAAACAAAATTGGATCTTCAACCTTTTTGTTTTAATACCTTGAACCATTCAACAAAATGGTTGTAATGAAAATAAAGCCACTTTTGAATGCTAAAGTAATTGGGTCAAGTTTTATGAAAACTACAAAAGCTTTTATACATAAACAAAATTACACTCAATCAAAACCAACAAATGGTGAAAATTGAGCCACTTTTTCTTTGTAAATAAAATCCGGTTCTAGAAAAAAGTCAAGTGTAAGTTCTCTAAGTCCAACTTTGAGAGACGAACAATGACTATATATTTTTTTTTAAATACGAACGGTGATTTAAAAAAAATTTGTTTTAAGATTGTAGGAACCGTTCGTACAAAAACATAAAATTCTTCTATAAATTCATTTACAATACAAAGAAAATAAAGAAAACAAGTAAATTACAATATGATTACAACCGAAATGAAATAAAATACAAGAAATGAGTAGAAGCAGAAGCAAAAACATGGCTGAGGATTCGTGTTCAACACGGGTCCCTTAAAACAAATTCCGAGTCTCCCAAGAGAACTCGTTTGTTTCCCAGGGTACAACAGCCGAAGCAGTATGTACTGCCGGGATTGACTCACAACCCAAATTATACCTTAAGAAAAGAGATGAACAAGATCAAATATTTGTTAGAAATAATTTAAAGAGAAAGAATGAGAGATCTTTTAGAGTTGATGAATGGTTTTTGGTGTGTCTTTCAACTAAGACAAGACATGGTATTTATAGGTAATAATAGGTTGAAACACCCATTCACCATAAACCATGAATTTAAAGTCTTTAAATTCAAGTCAAACAATGAGTTGAAACATCCAAAAGATTTAACTCATGACTTGAATTTTATTTTAAACAAAATAATTATTAATTTTGTTTTTTTTTCATCAAATTTTCCAACATCTACTTGTTAAAAGAGAAAAGCGAAGCATTCAGAAACTTTAAAACTTTCAAGGCTTTGGTGGAGATGCAAACTAAAAAAACCTTGAAAACCTTTCGGACCGACAGAGGAGGAGAATTCAATTCTCAAGAACTTAAAGCTTTCTGTGATGATAATGGGATCCAAAGACACCTCACTGCCCCCTACTCGCCACAACAAAATGGCGTAGTAGAACGAAGAAATAGAACTCTAATGGAGATGACTAGGAGTATTATGAAGGCAATGAGGGTACCAAACTATTTATGGGGGGAAGCTGCTCGACACTCGAGTTACTTAATCAACCGTATCCATACAAGATCGCTTCAAGATGTCACACCGTATCAAAAACTAAAAGACAAGAAACCGAACGTCTCACATATTCGGGTATTTGGTTGTCTAGCTCATGCAAAGAAGGACAGTGTAAACCTACGAAAATTGGATGATCGGTCACATACATTGGTTCACCTAAGTTGTGAAGAAGGTACAAAATCATATCGGTTATATAACCCCACAACAAAAAAGATTATCATAAGTATGAATGTGGTGTTCGAAGAAACTAAAGGCTGGAGTTGGCAAGATGAAACCACATCCACACATGGTAACTTTTCTGTTGAATGGCAAGGAACAATTGATGAAGGACTTCGACCAGTAAACAATGTGTTCTCAAGTGTTGAATATAATAATGCATTGGATGATCTTGATACACAAACAACCGAGCATGGTCAGGAAGGTGCAACATCATTAAGTCCAATCGACTCAAGATCAAGTGGGTCTAATGAACTACCTAGTCCCAGAAATAATAACCCGGTCATTACACAAAGCCAATCAACGAGAAGAACTTCGCGAATCTCAGTTTTGCCAAAAAGGTTACAAGATGATTATGTGTTGAAAACTGAAAATGAAAGTCTACTACTAGTTTCAGGGGGTGTGCCTAGATCGTATGATGAAGCAAAAGGTGATCCACATTGGGGTCCAAGCGATGAAGGAAGAAATAGATTCGATAAACCGACATGATACCTGGAAACTAGTCGATCCACCTACTGGAACTAAAGTAATTGGAGTAAAGTGGCTCTTTAAACTCAAAAAGGATGCTGATGGAAATTTGACAAGATACAAAGCTCGCCTAGTAGCGAAAGGTTACGCTCAAATACCCGGCATCGATTTCGAAGAAGTGTTTGCGCCAGTTGCTCTAATTGAAACAATACGCCTTTTGATAGCACTAGCCGCAACACACAATTGGGAACTTCACCACTTAGACGTGAAGACTGTGACACCCCGCCCGGTGGCGGAAAACACCGGGCTGTCATAGAATTGGATATCCGTAGTAAACAAAGCACATGGTGTTACTTTTATTAAAGTCTAATAATTATTATCATAAGTTTGGCAAAAACCCAAGTCTTAAATGCGAAACGACAAATTCATAATAGCAGTAAATGAAATAGTCATGTTTAGTATTATTTCTAGGTCCAAGTCCCTATGTCTTGAATAGCAAAGAAACAAGTCAAAATCACGCGCCACCTGAAATACGCGAAAATAAAGTTAGCTACACAAGCTAGTGAGTAAAACCCAAATTGAATAGTAATAGTATTGAAATCCGAGATCAACAAGATATGCTGCGCAATCCCACATGTATAGTAATTTCGTAATATCACCCTACCAGGACCCCTAGAATAGAATAGTACACCAACCACAATAGAAACCATAGTATCTCGTTTAGCCATTTGTCATGAGAACCACTCATGTAATAAATAATGATAACTTTTAATAACCGTCGTTTACCGTCTCGATATATAAGTCATCATTTAGCAATTTAGGGACATGGCATAGTATAGCATCATAGCATAGCAACATAGTATAGCAACATAGCATCTCGACATAGTAAACATGGAATTAGAAAGGCCGGGTTTAAATCACCTATCGATGTTGTACAAGCAGGTGGGTTTGTCAGACCATTAGCGCTAACATTGTACCGGTGGGATTACAAAGCAATAAAACTACTTTTAACTAACACATAAGATTGCATCAAGCCGCGAACTAGATTAACATATTTGTATGATCTCTTTTAGAAAACGAATAGAAAACGCAATATAGTAAAAGACATATTTCAGCCCCAAAATAGTAAAATGGAAAAAGGGGAGTGAGTTTACTCACCTTGAAACCCAAAGATAATAGTAACACTAGAAAGTAACTAGAGAGAATCGAGGATCGCCCAGACATTAGAATCACCTAATTAACCGGGAGAACCTAAATTAGGAACGAAGCAAGTAGCGTAATAACTAGAATCAAGAAAATAGAACTTCTAGGGTTTTGGATTTGAGGTTTTAGGGTTTAAAATTATATATTTGAAATTAGGGTTTCAAAATATAATTTGGGTTTTTCTTTGGGATTTTAAAGTACCAATTGGGAGTTAGGGCTTTAAAATACAATTTGGGAATTTAGGGTTTCAAATCTAATTTAGGGTTTTAAAATCCAATTTGGGGATTTAGGGTTTCAAATCCAATTTAGGGTTTTAAAATCCAATTTAGGGATTTAAAATCCAATTTGGGTAGAATAGTATTTGTAATTATAATTTAGCGTTATAACATAGGTAAAAAGGGTTTAAAATTAAAATCAGTAGAAAGTGATGGCAATGGGACTCGAACCCGGGTCACAGCGTTAACGAAGACACCACCAATCCACTAGACCAAGCGGAACTTTTGTTAATCAAAATGATTTTTAATTGTTTTAACATTTAATAACCTACAACACCCATTTCACAATCAAGCCCTAGATTCAAGATCGTCCAAATTCGTTTAATCCAGTGAATCAAATCCAAAACCAATAGAGGGCTTTTTATCATTGGATGATTATGAGTATTTTAACGTGAGGAAATTACCTGATTGATGATTAATTGGATTGATAAGGAACGAAGAACAATACGTCGGCTTCATGATTCAATCGAACGATTTAGGAGGATATAAGTCAATTAATCCTCCAGATTGCGTCTTAATATAATGATGAGTAGATATTTGATTCCAATTTCAGATAACGAGCACGAATTGATGATGTTAATGGCAGTTGCAGGTTTTGAGCGAGATGGAGATCAATGACCAAGATTTTGTTAGTTTTGATTTCAATTGGAACATCAGTGAATGAGTTCGAGATCAAAGGGTTGTTTTCCATAAATCCATTTAGTTTCATTTGATTCAGAAATGGTATTTGTCGTTCGGTTTCGTTTCCGGATGAAAAACGTTTAATTGACAATCAATTACCTGATTATAATGCAATTAACAATATGGACAGACTCAGATTAATTCAATGAATGATTAGGTAACTCGATTTTGATTGAAAACAGCGTTTTGGTTGGTTTGAATTAAATGGGTTTTGAAACCGTTTAAGGAATTGAATTGAAGCAGGAACTGGATCGATTAAAACGAAATTAAAGGTTGGTAGGGGGTTCGATTCTCCCATATGGTCATTTTATATAGGTTTATTATGTTAAACAGGTGTCAAAACGCTCGAAACAGAGCTCACCGGAAAAAAGAAACATTCCGGCCAAATGGCCGGAAACCAACCACCGGAAACACGAGTTTTAGTGGGGGGGTTGATGGGTTTTGTTTTGATTTAATTCCGAAATTACACATTGCACCCCCCAAGTTTTATATGTTATTTATTTTAAGTTAAAACTTTAATACAAGTTTTAAAACTAACATTTTTCACCCAAAGTTAATTAAATCTTTATTTTAACTAACTAACTTAACGACGTTAACTTGTAACGTTCATATAAAATTGACGTTTTTGAATATTTAAGTTACGGTTGACGTTAAATGGTTATTCTTGACTTGAAAGTATTTATCTTTAGCAATATTTACAAAATCTCTTTATAAAATACATTTTATATACTTTCGAGATTTATTATTGTATTTAGTAATTAAGTAGTAAACGTTGAATATTATACGCATAATTTGATCGGTTATTTAAGACGAGCGTAACGTGAAAATTGACATATTTATTCATATTAATAATAACGGAACGTTACATCTTTACGAAAAATAAAAACGAATACAATAAAGAGAGATATCTTCGGGTTCGAGTCGGACATTCGGGTTCGGGTTTGGGGCAGATGTCACAGTCTCCCCTTCTTATAGAAATTTCGTCCCGAAATTTGCTCAAACCAAGATAGGAGATGAAGTGAAAAGATGTGGTTACTTAACTTTCGTTTGGTCTTAAATTCAGGTTCACGTTTTGAGTTCCAACGAACTTTAACGATCGATGTTCGATTATTTTTAAGTTACGTAACTTCACAGTCCATGATTTCTAATGGCCGTTCGGTGAACTGCATTTAATAAAACGAAATTAGGAAGTTATTTATTCATAATTTGCTTTGGAATTATTGAGAGTCGTCTATTTAACTCTTTTTGAATCGTGAGAGTTCGGTTGATTTAATTGTGTGGAGATTCGAATAAAAATTATTTGTTACTCATTCAAGAAATGGAATAAGTTCTCCATTCGAATAAAATGTTTTAGGTAAATAGATTTAGGTTGATTTAAATGAAGATCATAAATAATCATGACTAATAGAACGGAAGAAACGAATGAAGTAGTTGTACGTATAGTTAAACGAATTAGAAGCAATCAGTCAAATGAGTAAATAAATCGAGTGAAAATAGAATGATTAAATGTGGTCCAACTCTACAAGTTGACCATGAGATTACGCTTTCCATGATAAATGTACTTACGTTACTTAGCTCTTTTGATTTGAATAAGAATATGATTAGTCTCGAGGAGTTGAATTAGAATACAACAACTTGAGCACATGTTGATGACAATGACAAATGGTAATTTGTGAGAACAATTGTTAAATTTTGATTTATATATGATAATAAATGATTTATGATTTCTGCATTGAATCAAATAGTAATAAGCTTGTTATTTTAGATCAATTTAGAATGTATAAAGTTTATCTCCATTGAGGATGTACGATAGGATACACGAAAATTCACAGATCGAAACAACACTTCATTTGTAGTATGACAGAAGCGTTTATGTATAGGAAGTACCAGCGGCGTATCCACCATGCTCATGTCATACCACATTTGTCGCATTGCCCTCAAACACATGACAAAACTTGCTATGGTTCCCATGCACCAACTTTCATAATTCCGTGTGCACCCGTAATTACTTTAGTTTTTGCATGGACCACACAATTTATTCGGTCACGTGCGAGTCAAAAGTACACAAAAATTTCTAAGTTAAGGTAATGATAAACATAGATTCCGAAATCATACCCGATAGCATTTAGTTCTTGTGAAACATAGTTTAAGATGATATGCAAATTGATGATTCGAAAGAATTGAGTTTATTAAACAGTCATCACCCATAATAATAGTTTTGTTCATAGATACAAATAAACTAGTTTGAGTACCAAAATTATAACAACATAAGTTTTTGAAAACCAACTTCATGTGTGTAAGATGTAGATGTCGATTGTTCATGGTATTGCCAACTTTGTAAGCATTAGATGATTAAATAATCTGGTTTATTAAGGTTTTGAGAAAATTTAGTTTCATGAAGATTTGAGGCCATAGATAATCCAATTTATAGCTCAACTGTTTAGATCACTCAGTTCATAATGGATTCGATGTTTATTTCCTTTAGATTCGTATGAAACATAAGTTAGGTAAACTAGGTGTATATATTATGGAAGTAAACAAGATTGTAAGGGGTGATGTTATTTTTCTATAATGCGGTTTAAAAAGAAAAACTAAATAACTAAATAACGAGTTTCGAAAAAGTTTTAATATTTACTATCTATAGAGGGATTGATAAATAAATAGCACAGTCTGAGTTTTAAATATTCGATATTGGAAAACATGAATCACGACGTTTGTATCACATTTGAGAAAACATGGAAACGTTATGTAAATATTTAACAAGCGTTTAGATTAATCAATCCCTAGTTAAAGAAATCATTTGTCATTAAATATATATATTTTATATATTTTACAAATACTAAAACCAAAAGAATTTTTTTTTATTTTATTTTATTAATACATATATATTTATTTGAAAAAAAATAAGGAAATCATTTTTTTGTATTAGAATTAACTATTGGTTGGTAGTTTTACAAAAACCGCAAATAAAACATGGTATTTTATGTAGAAGGCTTATACGTAAGACAAGTTGGGTTTGTATGAGTTTATAGAAACGAGGTTTGTAGAATTTCATTAGTGATCATATATACAATTGGAATGCTTTAGTTCAATGAGCTTAAGAATAGTTGTGTAATTGAGTTCACGTTAAGTTTGGAAACGAATTTATGTATAGTATCGTGTAGTTGATTAACGAGTACATATTTTGATGGTTAGTTCATAATTTGATAGTAGATTTATCGTTTTAATGATGGATTAGAAATTGGATTAGAATCTTGTAGTTAGATGAGTAGTTTTGAATCTATTTGAGTGTAGAAGTCAAGTTGAAATATTTTGAGGGTAGACGTTCGATTCAAATACATTAGCTTATAAGAATAGCAAAATCCGCTAACTTTTATTTAGTTATGGAATTTAGCCTTGACTAAAATTTAGAAATCATAGCGAACCTTTTGATTGGAGAGTCGATATTTGATTTAGAATTATAAGTACGACTTAGATTCGGTAATCGATATATGCATGATCTGAAGTTTTGGAAAATTCGATTGAGATATGTCTTAGTTTTGAATTGAGACGTTTGGTTTACAATGGTGTAATTGTGCTATATGGATAAGCTAGCGAGTATATCGCATAAGTATTATTGTAGCTTAGAAAACAAATGGAATGATGAAACGTAGAATAACACGGTTTTGTTGCAACATCTTTGACCGATAGAAACATCCGATGTAATAATAGCAGCTCGTTCCACTTAGAATATCATAGAATCCTTTGAAACATACAATAGAAAATCACGTAGAAACTTTAGAAATTTTAGAAATTTTGATTAAATGAAATAGTGATAGTACTTAGAACATCATAGAATCCTTTGAACATATCATAGAAAATCACTTAGAAACTTTAGAAACATGAGTAATTAGAATTGGAATATTATTTGAATCACTATAAAAATTTATAGAAATTAATTGTAAATCGTAGGAATGAAAATCATAGAATCATTAAGAAAATGAAATTTCAATGGCTTAGGAGTGTGTCTTGGTTTTGGACACTAATGACTTATCAAAGTGTTAAGTTCGTTTTCAACGTATTCGAGAAAGCGTGCTTTAGCCCATAGGTTCACACTCATCTCGTACATCCCCAGGTAAGCATACAGGTCTCTTAAAGAGATTTATACGAAATGCTTTGCCTTAGACAGGATGTCCGTGATACAGGTGTTCCCCCTTCCGGATTGCACACGTTCCCACGTTTCAAACTTACTTAAGACGATGACGAGATTCCACAAAGAGAAAGATCCTAATCATACCGACGAGTCTCTTGTAGCTCCTTCGCGAAATTGGATAAGAAATAAGATAAAGAAACAGCATAGAGAAATTTATAAAAAGAATAAAGAAATAAGTTCTAGAAGAGTTTTCTAAGCACAAGCTATTTGTACTAAGGACTCTTAGGTTATAGTCTAGGTCGGTGTGTTACTAATACCCTATCCTAGTTCCCTATAACCATGGCTCTGATACCAACTGTGACACCCCGCCCGGTGGCGGAAAACACCGGGCTGTCATAGAATTGGATATCCGTAGTAAACAAAGCAGTAAACAAAGCACATGGTGTTACTTTTATTAAAGTCTAATAATTATTATCATAAGTTTGGCAAAAACCCAAGTCTTAAATGCGAAACGACAAATTCATAATAGCAGTAAATGAAATAGTCATGTTTAGTATTATTTCTAGGTCCAAGTCCCTATGTCTTGAATAGCAAAGAAACAAGTCAAAATCACGCGCCACCTGAAATACGCGAAAATAAAGTTAGCTACACAAGCTAGTGAGTAAAACCCAAATTGAATAGTAATAGTATTGAAATCCGAGATCAACAAGATATGCTGCGCAATCCCACATGTATAGTAATTTCGTAATATCACCCTACCAGGACCCCTAGAATAGAATAGTACACCAACCACAATAGAAACCATAGTATCTCGTTTAGCCATTTGTCATGAGAACCACTCATGTAATAAATAATGATAACTTTTAATAACCGTCGTTTACCGTCTCGATATATAAGTCATCATTTAGCAATTTAGGGACATGGCATAGTATAGCATCATAGCATAGCAACATAGTATAGCAACATAGCATCTCGACATAGTAAACATGGAATTAGAAAGGCCGGGTTTAAATCACCTATCGATGTTGTACAAGCAGGTGGGTTTGTCAGACCATTAGCGCTAACATTGTACCGGTGGGATTACAAAGCAATAAAACTACTTTTAACTAACACATAAGATTGCATCAAGCCGCGAACTAGATTAACATATTTGTATGATCTCTTTTAGAAAACGAATAGAAAACGCAATATAGTAAAAGACATATTTCAGCCCCAAAATAGTAAAATGGAAAAAGGGGAGTGAGTTTACTCACCTTGAAACCCAAAGATAATAGTAACACTAGAAAGTAACTAGAGAGAATCGAGGATCGCCCAGACATTAGAATCACCTAATTAACCGGGAGAACCTAAATTAGGAACGAAGCAAGTAGCGTAATAACTAGAATCAAGAAAATAGAACTTCTAGGGTTTTGGATTTGAGGTTTTAGGGTTTAAAATTATATATTTGAAATTAGGGTTTCAAAATATAATTTGGGTTTTTCTTTGGGATTTTAAAGTACCAATTGGGAGTTAGGGCTTTAAAATACAATTTGGGAATTTAGGGTTTCAAATCTAATTTAGGGTTTTAAAATCCAATTTGGGGATTTAGGGTTTCAAATCCAATTTAGGGTTTTAAAATCCAATTTAGGGATTTAAAATCCAATTTGGGTAGAATAGTATTTGTAATTATAATTTAGCGTTATAACATAGGTAAAAAGGGTTTAAAATTAAAATCAGTAGAAAGTGATGGCAATGGGACTCGAACCCGGGTCACAGCGTTAACGAAGACACCACCAATCCACTAGACCAAGCGGAACTTTTGTTAATCAAAATGATTTTTAATTGTTTTAACATTTAATAACCTACAACACCCATTTCACAATCAAGCCCTAGATTCAAGATCGTCCAAATTCGTTTAATCCAGTGAATCAAATCCAAAACCAATAGAGGGCTTTTTATCATTGGATGATTATGAGTATTTTAACGTGAGGAAATTACCTGATTGATGATTAATTGGATTGATAAGGAACGAAGAACAATACGTCGGCTTCATGATTCAATCGAACGATTTAGGAGGATATAAGTCAATTAATCCTCCAGATTGCGTCTTAATATAATGATGAGTAGATATTTGATTCCAATTTCAGATAACGAGCACGAATTGATGATGTTAATGGCAGTTGCAGGTTTTGAGCGAGATGGAGATCAATGACCAAGATTTTGTTAGTTTTGATTTCAATTGGAACATCAGTGAATGAGTTCGAGATCAAAGGGTTGTTTTCCATAAATCCATTTAGTTTCATTTGATTCAGAAATGGTATTTGTCGTTCGGTTTCGTTTCCGGATGAAAAACGTTTAATTGACAATCAATTACCTGATTATAATGCAATTAACAATATGGACAGACTCAGATTAATTCAATGAATGATTAGGTAACTCGATTTTGATTGAAAACAGCGTTTTGGTTGGTTTGAATTAAATGGGTTTTGAAACCGTTTAAGGAATTGAATTGAAGCAGGAACTGGATCGATTAAAACGAAATTAAAGGTTGGTAGGGGGTTCGATTCTCCCATATGGTCATTTTATATAGGTTTATTATGTTAAACAGGTGTCAAAACGCTCGAAACAGAGCTCACCGGAAAAAAGAAACATTCCGGCCAAATGGCCGGAAACCAACCACCGGAAACACGAGTTTTAGTGGGGGGGTTGATGGGTTTTGTTTTGATTTAATTCCGAAATTACACATTGCACCCCCCAAGTTTTATATGTTATTTATTTTAAGTTAAAACTTTAATACAAGTTTTAAAACTAACATTTTTCACCCAAAGTTAATTAAATCTTTATTTTAACTAACTAACTTAACGACGTTAACTTGTAACGTTCATATAAAATTGACGTTTTTGAATATTTAAGTTACGGTTGACGTTAAATGGTTATTCTTGACTTGAAAGTATTTATCTTTAGCAATATTTACAAAATCTCTTTATAAAATACATTTTATATACTTTCGAGATTTATTATTGTATTTAGTAATTAAGTAGTAAACGTTGAATATTATACGCATAATTTGATCGGTTATTTAAGACGAGCGTAACGTGAAAATTGACATATTTATTCATATTAATAATAACGGAACGTTACATCTTTACGAAAAATAAAAACGAATACAATAAAGAGAGATATCTTCGGGTTCGAGTCGGACATTCGGGTTCGGGTTTGGGGCAGATGTCACAAAGACAGCTTTCTTACACGGAGAACTAAACGAAACCGTCTTTGTCCACCAACCGGATGGATTCAAAATAAGTGGTAAAGAAGGTAAGGTCTATAAGCTTACGAAGTCCCTCTATGGCTTAAGACAATCACCTAGAGCCTGGAACACGAAGTTGAACACAATACTATTAAACATGAAGTTTCAGATATGCCCAAAGGAACCATCGGTTTATCGCAAGACGGGGGGAAATCAAGTTCTAATTTTAGCGGTTTATGTAGATGATTTGTTTGTTACTGGCTCAAACAAAAGCATCATCAATGAGTTTAAGAAAGCTATGGCTGAAAAGTTTCGCAAGACCTTGGGTTGCTTAGGGGCTGTTTGTTTACCTCTTAATGGTTCAGTTCAGTGCTTAATCATTCAGCATTCAGCATTCAGAGCGTTTGTTTCAGAAAAAAATAGCCTCTGAATGGTTCAGTTAAGTGCTGAATGGTTAAGAGACTGAAAGATGCTGAATGAAACTGAATGGAGCATATACTAACTTTATACTCATCTGAAGTTGTACCCCAATATCCCTCTTATTGATGGAACCTCTTAATGGTTCAGACCTCTTAACCATTCAGCACTTAATGATTCAGATTTTGCCAAACAGCCCCTTAATTATTATCTTGGTATTGAAGTTAAACAAAGCAATAAAGGGATATCAATCAAGCAACAAGGATATGCTCGCAAGATTCTAAAAGAAACTGGTATGAATACATGCAACCCATCTCAAGTGCCCATGGACCCAGGGCTGAAACCATCCAAAGCAGAAGATGAAGATGAAGTGGACCCAACCGAGTACCGAAGCATAATTGGAAGTTTACGGTATCTTCTCCATACTCGGCCGGATATGGCTTTTGCGGTCGGAGTTGTAAGTCGCTACATGAATAGCCCTCGAAAGTCTCATATGATTCTTGTGAAGCAAATTTTAAGATATTTACAGGGGACGATTGACTACGGGATCGAGTACGGGAGAGGTGGTGCTAAACTCATCATTGGGTATAGCGATAGTAGCCATAATGTTGACCCGGATGATGGAAAAAGTACAAGTGGTCATATTTTCTATTTTGGGTCGTCACCTATTACGTGGTGCTCACAAAAGCAAGCTACGGTAGCGTTATCATCATGTGAGGCTGAATTCATGGCGGCAAACTTGGCCACTTGCCAAGCTATTTGGCTTCAAGATCTGCTTCATGAGACTACAGGTTGGGTAAGAGAAGCAGTGCTTGTTCGTGTCGACAACAAATCGGCAATTGAGTTATCTAAGAACCCGGTTTTCCACGGTATGAGTAAACATATTCACACTCGTTACCACTTCATTCGGGAAAGTGTTGAAAAAGGCCAAGTCAAAGTTGAATATGTACCTGGTAATGAACAGAAGGCGGACATCCTTACTAAACCATTGGCACGCATCAAGTTTAACGAGATGAGAAGCAAGATTGGTGTAGTGAACCTCCCTAAATCCGACTCGGAAATTAAGGGGGTGACTGTTGGATAATTACCGAGATAAAACAAGCCCAAGAGAACAAGTCGGTTTATATGGGCTAAATCCGATTCATGGAGTTTGTTAGGTTGGCGCCGATCTGATAGGCTCAAGATGAATCATCAATTATCACATGGATTTTGAATGCTTGCTAAACGAGAATACAGGGAAATAAGAAGATAAGAAGATAAGTATGACTATGAGTTTGTCTTGTAGTTTGTTATGGAGTCTTAGTTTCCTAGTTGGTTTAGAAAGCAAATCTCTTCCTTATAAATACATAACCAAGTATTGGGTTAACGTATCACGAGAGATTATTGTAATTTGGTTTTGAGATAGTTTCCAAGTTATAATAATAAGAGAGTTAAATTCATAAATTGAGTGTGTTTGTTTTGTTGATCACGTAATCTGAACTTGATACAAGACCTTTCAACATTTGGAAATAGCTTCGATACCCAATGAGTCTTCCTAGATGTCAACTATCCATGCTAATTTTGTTGATCTTTCTAACACTGTTGTCAAGACGTTCAATGTGACAATGTGGTTGTCATTTGCAAGTTTTACCCTTCAAATAACCATGTCTATCAAGAGAACTCGCGGTCAAGTTCTTTTCAAGCGAAGGAGAATGATGGGGGACAAATAACTCAATTACCTTATATATATATGGAGATTGAGGGGATGTCACGTAGGAAAAGGGCATAAATCCAGAAATATTTTTCTATGATGTCGGAATTTTTGGTTCTTGGATTCCAACAAAGCTAGAAATCACAATTTTTCGGGCCGGTCACACGTCAGATTAGGTTGTAACAAAGCATTTTCGCATTCATTAAAGTTCAAAAACTGATTTATTAATCACTTTATTAAGGTCATATAGCTTGAAAGAATGATAAAATTGTTACAAGTTCAAAACATTTTATGTATTTCCACAATTTATATTTAAACAAACGTTCATCATATAATAAAAGTTAATATTTTTTTAAAAAAATACACGCATATATAATTTAAAAGAGATTTAGTAGAAGCTAACCAAG
This sequence comes from Tagetes erecta, assembly GCA_030867185.1. NCBI lineage: Eukaryota > Viridiplantae > Streptophyta > Magnoliopsida > Asterales > Asteraceae > Tagetes > Tagetes erecta. Next base: position 59,311,592 of record CM061486.1, on the reverse strand, counting down.
TAACAAACCTTTCAGAAATAAGCATGTTTATGTCATTGTGAATAATGTAACATAACAATAATAAAAATCAAATAATCCTAATGCATAGTAAAGAATAAAAAAAATAATAGAAACAAAAAATAAGAAATAAATAAAATTGAAATCAAAGCTTGTGTGTCGTGACTACTCTAAACAAGTATTACTTTATTACTACTTAACACGTTTTTTTAAATTATACGATATCATTTTTTTCTTTTCTTACTCTTTACACTATTTTTCTTCTTCTTCTTTCTCTTTACCATTGAAGACCTCTGTCACAACTCACGTACCAACATAAAAAAGTTTCCATTTTGTTTTTGTTTCTTATTTGTTGATCTTTGTGATTTAACCGATGGTGTCTCTAGTATAAAAAGATTGGTATCAGACGGATCTTTGATATAATAAGTTACATTACTAACCGAAAAAAATGGTGTCAGACGACACCATAGTGTAAAGCCTAACTAGGTCCGCCCCTCCATAAACCTCAACTCGATTTTGAAGTTTTTTCTTGAGTATCATTTAATAAGCAAGATTTACAAATTGGTCATAAAATAATACTAGCTAGATTCTTGTTTTTTTTGGTTTGTAAGTACCGTTTAAGTTAAATTTTGACTATTTGGTATAGTCAAACAGTTCATTTTCTACTCTTTTAGTCAATCACATTCGAACAAATTTGTTATTTCAGTCCACACTACTAACATCGTTAGAACTTTTTGTTAAGTTAACCTAAATTGACGATATCAGCCATGTTTTAATTAAAAACTTTTATAAGACCTTCCCCCATCTCGTAACCCATTTTCACCACCACCCTTCATCATCAAACCATCACCACCGTCACCGACAGCATCGTCCTTTTGTTATGGCAACACCACCACCACCACCGTCTCTCTCGGACACCAAGGTTCGAATGGCAAGGCTGAAATCAACCTTATGGGTCGAAACACTCAAATATATGTTTGAATCGGATTGGTGTATTTGAGAATCGATTTGGATATGTGCATGCATGAATGCTTGATTTAGTGTTTGAAATAGATTTGAAGATATGGGATTTGAATCGGTTTGGTGATTTGGAATTGAAATCGATTTGGTGGTAGGGTAACAATGATGAGTGATGGTGGAGCCGAAGTTAAGAAAGAAAGAGAGACAATGGTGGTGGTGAATGTGTTGCTTATTCTAACATACATACTTGCATTGTTTGTGATGATTTGTGCCGGCATTAATGTTTTGAAAACAGGACCGAACACTGATTTAATCTTAATTATAATTTTTTACTAGTTGGATCGGGGTTGGATCAGGATTAGACGAAATATATATTTATCAATTAAAGTAATACCATAAGGATTTTAATTTAAACCCAACATACGTTCGATAATATTAAGTTATACCACAAAAGTCATAAATCAAACAAGTTTTAACGCCAACAATAACAAAAAAAAATTTCATAATTTAGACTAGTTTTAACGTCAAAATAAAACGAGTTCATCATCTTAATCACTTAAAGCATCAACATATTGATTTTCATCAGTTAAAACACAAAAATAAATAGATGTAAACATAAAATTCAATAAAATTAAACACAAAAATATATATTTTAATATTAACCCAATTTAAAGTGGTTCAACTACGGTCCGGTTATGGTCCGACCGGACTGGTTCGAGCAGTTTAAACCGGTTCAAAAACATGCTTAAAATCCCGTGTCTAATTGAAACGAGATTCTTACAAAAAGCAGTTCAATCTTGATAGGACCGGCCAGTTTAATAACACATTGGTTGGCACACCTAATAAGGTGCCAGAAATCCTAATTTTGTAACTATATTTTGGGTTTTTTTCTTGCCATTAATTAAGAGGAGTACGTGACATCAAGAATGTAAAGACTAAGTTGTGTATGAGCACTTGTTCTCTTTTCTTTGTGGAGATAATATCACAATTAGGTCTAGATCAAGTCTTATATGAATATTATATATATAATCCCCTTTTATGATGGCATTTCACTTGTTGAGAGAGTTGAGATCGCTAACCCAGAAACATAATATTTTTTCGTCATGGCATTTGTACGCTCTTTTAAGGTCGTTGACTCGTTGTTAATTGAAAAACCATACAATGAAGCTAAAGATGAATCTTTAATATAGGGCAATAACTTCTTACTAGCACAATGAATAAAGTTTACAATTCAAAACAGCTAGTGATATAGAATAATGTATGTCACTAAATAAAATAAAATAAAATAAAATAAATTATTGTTTGATTTAAAAAAGGAAATTCTTTTAAAGTTGGAGAAACCAGCAAACGTGTAACACAAGGTACAAATGCATGGATTCATCTACAAAAGCATATATATATAATTATCCAAAGTGGCCTGGCATGGCCTGGTATAGAAAACAATAACATATAGTGATCATTAATTTACTTCTTCATTTCATTTCATTTCATTTCTTGCTATCAGCAACATAAGTTCTCAAAGAAGGTGATTGAGTTAGACCATATGGAGCCACAGTCATATTTTGACCTCCATTCTTTTGCTTCATCCGCTTCCTCGCTAAGTACCCTCTCACCCATGGCGTCAAATCCTCGTTTATTTTTATCATCAAGAAGAAAATGATTCGATAGATGATAATCATGCTAAAAATGACACTTAGATTTATCCACTTTGATCTCGTCACCGTTATTTGAAAAACATATTCCAAAACATACTCCCCTGGGATTTGTGGAAGATCCGGCGTTTGGTTATCAAACATCAACCCCTTTAAATCGTTTTGGTATTGTCCCTACGCCAGCGTAAACAACAACCATAACATATATTGTTCTTCACATATCAATATATATAATCAATATATATGCAACAACACATACCTGAAGAGCCCAGAAATGGAAACTGATGTATGACATTGGATAACGCCACACTGGCTTAGGAATATCGTTAGGGAGTCGAAAGTAACCCGATACCAACATGAATATGCCCTGCAAACCATAAGTTTTTATATAGGGGTCACATTTACGCAAACAGGCACAAAAAAGTCTAATAGAAGTCATCGATCAGTAACCTGAATCCCGGCTCCAATGATGATGCCCATAAGGAAATTGGGGACGACGCTAGCTATGGCCATCATAAGGCTTTCAACAACCGTCACACTTGCATAGAGGCACAATACAAAAAAAAGATAGTGCATAAACCCTGGGTGAAGTCGAACCATGAAGTAACATATCGTTCCGGAGATGAAGGTGATTAATATCAGAAAAGGCATGGCAGATATGGTGTTGCTGATCACAAAAGCTGTCACGCCATAGTGACCATTCAGTCGCTCTCGTTGAAACACCTGCATATAATTATAATGTCAATACATTGGCCAATGCTAGCTCATATATATATATATATAAAGTGACCTTCATATCTTCTACAAAGGAAGGAAACCCTCCAATTGACATAAACGTGACGAAGCCAAACACGAAAGAGGCGCAAGCTCCTCTTGCTAGAATTGAATTATATCCTGTCCCAACATTCAAATAAATGGTTCCAATGCAGACAGTGACTAATACATAGATTACAAGCCTCAACCAGTAATAACCAAAGTCCCTCGACATATTCACGAAAGAACGTTTAGTAAGCATCAACGTCTGCATGAAGAAACTAGCCTGACTTCCACCCGAATCCAACACGGTTCCTTTCTGCATTCAACTATCAAACTTGTTTACAAGATTACAACAAAAAACTTTACTTACTTAATTCCAAACTACTTACAACTTTCGCCATTTCCTCAACTTTCTGGTTCGCTGCGTAATAGTACTGAGAGGTACAATAATAGTCAGTAAGCGCTCGGATAGCTTCAGCCGTTGTAACTTTCTCCAAGGGATCATCATTCGATTCAAACTGATGACAAACAAAATGAAATGAACTGATATTTTTTATGTATCAATTTGAATTTACAAAAGAGTTGAAATGAAACTTATATATACCCTTAATTTCATGGAACCTTTCAAGGTGGCCTTCACTTTGTCGAAATCAGAATTGATGCAACGGAGAAAATGATCTGACGGGTTTCTAAGAGCCGGGCAAGGAAAACCAGCTTGTGCAAAGAACTGCAAATCAACAAAACCATTTATATATACAACTTAAGATAGGATACAAAACTAAACCAAGGAAAAGATTTGTTACCTCGTAAGCCTCTGAAGCGAGACCAAAGTAAACGGTTTTTCCTCCGGACAGCAAATACAACCGATCAAACAACTCAAAAACTTCACTACTTGGTTGATGTATCGAAGCTATTACTGTCCTGCCATCTCTAGATAAACCTCTTAATGTTTGAGTAACAAAGAAGGCGGAAGCACTGCGAAAAACAAATCACAAACCCAAGTTACAACCATTCAAAATGCATTTGGCCTAGCGGTATCAAAATGCTGGATAAGTCATAAGACTTAAGGGCTGTTTGGCAACATCTAAATAGATAAATACTTAACCATTAATAAAAGCTAGTATATTGCTTAACTATTTAAATACAAATGTCTGACCAATTCAGATAATAGCTATTAACCATTCAGACTCTGTATAATGCTTAACCATTCAGAGGCAAATGTCTTAACCTTCAAACATCTGCTCGTGAAACAAACAGTCTGAACTATTAAGTGTTGAACCATTCAAACATCTAAACCATTAAAAGACTGAAACAAACAGCCTCCTAGTCTTTCATGTGGTGAGTGTTCAAATCTCATTGGTAACTAAAAGTGTGTAATTTAAACCATTAAAAAACTAGTTAAACCTCATACGCAAATTGATTTTTATAATCCAATCAACTGTTCTATAATAATTCATGCTAATCACAGTCGTAACTTTTATTTTCGTCATCATAACAATTGCTCGCTCATAATTATCATAGAGTTACACTTGACTTTTCTGACATGGAATATTAATATCTTTGACAACAACCCGACGTATAAATCTAAGGCAGAAACGACTGATCAACGTAGTAAAATAGACATACCTATCCAAGCCACTGGTTGGTTCGTCAAGGAAAAGCAATCTTGGTCTCATTAAGATTTCGAGGGCAATGCTAACCCGACGTTTCTCGCCACCACTGATACCACGCAAATGCCAGTTCCCAATTACTGTATCAGCACAATCTTGGAGCCCCATTTCTATTATTGTACTCTCCACCAATGCACGCTTGTCACGCCAAGCCATCTTATCCGGTAGCCGTAGTCTCGCAGAGTATGATATAGTTTCACGAACCGTAAGGGTACCGATTAAGTTATCATCTTGAGTAACATAAGCCTGCAAATCAACTTGTTAAACGCTAGCAAGATTTTTAATTTTATTTATTTAGTTAAGCTATATATAACAATGACTTGCATATTTATCGGCATCTAATTAATATACACTACTCGCACCGATAGATATGTATTTTCCGATTTGGATTTTAACACTAAACTAAATCACTAAAAGACAGGCACCGTGTTATTTGTTTATTTTTTTAACAACAAAATCAAATTCAGAAAAACCAAGGGCAAAGTCTAGTAATGTTTTGATTAGAACCAGACCGGATGTTGAACCGGTCTGATTGGATTAAAATCGATGGTATCATAACTAGTTTAAATTTTAAAAATACATCTATGCGTCATCAATAACAAAATGTGTAATTTCACTATTATATTAGTAGTTGTTATAAGAATTACTAGATTTTAATACTCTCAAATATATGATACTAGCCGCTATATATCACTACCAACCATGATTCTCAACTATGAGTTATTGACCATTGTTACTTCTGTCTTTAAACATTAACATCGTTAGTGTTTAGGTTCAAAATGTCACTTTGCTAAGGTAAGGAAACTTTTATGTTTTCCACCACTAACACCTCCACCAATCATCACCACGAGCTCCGATCACCACCCCCAATAGGCCAATACCATCTCTACATCTTCGACCATTTCCTCACTACCATAACCCGTCACTGCTGTTAGACACCACCAACGTCGTAGCGACCACATCAATGTGGTGGTGTGTAACAAGAGTGGTGCGACGGTGGTGGTGTTTAATAGAAGTGGCGACAACGGTGAGGGGTTATGGTGGTGAGGAAGTGGTCAAAGGTTTATATGGTATTAGTGGTGGTGACCGAAGGTGGTGGTTGTGACCAAAGTTAGTTGGGAATATTAAAATTCAATAACCTTTATTATAAGGATGTAAATAAAAAAGAGTTTATTTTTTTCTTAGTTGTGATTTGTAAAACTTAATGGTTAAAAAAGCATATTTACGTATATTTTTAATATAATAAAACAAGGCTTTTGTTTTCAAAACACCATGAGTAGGCGCCACATTCTGAGGGTTATTATTTGGCCTTATGCATCCCTAAAAAGATTTTGGTAGTTTGATTTGTCTTTTGCAATTGAAATTTATATGGTTACTCTGTATATACTATACAGTCATTATCATTCAATTTGAGTGATGATTTATAAAAATTGTTATGCATTACTTTTGTAATTGAATTTGTTGTGGTTATTCATCATCGTTGCATGTTAGTTGGTTTCATATACTTCTCTTTGATAGGTATATATTTTATGTTAATGGTATATGGATTGTAGATTAGCCAATAATTTTGGTTTAATGGAGGGTGTCTAGGGAGAGCTGCTGGTCATGTCATTCTATGGTCTCTTTGGCCTTACCGGGTTCTCTATCAGTTCTGTCAGACTTTTATTGTATTATGATTGATGACTTTGTACAACATAAAGTGATATATTTTATGTTAATGGTATGCATACAACAAGGTGTTATATAAAATGCTATTGCTCATCATATCTCTTGGTACAAATATGCTACAAACTATAATTTGTTTTGCTTTAATACTTGTAATTTGTTAACCATTTTTACTCAATGAAATGCATAATTAGAGAGATGTGTGTTCCTTCATTGTGTGAGGAAGTATGTATCACAGGCAAAATCCAAGCTCAAGTGTATTTTTGGCAAATACATTATTTTATAAATGTTTAGATATTTATGTACAAATTGATTTTTGTTTACATTCTACAAAATATCTTTTTATATAACTATATGCAACTAACTAATCATAACTTCCACAATAAAAAGAACAGATTTGTATGTTAGTGAAACAACGAATTAATGTGATCAATCTTAATATAAATTGAACATAATATTAATAACAAATAAAAACTGAATATTAATGAAAACAAGCACATAAAAATGCGAAAGTCGGTTCAATGGGTATTTAGAGTAGGGATGGCAATCGAACCTGTACCCGATGGGGAAACCCGAAACCCGAGACATTTGGGACGGGTACGGAGACGGGTAAATGGGTATGGGGTCAGGTATGGGATTAAAAAATAAAAATTTCGCGGGTGTGGGATTGCATGATATACTCGTTTACCCGACCCGATTATCCAATTAATCATACCCGTTTACCCGTTAACATACCCGAAAATAACTTAATATTTTTTACTTTTATATATTATGTTTGCTTAATTGTTTTTTATATTATGTTAGTTAAATATATTGTTAACTAAAATATATATTATATATCACATTTTATAATTAATTTTTTTTTATAAACTATGATATTATTAAATATGATGTAATATATATACCCGACGGGTATGTCCGTCGGGTAAGTTTAATGTTATTAATGGGTACCCGATTACCCGCGGGTATACCCGATACCCGACATATACCCGACGGGTATGAGGGCGGGTATGGGACACCCATTTCTAAACGGGTACGGGTATGGGATTACCTATACTCATCCCATACCCGCCCTGTTGCCATCCCTAATTTAGAGTTTGATTTTACGGTTACAAAACACAAGTTGTTCAGGATTTGTCTTTTGAAAGCAAAAGACAATATATACTAAGCACCATAACAATAAGATAAATATAATTAGAGTTTGTTTCAATAATAATTCCTAAATATGTGGCTAATTAAACACAAGCAGTTGAGGATTTGTCTTTTGAACGAATTAATACTAGGGGCCAACTTGTGTTAAGTTGTCACGAACTAATAATGATCTTTTTAGGTGTCGGTTTTGTCAAACTTTAAGACCAGTGTTAATTTGGATGAAAGATGTTACATTAATTATTCCTGTATAACTTACATATTAATCTTCATAATTATGTGGACCGGACCAATTTGTGTTTCAGGTAATTAAATTGCGGAAAATTAATTTTAGATGAGAAAAAAAAAACGTAAACTTACGGCAGTGCCAAAAGAGAGCTTAGTTTTACGGCCATTAAGAAAAACGTTGCCCGAAAGAAACGCATTTGTTGCGAGGCGACTGGAGAGAGCATCAAGCAACGTAGACTTGCCGGAGCCAGACGGACCCATAAGCGCAGTAAACGACCCCGGCTCAGCGTACCCGGTTAAACCTTCTAAAACATTCTGAGTCTCCCCGTTACTAAGCGTAACCATGACGGTCAGATCCTTCCACGCTAGTTTCGCCGACACATCCCCGACATCGTTACTTTTCTCTTTCCATATCGACTCGCTTAACGGACTTAGTCCGCCACCAATAATCATCCCATTTGATGCAACTGGACCCTTGCTCTCCTCAATCTCCATCGTACGTATATGTTTGTGTTGATATTGAAACTTAACTCAATTCATTGTTTGATTATGTAGAATAAGAAGAAGAAGAAGAAGAAATGTGTTGTGTGTGATGATGAGAGAAGGTGAAGGAACAAATGTTGTGAGTATGGTTCTTGTTTGACTGCTTTTGCTTTGAGTAAATGCTAACAACAACCAACCAATCCAACCGCCCCTATTTATTACACACCCGGCCTTATCACTAATTCTACCTCAACTCGATCGATCAATTCTTTTTAATATATATATATATATATATATATATATATATATATATATGTGTGTGTGTATTTTTACTGGAACAAAACTTTCAAGTAAAAAATTGAAGAAGTGAAACTCTAATTAGTTTAAAACTTTGAGTGAATATTTGAAGGAGTTTCTGTTAGTTTTTTTCATCACGTAAATGGTGAGGAGAGAGAGAGAGAGAACCAATCAATTAAATCTTTGATATTATATATATATTTTTTTAAAAACACAGATTATTATATATATTGCATTATTTAAATAAACCTCACTACGTGTCTACATCTCACACTTGGAAGGTTAAACCATAACTTAAAAGATATATTGTTTTAAACATGGCTATATCATTAATGGGCTATCAATCCAGTTGTCTTAAGTATCTGTAGGTGGTTAGATTTTTTATTTGTTATTCCATTATTGAATTTTTGGATATTTATATTATTTATTACGTCATCTCGTTCGTATATCCAGTCCAATAAGTGAAAACATTGCTAGAAAAATAATGTTGATGGTTAGAAGGGTATTTTTGATAATTACTAGAGGGTTACATCAGCAACGCCCATTTAAGTTTTTAGACGCTTGACGTCTTTTTCTCCATAGACCTCTACCGATAAACCATATTTGTTACAAAGAATTAGTAATCATATGCCTGCTGACGAAAACCCTCTCATTTTTTGTGTCTATTATTTACCATTATTGATGTGGGGTGGGAGCTAAATGTGCCACCTTCAATTCACTTTCACCGCTACTCCCTTTAACACCCCGACCCAAACAAGAACAAAAAGAAAATAAAAAAGATGCATTCTACGCCATACGCGCAGGGGAGGCTTTGGCATGCGCGTATCACCTAGATCAGGGAAACCGGGTGCAGAAAACAGGAGCTGCAAATGGTATTACGAAAAACCACCCCACCTACGCGATATGCGCAGGTGGATGCTATGACCTGCACGTATCGACTATCGCGTAGGTCATGTCCACCAGCTATAAAAAAGGGTCGACCCCCCTTCAATATTCCTTGCACCTCTCCGTATCTCTCTCTAGATTTTCCAGCCAAAAGCGTCCGTCGAAGTCCTGACGTAGTCCCGACAACTCGGAAGCGTTCGAAAGTTCGGTTTGACTACGGGTTTGCTCTCGAGACACCTATGGGGTCTCTTCGGTAAGACTTGTTGTTAGATTTCTTCGAATCACTTACCATTTGTTATATATGAGCCTAAGATACTAAAACGAAACACGAACCACGTACATCGTAATAGTGAACGGTGTCGAAGTGTTGCTCAATTCCATAAAGACTCTTAGATCTAGACCCCACTCTGGCCGACTTACTAAGTATCGTCACAAATTCCTAACCTGCTTTAGATTTATATATATGACTTAAGTCCATAGGAAGAACCTGAGTTTTAGAATAGAACCTTCTTAGTCACATAAAGTAACAGAGATATGATATGTTTTCGCAAAACCTAAATGAGCAATAGAACCTTGTGAAAGACATGGGGATTTGATAATGTGGCCTTTTAAAATAGATTGATAACTAGATTTAACATCAGGCCGCGCGTTGCAGCAGCCGGGTCACGCAGTCGTATCTTGCGTATTTGACTTCTTTATGTGGTTGACAAAAAAAATTTCATGCCCCGTACGTCACGACGAAAAAACGTAATGTGTCACATGTTAAAAAACGATGAAATAGCAAAAGTTAGAGGTCAACACGATAACAATATTATAGTCGTACTATATGTCAAAGTAGATTAAGAGAGCAAAGTCGAAAACTTATCAGGGGCTAAAATGACAATTAGTAAAAGTCATACTATGTGTCAAAGTGGAGTAAAAGTCGGGGACTAAAACCGTCAATGCGTTAAAAGTTGGGGATTAAAACCGTTAACACGTTAAGGTAAGACAGATTTGAAACGCTACTTGGCAGGACGGGAGAGGCCGGTGCAAAGCACCGACCTTCCATATTAGTATGTATATAAATGAGAACATAGGAAATCTTGACTCAGGTGCTAAAGCATTCTGAGTAAGATGACTACGCTAAGGACTAAAGTCATTGATCTAAGTCACATAGTATGACCGAGGTAATGCGCATCAGTAGAAAGATACCGATGAGATTATTCCAAGAGGAACAAATCCTGACACACGAATTGGTTACAAGACATCAAAGGTGAGTCTAACCCAATGTTTTCAGGATCAGATTGGACAACGAATCAGGCGTCTTATTGGTTCAATGGTTGGAACGGTTGAACCGGTTAGATCGGTTTTGAACAATATAAATAATAAATATATATATTTCAAATCAAATATAAGTCAGACTCTCAAACACAAGTATTTTAAGTTTTAAAACCATAAAACAAACACATCAATCATGTTAAACAAACATTTAAGTTTAATTCTATGAATTTAAACAAAGATGATCTAATTTTAAAGACACAACCAACTTAAAAAAATAAAAAAAATAAATGTTCCGATCCGATCCAACTGGTTCAGCCGGCCAAATCCCGGTTCAACTGGTTGACAGGTTTGAACCGGCCGATTCTTTGTGCTAAAAATGAGCGTATATGGCCCGGTTCGGTGTCATCTCCGAATCTCAATTCAACCGGCTGAACCGAACCGAGTCTGAAAACATTGGTCTAACCGACCCTTACATGATTCATGTTTTCAGGGTTGTATCCAAGCTGTATGAAAGAAATGATTTACTTAAAATGATTTTGAATATATTTGGTTATAAGTAGGTCGCACCTGATGATTCAACGCACCTCTAACTTCAGGTTAGTCCGGTTATGGTGTGAATTTGTCCCCGGTAATAAGCTTCGCGTTAAGAATCGTCTCAGGAAAAGGATGGTGACTGCATACGACATGTCAACTCTATGTTAGTCCGGTTGTGTGTAATGATTTACTTAAGAGTTTTAATTAAAACAAATAATCATAAAATGACGGGTTTTTACTATTGGATCATGTTAAACTTGGAAACGGTTTTAAATAAAAGAGTTGATAACAAAGTTTTATAACATGAAAACCATAAATTAAAAAAAAGGAGTTTTATTAATGACAAAGCAGAAGGCCTGCGACTCGATATTTAATGGAAAACACCATCGATCATGGCTACGTACGGTTGGATTGGCTGATTAATAATATCAACAAGTTTTCCTTTAGATTACGAGCACAAATAATACTTACATTTTATTAAAGTATAGGACGAAGCGTTCGAATATAATTTGATAGAACTAGTGTTCAAATTCATTGTTGTAGTTTTTTTGTCGTTTTTTGTTTCCTTAGGTGTTTCTGTGTCCTAGCTTCTTGCTAGAGACCAGGGTCGGTCTCGAGGAATCGGATGCCCTGTGCGAGACAAGAAAAAAAGGTCCCCTAACCCGAAACATCAACGCACTAAATTATATAAACTAAATTTTTAACCAATAAACAAACGTTTGGTAATTAAACATAAGAAAATCAAAGTATTTGAATTGGTGAAAATCAAAATTATATATAAATTTTATTTTAAATTTGGTGCCTCCCGTCACGCGAGTGTCCTGTGCGGTCGACTACCCCGCACACCCCAAGAGCCGGCCCTGCTAGAGACCCATTTGATTTTTAATAAATTACCGTTAAAAAAATTAAAAAAACCGATCGCAAAATGATAATATCTCTACTATTGTTCTATTTGATCCTTTTCCTTTTCATTTTTTGATTATAAACTAGTATTGTCCGTCAGCTAGCGCGTTGCGCGGGCCTATTTTTTCTCTTTATGTTCGGTTTTGTGTTAGTGTTTGTCATGTTAATTAAATTTTCTTGATACTCTTCAACTCAAATAACAAACCCAAATCATTGGTGTTGTGTCACAGGTTGCAAGTAGGAAATCCGCTACTTACCATCCTTGTTAACACAACTCAGAAGTTGGGTTATCCAAAACTTCCGAGTCGGCAAATTAAATAACTTTTAGCTCAATAATTCATAACCCACACACGAAAAAAGCTACCAAAGACCCAGAGTCAAAGGCCCACAACCAATTCAAAGGCTCCGAATTATACCTCATAATGAAATCTTAAATGAAAAATGATCCATCACAATTTAACAACCCCATACCTCATAACCCATAATCAAATAAAACGCTAAAAGATCATTGATTTGTTAACCTTCAAACAATTCAATTCCCAACCAAAACACATGGTGTTCGATACATATCAACTACAAATCACTTGTTTGAGAAAGTGTAGTTAGTAATGAAATATCAAAGGTTTAATTTGAAAAAAAAATGAATACCAAAAACCAAGCACAAAACAGGCTCAGGGGTGTCAAAAATGGCTGCAATAAATGCCACGCCATGAGACATTGGAACCCTATCATCATCATCATCGCCATTTCAAGGAAACCCACAACTGAACATACTAAAATCCATGACTAAACCAACAATACCACAGTTGCATGTCTACATCTATCATCACAGACCAAAAGCCATCATCACAGATGAACAACAAAACCACTATCAATCGTAAAAAAACAGTTCTACAACCATTTATTGTTCAAAACCTTTGAGGTTTCAAAATATAGCATAACAATAATCATTCCACCTCATAGCCACTATAGTAGCCACTAAAACAACCACAAAACACCATCGGATCTCAGATCCACCAACCAAACGCGACAATTAGTCGCCAACACAACATAAAAAACAATCGGAAAACATAGCCAACAAAGCAGCTGCGAAACATCACCGGATCTCAGATCCACCGCCATAACCACAACCCCATCCACAATTCAGAAGCGAGCGAAACCCTGGCCTCATAAAATCATTGGCTACAAAGGTCTCAAGCTAGCCACTTCCAGATTTCGAAGAGTACATAGGTTGGCCAGTCGGATTTTAGATGCGAAACAGAGAGAGGGAGAGAATCACTGTGACAAAACGTTGTGTGTGTGAGTGAGTCATGGTGACAAAAAAAATAGAGCAGGGTTTATAAACCCAAAAACACACGGGTGCGAAATACCCGAAATACCCCTGTTCATTTACTGCAAAAAACCAAAAGTACCCACAAATTTACTGTTCAAAATCATCATATTTTAATATAAAGAAGAATGTGTATCTGTTTTTGGGCCGTTCCTCATATATAATTATCTTGTTGGCTGTTGTGGCCTATATATATCTCCCCTAATAAAGTAATAAACGATGTATAAAATCAGCCCGCTTGAACGCTCACTTGCAAATCTTTTAGCAAAGGCTAATCCTATTTACAAGTCATCTCCTTTGCGTTTCGTTTCTTAACAAAATTACAGTTAAAAAAATGAGAACGACTCAAAAAGAAAAAAAATTTGTATTTAACTATTTATCTAGTTATGTAACATCTAATATTTTTTTTTTTATCTTTAATCATTAAACTTCATGTTTGTTACGTTGTTATTGTCATAAAATGTTGATGATAGGTTGATTTCATCTTAACATGTGTTCTTCATTCATCCATTGGTCTAGAATCATTAAGAAGCAACATATATAAGCTTTCTTGTTCTCTTATCACCCATCATTGCATACAATACCAACAATACCAAAAAACCATTTAGTTTTTGTTTTCTAAAAATTTATATGGTGAAGAATTTAATATTGACGCTAACGAGCTTTATCAAAACTCTTGAAGTTGTTTGAGGCATTTTTACCTACTAATATGATTAGCCCTACTCTTAAAGCTTTAACAATTTGAAGCAACTTGTGTTTTTTTCCCAATGCATTAGATGCATGTAAATATTAGAGTATATCTTAGTATATCTTGGCATTAGTTAGTTATGATTTATCATTATCTAGTCCTTAAATAACGTTTGTATGTTTACCCTATATAGAGGGGTTTTGGGAATGAGAATGATCATCAACAATAATACCATAATCACTATTATGGTATCAGAGCCAAACACACAAAACACCCAAAACCCTAAAAACTTCTAGCCGCCGTCGTCTTCCATCATGGTGGAGACAGACAAAACGTCAGGCAGCAACACCAACAACGATGTTGAACCCAAAAATCACCTGCATCATGCATATTCTGTTACAAACATACACACGAAGATACGAACCCTGGACGGAGTAAAAATCACTTACTCTGCATGGGTTAAGCTATTTGAACTGCACGTGAAAGCTTTTGATGTCTACGACCACATTGACGGCACTGAACCACCACCTACAGACGCAGCAAACTACGTAGATTGGGCCCGTCTTGATTCATTGGTGCTTCAATGGATCTACAACACTATATCGGATGAACTTTTGAGCCGTCTCCTTCTTGACTCAACCAAAAGTGCTCATGCGGCATGGGTCAAAATACGAGGTATATTTCTTAACAACAAAAACGCTCGAGCCGCCTCCCTCCAATATGAGTTTACAAATCTTCGGTTGAGTTCATGCTCTTCATTGGATGTCTATTGTCAAAAACTCCATGACCTTGCCAATCAACTTGGTGACGTTGGACACCCGGTAAGTGAATCCAGTTTAGTGTTGCAATTGGTTGCCGGGCTTCCCAAAGAATATGATGTCGTTGGAGCCATGATCAATCAAGAAAGCCACTCTTGGGATGAGGCCCGGAACATGTTGCACCTTGAACTACAACGCCTCACGCGTCAACAGGGCTCATCCTCAACTGTTTTGGCCGCTCAAAGTCAACATCCAAACAACAACAACAATAACCGTCCGACAGGTTATTAAGGTAAAAATTTCGATCCCAATTATCAAGCTAATAGGGGACGAGGTAACAGCCGTGGTCGTGGTAGAAATCAAAACCAATGTGGACGGGGCAGGTACAATCAGTCACAAGGCTGGCAAAACAATTGGAACGGTGGTTGGGCACCACCACCATCGCCTTACCTCACCACTGGTCAACAAGGTTGGTATCAAAACAATGGGCAACAGAACAATGGCTAGGCCCAACACTGGCCCAACTCAGGTGGATCACAACAACAACATAACTCACAGGCCCATGCTGCTCAGCAGTCGGGCCCACCCGGCTTCAACTCACAGCCCAACAATACCGCATTTGCAACAGGCCCAACAGCATTTGGAGCAGGCCCAGCGTTCACTCAGCACCAACAGGCCCCTCCTGGTTATACTTTTTCCGGTTATACTGACTACAACAGCCCCATGAATCTAGCTCAAGCGATGCAACAAGTCAATCTCACATCTCAGGACTCGAATTGGTACATGGACACTGGGGCTACATCTCACCTAACATCGGATCCAGGTAAAATATCCACTCCCTTATCATTTACTCCTTTAAACTCTATTTTTGTTGGAAATGGTAACTCAATACCAATTCAAGGATCCGGCCACACGACCCATACCACACCTAACCGAACCTATTCCATCAACAACATTCTCTTCACACCCGATATCATTAAAAATCTTTTATCCGTTCGTAAATTTAATATTGATAATTACACTACCGTTGAGTTTGACCCCTTTGGTTTTACTGTGAAGGACCTCAAGACTGGAGCTCCTCTTTCTCGCCACAATAGTTCTGGCGAGCTCTATCCTTTCACACCTTCAACACTCCCGTATGCTTTTGTTACTTCCACCACAGATCAATGGCACAACCGTTTGGGACATCCGGGGGACAATATTTTACATTTGTTGCATAGTCATTTTAATATTTCTTGTAATAAGACATCTAGTTCAACTTTGTGTCATGCTTGTCAAGTTGCCAAGAACAAACGACTTCCATTTTATTTATCCAATTCAGTTACTTTTAAACCATTTGACATTATTCATTGTGATTGGTGGACGTCTCCAATATCTAGTAAGTCTGGGTTTAAATACTACATGGTCCTTATTGATAATTTTAGCCATTTTGTGTGGGTTTACCCCCTTAAATTCAAATCAGAAGCATTCAATAATTTTGCAAAATTTCATCGCTTTATAAAAACTCAATTTAATTGCAAGATTAAATCTTTTCAATGCGATTTAGGGGGGGGGGGGGAGTTTGACAACAATGAATTCAAGTCCTTTGCTTCTAAACATGGTTTTACCTTTCGCTTCTCGTGTCCCCAAACTTCACAACAAAATGGACGCGCGGAGCGTATGATCCGCCTCCTTAATGATATCATTCGTACCCTCTTGTCTCATGCACAATTACCGCCTCCATTTTGGGTTGAGGCACTTCACACCGCCACCTACCTCCATAACATCTTACCCACCAAACGACTTAATTTTTCCACACCACACTTTGCCCTCTACCAACGTCACCCTTCTTATGACCACCTCCGGGTCTTCGGTTGTGCATGTTATCCAAACACATCTTCTACTAACCCACACAAGTTCTATCCTCGTTCCATTCGGTGTATATTCCTCGGCTATCCGCCAGATCACCGGGGATATCGCTGTTATGATCCAACATCAGGGAAAGTCCTTATTTCCCGTCACGTCATCTTTGATGAGTCGTCTTTTCCATACACCGAACCACTCCAAACCCACACGTATGACTTTCTTGATGATACCCAATTCAGTCAACCAACTTCCTTCCCCCCACGGCCCAACCCATACCTGCTCAAACTCACTCACAAACATCACCTTCGGCCCAATCCAGCCCATTATCTACCACCCAACCCATTCCTACATCTCCTACACAAACCGACCCAAACAGCACACAACCCACAACCGGCCCACAACTACACCACCCACCAAATCACAGCCCACCAACAACCTCAACATCTCAGCCCACCCCCGCACCTACCCCTACCATGACTCAACCTCAAACAATATCCCAACATCCCATGCATACTCGTGCTAGCTCGGGCATCACCAAACATGTTACTCGCCTCAACTTACATACCACCACTATCTCTCCCGTTCCCACCAATTACACCAAAGCCCGGATCGGATTCAAATTGGTTTGAGGCTATGAACAATGAATTTAAAGCTTTACAGGACAATGATACATGGGAGTTGGTACCACGACCAACTGAACATCCGGTTATTCGATGCATGTGGTTGTTCAAACACAAATTCAAGTATGGTTCTTTAGAGCGCTATAAAGCACGGCTCGTTGTGAATGGGAAATCACAAACTGTTGGTATTGATTGCGAGGAAACATTTAGTCCGGTTGTCAAACCGGCTACTATTCGAACGGTTTTGAGTCTTGCTGTTTCTAATTCATGGCCGATACATCAGTTGGACGTCAAAAATGCGTTCTTACATGGAGATCTTAAGGAGACAGTTTATATGCATCAGCCGCCCGGCTTCGTGGACCCACACACCCCGACTCATGTATGTCGTCTTAAGAAATCTCTATATGGTTTGAAGCAGGCTCCTCGGGCGTGGTATAATCGCTTTTATAATTATATTACATTACATGGGTTCCGAAGAAGCAAGTGTGATAACTCCTTGTTTGTATATAACGAGGGTAATAGTCGGGCATATCTACTGCTTTATGTTGATGACATTGTGGTCACAGCCTCGAACATACAGTTATTGAACTCCATCATCACTACTCTTTCAAGGGAATTTGCCATGATCGACTTGGGTGACCTACACCATTTTCTGGGGATTACAGTGAAGCGTTCGAGTAATGGATTGTTTTTAGATCAATCATCATATACCAAGGATATCTTGCATCGAGCGGGCATGACATGATGCAAACCATGTAGCACTCCAGTGGATACTTCTTCGAAATTAAGTGCTCATGAAGGAAATTTGTTACCTGATGGCAAGCTTTCCAGAACTCTTGCAGGGGCTCTTCAGTACCTTACATTTACTTGACCGGACATCACCTACGCGGTACAACAGGTTTGCTTATTCATGCATGCGCCAAGGGATTCTCACTATGCTTTTATGAAGCGGATCCTTCGATACCTTAGTGGAACCATTGATTACGGTTTTTGGATTGTTCCGTCCAAACATACGGTATTATCTGCATATTCCGATGCTGACTGGGGTGGTTGTCCTGATTCGAGACGTTCTACATCCGGATATTGTGTATTTTTGGGAGATAATTTATTGTCCTGGTCTTCCAAGAGACAACCTACCATTTCTCGTTCTAGTGCTGAGGCAAAGTATCGAGGGGTCGCTAATGCCGTGGCAGAGACTACATGGCTGCGAAATTTATTATTTGAACTACATGTTCCCTTAAGTAGGGCCACCATTGTTTATTGTGACAATATCTCTACAGTTTACTTAGCACATAATCCAGTTCAGCACCCGCGTACCAAACATGTCGAGATTGATATTCACTTTGTGAGAGAGAAGGTTCAATTAGGCCATGTGTGTGTTCTTCATGTTCCATCATTTGCACAATACGCGGACATCTTCACCAAGGGTCTTCCAAAGCCCTTGTTTTGTGACTTTCGGGCTAGTTTGCGTGTTCGTTCTACTTTCGCTCAAACTAAGGGGGACTATTAGAGTATATCTTAGTATATCTTGGCATTAGTTAGTTATGATTTATCATTATCTAGTCCTTAAATAACGTTTGTATGTTTACCCTATGTAGAGGGGTTTTGGGAATGAGAATGATCATCAACAATAATACCATAATCACTGATTTATCATTATCTAGTCCTTAAATAACGTTTGTATGTTTACCCAATATAGAGGGGTTTTGGGAATGAGAATGATCATCAACAATAATACCATAATCACTAATTAGTGATTATGGTATTATTGTTGATGATCATTCTCATTCCCAAAACCCCTCTATATAGGGTAAACATACAAACGTTATTTAAGGACTAGATAATGATAAATCATAACTAACTAATGCCAAGATATACTAAGATATACTCTAATAGTAAAGTGTTCTAAAATCTTCCGATAACGTGGCGGAAAGAATTTTTTCAAAACTAAAGTTGTACTTAAGATATACGTTGTCCCAAGATAGATTTAACAGGTTGATGATGATTGCGATTGAAAATGATATATTAAAGAGTATGAATTATCAAGACTTGATCGAGAACTCTGCCTCCAAAATGTCTAAGAGAGCGGTTTGGTTCGGTTTGGTTGGGTAAGTAAACTAAAACGCTTTGCTACAATACTTTTGTTTTATTTAATGTTATAACAATTATCGTCATCAAATATATTTTTGTCAGTTATCATATTTTGTTACGAGTTATTAGTTTTAAAGTCTAGAAGCCCAAAAATTATTCTCGCCCAAGGCACAATGAAAGTTGTTGATACATAGGATCAACCTACGATACACTCTCAACTATTCATCACTCAATGACATTATAACGAGAGTCACTATGGTTTTATCAGTTTCATCAAAGATAACCATTCCTAGGAGTACTATTAATTTGATGATTCGTTATGTTTATGATTAAATGAATATGATAGGGTTTATGATTTCGACTCATATATCTAATAAATTAGAGTTTTTAGGGGGTAATTTTTTAGGGGGAAAACATAAATTTTTTTATAAAAGGAAGATTGAGAGGGAAAATTGAGTATAAGAGTTAATAAAAACTAAACTTTATGATTAATAATAATTTACAAAGTTACTTATAAATTTTTAAATATAATAGTTATATTTTTTAAAAAATATTTTTATTCAACCCGTGTGTAATAAACGGGTGTTAAATCTAGTGTTTAAGGATATAACCAACAATGCGGGTTTAACTTTAAGAATAAAAGAAGAACACGATGATTTTTTTTTTATAATTTGAAATAAAAATTGTAATGTTTTAAATGAGTAATTTGATAGTATAACTATTTACAATTTTTTTTACCTCTCTAAATTCCAAAGTGCTGGCCATTTTATTTCTACAAATGTACAAATGACAAGACTTTTAACTCATGTAAGGGGAGGAGAATGGTCCATGAGAAGCTAAACGAGTAAGATGAAGACAAAATGCTTGACGTAGGAGAGGAGTATTCCTAACAAGGATGACGAGGAAGGCATTCACCTCGCCCCTCACATCCCCTTCATCCCCAATGTCATCCACGAGGAGCCAAACTCATCTAGTCGTCGTCGCCAGCGCTTCGCCACCATTTCGTCACCACCACTCCCTCCACCCTAATTAAGGAAAACTATTTTCAAAATGTGTGGACGAATTGGACGTAATTAAACAATTCCTATTAAGACCTATTGGTTAAAAATAATCCGAATTGCGTTTTTTTCCTACATTGGTCACAACTTTTAACTATATTTTTTTTAAATTTCAAACTAATGTTGTAGGACTTCTGATCAATAGTAGGACACGAGTCAATTGATGTAAACTTACCTTGGACTCGTGGCATTTCAAATGACGAAACGATGCCTTAATCAATGGATCGATGTTTTACCGTTACGTAAAACATCATCATTTGAAGCAGCGTTTCCAAGTAAGTTTTACATCAATTAATTTGTAACCTCCTCCCGATAAAAACCCTAAAACATCATCTTGAAATTTGAAAGATAAACGACGTTTAAGTTTTTTTTAACGGGTGCACAAAAATAGTTTAAGTACTTTAATAATTTTTGTATCAACGTAGTTGAAATTAAGGCTAAATGCATATTCCCCCCTCCAGAACATGTTAAATGCATATTTCCCCAGCAAAAACAATCAATTGCATATTTCACCCTATAAACAACTTTAATTTGCAAATATACTCATTTTTAGTATGATCATATTTAAAACTTTAGTTAACATTGGGTATATATGCAATTGATTTTTTTAGTTGGAGAAATATGCAATTAAGGGGTGTTTATAAGGGTAAATATGCAATTGTTCCTTGAAATTATATTGTGCTAATAGGCCGTAATAAATATTAGATATATTGGTTTCTATTTGTTCAAACTATCACCTGTTGACTTCCGCCAGTCCCAACTATTGAATTGGCTGTCAACAGTCCCAACTTTTATCCTTTTGGCAACCAACGGTCTGTCATTAAATTTTTTTAACGCGCTAGTTTTTTTTCAAATTCAAGACCGATGTTTTAGGCTTTTTGAATGTAAGGATAATGCAAGTCGATTGATGGAAAATTTACCTCGAAACAACACTTCGAACAACGAAACGGTGCTTCAATCGAGTGTTTAAACCTAACAATGCATCAATCGGATGTAAAAATTTTATCATTCAGAGAGCCATTTTGAGCAAACTTTTACTTTAATCGGCTTGTATTATCCTTCCAATCAAAAGGCTTAAAACATCGGTCTTGAATTTGAAAAAAAAAATTAACGGCGTTAAAAAAAATATAACGACGGACCATTGGTTACTAAAGTGATAAAAGCTGGGACTGTTGACAACCAATCAAATAGTTGGGACCGATAAAAGCTAAAATGTGATAGTTAAGACTAGTAGAAACCAATATACCTAAATATTATTTAAAGACAATTTAATAAAGGTGTCACTGACAAATACTAATTTTCGAGTGTTGTTATACGGGTGTGTACACATTTTTTTTAGTTCAAACATCTTATTAGTGTCATATTCTACTTGAAGTGATGCTTTATTACATAATAGAACAAGTTTACTTAATTAAGCCATCAACAATCATTTAGTTGCGTACTTAACTCATGATAGAGATTAAGTTAGGAACCCATCTCATTGTCACAAAGAGCTAAATTCCTTTAATTAATAAAATATCCACTATTTGCTTTCCAAAAGTATAATTTATCATCTAGAGACTTAATGTTGCTTTCATAAAATGTGAACATGAATATGCTTTGCAGATTACTTTCTTATCTCAGTTGCTATTATTCTAGTACTAGTATGTCGATCACAACCATTTGTATCATGTAACATAGCAAACTTTTTTTTAAATCAAAAGAAAAAAAGAACAAGAAAAGGACCGTCATTTGGTTTTGTTTGGTTCGTTAACTCCCATGATTTTAAGCTGACAATTCAGTGGTAAGCACTTGATTCTTTTTTACTTGATTCTATTGTAAGCGGGATATTTGTCAGTCACATGAATCAGCCAAGTTCTCAAAAGGAAACTAAAATTAATGTTCGTTCAATTATGTGTGATAAAGCAACATAATTTTAACTAGTTATATGTGCATGCTCACGCGTTGCATTGTGCGAGCATTTTATTTGACGACCTCACAAACATGTAAAGAAAACAATCATAATAGGCTCATAATTAGCGACTGTATTGTGTCACAGCTCAATATCACTCTTCATAACCCCAACAACAAAAAACCATAAAAAAACAAAACCACAACATTCACAATCAAACATATCTAACCATTAAACCACGTATCCACCCACGAACACCATCGTAAAAATAAAAAATTTAAAAGTTCACTATTCATGAACTTTCTAAATTATACATAGTATAGTATGCAACACAAGACTTTTTCCTTGTTTTGTTTTTAGATCAATATAATTAAGTATATGAAATCATTTTTAGAATGCAGTTAAGTTAACTAAAACATATAATTATATAATAACTTGAATACATGAAGCTTATGAATAGTGAATTGGGTTATGTGTAATGTTTTGATTGGTTGTTTGGATAGATGCTTTAATGTTATTGGTAGGTTTTTAAGGGGGTACTGATGTGGTGAATATGGTTCTTACATGTGTGTTTAGATTTTTGCTTATTAGTTAGGTTTTGTTTTACCGTTAAAAAAAAGAGGTTTTGTTTTAGCTTTTTATATTTAATCATCATCTTTCTCATATTTGCTTATTAGTTTGAATTGAGTCTCGGTTGATGTTATAGGTCTTTTCTAATGCAACGACTCGGAACTATATTTGAAACTCGATTTGGGTTGATGTTGTCGATAGGTCGCTTTTTAAAGGAGGAAATACTGAAATATAATATGTTGAAAAGAAGAAAAAAGTTGTGGTGGGGCTCAGATGGAAGAGAAGAGATTTTCGATATAATTTTTTTTTTCCAGAAATGTCGCCAAAATTCTAACATTGAAATCACAACTTGTATTTTTAGGCTTTGATCCACGTACACACATACATATATATTAAGTAAGATTTATGATGGCCCAACTTTGATTAAGATGGATGAATTTTTTATTCTTAATTGACAATTACCTCTAAAATAAAGTTATCACTAAGAGATATTTAGCTAGTGTTCGAATGATCTCTCCAACTCTCCAAGGATAAAAGTTTTATAGTTATGAAAAGTTTTTAATTATAAAAAAAATAGAGGATGGTTTTCATATAAAATGAGTTTGTTTAAAAAGTGTAATAAGTGACATTTAAACACATCAAAACCGTGTCATATGAACTGTGATTGAACTTATTCCAATGATGTTGGAACCTAAAATCTAAACCACCCCAACCCAACCCCCTAGAAAACTAACCACCCCACCCCCACCCCCTCAAACCGAAACATCCCTCCCTCATTCTCAGAAAAATCTAAAATTTAAAAACTAAACCCTAAAAGTTAAACCCTATAAGTTAAAATGGTAAATCTTGACGAGCTAGACGGTTTCAATACCATTTGAATGAGGTCAATCGAAATTCATTTGACCCGGTTTTAATTTGATTTAAGACACTTCTCATATTTGTTAGACAAAATCTACTTCGATCTTATTTATTTTTTTAACCGTAAATCCACTTCTTATTTACACCTTGTTATAAAAATATATATGGAAGTTGAGTGACGTAAATTACTAATAAAGACTTTATGAGATTGTTATTTAATATTGCTTTATGATATTGTTTACCCTTTTTAAAAGAAATGTTTGGTTTTATTGATGTTTGTATTCACTTGTCATGACTGATGATTTAATTTGCTTGATTACAATCCCCAATACCCCAATGATCTCTTTGTATTTTGACTTTGTACTAGATCAAGATCAACCGTATAACAAAATATAAAGAAGGATTTGTTATTGATTAATTAGCTAATTCAACAACCATAAAACTAATAATGAGGATCTAATATGAACATAAAGTTGATTTGTCATATTTCCACATCATAAATTGAAAACTCTCTTGACAGTTACTGTGAAATTTACCAGCCAAACATATAAAAACTATATATACCAGACAAATATAAAGGACGTAAAAGTCGTTTTCGAATGCCCATTTCATGGAAAGCGAATGGTTTTCGATATGAATTAATGCCAATCTTGCTAGGAGTTTATCTATAGTATTGTGTACCATGGTACGTCATGATCTTTTATGTCATGTTAACTTGATATTTGTGGGAAAACAAAACTTTGCGATATTATGATAAATTATCGCGTTATGAGGACACATTTACTTAAAGAACTTCCATGTGATCCAAAACTTTAATCTTAGACATTGACAGATCAAATGTTCATATTTGATAAAAGAATGATAAAATATAAATATTTTTGATAAGCATCAAAGGAAGAAAGAGACACTTTTGGATCTTTGATGACTAAAATGTTGTTATTTATATATTATCCTTCAACAAATCACATTGCTATTGAAAGTTTTCCTGTCATTTTGTGTTGTTTTTGAAGAAACAGACAATAAAAATGCCAAGTTATTAGTCCACTAAGATTATAAATTAGCCATCAAACAAACACAAAATGGTCATATTTTATTGCTCATCAGAACATAATGATCCCTACCAAGCTTCTTTCACTATGTTAAAACCAGAAAAGTTGGTTGAACCTTTGGAGACAGACTAATTTTTAATAAGCAAATCGGCCCCAAAATGACCCGTTAAATAGCTCGATCAATATATCTCCATCAAACAGGTCTCGTTCACGTTGTCCTTTTGAAGTACGTCAGCACATTCTGGTTCATATCTTGCTGCGAAGTCGGTGTTGATCGCGTAGAAGTTGATTCTTGATGGATGATGTCATGTTACCTGGTTTTAGATTTCATCCAACGGATGAAGAGCTCGTTGGATTCTACCTAAAAAAGAAAATTCAGCAGCGCGTTCTTCCTATCGAGCTTATTAAACAAGTAGATATATACAAATACGATCCGTGGGATCTACCAAGTAAGTATATATATACCACCAGTCTATTGATCACTGAATGTAAGTCTTTTAACATGTATTAATTGTTTTGCATTCATAGGTTTGGCACCGACAGGAGAAAAAGAATGGTACTTTTACTGTCCAAGGGACCGTAAATACAGAAATAGTGCGCGACCAAATCGCGTGACTGGAGCTGGTTTTTGGAAAGCAACAGGCACTGATCGGCCGATATATTCGTCTGATGGTGCCTGTTGCATTGGTTTAAAGAAATCTTTGGTGTTCTATAGGGGCCGAGCCGCTAAAGGGATTAAAACAGATTGGATGATGCATGAATTTAGGCTTCCTTCACAATCTCAATCTCAATCTCAGTTGTCACAATCTAAAGGGAGCTTAGATAAAAGCCTTCCACCAAACGTACGGATTTCAATTTTCAAACAGTTTTTTTTTAGGCGGTCCGAAGAAATTATAATAGGCGTTTTTTTTCTTTTATAAACCACCTCACCACTAGCATGCACGTCCCCTCGAGGACAATGAGTTTTTGCTACCCTAGGTAGCGAAGTCGTAGAAACCAAAACACTTTCAAAAACCTCCTAAAAACTATCATGTTTTTCGTAAACCACGTAGTATACTTAGTAAAATGTATGTATTTATTTGCAGGATGCATGGGCAATATGCAGGATCTTCAAAAAGACGAGTTCTATGGCGCAAAGAGCTGCATTTTCACATGCGTTAGTATCTTCGTTACCCGAACAAAAAACTGATCTTTGCATGGATTATTCAAGATTGGCTTCACCCGAAAGCTTTTCACCTCTTGTTCCCCTCCCAAACATACCCATGAATCAAACTGTTTCAAAACAATCCCCTTATTCAACTGCCCACACGCGTGTCCCAAGTGGTTTCATGTTTTCAACTAATGATATATCAGAACCAACATCAAACACCACGTCTGATGAAGCGTCCGTCTTATTCAATCTTGATCCTACTCTACTTGTGGATGCAAGAAACACTTGTGATAATATGGGATTTGGAGAAGCACAACATGAGTTTAATGAACAACAGTTGAGGCTGACCAATGATGACCATGATTGGGTAAAGGCTCGAACCAGTGGGTTCCCTTTTAGCCTTCCGTCGAACGTTGATGTCCCTGATGACTGGAGTCATGATCATATGCCATGGGATTCTCCTACATACTCTACAAATAAGTGTCAATATTAATTAGTATTTCTGCTGTCGGTTTCTCATCTTTTGTTCGGTTTCTTACTGTACAGGACTCGAATTTTTTACGCTCTTTGGAGTGTCGAATTACGTACATATCATCTGTACATGCCAGAACAGAAGATAACCCGACTGAATTGTTGTGTATATATGTTTGGATGTTGTAAATTGGGTGTCATATTCTATATCTTAATTTGTATCAAAGTTTTGTATGTAAATTATGTACGTGGACAAATATTTTGTATGGTGTATTTGAAACTCAATTGTATAATTAGGATATCTAGAACTTGTATTTGTTTATGTTACATGTTACATGAAATAAATGTTTCCAACTTTTACAAACAATGTGGGTAAACTGATCGGTGTCAAAGTACCAATCAAATAAGAAGATTAAAATTATGTTCCTAGTTACCAACTTAGTATAATATAGCCGGCGATGAGTGTAGCCGCTGGCTAAAATAATCTTGACCGTGTTTAGTCACTATAACCACCACGATCCGTGTGCTGATGGATACGAAAGCGTCGGCCGGTCGATCATTACTCCTGAAATTTTGTTACTCTATATTAATCTAAATCCATTAAATTTCCGTAGGTTGAAACATAATTTACGGTGACTATGATAAGGATATGGATTAAGAGATTTGAATAATATTTATTTTCTTAATTATCATATCTTTTATTTATTTAGTTTATTCATGTTTATTTAAAGAGTTACGGAGTCTAGTATAAATAGGGATGTATAGTTTATTGTTTAGAAAATTTATGTTGATTATTGATTATAAAGAACATTGTTTTTGGAAACTTTGGTTCATATATTATCGTGTTTGATTAATCGTTGTTCTTGAGCCATTTGAATAATCCGTGGAATCGGTATCAGACTGGTTTCAAGGTTAAAAGCAGTAATATTGTCCACTTTAGTTACAGGAAATATCAATAGGTTTGATGTATCGGTAACCATATAAATACGATGATACTACGAATCAATGTTGATCGCTACTCTATCTAGCATCCACACTCCATAGTCCATACAATAATCAATTTCACATGACCATACATATATACCTCGTGAAAGTCAACAAAGATGTTAGGTTCAAATCTTATTTCACTAAACTATCACGGTTCGAATCTTATCAACCGACTCAGATTCATTAATTTTTCAATCAAAAACCTTAAAACGTAAATACGGATTTTTAAAAAACATAACCCCGTAAAACGGTTCGTTGGTGACAAAATGGATAAAAGTTTGAACCACCATCACATATTTTTATAGTTAGGACCGATAGCGGTTAATAACAAATAGTTCGGATTACTTAATTCCATATTTAAAAGATAAATCTTCTCTATGTTTGCTTCATATCATCATATTTAGCATTTTAACGAGGGGTGTTGCTATATACACTCCATTTTCAAACGTTTTTACTTGTTACATATCCTCTCTAATGTTTTTGTAAAATACAATTTCAACATATTTTTTTACAAAAGTATATTATTCTCTTAAATATATTAAGATTTCATTTCTATAATATTGTATTAAACTGCTGCATTTAGTTGGTGGTATCGACTAGGGGTGTTCAAACAAACTGAAAACCAAAAGAATAAGATTAAATCGAATAGTTAACCGAAAAAACAAACCAAATTGCAAATTAGGTTTTTGGTTCGAACTGTGAACTAGGTTTTGGTTACAGAAAATATGGTTTTTCAGTTCAGTTATCTGAATAAACGGTACAATAATTGGTTTAATCAGATAACCGGACCGAATAAACCTACTAAAGTGGTTGATTCTGGTTCGGTTAGACCGAATCTTTTTCATAACCGAATAAATTAACCTACTAAAGTGGTTGAATTCGGTTAGGTTAGGAAAAAAAGAGTTTGTTGCTGAATAAAAAGATTTCATAACCGAATCGAATAAACCCGTTAACTAAACCGTTGAATAATCACATCAAAATAAAATTTATGTGCGCATGTTATTATTTTAATTTAGAAACACAATTTTATATCGAATGAGGACAATAAATTATGTTTGGAGGATTTTTGTCAAGTTTCAAAAGATTTTTTTGAGTTAATGGCCAAAATGGTCCCTGAAGTTTACTAGTTTTTGCAGCTTTGGACACTTTTAAGAATTTTTGCATAAATAGTCCCTACAGGCCAAAACCTGTTGCTAAATTGGTCCACGACACTAACGGTGTTAAAAAAATTCTGTTAGTTAACAATGAAATGACTAAAATGCCCTCAGGGACCATTTTGGCAATTAACTCTTTAAAAAATAAAACCTACAACCACCACCTCATTCTCTACCCTTACCACCACCAAATCCTCCACCACCACCACCACTTACTCCCTCTTCCTACTTGTTCCACCGGCTGCAAACCATCCCACCGGTGATCACCTTCAAATTTCCGATATTGTAGACCGGAAACAGTCAATTCCCCTACATAATCAATCAAAAAAATGGAGCATTGTGCTGCCATTATCGTGGAGCGCTGCCACTTTAACAGATGAATGAAACTTCCATGCCGCTTCACATGTTGTAAAGTTCACAAACGCATATCCAGCATTCAAACGATGCCTGCACCAGCCATACATCAACGTCAAATCTTAATTAAAACATACATACATACATAGTATATCTATATATATATAATAATAATAATAATAATAATAATAATAATAATAATAATAATAATAATAATAATAATAATAATAATAATAATAATAATAATAATAATAATAATTTTGATTAGATACGAACTTGAAATCAACTGGAAGATAGACAAAATCAAAAGCCGAACGTATGGTGTTTCCAGGCTTAGCATTTTCAAGCCTACAATGTTTATCCAAAAACTCCACCAACAATGTCCTACTGTATTCATTCAAATCAAACAAATTTTAAAAAACGTAAAATTAACATGACCATTTTTTTGATTGATTATGTAGGGGAATTGACTGTTTCCGGTCTACAATATCGGGAATTTGAAGGTGATCGCCGGTGGGATGGGTTGCAGCCGGTGGAACAAGTAGGAAGAGGGAGTAAGTGGTGGTGGTGGTGGAGGATTTGGTGGTGGTAAGGGTAATGAGGTGGTGGTTGTAGGTTTTATTTTTTAAATAGTTAATTGTCAAAATGGTCCCTGAGGGCATTTTAGTCATTTCATTGTTAACTAACAGAATTTTTTTAACACCGTTAGTGTCGTGGACCAATTTAGCAACAGGTTTTGGCCTGTAGGGACTATTTATGCAAAAATTCTTAAAAGTGTCCAAAGCTGCAAAATCTAGTAAACCTCAGGGACCATTTTGACCATTAACTCGATTTTTTATATAGGGTAGGAAGAGTGCGACAACTAACAAGTATATAGGTAAAGTGTGTATAAACACTCCCTTAATGAATCGTCGGGTCAATTCCTAGAACAAATAGATATCTTGCATAAGAACTCAAGATGCTCCTTCATTTTTAAATTGAAATCTATGTAAATTGTAAACTAGTTAGAGGAGAAATACCAAACCATATTATATAGTACATTTACAATAAAATCATAAGCTAAACGCTAGCTTTAGACAAAAGAATATATGCAAGTAGGGATCGAAGTGGGGGGTTTTCTTTTTCTTTTTTACTAATTAGTTTTATTTAACATAAATTAACTTTTAATAATCTAAATCATGACTTACTAGCTAATAATTTGTAACGGGCCGGTGACTCTTAATAATTCACATTTACATTTCAAATTTGGTCATATATATACTCAAAAGTCAAACCTGCCAAAATTAGACTCCATATCAAAGGGTACGTGACCGGTGACTCTATAATGGTTTAAGTTATTTTTAAACTGCGTGGATAAATTTTATTAAAAGAAATAAAAAAAAACTAAAAGAAGCTAGAACACTAGAAAGAAAATTACAATATTTGAATTACATAAAATCTATTCATATTAACCACTCTAACCAACTCAACTTAGATTTATTCTTGATAAAAAAAAAAGCTTAATACTTTGATCTCATCCATAGCTTTCTTTGGAGATAGATTTGAACACCTAATCATTTCTATGCTTTCAAATACGTCAAATAACAGTTTTTAGAACTCGCTCCAAAATCTTTTGACGCCAAGAAGTGTGTCTCAAACCATAAACAGAAGTATCCAATTGGCTTGATGGGGTGCTTGGAATGTTCATCCACCTACCAGCAAGACAAGTGTATAGATTTCTCTAGCAAGTACAAAGAAATCAAAAAGATGATGAGTAGCTTACTTGTAAGAACAATAAATGAGATTTAAGTATTTAGTTTTATATTTATATTTATTGACTTATTGTTTGTATCAAATGCTTGTACCTCATTCTTATGAAATCATTTTTTTTTAACGGCAACTTTTATTCAAAGAACGGAAACCACTAGCAAGACGCTAGGGCTCAAGCAAGACCGTGCGTTAATAATTTATTAACACGGGTATTTTAACAAGTCATACTTCAAACTTATTTTCTTCTAACAAATACAATATATTTCACTCGTAGAATCATTATAAATTTATAGTTACTTTACTTCTTTTTCCTTGCAAGGAAAATTTTCCTACTAAGCTAACTATCATAATTGTTAGTGAAATCAAATACATATGTATGATATAGTGTTATGAGTTAGATTGTCCTTGACAATGACAATGTAAGTTAACATTACCATTGTAGTTTATTATTGACTAATGATTTAGTTTGGCTTACTAAATTCAGTTTAAAAGACATATTAAACACAATGATACATGCAAAATCATAATAAGCACAAAAGAACAACTATCCTTATAAAATTCGAAGCAGAAGCACACAAAGTATAAAAAATAATAAAAAAATAGAAAAATTTGGTCCAACACGAAAAAAGAAAAAAAAATAACAAAATTTGAGTAAAAACAAAAGAAGATTGTATTTATACATATACGTTTGTAGTTTGTAAGTTGTAAATGTAACATTACACTTATATTTTATTATAAAATGTAATACTTATTTAATTCAAATATAATTAGTTTCATTATTTTGGGCACATAATCACACGTGGTTTTAAGTAATTCCATATAAATAATAATGGATTAATTTAAATGGAGGTCGTAAAAAGATTTAAAATATGGATGATTCAAGTGGGGAACAAAAGAACAAGATGGGTCGGGTTGTTGAGTAACATGTTGCTTCGTTTTTAAATTTACTCTTCCACTTAAGTCCACATACCCATCATTATTTTTCTAATCACCTTCTTAGACTATCCCATTAAAATATTAATCATTTTTATCTGTTAAATCGGTTATTTAAATAAATCATTTAATTCCGAACTTAACATTATTTTTAAAATAATTAACAAACACATTAACTATATAAGCTATTAACTAAGCTATCATTTAAGATTGAGAGATGTCAACATTTCTTACTTTATTCTTTCTCTTATTTTATTTATATACTAGGTTTAACACCTGTATGTTACACACGGGTTAAATAATAATATTTATACAGAAATCATTATTATGTTTAAAGATTTGTAATTTATAAATATTTAATATTTGATAATATTGTTTCACCAACTCATGCATGGCATTTAATATTTTCCCTCTTAAACTTCGTATTATAGATTAAAAAAATCCCTTCAAAAGTTACCCCTAAAACCTTAATTTGTTAAATAGATATTTTGTATAATTTACGTGTCTTAATTTGTTAGTTAACTTGAGCAAAGATAAACAGAAATAATAAATATCAATATTTTGATTTTGATTTTGATTTGGAACATATATATGAAATTCGAAAACCTTTAAAACTAAATAAGGTTGACCTAAAAAGATAGTGTGACAATATATATACCCAAAACAGACCCACGTCGGAAATAATAACCCTGTCATTTCATACCATATAATCGGTTTCTTTTTCATACATCAACCTTATTTTTTCTATGAAAAAAATGAGAATATTTAAAACATTTAATGACATTCATTTACACGATTGAAAGAGATTTATATAATTATATGACCAAAATTAATCTATAGATCGATCATCACGATTTTTGATGTGTAAGTTACTAAGTTCTATACATGGGATTATAATTAGTACGTTTATATCACTCATCTCATCAATCCTTATTTACGTGCACATTGGTAGTTTGATCCGCTCATTATGATTTACTACTGATCTAGCGTTAAAAAGGCCCAAGATAAATTAAATGAACGCGCGGTGACAAAAAGTTACAAACACTAACGAGAATAACTTAAACAATCTCAATTTTGTATATACGTGAGACATACAAACTTTAGCTGCTAAACTTTTTTCACTCACAAGATAAAAGTTCTCTCAATGAGATAGTGCCACATAGTAATCAAGTTCGGACCACACAAACCCAAGAAACGAGGTTATGTTGGCAAGGTTAACTTGTTCATAATAGTTCGATCTCACTAATTATTTGTTCGAAAAAACAATATAATAAGTAACTAGAAGGTAACTAAACTTTTACATTTATATTAATGTTTGAGATTAAAAGATTATTTTTTGTTTGTATTATTCGTTTCGTGGTTGTGATTTTTATTATATTTTAGTTACAACCGTAACTTTCATCTTTTAGATCAATGACTCAAATATCTTCTTACATTTATTAAGAAATTGTTTTTATCTAGCCTAA
The DNA here is from genome assembly GCA_030867185.1 of Tagetes erecta. Taxonomy (NCBI): domain Eukaryota; kingdom Viridiplantae; phylum Streptophyta; class Magnoliopsida; order Asterales; family Asteraceae; genus Tagetes; species Tagetes erecta. The sequence goes on along the minus strand of CM061486.1, from coordinate 59,278,131 downwards.
CCTCTAGAGATCACAAATATGAGAACATATTAATTACCAAAAAAATTCTCAGTTTCAAATGATTATACAACACAAACTTAGGTACTTGTTATTACATTTCGGTCATATATAGACTAAAAATCAGCTTATTACGGCCGATTTGCAACAAAAAATATTATAAATATGAATAATCTCATTTTGCGATTGATCTTTACGACTGCTTTTTTTAGTAACCGAATTTCAATTGTAAATTAAAACTACGACTAGTACTTTGTAAGTGTGCGTATTTTGCGACTAATTTGTGAATGGTTTATGAAAATATTTTTACACAATTTTGTCCTTAAAAGTTGCAGGGAGATTTATAATCATGAAATAGATCTTGCTAGTTTCACATAATTCTATGTGTTTAAAAAGTGATGGATTTATAATCATAACTAGGTTTAATACCCGTGTGTTACACACGGGTTAAATAGTAATATTTATAAAGAAATTATAACCATTATATTTAACAATTTGTAAATATATAACATTTAAGGAGTTGGCTCCATCAACTTGCTTGGTGAAAAATTTAGCTAAATTTTACCTCCCAAACTTCTTATCATAGAAAAAAAATCCCTCCAAAAATTGCCCCTAAAAATTTGATTTATTAGATAGATTGTATGTGTTCAAATTTGAGTAGTGAATTGATATATACCAAAGGCTTAGAATTAATTTTTGTTAAGAGGCTATATATTATAAGTGTCTTATATATATAGCTTAGGGCCCATATGACAAAAACCAGTCACTTTAGATCTAAAACATGAAGTGAAAGCTCTACTATGAGTAGTGTTTTTCCTTTATAAAGAAAGGAATCACCTTTAACACTATGCTTAATTACTCAGTTAAGCCTTCCTTTGGTATCAATTCACTACTCAAATTTGAACCATTCTAGATTAATGTGGTTTCCACTTTAAAGTAGGTCTATACATGATTGAAAATGTGATTGGTTAACTTTCTACACTCATTTTTTTTTGCAAACATTTTAACTTTGTATAAGTTATAATTAGTAGAGTAGTTAACACTAATAAATCACATTGTTTGCATACTTAAAAATGAAGATTTATATGTGTACATAGAGAGGTACAAGTAAAATCCTCTGGTTAGAATCGTATAAAAAGCAGGAGAAATTAGTATTAAGGTATATATACTTATAAGACTTATATAGTACAAGATTAATAACTCGTGAATTATACGTACTGAAAACATGACACGATATGTAGTAAGAAAATATGATAGTATGATACTTTGTCTGTATTCGATTTATTTTTTAAAATTTAATTGATAGATTTTCAAGTAGTTTGCATTGAAATTGAAGTTTAATAATGTTTTTTTAAATCATATTATAAAATAATCATTTTAATGTTTATAGAAGAAGTTATTATATTAAAAGTTAATTATAGTTATAATTCCAATATTCAGAAACTCAGAAAGAAAGAAACAAACAAAAAGGAAAACATATATATAAATATTCAATTCAATTAGCATGATTTTGATCGAAATATTTAAAGAATATTATTCTGATTTATTGTACACATAAATAAATTGGGGCGTTTAGGTAAATAACTAAATTAAATGACAAATAACATATTATTTACTAATTTATTGATATCATGAAAAATTATTGATAGCCAATAAAGTGCAAAACCTATATATTATAATAGATTATATCACGTGTGTTATATGGAAATTGATATAAAAAATACGGCTATAAAATAAACTATAGATTTTAAAAAATTGTCCATTGCAACCCAGTAAGTGACGTTTTTTTAATAAATTAATAAGCCTTTATAAAAGTAAAAAAAATAGCCCAATATATATAAAGCGTCATAATTAATTAATTATCTTAAGATCGACTCAAACTCAATATAATATATGAAAACCAAGCTATCATGTACCGGTACATTATATTATATTATGATCGACATATATGGTAAGAGTGTTAGACTCAGTAACACATACCAGGCAAGATTCACTATTAATTAGCACCCAATATAACGTATTTTGGCTAAAAAAAAAAGTAAAGGACGAGTATGATATATTAGTTGATGACTGGATGGTGATGTTTTGGTTCTTGAGAAAAAGGTGAAATGGGTTTTTTCACTAAACAGAAAACTACGTTTTTTTTTCTAAATTTGGACACAATTAGTTATATGTACGTATAGTCGTAATTAATATAGTTATTATTACTCATTAGGTAGCTATTATATGACAGCTTCTCAATGAATCAAACACGCACCAAAACATGGGATGAGTAAAACATTAATGTTTGAAGTTGTGTGCTTGATATATCAAACAACAAAATCGCTAAAATTGAGAGAAAACATGTGAGACGATACTTGTTCACTTATGCGGAGAGTGGAACTTTAGAGTGGTATTTAAGTGGGAGTCTTGTAAATAGTTTGTTTTCTTAATAAGAGACACACGTGTACACCCTAAGAGTATGATCATGAAGAACTCTAACTCGCACGAGTCACACACATGGCTTGGAAGGCTTATGTGTTCGATCAAAAGTTGTGGTTCGACTGAGAGTACATGTGGGCATCTTGTTTTTATACGAGCCGAAGGCTTGGTTGATCTAGTGACTTCTGAACTATGGCACTATGCTAATTAATATGTTAAGAGGGCACCGGTCCATTGAGAAGATGATCTGGATTGAGATTGGAAAAAAACACTCTTATTAAAGACCATAACCCAGTAATAGATCTCTTTTGTGATATTAAGAGGCATTATTAACACTCTAAAATATGCAACTTAACACTTACTTTATTCAAAACTAAATAAAGTGCGTGGAAGATATTCATGAATGCAAACTAACCTTTTCGTTTTAACTATCATTAAAAGATTCTTTCATTATAAATACATAGTGTTCACGAAAAAAACACTAACTCATTTCAATTTATTCTCTCTAAACTCATATTGATATTTCGTATAGTTACTTGATATATATGCTACGTTTAATATCAACATGTTAGACACGAATTAAATAATAATATTATTTTAAAAAATTATAATCATTATATTTAATATTATGAATTTGTAAACTTTTTATAACATATTTATAAAAAAGTTACTCTAATCATTGGGATAACTTTCACTCGATTTTTTCTCTAAAACTTCCATTTTTAAGAGAACTTTTTTCTCCAGAAAACCTATCTTAGATCATGTATATTTTTGTTAAATGTAACTAGATGAGTCTAGGCTCGTGCGTGATACTAGGACCATTTACGTGATATTAGGTAAACTTAAAGGACACTTATTGCAATTTTAATATCTTTAAGTTAAAAAATTAGTTTATTTATTTATTTTTACAATTTTTAAGCATATTATCTTTTAACTAACACACGTACAATCAATATATATATATATATATAGGGGAGGGATCAAGAGAGAACTTTATATTAAGTTGAGAACTAGAGAACTCCCAAAAGACAAGGGATGAAATTTTAAAGTGGAGGGGCGAATTTGGAACTTTAAATATATAAATCATTAAACAATTCTATCTTTTGCATACGTTAAATTTTTAAATTTTTTTTCGCACCATTGGATCAAGAATTTCAGTATCTTTCATTTGAGTATAAATAACGTTATAAAAAAATAAAATTTTCTCGTTTTTTTAATTTCAATACTTCATATATGTAGTATACAATATTATATGTTTTTAAATTGGAGAAAGTGAATATGGTGTTGTTATGCATCTAAATTACATGACAAACCATCAAAACTACGTAATTTGATAAAATAACAAAGGTTCCCTGACATTGATTTCGATGATACCATCACAAAAAAACAACACCGTAATGCTTTAATTCTAAATTTGGATTTTTCTCATATGATCGTATTCACATTGCTAGCAAATACTTGGTCCACGTTATGTGATGTGGTATGAATATGTGCAGCATGAGCATATCACAATACCAATTATAAGAGTCATGTTATGTTAATGTGTTAGTTGGAATTGGAAAGCCAAATTGGCGTACAATCGAATTTTAAAGGACAAGTAATTTTTTATTAAAATGAATAACGATTATTGAGTAAATGGGAAAGAGAAAATTATGATCTAAGTGGAGAAGACCGGTTCGTCCAATAAAATAGAATAAAGATCAATGAGTTAGTTTTTAATAAAAAATAATTTAACTTATTTTATCAAAGCTAGGTAGTTTTAATGGTTTTATGTGTAACTTATGTGCATAACATCACAGTATTGACTATCCTCTTTTAAAGTTTATAGTATTGCATATATGTAGTATCGTATACTACATATATGTAGTATCATACTACTACATATATGCAGTATATGCAATATTGATGCATTGTTATCTTATAGTTTAAATTTCAAGTTTATTTTATTTTGTTATTATATTTATCATTTATTTATTAGTTTATTATTATCTTTATGTTTAGACATAGTATAAGTATTGTTTTTATTTTCATTTGCAATAAGTTTTTTAATATGGAATATTATGAACTTTGTTACTGGTCATTTGAGATCGTATGTACACTTTAAATAATTATTAAACTCCCAAACCATTTGACCGCTTCAAAAAATGCATCAAGTACAGTGATACTACATATATGTAGTGAGACAACAAAAACTAAAATTTCGTTTAGAAAATTATTAGTTCTAGGTACTAAAATTACTAATCGAACCCTAACATTGTATAAGAAATGACCAGAATAGCCTTATGAGTTAACACTTAACTAACATCTATTAGTTCTAGGTACTCAAATTGTGAAATTCAGAAAGGTTAGGTACTCATTTGGCTAAAATTAAAACTTAGGTATTCATAGTGCAAGTTGGAGTATAGCTCAGGTACTCAAATTGCACTTTATTCATTAATATAAGTGAAATTAGATTTTATTAATTCAAAATTTGATCTATTAGACAATATTTCTTCAAATATAAAAATTTGATGTGACAATCTAACTTGTAACTGGATTCCTCCAATGGTCTGTCGTTAAATTTAACTTAACATGGTTAATTTCCTTTAGAACTTCAAACTGGTGTTTAGGTTTTTGATCACGATAAGGATACAAGTCAATTGATGTACAACTTATCTTGAACATGTGTTTTAATTTAAATGACGAAACAATCTTCAACCGTGTGTTTAAACCTAGTAGTGCTCCAGTTGAATGTTAAAATTTCGTCATCTAGAGCACTGTTTCAAGGTAATTTTACATCAATTAACCATATCATCCTCCCGATCAAAAGCCCTAGAACATTAGTTTGAAATTCGAAAAAAACTTACGACGCTAAGTTAACGTTAACATCGAACCATTATAGGAAAAAATAGTTACAAGTTAAGATCACCATAAAGAATTATTTAAGTTGAGAGTAATATGAGCCAATAGAATAAAATTTGGATTAATAAATTCAATTTCCCTCTATGCAAACGTAATACCCCCATATATTAGGAAGAATTAAGTCTTGTAATGTGTATTGTATTGATAATGTTGTAGATTAGGGTTACAATAGTGTGACGTATATATAAATACCACATATTACATTTCTAGTCCCTACACTATCACACTAATACATATTGGTCTAATAGGAAGTTAAGCAACATATTTAATATTTTAATCAAGCACAAACTCACATAAGTTTAAATATTTATACTAAAAATGTACAAAAAATATAATAATTAAATACATAAATGATACAGATTATATAATTAATACAAGCATAATACCCCCATACATTAGGAAGATTAAGCTACATATTTAATATAATGTTGATATATCTTTTGTACAAATATACATGTATGTTGAACATCGATTATGATAAATGAATCAATTCTCCTCGTAATTGTTTCTCTTTAGTTTATAATAATAAATGCATTATATGTATATGTGAAAAACGCCAGCATTTTACTTAAATGATAATATATATAAAAGTGTTTAAAATACATATATAAACTAACTTTTTAATTAAAAGATATTAAAATTGCACAAGACGTCCTTAATTTATACCTTTAACTAAAATCACACAAATAGTCTTTTAAGGGACGTAAAAAGACTAAACTGTCATTGACTTAAAAGAAAACTTAATGCCACTAGTTTAAAAGACGAAATCTACTACAAAGTATACACAAATGATGTATACTACAATTTTTTACTTGAAGGACGAAAAATGTCTTTTTCAACAAACGTAAAGGACTGCTTTTTATAGTTTTGTCTATATTTTAATATTAATTTATTGAAACAGAAAATATATTATATAAAAAATGGTTATAAAGGAGTGTAATATAAATATTATACAAGCTTAGTAATTAGTATTATAAAACGTGTTATGATTATAAGCTTTATAAGTATAAAAGAGTGTTATTAAAGTTGTTATACAAGTCAAATATAAACTAGAATCATAGAAAATGTAATAAAAATGTAATAATTTGTTTTATAAAAACCAAGATAAAAATGAAACATGACTTTTTTTATATATGCAATCACCACTGAACAATCAAGCAACTTTTAAACCGACAATTACCATTGAAAAATTGGATCATTCAGGAAATAAGTCCGTACGTAGATCATAAATAAGGATTGATCCATTTGAAGCGAGTCACTTCAACCATCAAACTTAAAAAAAAAAACTCAACAAAATAAAAAACTCAAATATTAAAATTTAAACCTGAAACCTACAAAACCACATACTTTATCATACTCTATCTTCATGATGTCAAGAGAAGTTCAAAGAGGAACAACACTATTTTACAAACTTAATTGATTAAAAACATATTAATCATTACATTTTACCGTTTCTTTAAAATTACACTAAAAAACACTACATTTACACTACATTTCCTCTTTCCTTTCAATTAAATAATACTTTTTATACATTAATCATTACATTTTACCGTTTCTCTCTCTTCTACCCATATATATTTCCTTAAATTTACCGTTTCTCTCTCCTCCATCCATATATTTTCTCTCTCCTTCACTCACAACCACTCAAAACCATTCCATAAAATTTTACCAAACCCACTCACATAATTATAACAATTCCACTGTGAATGCTCTTAGAAACTTTATTGTAAACGGTATATAAAATTTTAGGGCTAATTAAACTATCAAGGAGTAAAAGTTGTTTGAACAAGTCAAACAAATTTAAAAGTACAAAACCATTAACAATGAAATGTCTAAATGTCATCTAGTTTCTAGATAGTAATAATTACGTGTGTATTATTTCTTTTAACCTAAAAAAAACTAAAACCCTAGCTAGTTAAAACTTTCTTCTAAACCATAAGGTATATTCTTGCAAGACATTCAAAATATGAGGGCTAAACTTGCATTTAAACCAAACCTTTTCATTCACAAAGACCGTTAGTTGGATATATATAAATGGGTTAGGGTTTCACTAACAACCTCCAATTAACAACAATATCATCATCATATCCAAAAGAAAATAATGGCAAGGAAGAAAATGGCGTTTAGAACAGAAACATATCAGTCAGATTCAACCAGTTCATCAAACGATGTTCGGATACATGTGAGGTATGGTGAGTGTCAGCGAAACCTGGCAATCGAGGTCGGTGGATACGCTCTTGACGGTTGTAGGGAGTTCATGGCTAGCAACACGGAGGGGACTGACGGTGCACTGATCTGTGCGGCTTGCGGATGCCATCGGAGCTTTCACCGCAGGGTGGCGGAACCTGAAGCTGTATGATCAGTATCATCAACATAATTCTTGGAACCAGTTGGATGTATGTGTACGTGTACGCGCGTAAGTGATGATCAAGTATTGTGCATTTGTGTGTGTTGTGTGTGTTGGTGTTTGATTATATATGTGTGTGTACATGGATTTTGGTGTGAAGTTTATTGATTTGAAAATTAGGGTTTGTTATTAATTATCTGTTATGTGTGATGAGAAGATTTATTGATGAAATAAGATCATAAAAATCTTGAGTGTTTTGTGATTTATTGATTTCAAGTTTATTTTTCTTGAAACTGAAACTGTTTCTTTAGTTGATCATTCTTTTATTTCTTGTGATCAGATCTTATAAAGATTTATATATATTTAATTTGTCTGTTGATCAATATAATAGTTTGAAGCAATAATCAAAGATGCTAGATTAGTGCAGTTATATCAGATCTAATAAAGATTTATATATATCATGTGTCTGTTCAATAGTTTGAAGCAATCAAAGCTGCTTGATATTTGTGTATTTTTTTCTAGTTCTAAAGAACATGCATCTTAATTTGTGGTTAACTTGATCATAACTAGAGTTTAATGTGGCCGGCCGTTCGATCAACTTGGATGATGTTGTTCAGTATTGAATCACTTGTTTAAGATCGAGGTTAAGGCTTGATCATTCAATTGTAAATTAATTTATGATTTAGCATCAAAAGTATAGGCGATTCGATCTTGATTTGATATGTAGGCTGGTATTTATATATAAATAGTATACGTAGCGGTTAATTAAGTTTAGAAAATTAATTTGCGGTTGAGGAAGGATCGGAGGTAGCATTAAGGTTATATATGGACCCTCATACATCTAATCATGCTGGTTGTTACCTCTAATCTCATGTACCAAAAAGGGTCATGCACTAAAGCTAAACTAAAAGCATTCAAATTGGACTCATTACCTTTGTTTTCTTTACACTTTAAACACTCACAACAACTAGAGTTGACAGGCCGGCCGGGATTAAAGAGCTAGCTAGTTGATTTTGTGTTTGTGGTTGATTATCAACTCAAATGTCCTAGCTAGCTAGCTAGCTAGCTCGTAATTAAATATATATATCGAATTTTAAAACTAAATAAACAACACAAACTTCATTGAAGGTTATGTTAATTAATACATATATAACTAGCTTAGACCAAGACAAAAGGGTCATATGATTAGATAAATGTATGTATGTGTGTGTATGTCAAAATTAACTTAGAAGCACAATGAAGCTAGGGCTTGAGTTAATAATCAATCTTTTTTTATAACTTTTTTGGCAAAAATGTAAAAGAAGTTTTGAGAGAGCAATAATATGAATAACGATGTATGCAGAGCTAGAGACTGAAAATTAACCAGTAACAACCTAACTACCATAACAACATATTATAACCACCATAACAACATATTAACTGACTAATACAAGTGGTCAAAACAAACTAGCTAACTAACTTACAACTGTTGTAGCACAGTGTCAATTCAATTTTTCACCATATCATGTTCCGATGTTAATTGATCCTCTTGTCACAAGATCAAAACACAAATAACTGAAATACGTGTTCTTAGGGTCTTCTAAGGATGTTACACTTGAAATCATGATGCAACAAATTATAAACGGAAACAAAACTCTAGATTACATAAGGCAACACAGTTGTTCAAACGAACATGAACATGCTAGATAATGCGCATTTTTAAATTTTTCAAAATAAAACAAAAGAACATGTACATATGTGGTTCGATCACTCAATTGATGCGATCAAGCTACATCTGTAGTAAGTAGATCTCGGTTTGAATGTCATGGAACGTCAATGTTTTAACAAGTTTAGTTTTATTTTTTTTGGTGGTCAAAACTCAAAAGTTAAGACTTGGTATAATCACACGTAATGTGACATGACTATTTCAGTTTGCCATATGATGTGTCTTTTGTGTTAAAGAATGAAGATCACTGATCTATTTTGTTGTCTCATCAATTTATGGGTCAATCCTATGGGCATGTGCGAGGCCCAAAGAGAATAAAATCTACATTGAGATATATCAATTTCTTTGGCCCGTTTTATTAAAAATAAACGGGTTTTAACCAGAATCGACAAACCGACATGAGTCCGAATATGTATTAAAACCTGTTTGTAAGAACAAGCCCGGCCAAAGTCGTATAATTGGGTGTTTGAAAACTTAATTGAAATATAAACTCTTTGTGTATCTACTAGATCATTTTGTTATATTATTTGACTAGGTTAATGCCTGTGTGTTACACGGGTAAAGACATGAAAAACAGATAAATTTAAATAGTTGTATAAAGGGGTAAATTTGTAGAAAAATAACCATGTTTTAATTTTGATCTAGTCTAGTCACTCAACTTTTTTTTTGTTTCAATTACATAATTTAACATTAAAAAGATGTTTCAATCCTAAATAATTAACTTGTACAATAGGTAAAACATTAACTTCTCAAGGGACAAATGCAAGAAACAGTTGTTTCTACTTTCCCACCACTAACTGTCATGTCATGAGAACCGACAAAACCTTTTAACATTATATGTAAAATAAAATAAATATTCATAAAACTTTTTAAAAATTAAAAAAACAAAAGTTGTGAACATTTTTCTAAATTTGTAAAAAATCTTAAAAAGCGACATCTCTTTTTAATAAATGCAAAAAGTTTTAAAAATTAGGAAAACAAAAACGATGAAATTTTTAAGCAAATATGATGGCAGAAAAAATAGGTCCCAAATTCACAAAACAGATCCTAAAAAATTTAATGGCAGAAGAAACAGGTAAAAAACTATGAGATATAGTTGATGACTTGATGGTAGAAAAAAACTTTAAAACGCGTCCCAAATTCACCTAAAAATCATTGTTTATGTATTATACAAGTTAATACTTAAGAGTATAACACATTCTGAACTTAAGTTATTTAATTGAAGCAAAACAAAACTTGAGTGATCTAATTAGAACAAAATATAAAATTTGTTATGTTTGTATAATACTTTCTATCCTAAAAATAAGCATTTGAAAATAAGTTAGAAATTAGTAAGTTAAATAAATGTTATTACAGCTCAAAAACAAATTACATACAACATTAATTATCATCTTCTATGGACAAGAGACATGTTTATATTTGGCAAGGATCTTGTTAAGATTTTGGTTTAGCAATGCAAACGCTTTGATCAATAACATTAAATTTTACAATGTTGAAAATTTTTGGAACAATTGAAATGCAAATTGTTCAACTGATTTACATTTTGGAAAAATAATAATTAAGAAAGTAAATGAAAATTAAGGTTAGTATGATTTTTATATTTTGAAAACAAATTATTTAAAATCGTAACATATTTTTGGAAAAAAAAATTCATTTAATTACCTTGTTAAATTTAAATTAATTAAAAGTTAATTTACTTATGGTATGTAAATCTTTACCTAATAAAAATGATATAAAAAATTTGAGCAGCAAAAGTATTTTCTAAGTGCCTCTAATGATTGACAAGTGTCCTTTAAAACCCTCTTTTATTAGAAGGTATAGATTCATTGAGGATTATTGTGTCGAAGTTATAATGTGTGTTTGAATTTTTAAATAGTTAATTATTGTGTATCTTAGGAGATTTTTATTTTGTTATATTGTGTTATTTTAAGTAACTGAAAATCTCTTTCATTAATATAACGAAATACATAATTTCATTGTGTTATATAGGCATACTAGGTTTAATACCCGTGTGTTACACACGGGTTAAATAGTAATATTTATAAAGAAATTATAACTATTATATTTAACAATTTGTAAATATATAACATTTAAGGAGTTGGCTCCATCAACTTGCATGGTGAAAAATTTAGCTAAATTTTACCTCCCAAACTTCCTATTATAGAAAAAAAAATCCCTCCAAAAATTGTCCCCTAAAAGTTTGATTTATTAGATAGATTTCTGCTTATTTACTCATGTACATTGTGTCATTGTGTTATATATATTTACTCATAAACTATCATTGTATTAATGTTGTATTTTGAGTCATTTTGTCGATTTCATAGTGTTATATATATGTTTAAGGAGAAACATTTCAATGCATATGTATAATGTGCCATTATGTTATATTTTATTAGTGGACTATTATTGTATTATTATTGGATTTTGAGTCATTGTGTCAATTTCATTGTATTATATATGTTTAGTTCTGTCATATCAATTGTTTTACCCTTGTAAAGAGAGATGTGTATTAAAAGAGAGAAAGTGATATGAAAGAGGGAACATGCATTCTTACTCTCACGGCGCACGTGATAGACACATAACTTGATTTAACTAGAAAACCTTAACGGCCGTTGGTGGTAACGTGCAACCTACTGTAAACAAAAATATCTTTTCTGTTTTTGTTATCTAAAGGACAAAATATAAAATTTTATATATTCTTAAAGGACTAAAAGTGTAATTTACTCATATAACTATTAACAAGAAGCTAGAAACGTTATAGAAAAACAATAAAACGTATCACACCAAAGCCATAATGGCTAAAATGTCCAAATGCATGCATCCATCTATTCCAATCCAATTTTTAAAAAAGAGCGCGAAATTTCATCCACGAAAAGAAATTATTAATGATCTCATCGATCCTATCATAACATCTGCTCGCGACTTCACCTTATCGTTAAACACCTTATCGTTTCTCCTATAATTAATGCTTATTGGCTAAAGCATTAACATAGATCACGTCTTTATAAATAGCAATTTCACATGTTTTGTAGTTTTTATCTCATTTGAACTAATTGAAGATTGTAGCATATCTTCTCATTATGCATTGTTATTTCGATTTAATCACTTCTCTTCTAGAGACCTATGCGTACATATATATGTACAGAATCATGATTATGAATGTTTTCCCTTTAAACCCAAAATATAAAGAAAATAAAAATTTATTAAACAAAAACCTATTTTGCATACATCCAATTAAGTACACAATTAGTACATAAACGAAAACAAAACCAAACAAACAAAGATACATGCAGGATACTTGTTACTTAGCCATGTATCTAACAATTGATCCTTAGATCAATAATTAAGTTATGAAAATTAAGTCAAATTTGCTCATTTTCGACTATCATCTCATGAGAGTCGCGAGTACAACTGCATGCATGACAAATCAATGCCGCCTCAGTCCCTTCCATTCCGCTCCCCATGAACTCTTGACACCCGTCAAAAATGTATAAACCAGCTTTTTGGGCGAAATTTTTCAGGCACTTTCCGTAGGTTACATGGACCATGATATTGGCTGATGAAGTATACGAATCCGAAAACTGCCCTTCGGTTCTTGAGACCACCTTCTTTATCTCCATTTTTTAGGCTACTACTCACAAACATATAATTCTAAGATATTGTTTGTATCAAAGTTGTAGTGTCTTGAAGGAAATTAAAGCTGGTTTGGTTTAAATGGATAGTTTCTAGTCGGAATATTTTGTGAAGTAAATGCACATTAATTAGTGGATTGATTATAGATATCGTATTACACACATATATGATGATATACATTTTGCATTATTTTTCACTCACCTTCAATCACAAAACCACTATAAAAAATATTAAAAAATTATGAAATACATTTTCCAAATATGTAGTTGAACAGTATATTTCTCAAATATTTTTCATTCCGTTCACGGCTCCACTCACAACCATTTTCTATATTATCAAGAACTCACTCACATATATTTTAAAGAACGGGATATGAATGTTCTACTAGATTATAAACCGTGTGTTATACGTATTGAAAATATGTCTTTTGTATAGAGCAACTCAATATGATCACATATGATGCGTAAACATTAGAAATGAGATGGGAACAAATAACAAAAATATATCGTAATGAATAAATGATAGATCATATTGGACAGTAAGTTTTTATCTAAGAGATTTCAGTTATGTACCCAAACATTAGGAAACAAATAATTCCTCATGATATGTTACTAATTATTTGTATTTATGTTGATAGTATATGACAAATTATACATCATAGTGAGACAAAAATTAGTAAGACTAACTATATATGCCTCTACATTCATCATATCTACCTTATAAATCAAGATTTTAAAAGGGCTATTATAACATTTTTTAGGGGAAGGGGAAATAAGACGAAAAAATAAAAGAAAATTTAAGGGGGGAAAATTAAGTGAAGAGTTGATGAAGAAAAAAAAAATTTATGATTATGGTATTTTTATAAAATATTTATAAATCCTTAAATATTAAACATTTAAATCTTTTTAAATATAACAGTTATATTTTTTAAAAATATTGTTATTTAACCCGTGTATCACACGAAAATTAAACCTAATTACTAATATATTACTACACTAGATTAAACCCCGCTGGTTACGTGGGTGTAAACATAAAAAACACAATCTTAAAACTTTAAAAAAAATAACGTTTGAAAACAAACTACACATTACATGAAAGATATATATGAAAATTGAAACACAAATTGTATTCAAACTCTAGTTTTAACCTTGAACAAATAGATTTAAATTACAAATACATCCGTAGTACCAAATTAGGTATCGACGCTTTTAAATTGAGTGGCTTATAAATCCTACCAAATACGGAGTAATTTATAAGAAGATTAAGAAAAATATACATACAAATAATTTAGATGATAAATATTTGACAAAATTCATAGCGTCACTAATATGTACCGGCTCGAGCATACGGGTCGGCATGCATGGGTCTAGGTCGTAAATTGCGATGAACTATTTTTTTAAGTTGTTTGTTTCCCGTTTTCACAATAATTTTTGGGATTTAAATAAGGTTATTGAAATTTTGGAAGAGAAAATTATAGGTGATTTAATGTTATCGATTTCTTTCCATACATAGCTTAAAAGAGAATACTCTTAGTTTTGAGCGAGAAAATACTCCAACACCCTCTCCAATAAATGACACGTGTCTTCGAAAACCCTCTTTTATTAGAAGGTATAGATGTGCCTCTACATTTTGTCCCACTCTAATAATAGTAAGAGGACATTTAGTTGTTAAGTGGTATATATACAACCAAAAATTACGGAGTCAAACCCTTCGGTGAGTAAGTTTGTAATGTATTTATCGTATAAAATCTAATATTTGACTTTCAAAAAATATTGTTTATATATATTCATACACTAGGTTTAATACTCGTGTGGTACACACAGATTAAATAATAATATGTATAAAGAAATTGCGATCATATGTTTAAACATTAATTTGTAGATGTTACTATTTAATAATTTAACTTCATCAATTTTACATGGTGAAAATTTCTCTCAATTTCCTCCCAAATTTCTTATTATAAAAAAAAATCCCCCTCAAAAATAACCTTCCCTAAAACCTTGAATTATTATATAGATAGTTGTTTTTCAGATATCAAGTTTAAGTGCGGTATACAATTCTTATAAATCTCTGATTAAACTATAAACACATACACAACGACACAAATGTTTACCGTAAACCACTATCTATAAAAGTATAAAACATGTACATTATCTTTGGCAATCATTTTTCTTACAATTACTCCTTACTATGTTCCATATATGGCCCTATATTTTCTATATACCACACTTATAATAACTAAAAGTTCACAAAAACAGTCTAACCACTCAAAAAGGCGTTAGAATTACCCCAATATTACAATGAGTCTTCTCGAAATGAGTTTGTCAACTGTCCCTATTGATTTTAAGGCTTCACGTTTGACTTACTCGGAAACATCATCAAGCTGGAAACCCAAGTGGTGGGAAAAACCCTTTGTATTAAGCGCTTACCATCATGTGACACCCGGCAAATTTCGGTCAATATTCGTACTAGCTTAAATCGTGCTTAATTTTTCAAATGCGTCATTTGACTTAATTATAATAATTAAAGTATTATTAAAGTTAGATAAGCCCATTTTTGTGCTTTGTTTTGCATTTCGTGATTTTTGAAATTGCTTAATCGCGTAGCGGTTAAATACCCAGTAATGAACGTTGGTGACTGCTTGATAAATTTTAAATGTCCAGTGATTGATATAATGCTCGAGATAGCATCAAATAATATATTTTGGGTGTGTATAAGTGAAAACATACTAAAAACTAAAAGCGATGTATTTTATCCGATGTTTTTCTGATTATCGCGTGTGTTTCAGTTTTTGCCCGGGTTCACTACCAGTGCTCTACCCGGAGTATAGTAAAACATTTATTATAATATTTTCACTATTTTGAGTGTGAAAAATTAATATTTGAAGTATTATGGTATAAAAAGGGTAAAAGTTTACAAGATTTGAAAAATGTTAGTGATTAAAGTGTGTAATGTGTATTATATAAAAACTTTTAAAAATTTTCTTTTTTTTTTAAAACCGGCCCCTTTTATTTAACCCATAAATTATTAATTTTTTTATTTAAAATCTATCTTGGTTATGGTGTTGCATGAGAATATAAACAAAATCTCCTATTAAGATCATGTGATCTTCCTAAGTCCAAAAAGGGATTTTATTTGCTTAAACACTCAAGCTCTCTTCTCTCTCTTCACTCTCCAAAACCGACCTCCCTCTTCCTCACCCCTCATAATTTCGGCCACACACCACCACTCACATCTACATCTTCATTCTTTCATTTCTTGCTACTCCAAAGTGTTCTACAAGTGGTTTGAAGACCATACAAGCAAGAAAAACGGTTCCAAGGGTTGTTTGAAGGCCAAAACCATCTTCTATCATCTCTTTTTCATCTTGTTTATCATGGGTATGAACCCAAAATTTGTTGTATTTGATGTTATTCAAAATCTTATTCTTGAAAGGTTGTTCACCAAATCTAAAACAAACAAAAAGGTAATGATTTTTAAGATGAAAATGGGTTTTTGAAAATGAAAATGGTGTGTGTGAGTGTGAATCCGTATGTGTGTGTATGTGTGTGTATCCGTATATGTATGTATGTATATGTGAAGATGTGTCATTTCATGTAAAAAGGTTTACACGTGTGTAAAGAAATGATTACTTGATGTTTTGTATTGAGGAAATGGATCAAAAGAAGGTATATGTGATACATGTTATCATGAAAAGGTATGATTTATGTATATATATATATGTATGGCCGTAGGTATGTATGTATGTATACATGTGTGTTTTGGTTAAAAATCATGAGTAGATTGTTATATGTTTGCATTAGAAATTGCTAGATCTAGACATGAAAAGTGTTTTTAATGAAAACAAGTTTATAAAAATCATTAGATGAATATGTTTTTCCATGATTAAAGTGTTAGAAAAATGGTTTGAAAAGTGTTCATATGGTCTTGAAAAATGTTTATAATGGAAGGTATTTTTTTTAGAAAAACTTGTTATATGGATTTGAAATCACTAGATCTAGAAATTTAAAAAGTGTTTGTGATTATAATGATTTTAATAAATTAAAATGTGTGATTTCATAAAGTAAATGTTTGTTTTACACAAGACATTGGAACTAGTTACAAGACATGGATATTGGAAAAGTCTTAAAAAGACATTAAATGTGATTTATATATATTTTTATAAAGTTTTATAACCTATTTTATATTCTGGAACAAAATATGTTTTTAAATATTTATGAACTTCATAAAACAAGTATTTTAAATGTATTATAAGAAAGATGTGATTAAACCTTACAAATAACGGTTTTCGATACGAAAATACGCGTAAAACGCATCGATTTATGCTTAAAAATGTAAATATATAAAAATATTATTTTCAACAGATTATAAAGTATATTTTTATATAAAAATATGAGATTTAAAGTTTGGTACAAAAACTTAGAGTTTTAAACTCAAAAACGTGCAAACTATGTACCCGAAAAGCCGAAAACGAAGATTTTCGACTCTAAAACGTAATATTTTTGTAAACTGATTTAGATCAGAAACTTTGGACATATTTTTAAGTTAACATACTGATCTAAAAGCATTTAAAAAGTAATGACAAAAATACGGGTATTGGGTTGCTTTCCGTGACCCGAAAACGTTCCCGAAAATGTTGAAATTGACATGTTTAGCTAATATTGTGATTATTATTGAAAATGTATGAAATATGATTTTTGTTATGTGAAAATATGTTTAGATATATATAATTTCATATGATTAATAAGTTGTTTATGAAAACGTGGTTAAATGTCCCGTTAAGTGTTAACCGTTATGTTGAAATTGCATACTACTTAACTAGAGAAAAATGTATATTTTTCTAAGTGTTTTAAACTTTAATTATGACATGAGAATATTAAATTATATTTTCTTAAGTATATGAATAATATTGGATAAGTAAAAGTGTTTGTTTTACTTAGAAAAGTTAAAGGACTAAATATAGCTTTTATGAGTCATTACATGTGTGTTATATGTGTTTATGTGATTAGTAGTATGAAAACTAGTCAAAGTTATAACAAAATAACAAAGTGTGTTATTATATATGTAATATTAATCGAAGGCAAAGATCACCAACGGCTCATTAAAATTAAGGGTTGATGTTTTTGTAAATGAAACATTTTCACGTAAGTCTAGTTAGGTTTTGGTGAACAACCTACATGGTTTTAGACTTGATAAATGTGTGCATCTTTTGAACGGGTCCTTCATGTATAGGGCGTTTTTAGGTGGTGTTATTGTTGGGCTTATATGTTCTAGCTTTTGGCGTATTCACTGTGAGTTCTTCGGCCCCTTTTTAACTAACGTTTTATTTATCTGTTTTGGGGGAAAAACATGTATTTGTTTAACTTGTTTTTATATGAATTGGGAGACATGTGAGTTCTTCGGCCCCTTTTTAACTAACGTTTTATTTATCTGTTTTGGGGGAAAAACATGTATTTGTTTAACTTGTTTTTATATGAATTGGGAGACATGTGAGTTCTTCGGCCCTTTTTTAACTAACGTCTTATTTAACTGTTTTGGGGGAAAAACATGTATTTGTTTAACTTGTTTTTATATGAATTGGGAGACATGTGAGTTTCTCGGCCCCTTTTTAAATAATGTTTTATTTAACTGTTTTGGGGGAAAAACATGTATTTGTTTATAATGTTTTGATATGAATTGAGAGACCTGTGAGTTCTTCGGCCCCTTTTTAAATAATGTTTTATTTAACTGTTTTGGGGAAAAACATGTATTTGTTTATAATGTTTTGATATGAATTGAGAGACCTGTGAGTGTCTCGGCCCCTTTTTAAATAATGTTTTATTTAAATATTTTCGGGGGAAAAACATGTATTTTGTTTATGTTGTTTTTGATATGTATTAGGAGACGGGTATTGTTGTTGACCAAAATGATGGCATGAGTGTTTGATGATTTTACGCGTAATACCCTCTCATAATCATTAATTTCTCTTGGAGTGAGAAACCACAGGTTATATTGATAGATCTATCGGGATTGGAATTCCGCCCCTCGTGATCAGTCGCTCTGATCGTGTTGACATGCGAGGGAATATAAGTTGATTGTTGTGAGGGAACTTCGTTTCTTGGTTTGATTATGGACTCATGACTTTGATGATTCATTTGTCTCTGGGCCTAGCTAGCCCTTGACGTACGGTCTTGTTGATGTCTCAAAGCCAAGCATATCTATTGTGAATGAAAGATGACTTTACTTTGATTAAAACCCGAAAACTCACCAACTTTATGTTGACTTAGTTTTTACATGTTTTTCAGGTACTAAGTGATGGGCATGGGAATTTGTGGAAGGATAGTTTTTGGACTACAAACTCCACATTTGGTTTATGTGTTTTGGGACCGCTTTGTTTAAAATTTTGTTTGGTTTTACTTCAAACAATCTACGCTTTATTAAGACAATATTGTATTTTATTTTCTTAACGAAAAATGGTGGGATGTTGACGTGTCAACATTAACACTTTTAATTACCTTTTAAATTAATGTGGATGTTTGCTTTATAATTAATGGGTGCCAACTTCGCTCTAAGCACCAAATACTCGTGACTTCCGCTGCAACGATTTTTGGGGTGTGACACATCATATTATTGGACCAGAGAGCCAAATGTTTAACGCAAAACTAGATTTAACTAAAAATAATGTTTTTATATGATAAAGGAAAAAATCAAAATATATAGCGGACAATAAAAAAAATAGAAATAAATGGATTTTTAACAGCAATAGTAATATAGAAAAGTGAATATAAGGCTATTATGCATGTATCTTGCATGTGAAACTTATCAAAACTATATAGAGATGACCTACCGTACCACTCCTTCAATCGATTAAGATTTGCAAACTTTTGTCCTCCATCAAGTTGATTTAATAATTGATTGCAATCCAGATTATTCCCTAAATCGTGTTGAGCCGCAACCTTGGATTTGGAATTAGTATGTTGGTTTAAAACCTTACATCATCAACTTAATTGATTTGCAATAATAAATGTTGAGTTGCAACCTTGTATTTTAAAGTTCAACTAGGTTTAAGTATTGGGCGCGCCGCGCGTTGTCGCGGCCGAATATCACGTTTGTCACCTTAATGTAAATTTTAATACGTCACATATAAAGACGTGATACATCTGAACTTAAATGTCAAAGTCAGAGAGCCAAAGTAGTAAATTATGTCAAAGTATAATGAGAGTTTCAAAGTCATAAATATGTTAAAGTTGAATAAATTAAAAATAATGAATAAGTCAAAGTTGAAGATTCAAAGTCGTCGTAAATATATCTAAATAAAATAGAGAGTCAAAGTCATAAATATGTTAAAGTAAAATAAGAGATCAAAGTTGTAAATATGTCAAAGTTAAGTTGAGTGGTTAAAAGTGTAAAATTGACTTACTAAAAGGACTAAATTAAAAAGTTGAGTTGAGAGGCATACTTGTAATTTTAAAGGTCGAAATCACCGACCTTCAAAATTAGAAGTATATTTAATTCCCTCGATACATTAATGCACTAAAGTACCAGTAGAAGGTTGGGTTCATGAGTTAAAAACCGACAAAAGAGTTATTAGTGAATATAGATTTAGAATGTTTTGAATTATTTTTGGTAAATTATAATTAAAACTATGTTATTTAATGAGTTTCTCGTGTAATTAAGTTACACACGTAATAGCACCGTACTTATTTTCTCAATATATGTGTCGGCATCAAATGAAACTAAAAGGTAGCTATAAATTGGACTTTGGTTCACTAAAAAATGTAATGAAGATTTTAACTTAGTGAGACCTAGGTTTTACATGGTTTAGTTAAAGATTCCTATCATGTTTTCCTCTTGAACGGTTGGTTAACGAATCTTCGACTCCGACCAACTTGGTTCCGAAAGAAATTAAGGGTTGGGGTGAGCCTGCATTCGGAGGAACCTCGAAAATGCCGCTTTTAAGCACCACTAGATGAGGGCATACCGGGGCTTAAAACTCGATCATTGCTCTCCATCTAAGTACAATGATCTTTCTGTTGTGACAACAGCCATTTAAAAGTATAAAACTAAAAAATAACATCGTAAAAAAGTGTAAAATATAATCCTTTGTCATGTGAGTTCAATGGCTAATATTGCAATGTAACAATTTTCTAATTAAATGAATATTTGTTGAAAAAGGAATCATGGAGTGGCAATTATAGACAACATACCTTATTACTTTATTAGCATCGTGTATGGTCTTAAGCTTCATGAATTAGCCTCCTCCATTCCTCCTCGAGGCAATCTTCTCCAATCCCAAGTCCTCTTAGAACCTTTTTTCCAATCCGAAACAAAAAAAAAAAATTTATTAGTTGCTAGACGAAAGAGCTAAGGCAGACACAACTTAAATACCAGTGATATCCCAACCAAACATCTTTCCAAAATTTTGTTGTCGTACCCATAGCCTAGTTTTCAACTAATAGAACTTGTAGAAATAACATTCCTCGTATGTGTTGGAACTATTTGTTAAAATAACAAATAATAATTATTATTATGTGAAAACACAAAAATAAGAAATTGAATGTTGGTTGTTTCACATTGAATTCAAAAGAATGTTACAATATTGAATTCATTTAGGTGTTTCAACTTTGCATTCAATGCGGTGTTTCATCTTTTGAGTAAATGTGAACTTTGGTTTCACTATAAATACTAGGGTGAATCTAGTTGTAAAGTGGACTTGAACACACACCAAAATCATCTACATGATCTCTATCTTTCTCCAATTGTTTATCAACTTTCTCTTCTTCTCAAAATGCATTTTCGGGTGCTAGAGTCCTCCCCGGCTGTACATACAGCTTCGGCCATTGTACCCTCGGAAACATTCGAGTTCTCTTGGGAGACTCAGAATTTGTTTTAAGGGACCCGTGTCAATACACGAAGCCTCGGCCACCTTGTTCTTTATCTTATTTTGTACTTATTATTTCATTTATTTCAGTTGTAATTCTCGTATTGTAACTTGTTGCTTTATTTTATTTTTACATTGTAATTGAAATAATTTAAGCATCTTTATTTTTATGCGAACGGTTCCTACAGTATGTAGCTCCATATATGATAGACTTTTTTTTTATACTTATCAAACTCCACCACCTTTTACCTCACCTTTTACATTCTTCCAAACCCAACCCCCCATTGGTCTTTCACCAGTAAATGAGTCTCACTTGACCTAAGTCATTTTCTTATATTTCTCATCACCACCAAAAAAACCATTGTTCCTAACGACTCCAACTCTCTGCTAGGAAAATCGAGTATGAACCTTTAACCATGTCACATACTCACATAAAACCCTTAGGCTTAAACACGAAGTCGGGTGATAGTCCGAGACGAGTTTCATTGCCAATATCCACCAAAAGTGATGCTAATGTGGATTGAACTTTAGTCTCATATGAAAACCCAAGTCATCTTACCACTAAATCACAAGTGAAGGATTTTAAGAAAATGTATTATGTCCTTTATAGAGTTGATAAAATTGACATGTAGACTTAGATTAAAAAAAGACATAAAACATGCTATAGTTGAGTTTGTCTATCAACATTAAAATGTAAAATAGTTCATTCATTACACATGAATAGAACCTTATACATAACCGATCTAATAGTCGATCGCTCTTTGACACTGATGAAATATTGCTATCGAACATGACATTTGTATTTATAGCTAGTGGATCTCTTTCTCCAGTTACAACCGCTCCGGTCGCCTTAGAGGACATCATTAACGGGATAGTTATTAATAAATATTTTGAATCTGTATTAACATTTTATTTTGTTTTTCCATACCAATTTTAAGGTTAGTTGTAAGTTTTTCATAAGTTACCTATATCATTGTCTCATTAGATAAGTAGATGGAAATAGGCACCAGTTGTAATAAGGAATAACAAGAACGATAACAATATATAGTTTTGGGTAAAATATATATAGTTAGTAGATGAGAATTGAATAAACAATATTCAAACAGCACGTTAATAAATTAAAAGTGATGGGTGGGTGGGTCCAAAGAGTGACACTAATAATGTAATGGTCATGTCATGTGCTATGGTTGGGTCCAACAAGTGGTGATGCACATGCAAATAACATGCATCCGACGACATTGGTCTTACTCTTCCTTCACAAATCACAAACATGCATATGCATCCACCCTTTTGTTTACAATCTTAACAATATCCTCAAATCTTTTCTTTTCTTTTCTTTAATATATACCTGTTATCAACATCTAAAGAATCAACTTGTATATACAATAATTCATCTCATAGTGCTGCAGGTCTCAAGCTTTTTGAGGCCTCAAATAAAAATAAAAAACTTGAATCTTTAATTATCATAAGTTTTATTGTTTGTGTTTGATCTTTTTAAAGTCTACAAATCCTAAAAACCATAAAATTAAATTGATTCCCTCTATGATTCTATTTAGAGATTGTATCTCTAATTTTCTATAAAAAAACATTCACATAATGCTTAAAATAGTGATCGAAGTTTGATAAAATTAACCAGGTTTATCTTTTGTATACGAGTATCAAATCAAGTTACCAATTTAATAAAACATATATTGGTACATCTTAAATTAACCAAGGATATCTTAATCTAAAAGTGGACAAGATATTAATTTGTAAAAGCTAAAAAGGGCAAGGATTGATGCAAAAAAGTGATCATAGGGCATGTGCTTCGCCTAACAGAAATCACATGGGTTTTTACTTAGGTTTCTTGTTCATATTCATATACTAGGTTTAACACGCGTGTATTACACACGGGTTAATTAAATATATTTTTAAAAAATTATAACTATTATATTTAAAAATTTATAAATAATTTTATAAATTATTATTAATCACAAAATTTTGTCTTTATTAACTCTCCTACTCAATTTTCCCCCTCAACATTCTTTTTATAAAATAAATTATCTTTTCCCCCCAAATAATTACCTCCTAAAAACTCTAATTTATTATATATATATATATATATATATATATATATATATATATATATATATATACACAAAAAAATCCTAATCTAACGATAGTTTAAACAATGACACCTTAAGTAACGCATGGAGCTCGACTAGATCCTAGCCAACTTGTGGGCTACCTGGCTACATCACAGCTTAACTCCACTAAGCTTAGCACTAGTCGAGCTCTATATTTTTAGCTGACTTTCATACTTTTTAACCAAGTTTCATATTTTTAGCCGAGTTTTATATTTTAAGCTAGTTCTACATTTTTGCCGAGTTCTCTATTTTTTGTCGAATTCTACATTAATTTGTAATCGAGAATCGAGATCCATATTTTAACTTAGTTCTACATTTTTACCAAGTTCTATATTTTTAACCTAGTCAAAACACATTTAACCGACTCGTACAATATTAGCTAAATAACATTTATAAAACATATTAAATCCTTATATTTATTGATACCAGAATGTGGTCAGTGTCGGCCCGAATTAAAACCCGTGATCCAACTTTACTGCTTTTATTTATCCAGTACACCTACTGACTACGGTACCAAATGTGGACCGGCATGCAGGCTACCAAAACCAATCACTTGTGTTTTTCATCTATAAATACCTACAACGTAACACAACACAACTCATTCATTCATTTCTTCTTCCACCATGGCTAAGTTCTTTGTCATCTTACTCATTGCTCTGTTAGCCATTTCCATGCTTCAAGTTACCGTAAGTCCCTGCCGAAGTTGTTTGATCGATCGATGTTCTAATACTAGATCATGTTTTAACAATCAATGCATTTTGTTTTTGTTCAATGACTTAGGTTTATGCTAATGGAGGAAACCGTGGCCGATTTGGACCGGGAAGTTTGACTACTTCTCGTAAGTTTTTTAATCTAATCTTATATATAACAGAGATTAAAGGTTCAAATCCTGCAAGACAGTTGTTATGAAAATATTTTGTACTTACTCATTTAATTGGTGTGGTGATGAATAGAGTGCCCGGGGCAATGCATAAGGAGATGCAGCAAAACGCAGTACCACAAGCCGTGCATGTTCTTTTGCCAAAAGTGTTGCGCGAAATGCCTATGCGTGCCACCTGGGTTTTATGGGAACAAACAAGTGTGCCCGTGTTACAACAACTGGAAGACCAAGGAAGGTGGACCAAAATGTCCCTAGACTTCATTTAATATATTTTTTTAACGACAATAACAATTCAGAGTCAACTTCATGAATGACGTATGAAATTATTATATGATTTTATTTTGAAGTTTGTTTAGGGTGTTGCAATCCATTGATGCAAAATCTTGCATCTACATGTGATTGGGGCCTAAATATTTTATTATTAGTAATTTTATTCTATTTAAATGTATATTTATATTTATTATTATGAATTTGGGTTGTTCAAAAGCTGGATCAGAATATATTTGGTAAAAGTACGTTTATTTGAAATTGGCTTGTTCTGTTAACTAGTTGAGATCAAGCCAAAGGTAACTTATGCTTGTAGCTTATTTGTTAGGTGGCTTGTTTGGTTGCTTCTTAATTTGACTTGATGTATAAATTATGATTTATGTAAATTGTGACACAATTTTTAGCATAAATTCACTATAGTTGAATACAGGGATATTCGAATAAACCATAATTATATGACTATTTTGACATTTTTCTTACGAAAATGTAGTAGATGATCATAGCCTACGAACTACCATTATAGTCTATAAAATGAAAAAGATGATCATCACATATGAAATGCCTTTCACATGCATAATATCATGGGTTTAACGTGTTAAAAGACAAAAAAGTTTAATTTTTTTTCAATGTGTAAAAAATAAAAAATAAATTACGAGCCGACTTAGTTTGGCTTGGTTTTGACTAATTGAACTTGAGCTCTCGTTAAAACATGAGTCAGCACGACTTGGACTAAACGAGTCAAGAAGCAGGATCACGTTAAAACATATGAGTCGGCCTTGATTGGATTGTCATGCGCGTACGGTGCATCGATCATAAATTTAACTATTCCTATTTTCTATTTTCAAATTTTATTTTGGTTCCATATAATGCTTGAGACAAGTCACATGATTCGGGATCACATTCTGTTTTGTACTGAAGTTTTAAATATGGTAAGTTATAGAGAATTAAAAAAATGTTAAAACCATTAAAACACAAAAATTCTTAATATCGAACATGCATAACTTTAGGTATATAAAGTGCAAGTATCATATTATGCATGGTATGAAATCGTATTTCAAATTCTTAAAAGAAACAAACATGCATTTATAAAACAAACACACGACCTGTCCCTTCATTTATATCCGTTGTTTATTTATGTACAAACATTTTTCGGACACTCAATGAATCTTTTAAAAGAATATATATTTGTTTATGTACATTCAAACAATGAATATCAAGCATCATATGTATGTGTATATTTGTAGATGTATGCTAGCTTGATTAGTATCATATATGTAATATGTGTCAAATACGATTAAAAAAATGGGTAGGATGATATAAAAAAGGTCTCTTATATTTGTTAAGGTATTATTAACCAAACACACAATTATTATGTCGGTACGGCTCGTATCACCCTATACGAGTCATATTGCCTGCAGACTGTCAACACAGCCTGCAGACTGTCAACACAGTCTGATACACAATGATATGACCCGTATCACTGTACATACGAGTCGTGTAGCCCTACCGATACGATCATATGTACAGTGATACAGGTCGTATCACTAATAAGGGGTTGATTATATAAACATTCAATAACGTTATATGTACACCCTATAATACCTTAACAAATTGGGTGTTTGTGTAACAACATCCAATGTTAACCTAACATCCGTTACGTAAATTATAATATATTTACCTGACTTGTTTCATACAAACTCTTTTATAAGATTAAGCCCCTTGAAAAATCTCGATAATATAGAATGAATACGAATTCGTTCGTTTTAAATAACGAACTCGATTGATGTGTTTCAAACTGTGTTTTGAAATCTCTCTTTGTATAACATGCTCGATACGACCCGTATCATCGTATTCATACGTACGACTGATTTTATTAAACTACATAAATACGCTCACTAAGGAAAATGAGTGATTTTTTTTAAGAAATCATTCATAAGATTGTTTTGAAATCATTTCACTCCTTAATTCCAAGTTTCCAACTTTAATTTCGGAGAATTTCACAAACTAAAGGCCCTCTACAGAGTAACCAAAGCCCAACGGGTATCTAGCCCACTAATATTGAGACAATTTAGTTAATGGGCTGCATAATAGGCTTTCAGTTAATAACATTGAGCCAACTAAAGGACTGTTTGGCAAGTGCTAAATAATTAAGTGCTGAATGGTTAAGAGGTCTGAATATTTAAGAGGTCTGAATGGTTAAGTGCTGAAGCTGTTTGGTTGGACATCTGAATGAGATTAATTTTTTTTTTCACTTGTCCCACATAGGAGTGGAGACAAACCATAGTTGCCTTTATATATTCAAATCTTAATTCACTATTAAGTTCTTATGTTACATTTTACTCTAGCACCTACCCGCGCGTAGGGGGTGCAAATTTGGTTCGAAATCCTTGTCTCAATGCGACGCCCGCACGACCTGCGGACACGAATGCAACTCCGAAAACCCGGGTCCGTGCGAGGGTGGAGAGAGATATAACCGGTTATATACCATCAATATCCGGCCCCAGAGGTGCAAAAAGACCGGAACCGATTCAATAACCAAAAACCGGTTCCTAGAAGAACCGAATCGTAGGTTCTGAATAAGTTCTACTATTTTTTTCCAAATTGTAGGTCCAAAAGACCGGCTCTTAAAAAAACCGATATGTTTACTGTTGTTACTTATTTAATGTTTCAAGAACTATATATCTTGTAATATTTGACGTTTTTAATGTTACTACTTATTTAGTCTAAAATAATATAAGAAATTTATGACCATAGACTCTAAATGAAAGCCCAATCGATAGTGAAGATTTACAGCAACATAGCGTGCCAGCTCATTTCATAGAAAAAACCGATTTTTTTAAGAACCGGAACCGGTTACAAAAGTTCTAGTTTTTTTCACCAAAAACTGGTTCTTTTATCATCAACAAAAACAAGAAACAGTTATTCAAAAAACCGATTTATGTACCTCTACCTCCTCCCATTTGATTTTGGCATTCCCTTGTCTACATTCACCTAACACCAAAGAAAGTTCTTCAAAATTCTCTCAATATCATCTATAGCAGTTACGGAGCTATCCCAAAAAGTCAAGAGTATCCTAAAAAAATTATCGTACAATACTAATTTTTTATTGTCTACTTTAGTACTATAATCTAACAACGAATATTCATCAAACTATTTTTTTAATAAAACATCTCATTATCATCATGTTTTTTTGTATTTCATTATTAATATCCTAACTTTTATCAATATTTTTAATATCATTAGCAATATCGAAAGATCTATCATCATTTTCTTAAATATCATGCTCAGAGGTATTTTTTAATTGTTTAAAAATATTCTAAACAAAAACAAAAAAATTATACTAAACCATTAAGTGCTAAACTATTCAAACATCTAAATCATTAAGAGGCTGAAACAAACAGCCCCTTAATCTTGTATATATCAAGGGTACACCTAAATATTTCATAGAAAGAGTGGCTTTAAAATTGTAGCAAGTTTAATGTTTGTAATAAGGATAAGATCTACCACTAATTATAATGTTATTAATATTAGCAGTAACTAAGTGAAAAGAAACTATTCATTCGTCCCGAGGGAAATTAAGGTGGTAAGGTGTGTCTCTTCTATCCAGAAGCTTTGAGGTGCGTTTAAATTCTGCAAGATGCATATATAAATGGTTAACAAGAATATATAAATAGTTGTTTTAAGAAAAAGGTAATTATTCATTCAATCTTCATAATTTATTATTCTAACAAAAAATAAGCTGAAAGAATCTTGATAAGCATGCGTTTTGATTTTTCTTTCCAAAACAGCTAATTCGTACACGTGTAATCATACTTGTAAATCTATAAAAAAAAAATTAACTGCGATGATAACGTGGGCTTAGTAGTGTGCCTTGTCATAGCTCTTGTGTGTCCATACTTCATACGGGATTTCAACCGCTAGTTGTTAGTTTGATGCTAGAGAATAACGTCAATCCGTTTCAAGAGGAAACCGACTAACTCATAAGAACGTATGACTTGCATATGCCTGAAGATCGAGCTCAATTGCACACATTGCTAATCCCTGCAAGATTTTGTCGATAGTAAGACTTAAACTTATAACCATAAGGTCAGAGAGCTCTTACCACATTAACAAATATGAGTGAACCAAATGACCACATCCTATTTGAATTCTCAACCGAATAAAAATAAAACTGATATTGTGAGACTAGAAAATTAACCAAACATTAGATGAAAGTTAAAACTAAGAAAGCCTCATATATAGTTGTTATTAACCCGTGACAACCAAAATAATAAAAGTGATCATACAATAAAAAACAATGACTCATGTTATAAATTTTAATAAAACACGTTACTAGCAAAAAGCTGGAATAGCTCAGTTGGCTAGAGCGTGTGGCTGTTAACCACAAGGTCGGAGGTTCAAGCCCTCCTTCTAGCGTTTTTATTTAATTAATATTTATTGAACTATTATTTTTTTTACTTTTCATATCAAATTGGCATATGCTAATTAACACATATAAAGATTAAAATGACCTCCAAGTTCATATATACTAAAATTTCGGTATGCAATTAAAGTAGTGAACATGGTGCTTAATTTTGCACCATAAAGTAACCCTTTAGATTGCATACCTCCAATACAATTCAAAAAATAATTCTTACCAATCTTCTAAAAACTACTAGTACATACTAACATCAACAAAAACCATTTTCCATAAGCTTCACAAACTCATCGAAATCGATCCTACCATCGGCGTTCTGATCAAACGCTCTGATCATCGTCCTACAATCTTCAATCTCCGATCTTTCCTTCAACCCCATAACACAAAGAACCCTTTGTAACTCCCTTGCATCAATAAACCCATCTTTATTCTCATCAAAAACATCAAAAGCTTGCTTCACTTCATCCAATCTCGGTTGTTCGGCTTCAAAAATATTAAAAATATACGTCGAATTCATCACCTTTGGCAACTTTTCACCTCCTGGATGTGAAGAAACACCCAAATCTGCCATCAATAGCTCCAAATCATCTCTCAAGACACTCTCATCATTGACTATGGTCTTGGTGAACAAAATGTGTGAATTTGACAATCTTGAATCATGTGTTGTGTTTTCAACTTTGTGGACGTAAAAATTGGATCTTGATGAGAAATACTTCAAGATTCGGGCGACCCGGTTTAGAACAAGTAGTAAAAAGAAGTATTGGATGGATTCAATGATCAAGAAACTCATGGTTGAAAAACAAGAAACTTGGGTTTTGATCAAATTGATATAACAAGATGAATTGTGAAGTAGGGTTAGGTTAATTAGTAAGAAAGATTTATGGGTTTGAATGCATGATGAATGAGAATGAAGTGTTGTGAGTTTATATAATAATTTGTACGTATGTTTGAAGTTTGGAAATGTTGTCATCAATGGTCAAAAGTTGTGGCAAGATTGTGTTTAAGGAAGGTGGAAAAATGTTATTTTAATAAATAATTAAGCCGGCTTTTGAATTGAAATGAAGAAACTTCATGGAAGTTGTGTTGCTATTTCCTGAATTATGGGGTTTGGCATCATGTTTGGAAGTTTGTGTTGATGTGACTTAATTGTGTGCTTACTTTGAAGTTTCGTTTTTCTATTTATTCATGGTAAACTAGTCATTAGTCAAAAAATGAGATTCACGTTTCTTTTTTTCCCTCCTATTGACCATTTACTTGTGGAATTAACATTATATTTTCAATACATATAACATATTTAAGTAGAAAACCACGAGTACTAATGTACTATTATAATTTCTAAAAGATTATACATATACATATAGCACACATGCATACACTAGTGTATATACGAAGTATATTTGATAGAAGCGGTTAATTATCTTTCATTCTTAGAGTCGGGATTCGCTAGGAGCAAACACTCTATCTCAAGGGATAGGAGTAAGGTTTACTTACAATCCAAACCTCTTTAGACTCTTCTTTATAAGTGGGATTTACACTTAGTTTATTTGTTTTTTTTGTTTGTATTAGATAGAAGCGGTGTCAATTTCATACCGAGAGAACAAATACGAACAATTGCTAACTGTCTATTAAAATTCATTGTTGTTTAAAACGAAAATAGCTTTGATATTTTATTTTCTTCTGTAAAGATAATAACAGGTACTTTCATGTGTCATAGGTTGTTATCAACCATTTCAAACTTAAAATACTTTTAAGTTACCATCTAGATTATATCTAGAAAATTTAGTTCTCTATAAGCTATATGACTTTTCTTAGACTGAATGACAACCGTCACTCACATTGTCTTATACACAACTTTACTTTTATGTTGTATATGAGTTGAATGTTTCACATTAGTAGTCTCCTCAGAGCCCTATAATTAACAAGTACTAGTCTAGCATGCTTTAGACTACAATACTCTAGCATGTGAACAGAAGATGCATCATTCTGATTCTTCACAGCTTTTAAGGAATATCCTAATATTCGTTCACAACATTCATTTCATAGTTTAAACAAACAATGAGAGTTGTTCAACATTTCAAAATCTCAATATTTAGGAATGTCTAATATGTAAGTTACATAAACATACATAGATCATCATTCAATCTAGAATCATAAATTTTTTTCCCTTTTTCTCAAAAGGTTTCATCATTGTCTTATATGGACTTTGAACAATCATAAATTAATCTCTCATAGTGGTATTCTCACTTCGAACAATCACAAAATTGATATAAACATCATGTTGTTTATATAGTAAATTGTTCTTAAGTATTAGTATTTGAACAATTATATATGTTCATAGCAACAAAGATTTATCTTTCCATCAAATAGTCAACTTGAATCTATTATTGCTTTATGACGTGTTACTTTTCACAAAAGTAACAAAATGTATTAACACTTTATGTGAAACTTTTGGTTTATTTCACTATAAACCAAATCTTAGTTTGGCCAAAACATGCACTTAGCAGTTTCGAAATAAACTATTTTAATTTTATGTTTTGATTACGGAAATCAATACCCAAAATTGTAAATATTTTATTGAATATATAACTTCTAACGCACACGTTAGAGATAAGATGTTTACATAAAACACTCTTATTTAAATTCATCATTAACACACATGTTAAGAATAAACGCCTACATAAGACGAATTTAGACCATAAAATTTAGGTCATATCTAGCACACATGCTAGATAAGTAAATGGGTTCTAACATTAGTCAACAAAAAGTCTACATCAAACGTTCTAAGCATATGTTTTCATGTAATGAAAAGTTTCAACAAAACGTTTGCAAAAAGTTTTGAAGCGAAAAGTTTTATAAAATGATCTTGTAAAGCACGCATAAATATTGATCATGATTGTCAACGTTTTCGAGTGAATAATGATTTCATCATTTGTTTCTAACAAAAAAAAAAACGATTTTAAATTTAAAAGATTAATACTAAATCCATACAAAATTGATTATATTATAAAGAATCTCTTCTAATACTTAATTAGAATATCATTAGGTTTTAACACACATGTTAAAACACAAGTTTTACTTTCACATATTAAAGATTTCTTACTCGCAAATAAGAAATACAAGTTTTCATAAGATGCGTACACAAACATAACCATTCTTAAGACCATATGAAAACTAATCTTGAAACCCACAAACGGGTTAATTCAAAGTTTTAATCTTGAAACCACATAGGTTTCGAAACCTTTGATTTAAAACAAAATTGGATCTTCAACCTTTTTGTTTTAACACCTTGAACCATTCAACAAAATGGTTGAAATGAATATAAACCCACTTTTGAATACTAAAGTAAATGAGTCAAGTTTTATGAAAAACTACAAAAGCATTAATACATAAACAAAAATTACACTCAATTAAAACCAACAAATGGTAAAAAAAAATGAACCACTTTCTTTGTAAATGAAATCCGATTCTAGAAAAAAGTCAAGTGTAAGTTCTCTAAGTCCAACTTTGAGAGACAAACAATGACTATATATTTTTTTTTTAAATACGAACGGTGATTTAAAAAAATTTGTTTTAAGATTGTAGGAACCGTTCGTACAAAAACTAATAATACTTTTATAAATTCGATTACAATACAAAGAAAATAAAGAAAAGAAGTAAATTACAATATGATTACAACTAAAAAATTATAAATACAAGAGATGAGTAGAAGCAGAATTGTAATCGTGGCTGAGGATTCGTGTTCAACACGGGTCCCTTAAAACAAATTCCGAGTCTCCCAAGAGAACTCGTTTGTTTCCCAGGGTACAACAGCCGAAGCAGTATGTACTGCCGGGATTGACACACAACCCAAATTATACTTAAAGAAAAGAGATGAAGAAGATCAACTACATGTTGAAATAATTAGAAGAGAAAGAATGAGAGAATGTTTTCATAGTTGGAGTTCTTTGGTGTTGTATTTTGTGTGTCTTTAACCAAGGTTCACCTTGGTATTTATAGGACAAGAATGAGTTGAAACACCCCATTCATTGTCCATAAACATGGAGTAAAACACTTAGTCAACCTAATTATGAGTTGAAATATATATTCAACACAATTAACTAGTTGAAACTCACAAAATATTCAAACTTATAACACCAACTAATTTATTATTTTGTATTTTTCACAAAATATAATTTGTGTATTACAAAATTTTCCAACAGTTATATAGTGTGTAACATTAATATATAACTATTTTAAATGACAATTTGGATCACTTAGAATGTGCTGGACTCACGCGATTATCTATATTCTTCAATTAGAGGGAAAAATCACCTTATGTGAGAAAACCTCATAGCCCAATCTGAAAACCTTATTTTTTTTGTCTTGTGTAGAACTTGAACTCACAATCATTTGGTTAAGGGCCATATATCTTTGTCACTAGACAAGCTAGTGGTTGTACAAAAATATATAACTCTGTAAAAGTATATTTTTTTAAAGAGCAGTTTCATTAATTACTAATTAACTGTTAGCATCACCAAGTTAGTATGTTAAACGTATTTACCCGGATTTAAACGTGTGACTTTTAAGAGACGCAAAATCACTCACCCTCCCTTAAGCTATGTATAAAAGCATATCTATAGAACATTGTGTCATTGTTATACACAATGTTTTCAAGATCAAATCAGACAGACACTAATCAGTCATCTTACTGGTTCACTGTTAGGACCGTTGGATCGATTTTGAACGAATGTATGCATTTTTTAAAATGTTAGATATTCAAATATAAGTCAGACTCTCAGACATAAATGCATTAATTATGTTAAACAAACATCCAAGTTTAAAATTTAAACCTTAACCAAACTCAATCCAAATTCAAACAAAATACCACGAGTTTAAACAAAGATGATCTAAGTTTAAAGAAATAACCAGATTAAAAAAACGAACATATACGAACCAGTTCGG
This sequence comes from Tagetes erecta, assembly GCA_030867185.1. Lineage (NCBI taxonomy): Eukaryota > Viridiplantae > Streptophyta > Magnoliopsida > Asterales > Asteraceae > Tagetes > Tagetes erecta. Next base: position 59,243,636 of record CM061486.1, on the reverse strand, counting down.
TTAGAACCAGCTGATTTTTTATGCTAAAAACAAGCATATATGAACCGGTTTAGAGCCATCTACGAATCCTGATCTGATTGGTTCAATCGGTCGAACTGAACCAAGTCTGAAAATATTGCTTATACATAAGTTATCATAATTTTATTCGACGACTTAATATGTTACACGCCATTTTCTCACTTTTTATCGGAACCGCAACCAAATACATATTCTACCATTGAATATGGAGTATAGAGATGTTTTTGGCTTAATCTATTTGTCCTTATTAATTTTCCCTTAGATTCTTGAAACTTCAAACGAAATTTTTTGATTTCATGATTTTTTTTATTCCATTAATTGTTATAAATCATTTTCTTATTGGAGCAGGGATAATCAAAACTGACATAAATAAATTTTAAAATGTTTTAAAATGCATATCCTACAAATATTATTTTAATCTTATAATTCTCAATCGACATCAAATATCCCATGGATATTCTTTCAGTGGAAGTAACCAAGTAAAAACACCAACAATTAAGTATACTTTTTATTTGAAGATTATGTTTAAGTTAGTTACGGTGTTTGATTTAAAGAGTTTTGATTCCGATTAATTTTACTTGTAAGAAGAGTTGTTGTGAGCCTCATTTCATTCGTAGTAATAATGAAGCCTTAATGTCGACGAATAACATATATTGGTGTTAGACTGTTAGATATGAGGTTTCGATCTTGATACTTACACATCTGAGTGCATCGGTAATAAGTCGTTGCACCAACTCCAGGGGCGGAGCCAGAACTAAATATCAGGGTTATCCTATGAGAAAATTTTCGCTTAAGTGTATCATAAATTTTTTCAGGGGTATCCCGATACTTAAAACCGTAAGAAAAAATGGTATCCTGATACTTAAACTGGTAAAAATTATCCTATGTAATGAAAGCTAAAGGGTAGTCTGGAATACCCCTGGGCTCTTTATAACTCCACCTCTGGCACCAAGTGTTGTTCAAAAAAATTTAAAGTGTTAGAGTCAAAGAGTAAAGTCAAAGGTGAAGCTTTAGTTGTTTCCAGTGTTTTTAAACCAGCCGGTCCGACCGGTCAGACCGCGGTCGGACCGTGTTTTTTGAGAATCACGGTTCGATAGGTCACGGACTGATAGGTGTTTGTGAACCGCTGCGAACCGCTCGAACCGTTATCGAACCGGACCGTTTTGAACCGTTATCGAACCGTTTTTTCTTGGATTTTATGTTTATATCTATAATTTTTTGTGTTTTAGATGATGAAACTCAATATGTTGATGTTCTGAGTGATGAAGATGATGAATTAGTTTTACTTAATGATGAAAAATTGGATACGTGGCGTGACATTTGAACTTAGAACTTATGATGATGATGATGATTTGGTTTTATTTTTGTGTTAAAATTTGTTTAAATTGTAACTTTTTTGTGGTTCTTGGTGTTAAAATCTGTTTGATTTATGACTTTTGTGTTATAACTTAATATTATTGAACTTATGTTGTGTTTAAATTAGAATTCTTATGGTATTATTTTGATAAATGTATATTTCGTCAAACCCCGGTCCAACCATGGTCCGACCCCGGTCCGAACGGTCCGACCAATAAAATTAAAATTACGGTTCGGTGTCCGGTCCGGTTTTCAAAACATTAGTTGTTTCTGTCAACGATGCAAGTAGAGGGGCTATATGTTTCAAGTTTACTTGTTTTGTTAATTGGTTGTTAACGATCAATAGGTTAGTTATAATTGAGTAAAAAGTAAACTGTAGCTTTAGTTCTTGTGTTTTGATACTTTTAATAGTTTCAATCTCATGTTAACGGTTTTAGTCTTTATGTTTTTTTTCTTAACACAAATGATCCCGGAAGTTAATTCCGTTTCATTAATTCTTCCACACATTCTCTACATGTGAGGAGTATATTTCTCTTTTTAAAACCAAAGGGCCAAATTGAAATTTACTCATTAATTTATTTATATTACAACCTTAAGCAATTACCAGCCACTATATTGTAAATTGTCGTTTCGTAAAAACAAATATAAATAAATTGCTTAACGATTTTTTTTTAACTGCAAAAAAGGATTCAATATAAACACTCTAGTGAGAAGCAATGGGAAATATTACACATAGATAAAGAGAACTACAATGGTAGTGAAAACGATTGCCACTGCTCCCAATTTACTAACAACTCGGACGCCCTATTTGTGATCCATAGAAATGAAAGAACATTCACTTCATCGACTATTTTCGTTGCATCAAAAAGACCATAATTAAGAGCTCGTTCACATCTAGCACGTCAAAAGCACCAACATGTAATTAGCATGATTGCATTCAAGATCTTCTTCCATTTCCAAGATCCCGGTTTGTGAATTTGAAGTTGAAGAATGTCTTTGGTGGAGAACGCATATATTGGGCCAATTTTACACCATGTTCCAATAAAGTTCCAAACTTGCATGATAGAGGGACACGAGGTGAGAAGGTATTCAACGGTTTCATCGACTTCCATGCACATCAGACAATTAGGTGATGGTAGATTTACTCCCCGGATTTGTAAGGCAAGGCAAGTCGGTAATCGATCTAAAGTTTTTTTTTGGGTAAAGGGTTACCCCGGTGATTCTATTATAAAGACAACCGTCATTAACGTACAAGTAGTGTGAATGAGTTCCACACTAGTTCATATATGGGACAAAAAGTTGCTCTCCAATTCATCACATTTACCTTTTTTGGAACCCAATTATTCCAATGGAAGTTGACTTCAAATTGATGAGTTTGGTGACTATCTACTGCCTCCTTGATTGCTTTAGCATCAAATTCACCATTCAAACCATTTGTTAGATCATAGCCATGGTGTATGAGGGCTTCATTGGTTCTTATGATAGCCTTCCAGACCCCCCTATGCCCTTTCTTAGTGGAATGATATTATGCATTCTAGAGTGATGTATGGAAGTTATAACTTTGGACCAAAGTTTGTTGGGGGTGAGCCTTGTATTTCCACCACCATTTGGCAAGTAAAGCCATGTTGGCCGCCTTCAAAGAGCCGATACCCAACCCTCCTTTTTCTTTTGGGAGGATTACTCTAGGCCAAGCCACCCAATTAATTTTTTCTCCTCCACGTTGCCCGACCAAAGAAACCTTCTTCTTATTTTCTCTAATTGATGTAGTACTTTTTGAGGTGCCCGGAAAATAGAGTAGTAAAGTGGCAAACTTGACAACACCGATTGAATTAATGCGAATCTTCCACCAATAGATAGAGACCGCCCCTTCCATTTAGATAACCGTTTGTCAAAGACATCAACAATTGGTTTCCAATTTTTACAATTGCAAATATTTGCCTCTATTGGAAGGCCAAGATACTTAATTGGAAGGACACCAATATTCATACTAATCGAATTAGCAGCTAAGGAAATTTCTGAAGGGTTTAAATTGATTCCATACAAGTGGCTCTTAAACAAGTTCACCTTAAGCCCGGAAATAAGATAGAAAGTTCTTAATATACGGATGAGATTTGAGCAATTCATATTTGACCATTCCCCCATGACCAAGACGTCATCCGCATATAGAAGATGTGTTAAAACTGGGCCCCCATTTGGACATTGGATCCCATGAAAAATACCCATGGATGCCGCTTTGACCAACATACATGATAATGGCTCCATTGCAATTGTAAATAAAAATGGCGATAAAAGGGTCACCTTGTCTAAGACCCCTTTGGCACTGAAACTCTGTTGTGGGAACCCCGTTGATAAGGACCGAAGCTCTAGAGCTTTGGAGGCAAGCTTTGATCCAAACACACCATCTAGGCGGAAAATCCATTTGCTCCAAAACCGAAAACAAGAAGTTCCAATTCACACAATCAAATGCCTTTTGAATGTCAAGTTTGAGAATCATTGCTTGTCGTTTAGAATGCTTAAGCCAAGCAATTGTTTCAGCTAGAATGAGGGGCCCATCCATTATGTTTCTATCCTTGATGAAAGCGGATTGGTTGTCGGAGATTACGGATCCAATGACCTTTGAAAGCCTATTTGCATTGGTGATAACCTTGTAGATTATTCCAATTAGGGAAATAGGCCTACCATCTTCAAAGGACTGGGGATCATCTAATTTAGGAATGAGGGCTATGAATGAAGAGGCACACCCATAACTAATACGAGCATGAGTAAAAAATCTATCCATGACTTCTTTGAAGTCGTTTGCTAAGAGATCCCAATATTCTTTGATAAATCCGATTGTAACAAGGAGGCCACTATCCACATCAAAAAGCCTTGCAATGAAAGGAGGTTTTTGTTGATTCAATTCTTGAAACTTGGACATAAAATAATTAAAGGCCTCTTGCTTTATTTCAGATGGTGATGATATCCAAGTCCCATTTCTAGATATTCCATTGATTCTGTTTGTTGATGAATGAGCTTTGAATAGACCATGAAAATACGTTGAGTTTTCATCACCGTCAACCGCCCATCGCGCTTTTGCCTTTTGTTTTAAGTCCATGGTTTTTCTTTGGTGATGAAGGGTAATTTTGTAGTTAAGATCACCATGCATTTGGACCTCTTCGTCAGATAATTGTCCACTTTCAGCCTTTAGTTCCAAACACCTGATCTGAGATTGCCACAAATTTAATTCCCCATGTTCTTTATCTATTTCCAAGCCCCTCCATGCTTTAATTGCTTAACGTTTTAATATAAATAAATTAATGTTTGGTCCTTTGGTTTTAAACAGAAAATATACCCCTTACGTGCGGGGCACGCGTGGAAAAATTAACAAAAATCTAAACAGAGTTAGCGTTTATGACAATTTGTGTTAAAAATAAAAAACACAAAAATTAAAACTGTTAGCAGATGACTGAAACTATTAAAAGTGCTAAAACATGTATCAAAACTGCAGTTTACTCCTGGGAATTGATGAACAAGCTGATATGGTTCACCTTCTTCATTAGAGATATAATTAGGTTTTCATTGTAATCTTCTTTAATTCTTGTCTTCACCACTCTTTAAAACCGAAAGTAGTAGATTGTTTTAAAAAACATCATTCTTATTTCAATTTCATTCAAATTCGATCACTATTGTTACCACATCATTGTTGCTCTTCTATATAATCTTGCAACCTTTTTACCAAGTGTAATCTCATTTCCGCAACGTAAAGTAGTCGATCCATATGTTATTTCCTACTAATAAAACTAATCAAATATGCGTCCCCTTTCCTAAAGAAAAGGGTTTATAATACCAAAGTCACGAGTCAACATAAAGTCCCCCTGATAAAAACATAAATAGAAGCGTGTTGTCGACGAGTTCTTAGAGACGGACGTCCCGAACATTTTTTTAACATTAACCTAAAATAACTAAAATAAAATAGAATCTATTAAGAAAAAAACCATTGAAATAGGTTTATTCACCTGTGGTGTTAAGAAACCAAACCTGTTAACACGACCTGCAAAATGTGGCCATGAACAAACAATTGAACACGAATTTAAACAATTATCTTCAATCGAATGATCTTCACTCTCCAACGAACCACTCACTTCAAAAAGGTCAGTCATTTCTTCCCACTTTTCTCCATCAAACACCATTGTTCATCAAAACCCTGTTTCCAATCTCAAACAGATGCATCTTCAATTCCACTTTACAATCTTGCAAATTCAGTCCTAACCAAATGCTCTAATCTTTATCCCAAAACAACCCATCACCCTATCACTAGTTCTTCTTCAATTGAACAGTTTCTTCTTGATGTCTCACATTTAAACCCTAAAACCACTCGTAGATTTTGGAGGAAATATGAATTGGAACCTCAAGATTTTCTTGAATTGTTACTGGGTTTTGAATCTAATGTTGGGAAATTGGGGATTGATGTCAAAAAGGTTGAATATTTATTGGGGATTTTTAACTGGGCTAATGCTGGTTTCAAACAAGATGGGGGTTTTAAGCATCTTGATCAGTCTTTTAAGATTATGATAGGGTTGTTGGTTCGGGTCGGGTTGTATAAAGATGCTGAATTGTTACTTTTGGGGATGGATAGAGAGGGAATTTTGTTGGATGATCAAGAAATTTGTAGTGATTTGATTGAGTGGTATATAAGTGTTGATGAGTTTGAAAAGAGTATTAAGATGTATGATAGAATGAGGGAGCTGAATTTAGTTCCATCGTTGTCTTGCTATTGTAGTCTTGTTAATTATCTTGTTGAAATGAATCGAAGCAAATTGGTTTTTCGAGTGTATGATGATATGATTGATATGGGTATGGTAGAAAAGGATGTATATGAGAACGTCATTCGACTTTTATGTAGAGTTGGGAAAGTTCTAGAATCGAGAAATTTGATTAAGAAGACGTATGTTTATGGAATCAAACCGAATTCTTTAATTCTTGATGCAATTGCTAGTGGTTATTGTAAGAAGAAGGATTATGATGATTTGTTGAGTCTTTTTAATGAAATGCATTGTTATCCGGATGTGATGGTTGGTAACAAGATTGTGCATTCGATTTGTCAAAATCTTGGAGTAGAAGAAGCTTTTGAATTTCTTAAAGAGTTGGAGCTTTTGGGCTTCACCCCAGATGCTATAACCTTTGGAATCTTGATCGGGTGGAGTTGCAAAGAAGGACGGTTGAAAAACGCCTTGTTTTATCTCTCGAATGTTTTATCTAGAGGGCTAAAACCCAATAAATATTCCTATAATGGCATCATTAGTGCTGTTTTCAAGCATGGTATGGAGAATCATGCCAATGACATTTTTCTTGAAATGGAAGACGAGGGCGTGACACCTGATATGTCAACTTTTAGAGTTCTTTTAGCGGGATATTGTAAAAATAGACGGTTTGATGAGGTGAAGATATTGATTGAAAAGATGGTGCAAAAAGGAGTAATTGAGCTCTCACCGTTACAAGATCCTATTTCAAAAGCGTTTTTGTTGTTGGGTATTGATCCAATGGTACTAAGAGTGAGGCGGGACAATGACGTGGCGTTTTCCAAAACAGAGTTTTATGATAGTGTGGGGAATGGACTTTATTTAAAAGGTGACGTAGTTGACTTTGACCAAACTATGGTCAAAGTTCTTGATGATTCTATGGTTCCTGATTACAATCAAATGATATTGACAGATGATGATTTTACTATCGTAGACGAATTGGTTCATTGGGGTCAAGAATTGTCAATTTCTTGCTTCTCAACACTACTAAAAAAGTTTCATGCATCTAATTCAGGTTTCAAAACACTCACCACTCTCTTGGACAAAATGCCAAATTTACATCATAATCTTGATGAAGAAGCACTCAATTTGCTTGTTCAAGCATACGCTAAAAGGGGCTTCGTACATAAATCAAAGAAAATATTCAACGAAATGGTCAAGAAAAAAGTCAAAATCACAAGAGAGACATATTCTGCTTTAGTAAGAGGTTTATGCAAGAAGGGGAACTCAAATGACCTTAATGAATGTTGGGATTTAGTCCAAAACAAGACCTGGTTACCTACTTTAAATGATTATAGAACCTTAATTTCGTCGTTATGCAAGAACGACATGGTGATGGAATCACTGTTTCTCTTTGAGCATGCAATGATGGATTACCAACATGAAGTAACCGAAATCTTTTATGAGTTTCTTGAAAATCTTTGTGGATTTGGGTTCACTAAAGTGGCGCGTGTTTTGTTCCAGGAGCTTCTTGATAGAGGTTATATTTTGGATTCGGTAGCTTATAGCTATCTTCTAAGCAGCCTTTGCAAAAATAACCATTTGTCAGAAGCTTTTATGACGTACAACACGATTCGGGCCAAAGTTACTACCCCTAATGTTGACATTTATAATATTTTGCTTCATCAATATTGTGTGGTTAAAGACCTGAGAAAAGTCAAAGAGGTATTTGGTGCAATCTTGAAGAGAAACATAACAATCTACATTCCAAGTTACAGTAAGCTCGTGTCATTAATGTGCGATACGGGTCGACCCCATATTGCTTTCTCATTGAAAGATTTTATGGTCAAACAATGTTCTTCACATATAACTCTTTATAACATCCTCATTTTTCATCTTTTCGCCTCAAAGAACGATGTATATGTTGATATGCTTCTAGATGAAATTCAAGAAACAGGAGTCGAATTTGATGATGTCACTTATAACTTTCTCATATATGGATTCTCGAACTGTAAAGCCAGATCACGCTCGGTTTATTATCTGACAGAAATGATGTTTAAAGAACTGAAACCTAGTAATAGATCTCTACGAGCAGTAACAAGATCACTTTTAAAAGACGGCGAGTTTAAGAAAGTCTTGAACTTGAGTCAAGAAATGGAAAAAAGAAGTTGGGTTCATTGCTCGATCATTCAGGATGAAATCGTCATGAGATTCTTGAACACAGGTAAGATCCAAGAAGCTGTAAACTTTCTTGAAAACATGATTAGTAAAGATCTTGTTCCTGATAACATAAACTACAACAATCTGATCAAGAAAATGTGTCATTGTGGAAAAAAAGACAGAGCTTTTGATCTTCTTGACATCATGTTGATGAAAGGAAACATCCCAGATTCACCAACCTATGATTGTTTAGTTCAAGATTTATGTGTTTCTAACAAGATCGACAACGCTCTTGATCTTTATACTGAAATGTTGACCCGTAGACTCGAGCCCAGTATCAAAACATATGAAGTTTTGACCGAAAAGCTTTGTGAATTTGGAAGACCATCAGAAGGTGAAAAGGTGATTGATGCTATGATTCGAGTAGGATTGCAACCTAGTAAGGAGATGTTCGGTTCAGTGGTTGGTAGGTATCATTCTGAAAGAAACTTTACAAAGGCCTCAAAGCTTTTACAAAAAATGCAACAGTTTGGGTACAAACCAGACTTTGAGACTCATTGGTCTCTTATAAGCACTTTAAGCAGGTTTAGTGATAGAGATAAAGATGATAATAGTAGTAGTTTTCTGTCAAAACTTCTTTCTAAAAGCGGGTTTAGACTGAGAAAAGGTTTGGATCCGAAACCGAAGTAATTAGAGTGCAGCATAGTTTTTGTTTGATTTTTGTGTTAATGTGCACAATCTAACATTAAAAGGGTATACATGTTGCTTCTTAGTTCTGCTTCTATTCTGTTTATTGTGTTATGATTATGATATAGTAATAGTTAGAGTTTTAGAGATGCATAAACATCTGGGTTGGGAGTTTTAAGTTGAGTCGAAACTGATTTAAAATAAAAACTGGTTTGGACCTGAATCGAACCACAATGCAAAAGTATCTAACTGATAAAGTCTGGTTTCAAACCGAACAGGTTTGAGCCAAAGCCAAAATGCTGAACATATTAAAGTCGAACCGAGTCGAGCGGACTTTTGCCATGCTTGGCTCATTTTAAACCAAACCGAGCCTATCAGCTCGTTTAAAACAAAGCGGAAATTTGAATTTCAAGCGAGTATAAACGAATGAAGAGCAGCGAGCGGTTTGAACAGAACTACGTCGCAACAACTGTTTGAGCCAGCCTATTTGAAAAACTATAGTTCATTTTAGTTGTAGTTTTTATGTGTTTGTTTATAATTTTGCAAAGCTATTCATGTGAAAATGCCTACTTAATTTATATATAAAGATTTAAAAAAAACTGATGTAACATACTAACAATATTAGGTTTTCATACCGGTCAATATTGTTCACTTTACCTACTCAACCATGGATTGGTCTCACAAATACTCGTAACTGTGAAGTTCTTCTCTCATCACAGTGAAAGCACTTAAAAACGTTGATGATTTATCATACATTGTATTTCTTATGATCCAATATATCTTTTGTGATCAGAATAACATGAGACTTATCTAAAGTGTCACAGATAACCGGCTATTAATGAGAGGAATGATTCATCACCAAGTCTCAACACGAAATAGAGTATATAATAGCATAACACTATGGCTCATGATAATGACACACCTATCAGCACTCGTAAAATGATATCATTGCGCGAATGTGTGGTCGCACTTGTTCGAATCACAAAGAAAAGACATCTTAGTGTTGGATATTTTGTATAAATGAGAGGTCAACTCTCAAGTAGTCGGTTGGTAACCGAATGCAGCTCCAAAACTCGAGGCTAACGTTGTTGTAACCCGACTCGGTTGAAACATCTAGAAGAGACTTTGGGTTTTCCAACCCTTAAGTTAATTGGTTTTATGACAATTCATTTGTCATTAGTTGCTAAGTTTTATGACAATTCAATTGTCATGAATTGCAAGATTCTTGCATTGCTTATCATAAAGATAACAACCAAAACATGGCAACACAAGTTGAGTTTGGATCAACACCAAAAACCAAAGAAACATGGAGAGTTCATAACACACCAAAAACGCAAGAGCAAGACACATAATATCGATCATCTCATTTGCATCATCTTCTTTGGTTTCTTTTCAGGCAAGTGTTCAAGTCTGGCAGTACGCTGCTTTCATCCGGTGTACCCTGGGAACAGACGACGAATCTGTTTAAGGGAATTGTGTCAAACACAAGCCCGTATCTTTCTGTCTAATATCTGTTTTGCAGGATCATCAATCTCATTGTTGTTACCATCATATACGCTGTCATGTAATTGAAGTTTCACTAACCAGTACGTTTGTATCATTTGTAAAATGTTCTTTACATGTATTTCTGATTTGGTTTTGTACACGATAATGTACTAGTGAATTTCCCATATATAACGAGAGCATCGTTATAATATTAAGTTGATTATTTTAATAAAAGTGAACTATTTTCCAACACTTAGTTCACCACACAAGTTCAATTTCTTACTCACATATTATTTAAATCTTAACTAAATATGCTAAAGTAAAAGAAAAACAAAATATATGCTTACATAATAAAGACAAAATTTTTACACAAGACTTTTATATATATGTGCAAAATCAGAGGAGGGTGTGTGAGATGAATTTGGGCCTCATGTATATATTCTCATCTCACCGTGTATTTTTCCTAGAGTATGTTTTCACAACTTAAACACATGACTTTGATCTAGGTCACATGACAACAACATTATGGCATGATTTCACTTCTATAATGTATCTAAGATATAGTTTTGAGAAACAATATTTTAAATTACCATTACTTTTTACATATTGAATAAATGTTTATAGAGCCCATACCGGGGAGTAAATTTCATTGACCAACTGATGTATTACATGCACATGTAATGCATTTAAAAATGGGTATTATGAGGACCAAAAAAGACCAGGGTACCCTTGTCCTAACTTAATTATAGTACAAAGAGGAGTGTCCTCTTTTCATGAAATAACCATTATTGATGTTGTGTAATTAAGAGCATCATAATTTATTTATCAAAACCTTTGAATAAGTTTTTATATTTTGAGAATGATTATGAGTGATAGGGAAAGAAAATGTTAGTGTTTACTATATATAAATATATAAAAAAACACCGTATAATATACACAACTTTATAGGTGTTTTAGAAATTTTTAAGAGTGATTATAAGTGAAGGAGAAAGAAAATGTTAGTGTTTAAGCCAAATGTGATTTGTGGGCAAGATCAATTATGACCATTCATAGAAGTAGATGTTGATGACTTTGAAAACTTTTGGTATTTTGGTGTTCTAGAAATGTTAAACTGCAAGTTCGGGAACAGGATTTGTAAAATTTTAATGCTTTGTGCGAGCGGGAAAAAAACCCGAATACTAACGTATTAAATAATATATATATACTACTCCTTTGTGGGCTTTTTTTAAATTCACTACCTAAATACAAAGTGAGATTTTAAATTTTTTAACCATCTAATTATTAAATGATAAGTACTTTTATTGATTAGTTTAATTATCTTTATTTTTATATTATGTTTAACTGTGTCTTGATTCCATTACACGTGTTAAGATGATGATGTTAATATGTAGACACGACTCACGTTTGACTTATTTACATACGTTACATTTGTGAAATTAACGTGTTTGGACATAGACATAAAAAAATGTTTGCGTGTTATGATAACATAGATATGAAAGAGTATTATGTCTTGCGGTGTAAAAATTAAACTTTGAAACCAAAGAAAAGGAAAAAAAACAACCAAATGAATAAAGTTGCTAAGGAGAATTGGACCCAAGACGCATCAAACTTGAAGCGTGACATGTGGCAACAATTATACTCTTTTTCACTTTATCGCCACCCACTCTTTCAATTCACTGGGCATGTTACTAAATGATGAAGAACCGAATACTAGTTCCCATATTTGTGGTGGGGGTTGGAACATACGATCCTAGTTTGAGGTTAACGTTGTGTAATAAACCCAGTAATCTCTAGGAGCACCTTCTTTAAGAAAGAAAATGTTGCTTCTTTTGACCCTGAGTTAATGGCGTTTGTGAATGCTTTGTTAACCTTCTCTATACCCCTTCTACCTGTACGCCCGTCTGGTTGAAACAATCCCCATTCAACAAAATCACCATCTTTTGAGATGTAATTGTGTACATCTGTGCTTGATTTTGCAGGTTGTATATTAGGGTGGAATACATTACCTGCAAATTCACTTGTAATGTCAAAAAAACGATTGTTTTGACATTTGTATCGCCCCTCGAATTGAATTAGGGCGTGTAAATGTGGAGACCCATCGGCTTGTAATTCCTTGCATACCATGATATAAGTAATATATGTTGGTGCATTTTTGTAGTTGTTTCAGATTCTTTAGACGGGTTACATCTAGGGTATGTAAGGAAATAGTTATTTGCATTAATACAAAAACTGTGTTGTAGACGAGGCATTTATGAAATTTGGAATTTCACTGTAGATATATGGGAAGGTAACTCTATGTCTTAGTATCGGGGAAATCGATTCCCCTTATATACTGACAGTGATGAGTGTTCGCTTTCTGGGCGACTGTTTAATATTACTGGTTGCCCGCCTCGACCTAAGCCTAAAGTTTGAAAACAAATGTGAGGTTTAACCACAAAGTGACATGACCCTGAATGCCTCAAAAGTATGTCTTCTGTGTAATCGCACATGTTACACACGGACGGAGCGGGGTGCTATTGTAGTCCATGAACCCAAAACCATCCAAAACATAACAAGTGTCCATATCATAACATGACACCAAGTATGCCATTAAATTGGTTACCATAACTATTTTTATATCATTTTTTGCTTCCAAATAAAAGTAAAACTCAACCTATGAAAACTTAAATAAACGTGAGTTGGCCCGGACCCCTTGACCCTTGTAACCTCTTTGTCAATTGTTGACCCCACCCCCACAAATGACATGACATATTCAATACTATTGGATGAATGGTGGCACCAAAGCCATGGCATATGCACCCCTTTACTTTTGTTGGTAACTCTTGTTGGCTTCTTACTCTAAAATGGCAAAAAAGTTTCAAGTCCTTGGTCCAGTATTTTCAACCAAAAGATTTGATGATTAAGTACAACTATCTTTATTGTATCTTCTTTACATAAAAAATAATATTACGCATCTATATAAATACTTTGAAATGTTCAAATGGCCTTCAAGAGGTTATAATAGAAAACTGATATAAACATGATTTAAACCCAAAATCTCTAGCCTAAAAGAATCATAAAATTATAACTGTGGCATACCCTGATGGTTTGATCAAATCTTTTATACATAATTAACGACGCAAAACAAAAGCAAAAGCAATTAAAAGAACACTCCCGACAAAAAAATGATATAGTATTGAATGCATAGACTATTATACCGATTGAGTCCTCGTTTATAGGTTAAATTTAAATTTGACTAGTTGAGTCGAATAATCAAATAAACTTTCTAAATGAATACATAAACTACTCAAAATAAAAAAAACTAGCACGCTTTACGATGACAAAAAAAACAAATAAAACCGCTGAAATTATGAAAAAAATCATTTAAGTTCAAATTAAGGCTCAAAGATGATTGAATTTAGATCCGAAGTTGGGGCAAACCAACATTTGCCTCTGTCTAGTTGGTCCATGTACGAGTCCACAAACTTTAATCCGTACCAACATTTTCAAATGATTAAAAAAAACCTTGTAACACCAAGTAGCTAGCTAGTTGTTAATATATTTATATATATATAAACATAATCACCCACCACTCTCAATCCCTTATTCTTCCAACAAATTAAATATACCAAAACTAAATCAAGAAAATGGGAAGATCACCATGTTGTGATAAAGTGGGATTGAAAAAAGGACCATGGACACCTGATGAAGATCAAAAGCTCTTGGCTTATATTCAAGAACATGGTCATGGCAGTTGGAGAGCTTTGCCTTCTAAGGCTGGTATATATATGTACATGATCACTCTTTTTTACATACTTTGTAAATTAAGTTGATTGATATTATCATGAACGTACAAACCACAGGGTTGCAAAGATGCGGGAAGAGTTGCAGATTAAGATGGATAAACTATCTTAGACCCGATATAAAGAGAGGAAAATTCAGTCTTCAAGAAGAACAAACCATCATTCAGCTTCATGCTCTCTTGGGTAATAGGTATGAATGTATGTATGAGCAATTTAGTTTCATTTTTTAATTGTTTATTTTATAAATGTATCTATTTTCAAAAAATTTAATTGTGTTGCATTTAGTAAATTGTATCTCTTTTCAAACTATCTAGGTTTTTATTCCAAAGAAATTCTTGTTTTATCTGTTTTTTATGTTCATTAATTCTATCTACTTAAATGTTAATTAAATTTGATCATGAAGTTCAAACTAATATATTTGTTTGAAAAGAAATTTGTTCCAAGAAAATTCTTATCTTTATAGTTCAATATATGTATTTCATTACTTTTCTTTAAAATCATGTAAATTATCTTGTAATCAATTAAAGTTAAATATTAATTTTGTTATATATATATATAGTAGTTTTACAAAATGACACAAGAAGCCAAATGCCATATACATTAACCTTTCAATTTTGTTTGATGATTCTTAGGATTAATGAATTATTTATTTTGAGATGGTTTTGTTCTCTACATGTCATTTTTAACCATCTTTTGTTTTGTTTTTTCAAAGATGGTCGGCCATTGCTACTCATTTATCAAAGAGAACGGATAACGAAATAAAAAATTATTGGAATACTCATCTTAAGAAACGGCTGATTAAAATGGGAATTGATCCAGTGAGCCACAAGCCAACAAATGATATTCTTCTTAATGATAGTCGCTTGAACATCAAAACCAATTTGAGTCACATGGCTCAATGGGAGAGTGCCAGGCTTGAAGCTGAAGCCCGATTAGCAAAGCAGTCTAAAATTCGTTCAAGCCTAAGTCCCCTCCCAATCAAACCGAACTCAAGTGTATGCTCAATGACCTCAACGATTGGGCCGTCTTCTAACTACCTCAATATACATACTGATATACGTACGGATATTGTACATGAAGAATGTGATGAAGTTTGGGAATACAAAAACCATAATAATGAAATGGAGAAGTTTAATGACTTGACCATACCACACATTGATAACACATGGATGACTCAACCATTGCAAGCAAACAACAATAATGACATGCATGTGTCGAATTGCGATTTCTTGGAGCATTTTACTGATCTTCTGTTATGCGGTTCAAACATCAATGATCGTAGGGCGAAAGACGACAATTCAGATATTGGTCTTATATGTGGTGAAAATTGATCCGGCCTACTGAAAATACCACGGACGATTACGACAAGAACAATAAGATTTATTGAGGCGCCATCTAATGCTCTTATGAGAAAAAACAAGTTTCTACTATTGTGTTAATGTTTTTTTTCTAATTTTAAAAAATTGTAAAGGGGCCATGAATGTGAATGTAGCATTGTAGCATTTACTATATTTGATGTAATATTCGAAGTTTTATAATAATGATAGTAGTAACAATAACTATGATATCAAAGTATTTATACAACTAAGGAAAATTTTAGACAAAATTAAATAGTTAGCTAATCGCCTAATCCTTATATATACGAGTCATTTAATGTTTCAAATATTAAATAGGTATATTCGTTTTCGCTGGTCTCAACTATCATCTTTTGTCTTTTACTGGACCTAACTATTGAATTGGCTGTCAACGGTCTTAACTTTTTTCACTTTGGCAGCCACTGGTCCGTCGTTAAAATTTTTTTAAATCCGCTAAATTTTTTTCGAATTCAAGACCAATATTTTAGGCCTTTTGATCGGAAGGATAATACGAGTCGATTGATGTAAAATTTTTCTCTAAAAAGAACTCTGAACGATAAATTTTTTTACATTCGATTGAAGCACCGTTAGGTTTAAACACCCGATTGAAGCACTATTTCGTTGTTTGGAGCGTCGTTTCAAGGTAACTTTTCCATCAATCGACTTGTATTATCATTCCGATCAAAAGACTTAAAACATCGGTATTGAATTTGGAAAAAAACATAACGGCATTAAAAAAATTAACGACGGACCAGTGGTTACCAAAGTGATAAAAGTTGGGACCGTTGACAACCAATTTAATAGTTGGAACCAGTAGAAAACAAAATGTGCTAGTTGGGACCAGTAAAAACCAATATACCTATTAAATATATCAAACCCTACTATATAGTAAAACATCAAATTCAACTGATGGACACTTTAGGTGGTGGGCTGGTGGCACACGCTATTTATTTTCATCAAATTGATATGAACATATATATTAGTCATTTGTGCAATTAATAAATAAAATTTTTAAGTATATTTTAATGAGTATATGTGTTAGCCCATTAAAGAGCAACTTAAACTTACATCAAACTAGAAATTTACCCCTCCGCGCGTTACGACGGGTTTATTTCTTTGTCTAAACCAGGACACAACATCACCACGGTCCAAAAAAATACGATTAACCTATTGAAACGTGTCGACACTCACCACAAAACACTACAATTAACAATCGACAACCAAACTATCCCAAGTTCCCAACTGTGCACATATATTTCGATCTAGTCACATTCGCCATTACCAACGCATCCATCTGCATCAATCAGCCAGAGATTTCTTAGGGTGACGAGAGTCAGAATGGATGTGAAAAGATAGGAGGTCTAGTGGTGGTTGACAAATAGGTTGGTGACAACAATAAAGGGTAAATAAAAGCCACGTGTTTTATATTAGTGAACTCTACTTTAAATAGTCTAAGGACCAAAAGTGTATATCACAAAACATTTTGTTGCTAAAGTGAAAGCACATAAAACTACACTATTTTCAATTAAAAAAGAATAATTAAAGGTTAAATGTCTAAATTCTATATGAAAGGGGGCCTGGTGGTAATGAAAGTTTACTTTATATAGTAAATGAAATGGCCCAACGCAGGATGTCGTTGTCACCATTTATATAGTTGTACGTACAGGGTTATTTTTTTCAGCTACATGTTGCAAGAGTCATTATTGATTTGCATCATCGTGAACTATAAAAACTAATGCCGGTATCAGTTTTTATAATACCAATACCAGGAGTGGCAAAGTTTGAAGGCTTACGCAGAGGAGTCCGAAAGTCACGAGACTCTAATTCTTTCTCTTATCGCTATGTTTTGGGTTTTATGTATGAGTCGGGTATTAGGTACGAGTTGGGTCAAATAATAAAAACTCTAAGTATCTATTTTTTATTCATTCATTCAAACAAAGTTTTTTTATACATAAAAAATAGACAATAATTTAGCAAGCACGTACATGCCTAAAATATGTTTAATAATGCGTGTAAATGAGAGGTCAACTCTCAAAGTAGTTTGTGGTAATGATGAAATTGCATCTTGTCCTACATAGGTGTACAAAAACAAAATTTACTCTATCTTATATGTTTAAGACTCCAAACCATATTAACTTCTTGTGTTGTCTTTTACTCTAACACCTACCCGCATGCAAGGGGTTGCAAAAAATGAGTTCGAGGTTGGAAATTCTTTGAAACTTTGCGACACTCGTGCAGCCTACGGACACTAACGCAACTCTAAAAACCCGAAACGTTTGCATATATAATCAGAAAGTGGATTGTACTTGATTTTGATACAATCCGTTTTCATGATTTTAACCAAGTTTTGTCGTATGACAACATTGATGGGAACCAGTTGACAGTTTACCTCTTTATTTTTTCGGAGTCTTTTGATCTTGTGAATCAGGACCAACCACACTACTGCTTCTAGCAACGGATCTACAAGTTGATAGTTGATCTCTATCACAAGCACGTAAACCACTAATATCTTTGTTGATGCCTCGATTGATGACTTTTCAAACATAAAACATATATATTTGAGCTCTGATACCGAATTCTTGAAATACTCAAATGACTCGAATGTAGTTGATAATTATATCTCAAAAAACCAAGAGCTTGAAGAATATAAAGTTCATATACTAAATATTCAATCGCACAATATGATTTCTAAAAATACCAATCCTAAGGTATGTTTTTGTGAAACCTTAATTGATAAACTAGAGGGGAAATTACATATCTCTCTTTTAAATCTTATAAATTACATATTTAACCAACTCACTCATAATATATAGGCAAATTGGCTAAAAAAAATCCCAACTAACACCTATTGGCCGATAATAATCCCAACTCAGTTTATTCCCTCCAGTGGTCCCAAATCCAACTTTTTTGGCCTCCAGTGGTCCGCCGTTAAGTGCTCTTAACGGCCGTTAACTTTTTTTTGATTTTTTTCGAATTTCAAAACAAGGTTTTATGGAAATTGATCGGGAGGAGTATACAATTCAATTGATGTAAACCTTACTTCGAACTGGTGTTCCAAACGACAAAACGGTCTTCAATCGGGTGTTTAAAACCTAACGGTGCTTTAACCGGATATCAAAATTAAACCATTTGGAGTAACAATTGGAAGTAAGGTTTACATCAACAGACTCGTATTCTCCTCCCGATCAAAATCCCTAAAATATCGGTTTGAAATTCGAAAAAAAATAGAAAAAAAGTTAACTGCACTTAACGGCGGACCACTGTAGGCCAAAAAAGTTGGATTTGGGACCACTGGAGGGAATAAACTGAGTTGGAATTATTTTCGGCTAATGGGTGTTAGTTGGGATTATTATAGGTCAATTTGCCTAATATATATCGCCTTTCATTATTATCAAATATCAAATTTACCCATTCCAATTAATTTTATAAAAAAAATTTATACATTGATTATTTTGTCCTTATTTAGCTATCTCATGAGTAAAATTGCAAATATCCCTATGCTTTTTTTTATCCAATCATAAATGAATTAAAATTAACTACACTTATTGATAATCTTAATTCTTAATTCTCATAAAACTCTTGAGATAAACCTTACGTTCCCATCTCTTTGCATCACCAAGCCTCACATCTTCTGAAAGAGGCAAGACTGTATTGTCTAAACTCTAACGTTCATGCGCGTTACTACCTACGTGGCCACGTGACCCTCAACGGACTAAAACACCGCTTTGTAGGGGGCGTTGGGACTTCACGCGTTAAAACGCATCTTCACACACGCAACACTTATTTATTAATTATTTTAAGCTACTATGATTAACGGAGGTTAAACCATTTCCTTAAAACTAGATGAGATGGAAAAAAAAAGGTAAGGTTGGTAGCGTCACATGTCTGACAAAGTCAATACAAAAACTATTCATTTCATTTGATAGAATTTGATTTTTATGTTGTGTGTATCAAAAAATCTTAAACAGCTAGACATAGAAATTAAAGATTTTAACAAGAAACTAAAACTTGATCATCCATTTAATGAACATCTGGTACAAAAAATACTACATAAGGTAGACAGACTTCTATAAGTGCCTTAATCATTCCTAATGTCCAATAATGTGATGATTAGAGAAGTTATTAATGAGGATTATTGAAATCTTAACCGATCAAACAACCATCTCTTCAATTCATAACCTATTTATAGATGCTTGTCGTTCTCGTAACTAAACGGTAATGGCACCGACTTGAAAGCTCGATATTTTCCAACGTTGTTCAGATGCTCATTCTCTAACCTGCATTTTTAGTACTAGTGTTTTTAGAGGTAACTTCGTACGACGGTAGTTAATAAAGTTTATTAAGTACTTTGTTAAAGTCACTCAAAGTTTATTTTTTTCCTTAAATCAGTTGCATCTCCCTCTAATTTTGTGAGTTTTTTGTTATACAATGTAACTTTTTTAAATTAATTGATTTATGTAAAACATATATGAATCATGATTACTATTTAGTGATTGTTTTTCTTCACTAAATTAGAACACGAACCTGAAAAAGTTCCACATGCCACGACGAATGATCTCCAAACTCGAGATCAAAGCTACTAATGCCGTTCGATGGAGAAACGGGGCTTCATGAAAATCGAAAACTGTTTGCATCCAAGCTAATCTTAGTATCACATTCACTACCTACAACATCAGTAACATAACGGTAATTACCAAGTGTCGCTAATACTATCAGGTGTCGCTAATAATATTTGGCTGCAAATTGAAAGATCAAGGGTCGCGAATGTTAAATACCATTGCTAAAAAGTACATCCATCTATGCGGCAAAAGGAGCTTGTCTCTTAACCACGGGTTCTCAGAGTCTCTACGTAGAAGTCCCCAGTCGCAAACCAAATCCCAGTACGTGTTGTAAACTGTAGCGACGACTGAAGTTGATGCAGCGACCAATTTCAACGTCAATCCTTTCTTTTGAACATAAAAAGTTCTCGCAACAACCGCAACGATAGTTGATAAGTACTTGAGCCCATTCACGGCTTGACTCGAGTCTTCTCCATCTAATAAGCGTCGTACGCACTACAAAACATTAATCTTCAACATTCATTTTTTAACAACAAACTCACACCGAAATATGTACTCCAATATTAAACCATTTCCTTATACAATTGGCCGGTAACAAGCCCGTTGGTAAATGTTAGCATTAGTGACGGGTTAAAGTTTGCCGAAAGTGAGATTGACTTATGTATGTTGGTATAATACCTGTAGACATCGTATATAATACGGTATAATAGCGATGGCTAACGAAATGTTGTCGTAAATGCTACTTCCGCGACACTCGATGGAATCCCTCTTCTTGTAGTTTCCCCAGCCGTAGTAACATATATAGAACTCCAAGTTCCTAAATAATTGAACCTGTATATAAACATGAACAAAGATATCAACATTAGCAAAGTGTTTTAAAAAAGTAACTAATTGATACATTGTGAGAGGTAGAAACAACATGTTTTCAACATTTTTTACAATATTATTAATTTCATTTTCTATGTAAAAGTTGACCCAAATTGTTGTCGCAAATACCCAGTTTTCTAGTACGGCGTTGAGCCATTAAAAATTCTTTGATGTCTTATATGAATCTTACCTGACTAGTTAGTTGATCAGCCAAGAAGAAATCAGGCAGAGTAACCTTATATAGAGGAACCGAAACACAATGCCATATGCACTTAATCAGGAAGAAACGATTCGTACGATAGAAGATGTCGAACGGACAGACCGCAATCAAAAGTACAACCTGTGAAGCACAAGTTACAACTAATCAGCAAAATGTCACGGGTGATATTTAGTGACGGAAAGCGACAAAAAACTTACGATGACCAAACCAAGAGGAACTAGTTCAGTTACAGTTCTGTGGCTTTTAACATCTATGTCCATTTCAAGATTTGAAATAGCGGCTGCGAGAGTAAGTACTGATAGAGCAGAAGCGACAAGTAGTATTTCGCGGTAACCTAATTCGGTATTTGGTTTGAACCCAAAAATGAAGGCGTAATTCACGCGATAACGCTTCCAAAAGTATATGTTACCAGCATACATTAGCATATGTAACACGAGGTATCCAAACACACTGTATAACGGAAACACGCTAGTCATGTATAGATCGCGACCTTTGCTGTTGTTGAGAAGTTTTCTAATATGTATCATTAGTATTATTGCGACGACAAGTGCAAACGATATTCCAACAAAGCAACCTGCATCGCGATGCATTGGTGAGTTGTAATCATGCAAAGTGCTTATAGCGACAGAAAAGGTGTCGACGACGTACCAGTGAAAAATGTAACTCTATGCATGTCTGTTTTAGCTTTATGTCGCAAAGTTTTCGTTCCTAGACTGCGGTTCCCATTGCAAAAGTGTTCGACGAAAACAGCTTCAACACTCTCCATGAGCTTAGCGACCTAGGATAGCCCAAAACACAACTTATTCACATGCACATTCTTTTTAGAACTAGTAATATGTCGAGAACCATAAAATCCACATAATGCACTTATTGGTGACTAATCTAAACAGGATAAATGTATACCTCATCAGATTGGTTCAAGTAAGATCTCTCAACCATCTCCAAATAAGCTTTTGATGCATTTCTAGACGTACTCTGTACCGAGGGACTAAAACTGTCAGGTTTATAAATAATACGATAATACAAGCAAAAAAAACTTTCATGATTAAGAACATACTATACCTTATCATATTTCTTCATGATCTTGGCAAAAGCCAATTGATTCAAGAAGCTGTTTAAAATAGACATTCAAAAACCAAACAATGAGTTTCGTCGCTAAATGTTGGAAAAGTGTCACCAAAACAGCTTGATTGCAACAAATAGTGTCGCTATAAGCTGAAAAACAGTCACAAGGTTGAAAATACATACGCATAGCTTTTCAGTTGGCGAAGCTTTTGATGGAACTCAATAAACGCTTGCTTCAGCTTTTGTTCTGCGTCTCGGGTTTCCTTTTTGTTGAACAAGCCACTTTTCGATCTCGATTTACTTAATGCAGTTTTTAGCGACGCTACCGGGTTCTCAACGTTGATCTTTACGTCATTTAAAATGTCCGTAGAAACCATTTCTTGTTCCTTACGCATCTTGGACTCTTGAATCACATCTAATGTATAAACAAGATTCATTATAAGACATTGTCACAAAATGCAAACATTAGTCACTAAAAACATCTTTTTTTTCTTGTTCTACGTGTTATAGAGTTATAAATATACATGTCTTTGTGTTAAATAATTAGGGGTAAATATTGAAAATTATACTTTTATTTTTGAAATGGCCATTTAAACAGGGCAACTAAAAAAAATGAACATTTAAAATGGGACGGAGTGAGTATTTAAAACCGTCTATAAATCATGCTTATAATTTTAAACCGCCTGTTCCAATAACAAAAATTTCCACTAAAAACATGAATATATCATGTCGTCATGGTGTCGGTAATACCTGAAAACCGCGACGAAAATATACGTGACGACCCGCAATAATCCGGATCTTCAAGTTTAATCCTAAGAGCAATAAGAGTGTTCATTTGTTTACTCAACTCATCAGCTTCATTCACCATCTCACCAACTTTAGATTTATAAAACCCAATCACTTTATTAAACTCCTCATCAAGTCTTTTAAAAAACGCCAACTCCGACTGCCCGGCATCGTCCGATGACCGAAGAAAAACAGTCCGGTAATCCACATCCGACGACGACTGAATCCCACTCACAAGAATCACTTCATCCCCTTCGTCGTTGTTGACCGAATGCCTATTCGATAGTCCACCAAAGGCTCGGTTTAGGGACACTTTTCGCTTCCGAGAAGATCGTTTTGATGGCAGTGGTTGGTTCGGTTGATACGATGTTGTCGATTCGTTTTGTTGAAGTCGTCGGAAAATCAAGATTTCTTTTATGAGGATCTTGAGATGGTTATAGTTCATGTATGCTGATTGCCATTCAGGCACCATTTGTGAAGTGAACTCTTTACCGAATTTCATCGTTGATTTGTGTTCGATCGATCACAGACCCTATCAATAGTTCTGCTATACACGGGATTTAATAGTGTTTGATCAATGTGAATATTAAGGAGTGGTTATTAGTTATTATGTATATATATTGCATGATCTCTTTTGTTTTTTGTAACGTTATGGAAATAATTGGGTTGAACATGAAGACATTAATGATGTTAACGTCAAACATAAAACAAAACATAAGATATTCGAAATGACATTAAGGTGCCAAACGATAGAATATATCAAACAAGGTTTAGTGTATATAGTTAATTTAATTTATTGAATAGTTTATATAAGATTTTATTCTGAAAATTGGCTTGACAATTTTATTGTTTTTTGGATTTTTGAAGAAGTTGTATATGTACCTACAAATCGTTATACACAAGATAATATTGTTTAAGGGTTTAAAAATGGTCATTTTGAGTTTTGACTACAAGAATTGCAAAAATAGATCGACACTACTTTTTAGCATTTGCTTCTCATGATCAAATCCAAAATCAACCAAGTTTGTGTCGCGTGTTGCCTCGACGGCTAAGGCAGTAGCCCCTTAAACGACGAGACAAATCAGATGAAAACAAAGAGGTCTGAAAATGAAACCAATAGTGCACTTCATGGCCTAAGTCTTGTTTAACATCTAAAAATAGTCATCTCTTAACATGTCATGGGATAAAACACGTCTTGGAGATATGACGTGATGCGTACCCTACTTTTCTTAATAGCCAACAAATACTATTTAAACAAATTCACCGACAAAAGGTCACTGATGTCATGCGAACACAGAAAAAGCTGGTGATCTGACCTTCCACCATTCAAAGGAAAACCCACTACTTGAAGGCCCGTTGTGGTAAAATCATGACCCACCCGAAGAAAATTAAATCAAGTGAGACTTGAACCCATAACCTCTGTATTCATAGACCATAAGACTGCCTCCTCCCAAACCAATCGATCCGAGGCCTATAGGAGACATGTTACCAAAAATAAGTGTTAATAGTTTTTTTCAAGATTTAAAAATGCCAATAACTAACATCACCAACTTAAGTTTCTGTTGATCGGTTGTTAATCCTAAACAATCGAAATAACAACAAATCATAACACCTAGCTTTATCCCATCTATGCATTTCCTAAATCTTCCCCCAAAATTCAACAATGTGGAGATCGATACACACAGCATCAATCATCACAATAATCATATTAACCTTAACATCAACACCCTCGGTTACCGCAATGCGGTTCGATTTAGAAACCGGAGCCACAAAATGCATAACCGAAGACATCAAAATCAACGCAATGACCGTCGGAAAATATAGCATCGTCAAACCGGTTGAAGGGTTTCCATTATCCGAATACGATCGTGTCACTGTCAGGGTAGATTTTCAATTGTTAGTTTTCATGGTTTTAATCTTGATTTGATGGTATATGAATATGTGATGATTTGACGTTAAAAGACTTAGTTTTGCTATTTAAAAATATTGTTATCTTCTTCTGATGTGATGTATATTAATTAAAAGAGAAAATGACGTAGAAATGTGATGATTGCAGGTAACTTCGCCATTTGGGAATAATTATCATTATGCAGAGCGGAAAGAGAGCGGTAGCTTTGCGTTTACCGCCGGTGAGGCGGGTGATTATATGGCGTGTTTCTGGGCTGCTAAGCAAACGCCTGAGAAATCGTTGTCGATTGATTTTGAGTGGAAAGCGGGCTTGGCTGCAAAAGATTGGTCTAAAGTGGCTAAGAAGGGACAAGTTGAAGTAAGTTTTTCGTTAACATTATTGTAGTCTATAAACGAATCAAACCAAACGAAGCGTTGTTCATATTCATTCGTTTAGGATTGAACTTGGTCACGAACTGTTCAGAAACATACAAATGAACACAAATGAATATATGAACTATTTTGAAAATGAAAATCCTCCTCCTTAATCACAAACTTAGATGTGATCACTTTATATAAATACAAGTTAACCACTTTACATATAATTATAATCATACACATAATCATGAACAAACATAAAAAACTAATATAAACAAACGTAAATGAACAAACATATCACTGAACGTGGTGTTTGTTCCTGTTTGTTTATTTAACTAACAAAGTATGCTTAATTTGTCTGTTTCTCTTTCTCTCTCTCACTAGTTTTGATAATCTTTTTCGCATTATTTACAAGCGCATTATTTACAAGTGCGTTGTACTCTAGTCACAAGATGAGTTTGTATATGACAGATGATGGAACTGGAGTTGAAGAAGTTGTATGATTCAGTTACCATGGTTCATGAAGAAATGTTCAATTTGCGCGCGAGGTAAGCATTCAAATCCCATATCATGAACCGCGTGTTGTTGCATCTACAAAGTAACTGAATATTGTGTTTCTGTTTGTGAAAATGCAGGGAAGAAATGATGCAACATTTAATAAGATCGACGAACGCGAAGATGGCAACTTTCAGTTTTTTCTCCCTTGTAATTTGCTTATCAGTGGCTGCTCTGCAACTATGGCATTTGAAATCATTTTTTCAGAGGAAGAAGCTCATTTGATTTCCCTCAACAATCATGATCAATTTTTTTTTGTTTTTATAGAAGATTTATTCAAAGTTTATTCTTTTATAATGTTTAGTTTTTCAGTTTTTTAGCTTTTCATGAGCATGATGTATTGACATGAAAAGTTGTTTGCTGATTTATGATTATAGAATTATAGATGATATTGACATGAATTTTGTTATCACGACTTGCTACACGAGAATCATGTAATTAAACGAAGGAATATGAACATTTGTTTTGTTCCTTCATTGGTATTCAAATAGATCACCCAATTAATCGTTACATAAGATCTTTCACATGTCAAACCCATATTCATCAACACAAATTTCAAAAAAAATTATTTATTTATTCTAACTAATTAGTTTTCCTTAATCATAAACCTTCAATATGTACACCCATTTATTAGCTCTATCTATGTCCATGCATGCTAAAATTACAAATACAATGAAAGTTACAAGTTTGTTTTCCTTTCGATCATTTCCTTCTGTGTTACCAAAAGAAGGACGAATCACAAACCATTAATTACCTATTTTGTTTTATCGTGTCTTCAACTCCGACCAACTTGGATCTGAAAGAAAGGGATGGGTTGAGCCTTATTATGAGGGAGTCGCAAAAGGGTCCTTTTAAGTGCCCACTAGATGGGGGCAACACAGGGTTTCGAACTTAGTTATTGCACTTCATCTGAGTACAACGGTTTTTACGTTGTGTCAAACCTTGCATATCTATACATTCGTTTACAATAAAGATTCTAAATGCGAATTAACTTATCTTAATGTATAAGTGTATAACTTATCAAATTTTCAATCTATATGATACACGTGTCACTAACCTAGTCTTTTCAAAATTTAACTAACAATTATAAACGAATCATTTGTTAAAAATTAACAAACAAATATAAACGAACCATATAAACGAACCACAACATGATTATTTTCTTAACAAACAACAAGAAAGTCCATTCATTTAACTATTTTGTGTTCACTCGTTTATTCCGTTTAAGACACGAAGATGTCATTTATTCGGTTTAAGGTAAACGAACGAACACGAACATGTTTACCGTTCTAGTCATACCATTGCTTGAAACAAAGGAAAGAAGAGTGATTCGAAATGATCATTTGTACAAATAACTTGCAATTTCTAACATCTTTAGTTCACAAATGTCCAAAAGTAACAAAGTATGCCAACAATATCTATATCTACAACCACCATCCTATATAAATAACCCAACAAAGAAAGTACAAAACTAACAAAAAAAGAATTAGAGGTTTCCAACATTCTAAGTATAGAGACAGTTACAAGAAAACCTAAGACTATAACAATTGGTATCATTTCAAATTCCAAAATTCAAAAACCGGTTTTCCGTCAAGACCCACCCGAAGAAACCAATAAACTGGAATCCTGAACCGGCTGCTCGTTTTCATTATCTGGGAAAACCTCTGTCTGCAAATTCGGTGTTATGTTTTTAACATGTAACCAAGTGAGCTGCCAAAAACTATCAGAACCAACAGCATCAGTTGGAACAAGAATGCCACTAGATTTCATTACAAGTAGATTGTTCTTAAGAAGCTCCATAACCGTCTCATGAATTTTATCGCTTTTTTTCCCTCTAATTTTCACACTCATAAATCTCTCCATATAACTTAAAACCCCGAGCCATAGTTTACAAAAAGACACCAGTCGAGAAAGACTTGACAAAGAACATGAAAACGTGTTGGATAAAAGCTTTAATGATAGAATTAGTGTACCTTCCATGTTTCGGTGCTCTTTAAGAGACTTTCCTTGCATGATTTCTAGTAAATCACTAACCAATGGAAAAACCACCAAATCAAAACACTGTGACCACACCTCGTCTTGTAAGTGAACCCCGTGTGAACCAGTCAAGCAGCTCTGCAGCATTGAAATGGCGTGGTTCCTAACTTCTTCACGCGGGTCTAGACACACTTTTCTTAACCCTTGAGCCAACCTGAGCCACATCTCCCCTATGTCTTGATACAGTTTAATGGCAGCTTCAACTTCTTCCCCAACCGCTTCCTTAGTCTTGTGGGACCACCTCACCAAGCAAGCGGCTGAACCTGCCATTAAATCCAATGCCTTAAGTGATCTTTTTACATCTCCTACACGAGACTCTGCAAACTGTCGTGCTGCATTGACACATAGGACAAAGTTTGCTGGTAACAAGTGAGCCCCGTCTAACATGATGAATTCTAATGTCTCAAATCCGGGCTCGGAAGCTTCTGGATGACGGGCCGTGATGGAAAGAAGAGAAGTGATGGTACGCCAGCCAAGATGAGATTTGAGTTGCCTTGCATTCGCCTTTACAAGACGCATAATTTCTTGTGTGATGTGTTCACAATAAGCATCTGCCACACGTGCATCCAGTTTTAAAATTAACTGCAGGGATTTAAGAAGCTCATCACTTAGGGTTTCTTTGTAAGGAAGAAGCCGTTGGCAAATTCGAATCAACCCAAAAACCGCTTTTTCAACTAGAGTACTGGGCATCACTGCTGACTGGACAATATTGGTAATGTACTCATAAACACCTTGCCATAAAAGCATAATTCTATCACGGTTATTAAGTGTGACGGTAATCAACAACTCCAGACAAAAAACCGCACCCTCTTCATCAGATTGACCAGCAGCTAAAATCAGGGCTCGGGCCAGATTCGAAAGAGACTCAGACTGGAGAAACGTGCTCTCTGTAAATATGGTATTCACATTGCAACTTTTAATGGTTTCCACAGCATGCTTATGAGCTTCAAGCTGTTCTTGAGATGGTTGAGGAGCAGGTTTTTCAGTATCATAGTAAAGAAACTCACTGAATCGACCCATTAGGCCCGACAATTTTCGAGAATGGGCTGTAGCTAGCACGACAGGTGCTGGTGGTGAGAGCAAGACGAACTTTTCTGAGTCCGACTCTGAAACTTGCTCCACGTCATCAGCTGAATCAGTAGCTAAATTGGCTGGAAGAAGACCTAATTTGTGTAATTTTAGAATGCAATCCACAGTGTTTCTCCAACCTGAACGTATATAATCACCATACGTATTTGCTATTGTGAAAACAGCTATAGTTGACTTTCTAGCTTTAGAGTTGTTACCAAAAGCAAGAACAGATTCTTCAGTAGACATGGGAGACAAAAGGGCTGTGAATTTAGAGAGAGAAACAAGCAAACCGTCTAAAACATCATCAAGATGATAACAACCTGCAATCTTGGCAACATTTAAGAATCCATTTATACATGTCTGTAACACATCTTCTTGCTCTATATGATCCAAGACCACAGATAAAGCAGCAACAGTCGGGCCTGATAAAATAGCAAACATTTCGTTGTTAATTAACTCTTGAGAATTACAAACGATGTATGGAACAGTTTGTCTGGATCTGTGAATTAGCCCGGTCCAATTATCATGGATCACGTATGGGAAATCAGATCCTTGGACAGGTGTCATCCGGATCTCGTTCTGACAAATCGAGTGGTACAGTTCAGAAAGATACTCCCGAGGTAGATCATTTCCACCGTTGATGCGGCGGTTGTTACGGATAAAATCATCTTCAGTCATCTTCCTTTTGACCTGTAAATTGTGTTGATCTGTATTAAGTAGGATTAAAGAATAAGATAACAGAAGTGCAGCATCTTTATTGGCTAATATATCCGGTGATTGTTGATAATATCTTTCAGAAAACGCCTCAACGAATCTTTGAATCTTCTGAGCTTCCCCGGGTAATCTAAAAGTTTCCAAGAAAACACGCAAAGCAGTGTCGAGATTCATGTCTTGAAAATCAAACGTTTTAGCAAATTCTTGAAGAACATTAACACAGAATGGATCATGATTCCCTAAATATTCACCAATAAGAGTCTTATCCAATCCGATTGTGTACCTTAGAAAACATGCTACACTTACAGGATCAAGTGAATCAGGTAATATATGTATTCCTTGAAGAAACTGAAGACCTTTTTTAGGATCTCTATTGAAATGATCAGCCCCAACCATTAACTTTTTCTTCATCTTTTTCATTTTACGAACATACGGTACCCAGTAATCAGAATTCTCATAATTCTCACATTTCACCTTCCAGAAGGGCTCATGATCTTCAAGATCTGACATGGCACAATCTAATAATGGCACATCACTTCCTATTCTTTCAGACATACCATTAATCATGGACACTAATCCTTCTAGAGCAAGAACATGTATAGCAGATAACGGGCTATTGACTGGAAATGCACTTTTTGATAGCAAGTTAACCAGGTCTTCAAAAATATTGCTACAAGATACATCACAATCATAATTGGCATACATTTCATAAATAAAAGCCGGCTGCCTGCAAAGGTCGACAATAGTTTCCATGGCAACTTCCTGTTGTTGATATTTAGCCCCATGTTTGTTTTGTGCAATCCTCATAAGCACAGATGAAAAAAATGCTTCCAGCTGTAGTTTAAGCTTCACTCGTAGAAAATGATATAGACTCAAAACAATGCTGCATACAGTAGAAAGAATCAGCGGACTTGGGGACAGCCCAAATTGCATTAAGCTGTGAAATAGATCATTTTGCACCAAAGACAGTAACTCAGGATGCTGGTCAAAACAAGCGCCGCCTAACTCAATGGCTGAGTTAATTAAACCCAAGGAGAATAACGGAACATCTTCATCATAAGATAAAGAACTAGATCTGGGACCCACTCCCACATTAGTAGCATTCAGAAGAGAACAAAAAAATTGAAATATTTCCACCATGCATGGAACCCCATAGGCCTCTGTTGTAAAAAGGTCATTAGTTTGATCAGTTTGGCCACCTTCCCCTGTAGTATCTGTGAATAGATCGGTTGAACCAACAACAGAATTTAGTCTGTCTTCAACTTTTGAACCAGTATAACCATTGTCCTCTTGTATAATGCCAGCCTGGAAAAGAAGGGTAGATATATTTCACTTTTTTTCAAAACAATCATAAAAGATAGACTTACTGACAGCAGATCATAAATTATTACCTGATTTAAACGTTGTTCTTTATGACTAACATCCTGCAGATGTGAAAAAATACATCTAACCAACTCATGCATTGTCTGTCGAGCTATTCTCTGCAAAAGTTCACTTTTTGAGCTTGCTTGATGAACTATTTGGAAACATGTGTTCACCATGTCACACACATGCTGATTACTTAACATAACAGATGCCTTGTTCTTCAAGCAAGCAAGAAGAACTTGAAGTATTTTAACCAATACCACTTCCTCAGATGCAGGATCAGTTACTTCAAATCGACAGCTTGTCACAGCATAGACAATTTTATGTAATGCATCCTCTACATTAATGGTGTTGAGATCAAGTACTTCTAGGCTTAAAAATTTGTAAACTGAAGACAAAGCAACTCCAGTAATTGGTGCACCAGTTTCATCAGACTGAATTACATCTAAAAAAGGCTGTAGATACAGAACTGGATTTATGGCGTGCCATTGGTTTTGCCATAAGAAAACCTTACTTCGTATTTCTTTAAAAGATTTGATTAAGGAGTGATCTAATTGATCGTCATCTTCCATATATTGAACTCCCCACCTCACATTTCTTCTCATGACAGATAAAACTGCACCAATTTCTGAATTTACTATAAATGCTGAAGAAATTTTACAAGGCCTGCACGAAGCATCTTTAGCCTCTTGAGCAATTTCAGATTGTTGACTTGGGCACCCCATATTTTCAGGAATTTAATACAACAATTTCGTCAGAGAAGCTTAGGGCTTACATCCAACTCTCTATGGCAAAGAAGAAAATTTATTCTTGGGAGATAATAACCACCTTCAAGATAAGATATGCACAATTAGATGAAAAACAAACATTAAATGTGGACAGCTGATATTGGAAACAGAACAGAGATTTTATAGGCAACCACATGTACATACATTCACCTTGGGCATAAAACGAAGTTTTACCCTAGCTAACAAACAATCTAGCAAAGGGGAAGCAAAAAAACTTTAACCCATTTACAATATACTGGACCTGAACGCATAATGTTTACAGATTGAGTGGTAGCCAGACAAACAAGATTGACAAACAGGCCAAACAAGTTTTCATGTTGATAGCTTTTAAACGAATATCTTTGATCAGGTCATAGTTTATGCACCCTACCTACAACCCAGTATTCTCACACTTCTATTGATACATACTTAATTACTTATAACTTTTCTATGGGCATTTTATGTTTTCATTATGTATTTCTGTGTCAAAACCCTCATTTTGCGGTTAAAAAATGGGTCAACTTAGTCTGACCACCCCCATCGAGCAATGATCCATGCTCGCCCGTTCCAGAAAACGCCTATTTGACCCACCGCCCATTATCCAGTCCCAACTGCCACTGCTAAGTGCTAACAATAGTCAACCTAATCTAATGGACAAAAGTTCTGAAAGTTCAAATTCCATACATTGTCACAGTTATGCAGAACTAATTTCCTTACGGTTATCGACAAAATGCTTGTACATTACCTATATAGAGCTACAAATCACTTCTCTTCCTCAATTTCAAAACCATGTGATGATACAAAACCTAAAATTCTCAATTTCAACACCACTAATAATTCTAGCTACCTATCACTAAAATAAATCAATCTCCAATAAGCTAAACTAAAAACATCAATTCCGTTACAAATCAGTTGAAATAAAAGCATCCAACACCTCAGAGCTTCATAATTGCAATTAATATTACAACACACATCCATCATTACAATACAGATGACAGATCCAACCATGAGTGTTGAGCAAATCGTGTATGAACAAAGCAGGATTGATTAATTGAGTTAATACAGTGATACGATATGTAAAATGCGTAAGTGAAGATCGGAGAAGATGTAATATGATTTACCGTAGATAGGACGATGATATGTATCCGTCGCCGGCGGTGACCTCGTCACCTTCAGAATTTACAATTCCGATCTTCGTTTTGGTTTATGAAATTGATTTGGGATAATTGAACGTAACAGAAATGTGCAGATGGGTTTGAAGAGATCGGCGTCTTCGTACAGGGTTTCGATCTTCTTGCAAATCTCAATTTTCAAAAAAACCATTATTTTAAGAAATAAGGCAAAACTATGGTTTACAGCTTTTTTTTTAATTCGTTATACATTTTATTATGTTTATAACATTAATGTTACACCCGTTATATTCATATAAAAAATATTATGTATAGGATGTTATGTTATAAATTGTTGAATAATAAAAGTATACAGCAAAAAGTCAAAGACGAAGTGGGTGTTGAACTCGTGACCTTTGCTAGAATCAAAGACCTTTACACGATGTACTACAAGTCTAGCTTGAGGAAAAATTGAAATTTGAATTTGTTTAATGGTGTGTGACACGTGGCGGTCGG
Organism: Tagetes erecta; assembly: GCA_030867185.1. Lineage (NCBI taxonomy): Eukaryota > Viridiplantae > Streptophyta > Magnoliopsida > Asterales > Asteraceae > Tagetes > Tagetes erecta. The sequence continues at coordinate 59,210,179 of CM061486.1, read as the reverse complement.
TGATGAGACCACCGACCTTACATATTAGAAGTATATAAATATTATAGTAACTAATAAAATGAAGATTCTAACCTAGAAGGTACCCCAAAACGTTAGGCAAAGACCTTCTGTAATAGGGTTGATAGATTAGATAAAATTTGTGATCATAGAGTCATTAAATCTGAAAGTGATACGACTTTAATCGACTTAAACAGTTCATTTATACGACTCGTATAAAAAGTTATGGGTATTATGAAATGGCTTATTTACCCGATACAAGTCATATGGATAAATATGACTTGTATCGAGTACTTGTTTATCTGATACAAGTCATATGGCTTGTTTACCCAATACTTGGGTGGCAATAATGGCATAAAAAAAAGTTACAAATTATAATTAGTGTTAGAAAGTAATTAATGAGCACACATAAACACTTTCTAATGTGGGAAAGTAAATAAAGAGAACACTATACTTGAATATATGAAAATGTATTATGAATATGGCACAATTCATGTACAACATTTTCTATATACATTCTTTGTTATTGGAAATCCACTGAGCATGGTACTCCAATCTTGATTGTTGAAGTCCAATTAGCTCGTTTATAGAAAGATCAAGCACTTGAAGGTTAAAACAACGAGACAGATTAGTTGGAATGAATCCGTTGAATTTATTTCTCTCAAGCTCAAGAAAATTTAGCTTTTTTAGATGACCAAGTTCATCAGGGATGATTCCATGAAAGTTATTGTTAGCGAGAGAAAACTCACCTAGGAAGCTGAGTTTCCCTACATATGGAGACAACGAGCCATCTATTTCACTGTACTGTAGTATCCATTATTTTATGGTTTTGATTTCCAACTAGACATGTTTGATTGTTTTGAATAAATTTGTACACCTATGACCGGAAGTCATGTGTTTTTTACGGACCAATCAGCACATGTCATATGGCATTGCCGGTGGAAAGCTATCGACCATGCAGGTTAAGTATATACATTTTTTACGCGCTGAGAGTTGCAACGGGATAGTACTGAAGGGAAACCCAATTTTTTCATAATCAAACGTTTTCCCTCCTCTTTCTAAACTAATCACATATTTTCTTTCTTATTTCTTAGCACCAAACCATTGATAAACTCATTACATCTACCTACTGTAGTTGATCATTAAACGTTTAACTTTTCAAATTAAGAACTCAAATGTTACAACTGTCCAGAAACCTTTTTGTACCATATAACTAAATGCAACAAGCACAATTGTGGGCAATGTGAAAACACAACACATCCACCCCCATTAAAGGCACTATCTTCCCAAGCATTTCATCAAACACTTGGCGCGCATCCTCTTTTTCCAGACTTTAAGAACATTTGAGACCATTATACATGTATTTCATCAAACACTTGGCATGCATCTCTAAATTACCCATCTTTTTCCAAACTTGAGGAAAAAAAAGTTGTGAATTTGTTTGTCAGACAACCATGTAGCCATGCCAAGACCTATTGAATAAGCTAGCAACGATCCTCTACCGAGCCATGGCCTGAACCATATGTGACACCCCGCCCGGCGGCGGAAAACACCGGGCGCGTCAAGTGGATCGGATATCAAAGTACAAAGCACATGGCACACTAAATGCATATTTTAGTATTAATTAAGCATTAATGTCGTGACATAAAGAAACATTCAATAGTCATAAAAACTGTAACAGAAACCGACAATTAAATATTGTTTATTGTCTTTTTATTCTAGGTCCGAAGCATCCTACGTGTCTTGAACCAAAACCGTATCAAACACCACCTGAAAAACGTGTAAAATAAGTTAGCTAAAGAATTAGCTAGTGAGCAAATCACAATTAATAGTACATAGTATAAAATCCGAGATCATTATAGATTGTGTTTCGCAATCTCATGTGCATAGCAATTTCATCATATATATCTCAACCGTGACCATAGAATCACATAGAAACAAGAATCATAGACCCCGCAGGGTTACCTTTAGCAACAAGTCATGAGGAACCAACTCATGTTACATTTATTGATAACCATCGTTTAACCGTCATTTAACCGTCTCGATATGCAAGTTATCAAAAATGTTTAAGCATCTAAGGGACATAGCAACGTAGCAACAAGCATCACATGTAGTAACTTAGTAACATAGAATCAACCAAAGAATCGCCGGGTCAAATCACCTATCAGGCCATTAATGTAGGTGGGCTTGTCAAGCCATTAGCGCTAACATTGTCCGGTGGAAATTACAAGATAATATAACTAATATTGACTATCACACAATTTTGCTACATGCGGCCAAACATGATTAACACATCTAATGATCTCATTTTCGAAAATAGAAACATCAAAAGAAACCGTTGTATTATAGAAACACGTATTTCAGCCCCAAAAACGTAAACAGTAAAATGGGGAGTGAGTTTACTCACCTTGAAATCCAAACATAATAGTAACACTTTGAATCGCAATAGAGAGATTTGAGGATCGCCCAGATATTAGAATCACCTAATTAATCGGGGGAACCTAAATTAAAAACGAAGCAAGTAACGTAATAACTAGAATCGAGAAAATAGAACTTCTAGGGTTTTGGATTTGGGGTTTTAGGGTTTTAAATTATAGATTTGAAATTAGGGTTTCAAAATATAATTTGGGATTTTTAAGGTTTTAAAGTACCAATTGGGAGTTAGGGTTTTAAAATATAATTTGGGATTTTAGGGTTTCAAATCCAATTTAGGGTTTCAAAAATCCAATTTGGGGATTTAGGGTTTCAAATCCAATTTAGGGTTTCAAAAATCCAATTTGGGGATTTAGGGTTTCAAATCCAATTTAGGGTTTCAAAAATCCAATTTGGGGATTTAGGGTTTCAAATCCAATTTAGGGTTTCAAAAATCCAATTTGGGGATTTAGGGTTTCAAGAACCAATTTTTGATAAACGACAACGTTTTAAGTAATATATTTATTTTAACGGATTTTTATATAAGATGTCAAAAATTTATAATAACTCTTTTGTACAACTAGTTTCCTTTTTATTGGAATAATATTTGTATAATCCTTAAGGAATATGACTTAACTTAAAAGTAAATGGGTTAAAACATAAAAATTTAATAAAAGTGGTCAGTGGGACTCGAACCCACGACCTAACGCACCACAACCAGAAGCCTTACCGCTGAACTAGACGCGTTTTTTTGATTTTAAACAGAAAAAGATTAGTTTTAATCTTCACTATACAAAACTACCCCTCTCCATATAAACCCTAGAATCAAAAATCAACCAAATTCGTTCAATCTGTTAATCCAAGACCAAATCAAACATAGGGCTTTTAATCCCCCTAAAGTCACGATCATTTTGATATATGATACTTACTTGATTAATGAAGAAACGAGTCGATGAAATGATGAACAAGATGCGACGGTTTGAGAAACAATTTACGAATTTCTTGATGTTTTTGACTAAATAGGTTGAACATGGAGTGAAATAGGTGCCGTAGGAGTATTCTGGTTGATTTGATTGTGTTGTTTCGATCTGAAGCTTGTCGAATGGTTTAAGGTTTAATTTCGGTTTGTTTTGGGTTAATTGGATGTTAATCGGTTTATTTTAATTCAATTGATTGTTGTAGACGAATTCGTATCGTTGCTGTGACTGTTTTGGTTGATTTTATTAGATTGATTACGCGTTAAATCAACGACGGAGTAAATGGGTTTTGATAACGGTTATGAATCACGAATTAAAATGGTATATTGATGTTTGGTAAGTGATTAAGAGTTCAAAACACACTTAGATTAAGGCTAGGAAGATTTTATATAGTTTAAATTGATTTAAAAGTGACTAAATCGAGTAAAAGGGCTCGCCGGAAAATATGGAACTCCGGCCAATGTCGCCGGAAAGTGGAGGCCGGAAGTACGGGTCTTGAGGGGGGAAAAAGGGCTGGGTTTTAACATTTACACATTTGGTCCCTCAAGAAACATTTACTTATTATTTGGATTTTTAAACTTTAATATATGTTTCAATTTTGACAGTTTTAGCCCAAAGTTAGTTTATAAATTATATTAACTAACTAATTTAACTAGATTGAAACGTAACAATTATATAAGTGACGTTTTTATAGTTTTAGTTCGTTTACGTCACTAAGAGACTATTTCGAGACATAGAAGCGTTTTTGTTTAACATTTTTAATAATTTCCTCTCATGAGCCATATATATATTTATTTATATATATATTTTGAGTTTTATTGTTCCAACAATATTTATTTGATATACGTGAATGTTTTGCGACATAAATACGATTATTTAGTTGAGACGGGAATAACGTAGAATTCAATGCGTTTATTCATAACAATAATAATAAGCGTTACATTTTAAAGGAAATAACTACGATTACAATTTAAAGGATAACGACTTCGGGTTCGAGTCGGACATTCGGGTTCGGGTTTGGGGCAGATGTCACAGTCTCCCCTCCTTATAGAAATTTCGTCCCGAAATTTGCTCAAACCGAAGTAGGAGAAAATGAAGCAAAAAGGTGCGGATACTTAACCTTCATTTGGTCTTAAATTCATTTTCACATTTGAGTTTCAACGATTATTATTGATTAGTATTTGATTGCGTTTGAGTTGTTTGACTTCACGGTCCATAATTGCATTGATTCATTATCGATATGCACAATGAGATTTTTATCGGATAAGTACTTGTTCAGATTAGAAATATGAAACACAGGATGAACACTACTCACTTCCGTAGAGAGTTTCATCTCGCAAGAAAACCATTGAGAATTCGATCAATGATAAAATTTTGATTGAGACACGATTTTGAAATAACGAGATTAAGAATTTTTAATTTACTTTGTCTTGTTGAGGATTGTTTATTTAACTCTTTTCACTTATAAGAGTTCGGTTGGACTATTTGTATGTAGATTCGAATAAATTTTATTTACTACTCAATATAGGAATAGAATAGGATACCAACTTGCAATTGAAATATTTCAAGTATATGGATTTAGAATTATTTAAATGATCATCGAGAGTAGTCGTGATTAATAGAATGTTTAAAACGAATTAAGTAACCTTACACATAATTAAGTGGCTTATATGCAATTAGTAAAATGAGTAAACAAGTCAAGTGAAAATAAGATGATTAAATGTGGCATAGCTACACAAGACAAAACTTACTATGGTTCCCATGCACCAACTTCCATAATTCCGTGTGCACCCGTAATTACTTTAGTTTTTGCATGGACTCCATAGTTCATCCGATCACGTGCGAGTCAGAAGTCCACAACAATTTTTGGTTAAAATGATGATACGTATAGGTATTGTTATTATACTTGAAAGAAATAGTACTTGGGAAAATCATATTAAGATGATAAGTAGATTGATGATTCAGAAGAAACTAACATCCATTAGGTAGACATTACTCATATAAATAACTTTGTTCAATGATATAGATAGTCAAATTCGAGTGCTAGGATAGTAACACTTAAGTTTGTGAAAATCGACTCTATGTGTGTAAGATGTAATTATCTATGTTTTCTGATATTGACCAGTTCATATGAATGAGTTGATGGTGTACATGTAATAATATAGTTTATTGGGATCTTTAGAAAAACTAGTTTCATGGATCGTTGATAATACGGATAATCCAATTTATAGTTCGAATGAATAGATCACTTAGTTCCAATTGGATTTAATTCTTAAGGTGTTTGTATTTATATGGCCAACAACTTTAGGTAAACCAAATGTAGGGGGTAAGTAAGTTTATAAAAGATGATATTGTTTTTTTTTTTTTAAGCTTAAGTGAAAAGTTGAAGGTTTTAACCTTTCCTATAGATAAGAGGATTGATTTGAAAATAAACGACACAATTTGAGTTATAAGTACTTGGTATTGGAAAAATGAAGGACATGGTTTTTGTTACAAGTCTTTATGTCATATTTGAGAAAACGGGAAAATATTTGTGTAAATATTTGACCGACGTTTGAATGACCAATCACTTTTTAAAGAAATCATTTATCACGAAATTTATATGTACATATATATATATATATCTTTTTTTTTTTCTTTTACAAGATACTAAGACCAAAAGGTTATTAAAATTGTGTTTTTTTTTTAATATATATATGTATATATATTTTTGCTTAGGAAAATAAGAAAATTATTTTAATAGAATCGAATACCGTTAGTTTTACAAAATCTATTGATTACACGTTGTGTTAGGGTAACGAGTTTATAAATGAAACACATTGAGTTTGGATTAGTTCATGAAGACTAGTTGCGTAGAATTTCGTTGGTGGTCATATGTATAGGTGAAAACATTTAGTTGGATGAGTTCGGGAATGGTTGTGTAAGGAGTTCTCGTTAGATTTGGATAACGAATTCATGGATAGTATCGTGTAGTTGATTAACGAGTACTTGTTTTGATGGTTAGTTCATAGTTTGATAATAGATTTATAGTTGTAATGATGGATGAGAAATTGGATTAGAATCTTATAGTTAGATGAGTAGTTTTGAAACTATTTTGAGTATAGAAGTCAAGTTGAAATATCTTGAGGGTAGACGTTCGATTCAAATACATAAGCTTATAAGAATAGCAAAATCTGTTAACTTTTATTTAGTTGTGGAATTTAGCCTTGACTATAATTTAGAGATCATAACGAACCTTTGATTGGAGAGTCGATAATTGGTTTAGGATTAGAAGTACAACTTAGATTCGGTAATCAATATATACATGATCTGAAGTTTTGGATAATTCGATTTAGATATGTCTTAGTTTTGATTTGAAGTGTTTGGTATACAACGGTGTAATTGTATTAGCTGGATAAGCTAGCGAGTATATCGCATAAGTGTTATTGTAGCTTAGGAACAAGAGGAATGATGAAACGTAGAATAATACGGTTTCGTAGCAACATCTTTGACTGACAGAAACATCTGATGTAATAATAGCACCTCGTTCCTCTTGGAATATCATAGAATCTTTTGAAACATACCATAGAAAATCACGTAGAAACTTTAGAAATTTCGATTAAATGAGATAGTGATAGTACTTAAAACATCACAGAATCCTTTGAACATATCATAGAAAATCACTTAGAAACTTTAGAAATATTAGTAAATGGAGTTGGAATATTATTTGAATCACTATAAAAACTCATATAAATAATTATAAATCGTAGGGATGAAAATCATAGAATCATTAAGAAAATGAAATTTCAATGGCTTAGGAGTGTGTCTTGGTTTTGGACACTAATGACTTATCAAAGTGTTAAGTTCGTTTTCAACGTATTCGAGAAAGCATGCTTTAGCCTATAGGTTCACACTCATCTCGTACATCCCCAGGTAAGCATACAGGTCTCTTAAAGAGATTTATACGAAATGCTTTGCCTTAGACAGGATGTCCGTGATACAGGCGTTCCCCTTTCCGGATTGCACACATTCCCACGTTTTCAAACTTACTTAAGACGATGACGAGATTCCACAAAGAGAAGATCCCAATCATACAGACGAGTCTCTTGTAGCTCCTTCGCGAAATCGGATAAGAATTGAGATTAAGAAAAGCATAGAAAGGTTCGTAGAAGGAAAACAAATAAGTTCAAAAGAATTCCTAAGTACATCTATTTGCACTAAGGACTCTTAGGTTATAGTCTAGGACGGTGTGTTTCTAATACCCTATCCTAGTTCCCTATAACCATGGCTCTGATACCAAACTGTGACACCCCGCCCGGCGGCGGAAAACACCGGGCGCGTCAAGTGGATCGGATATCAAAGTACAAAGCACATGGCACACTAAATGCATATTTTAGTATTAATTAAGCATTAATGTCGTGACATAAAGAAACATTCAATAGTCATAAAAACTGTAACAGAAACCGACAATTAAATATTGTTTATTGTCTTTTTATTCTAGGTCCGAAGCATCCTACGTGTCTTGAACCAAAACCGTATCAAACACCACCTGAAAAACGTGTAAAATAAGTTAGCTAAAGAATTAGCTAGTGAGCAAATCACAATTAATAGTACATAGTATAAAATCCGAGATCATTATAGATTGTGTTTCGCAATCTCATGTGCATAGCAATTTCATCATATATATCTCAACCGTGACCATAGAATCACATAGAAACAAGAATCATAGACCCCGCAGGGTTACCTTTAGCAACAAGTCATGAGGAACCAACTCATGTTACATTTATTGATAACCATCGTTTAACCGTCATTTAACCGTCTCGATATGCAAGTTATCAAAAATGTTTAAGCATCTAAGGGACATAGCAACGTAGCAACAAGCATCACATGTAGTAACTTAGTAACATAGAATCAACCAAAGAATCGCCGGGTCAAATCACCTATCAGGCCATTAATGTAGGTGGGCTTGTCAAGCCATTAGCGCTAACATTGTCCGGTGGAAATTACAAGATAATATAACTAATATTGACTATCACACAATTTTGCTACATGCGGCCAAACATGATTAACACATCTAATGATCTCATTTTCGAAAATAGAAACATCAAAAGAAACCGTTGTATTATAGAAACACGTATTTCAGCCCCAAAAACGTAAACAGTAAAATGGGGAGTGAGTTTACTCACCTTGAAATCCAAACATAATAGTAACACTTTGAATCGCAATAGAGAGATTTGAGGATCGCCCAGATATTAGAATCACCTAATTAATCGGGGGAACCTAAATTAAAAACGAAGCAAGTAACGTAATAACTAGAATCGAGAAAATAGAACTTCTAGGGTTTTGGATTTGGGGTTTTAGGGTTTTAAATTATAGATTTGAAATTAGGGTTTCAAAATATAATTTGGGATTTTTAAGGTTTTAAAGTACCAATTGGGAGTTAGGGTTTTAAAATATAATTTGGGATTTTAGGGTTTCAAATCCAATTTAGGGTTTCAAAAATCCAATTTGGGGATTTAGGGTTTCAAATCCAATTTAGGGTTTCAAAAATCCAATTTGGGGATTTAGGGTTTCAAATCCAATTTAGGGTTTCAAAAATCCAATTTGGGGATTTAGGGTTTCAAATCCAATTTAGGGTTTCAAAAATCCAATTTGGGGATTTAGGGTTTCAAGAACCAATTTTTGATAAACGACAACGTTTTAAGTAATATATTTATTTTAACGGATTTTTATATAAGATGTCAAAAATTTATAATAACTCTTTTGTACAACTAGTTTCCTTTTTATTGGAATAATATTTGTATAATCCTTAAGGAATATGACTTAACTTAAAAGTAAATGGGTTAAAACATAAAAATTTAATAAAAGTGGTCAGTGGGACTCGAACCCACGACCTAACGCACCACAACCAGAAGCCTTACCGCTGAACTAGACGCGTTTTTTTGATTTTAAACAGAAAAAGATTAGTTTTAATCTTCACTATACAAAACTACCCCTCTCCATATAAACCCTAGAATCAAAAATCAACCAAATTCGTTCAATCTGTTAATCCAAGACCAAATCAAACATAGGGCTTTTAATCCCCCTAAAGTCACGATCATTTTGATATATGATACTTACTTGATTAATGAAGAAACGAGTCGATGAAATGATGAACAAGATGCGACGGTTTGAGAAACAATTTACGAATTTCTTGATGTTTTTGACTAAATAGGTTGAACATGGAGTGAAATAGGTGCCGTAGGAGTATTCTGGTTGATTTGATTGTGTTGTTTCGATCTGAAGCTTGTCGAATGGTTTAAGGTTTAATTTCGGTTTGTTTTGGGTTAATTGGATGTTAATCGGTTTATTTTAATTCAATTGATTGTTGTAGACGAATTCGTATCGTTGCTGTGACTGTTTTGGTTGATTTTATTAGATTGATTACGCGTTAAATCAACGACGGAGTAAATGGGTTTTGATAACGGTTATGAATCACGAATTAAAATGGTATATTGATGTTTGGTAAGTGATTAAGAGTTCAAAACACACTTAGATTAAGGCTAGGAAGATTTTATATAGTTTAAATTGATTTAAAAGTGACTAAATCGAGTAAAAGGGCTCGCCGGAAAATATGGAACTCCGGCCAATGTCGCCGGAAAGTGGAGGCCGGAAGTACGGGTCTTGAGGGGGAAAAAGGGCTGGGTTTTAACATTTACACATTTGGTCCCTCAAGAAACATTTACTTATTATTTGGATTTTTAAACTTTAATATATGTTTCAATTTTGACAGTTTTAGCCCAAAGTTAGTTTATAAATTATATTAACTAACTAATTTAACTAGATTGAAACGTAACAATTATATAAGTGACGTTTTTATAGTTTTAGTTCGTTTACGTCACTAAGAGACTATTTCGAGACATAGAAGCGTTTTTGTTTAACATTTTTAATAATTTCCTCTCATGAGCCATATATATATTTATTTATATATATATTTTGAGTTTTATTGTTCCAACAATATTTATTTGATATACGTGAATGTTTTGCGACATAAATACGATTATTTAGTTGAGACGGGAATAACGTAGAATTCAATGCGTTTATTCATAACAATAATAATAAGCGTTACATTTTAAAGGAAATAACTACGATTACAATTTAAAGGATAACGACTTCGGGTTCGAGTCGGACATTCGGGTTCGGGTTTGGGGCAGATGTCACACCATAAGGCTCTGTTAATCACGCTCTGGCTACATGGTAATAGGTCATCAACCAAACATAGGTTTTTGTCTTCTAAGGAATCAAGAATACTGAGGTACGAGCCTATAGAACAGATCCTGTTCAAGTAAGGTCGTGACCATCAGCCTCTCTGTTGTGTATATATACATGCTCTCGTTATCACTTTCGAACGTTGTGGGACGAAACGATGTGATACAGGATACGTACGTGGCCAGCTTCGTCTTTTGGGTTCAAGGAACTGAGTTTTGTTTGAAGGGGAATTCAGAAGAAGGTTTTTACTTACACCCGGTGGTGTGATTGTTCAAAGCTAGTAGAAAAAAATGATTTAAAAACAAATTTTTTTAAAAGGCTTGTTTAAAAAATGGTGATTCTAACTTTACACCCTAATGAGTTCAATTGGAGTTCGTTTATGGGGACGGGGGTTTGACGACACGATTCTAACGCTGCAAGAATGAGTTTAATTGGAGTTCGTTTGACCCGATTTTAATGTATCTAAATATTACATTGTCACACTTTTTTAGGTATTTTTTTTCATCACTTTTGTTCGTTAGATTTTACGATTAACATCTAATTTCCTAACACCTATTAAACCCACCGTCAAAAACCTTCTCATGCAACCCACGTGAGGGTATTTTTCTCTTTCATTTCTTTTGAGAATGCAAAAAACGGTCATAACAAGTGGCTATGCAAAGTTAGGTGTCATGATATTGGTTTTGCCACTTTGGTTGTGGTTTTCTGTTTTTTTTTCTTCTTTTGTAGTTTTGTTGAATGCCATGTATTGTCTTTGGCTGACTCGTTTTCAACTGAAATGTTATTTTTTGGATTAATAGTTGAATGGCTTCTTTGTGGATTGAATTATGAAGCCGGCTAATAATCGGTGGTGATGGTACTGGGTGATAGTATTTAACTCTTTGTACACTTTAGAAGATCTTAAAAATGATGAATCCAAGTCTGCATCAAGAAGAGCTCGTGCATACGTTTTTTAATGAAACGTTTTCGATAAACAAACAGTCTGCAGATGACAATATTTGCGCGATACACATATAAGAGTCTGCGCAGACCTTTTTTAAAAAAAACAAACACCACCTAAGCTAATAATATAAAAGAAATAATCAATCACACCTCTATTGACCATTCCCTCGTTTTCTGCCTCGCAACACACCCCAAACAAATAAAATCTTATCGAATATAACTTTCCTTCGTCCACCTCCCAACCGACCACCACCACCAAATAACTCATTTTGTTCCCCTCTTTGAGGAGCATGGATGACTCAATCGATTTGGGGCCTTAAACAAAGTAACTTTTTAAGCCCTTTTTAGTTTGTTCAAATGTCTTTGTAAAAACATAACCAAGTTTCAATTTTGTTCTAATTAAGTCATTTAAGTTTAAAAATTGTTCTACTTAGGTCACTCACCTTCATATTTTATTTAAATTAGAGGTTTTAACATGTTGTTTTCACATGTTTTTCTTTACGTTTTAGTTAGGAATTATTATTTACATTTTTTTATGCTAATTTGAAGTGGTAATGTGAATTGTATGTTTATTTTTTTATTTTTTATTATAATTAACATATTTTTAATTTTTTAAATATAATTACATATATTAAATATTCCAATCCCCACATTCTATCATCAATTCATTTCTTGACACAAACAAAATCTAACAATTGCTCGATTTGGAGGTTTAGTCATCCAATTCAAGCAAAATATGCTTGAGCGACCTAATTAGAACAAAACTGAAACTTCGTTATGTTTCTATGACATTTCCCGAATATTTTTTTTTCTTCTTTGTTGTCCAAGGTTGAGACCGACGTTAATAAACAAAAATGTTTAGAGATGAAGTTATAAATGTCTTTGTGATTATTACATATTTTAAAAATCAACCGCTTTCTTTTTTAATTCAGTCATCAATATGTTTCTTTGTTTCTTTAGGCGTTTTGCATAACTGGATTCGTATTTTGTGTTTGACGTGTAATAAAATTATTAAACTAATAATTAATTTCAGTTTGTTTTTTAGCATTTTGTTTATGTTTTATATAATGTTTTACGGTGGAATATAGTGTGACACCCCGCCCGGCGGCGGAAACACCGGGCGCGTCAAGTGGGTCGGATATCAAAGTACAAAGCACATGGCACACTAAAAGCATATTTTAGTATTAATTAAGCAATAATGTCGTGACATAAACAAACATTCAATAGTCATAAAAACTGTAACAGAAACCGACAATTAAATATTATTTATTGTCTTTTTATTCTAGGTCCGAAGCATCCTACGTGTCTTGAACCAAAAACTGTATCAAACTTCACCTGAAAAACGTGTAAAATAAGTTAGCTAAAGAATTAGCTAGTGAGTAAAACACAATTAATAGTACATAGTATAAAATCCGAGATCATTATAGATTGTGTTTCGCAATCTCATGTGCATAGCAATTTCATCATATATATCTCAACCGTGACCATAGAAACACATAGAAACAAGTATCATAGACCCCGCAGGGTTACCTTTAGCAACAAGTCATGAGGAACCAACTAATGTTACATTTATTGATAACCATCGTTTAACCGTCATTTAACCGTCTCGATATGCAAGTTATCAAAAATGTTTAAGCATCTAAGGGACATAGCATCGTAGCATCAAGCATCACATGTAGTAACTAGTAACATAGAATCAACCAAAGAATCGCCGGGTCAAATCACCTATCAGGCCATTAATGTAGGTGGGCTTGTCAAGCCATTAGCGCTAACATTGTACCGGTGGAAATTACAAGATAATATAACTAATATTGACTATCACACAATTTTGCTACATGCGGCCAAACACGATTAACACATCTAATGATCTCATTTTCGAAAATAGAAACATCAAAAGAAACCTTTGTATTATAGAAACACGTATTTCAGCCCCAAAAACGTAAACAGTAAAAAGGGGAGTGAGTTTACTCACCTGAACAATAAAGATAATAGCAACGCAAGAAAGTAACTAGAGAGAACCGAGGATCGCCCAGACATTAGAATCACCTAATTAACCGGGAGAACATAATTTAGAAACGAAGCAAGTAACGTAATAACTAGAATCAAGAAAATAGAACTTCTAGGGTTTTGGATTTGGGGTTTTAGGGTTTAAAATTATAAATTTGAAATTAGGGTTTCAAAATATAATTTGGGATTTTCTTCAGGATTTTAAAGTACCAATTGGGAGTTAGGGCTTTAAAAATCCAATTTGGTAATTTAGGGTTTCAAATCTAATTTAAGGTTTTAAAATCTAGTTTAGGGTTTTAAAATCTAATTTGGGGATTTAGGGTTTCAAATCCAATTTAAGGTTTTAAAATCCAATTTGGGGATTTAGGGTTCTATACGAAACGTTGTAGTATTTTTCGTTTTTGAATATATATATATATATATATATATATATATATATATATATATTATAAGAGCCCATACATATACATAACCATATTATGTATTTGAAATTACAATTCTTTTATGTTTGGAAGGTATTTAACTTAATTAGAAAATACTATAGTATTTTAAGTTATTTAGAAAAGTATATGTTTAATGTCTAAAACATCAAAATATAAAGAGTAGGAGGCAAGAAGGTTCGAACCCGCGACCTCTCCTCTCTTAACCAACGCTTTAACCACCAGACCAGAAAGCTTTTTGTTTATTAAACTCGTTTTTAAATTCTTTTAACTGTTATAACCCAAGAACTCCCTTTTTCAATCCAAGCCCTAGAACAAGAATCAATCTAATTCGTTCAAACCAGTTAATCAAATCCAAAACAAGTAGAGGGCTTTTAATCTACGTTGAATCTCGATCATTTTGATATAAAATACTTACTTGATTGTTGAATAATCGGGTCGATGAAATGATGAACACGTTGCGACGGTTTTGAGAATCAAAACTGAGTTTTAGATGTTTTTGCTTGAAATTGATGTGACAGAGGGTGAAAGTGGTTGTAGAAGCTTGAATATGTCGAAGGAATCGAATTGATTTAGTCTAGTAGTATGCGAACGGGTTCAATTTCTATTTCGAGTTATTTGAGATTAATTGGTAACTTATTTGATGATTAAAACTTAATTGAATGGTGTAGCTTGACCCGAATCGTCGTAATGAATGTTTTGGTAAATTCAGTTGTTTCTAAAACGCACGATTTAGTTGTTTTGGGTTTTGTAAACGGCCGACGATTTGGGTTTGTTTGAAACCGTCTCTATGCTGCAGTAGACACCAATTTAACATCTTGGCCGGGTTCGAACCATGCTTGGGAACGTTCCTGTGGTTTTAATTTGAGTTTTGGTGTTAAAACGAGCGAACCGGACCTCGCCGGACTTCGGCATATTCCGGCCAAAATGGCCGGAGCTTTGCTCACCGGAAATACGGTTGAATCGGGTGGGGGGTTGGGTGAATTTGTAAATTACATATTTGGTCCCTGCACTTTCAGGTTGTTTTAACTTAGTTATTATAAGTTTAATTAAAGTTTATAAATTGACAGTTTTGGCACAAAGTTAAATATATATATATATCTTTTAACTAACTAACTTAACTAAATTGAAATGTAACAACTATTCAAGTGACGTTTTTATAGTTCTAGCTCGTTTACATCATTAAGAGACTATTTCGAGACTTTTAAGCGTTTTTGATAATTTTCTTTTACGAGCTATATATATATATATATTTATTTACATACATATATTTTGAGTTTTTATGCTCCAACAATATTTATTTGATATACGTGAATGTTTTGTGACGTAAATACGATTATTTAATTGAAACATGAATAACGTAAGATTCAATGCGTTTATTTATAACAATAAGAATGAACGTTACATTTTGAGAAAATAAATACGATTACAATTTAAAGGATAACAACTTCGGGTTTGAGTCGGGCATTCGGGTTCGGGTTTGGGGCAGATGTCACATATAGTGTCATCGTGGAGGCGGTTGTCGTGGTAGTGTTTGAGGCGGAGATGATTTCAAAGATGAAAGTTGAGAAAATGACTAAATTTACCGACATTGGGAAAGGACGAAAATGACAAAATTTGAGAAAATGACCAAAATGACAAAAACCAGTTTGGAAAAGGACCAAAATGGCAAAAACCAGTTTGGAAAAAGACCAAAATGACAATTTAATAAATAAGGGTATTTTCGTCATTTAACACAAATCTAACAAAAAAGTTGACGAAATCACCAAAATGACACGTTTTTTTACAAAACCAAACACCAAAACGACAAGAAAAGAACATAAGGATCAAAATGGTCGAATCGATACAAACCTAGGGACCAAAATGGCAGTTTACTCTAAGAAATGCCAATAATAGTAAGGGGAAAGTGAATATGAGACTGTAACGCATCTAAGCTTACATGCGAAACAATCTAAAACTACATAGTTTTATTTAAATCAACATCAAAACTACAATTTCAATTAGTTTTGTTCAAAAGATAACACCTAAATTCACTCTGTAAATTTTAAACAAATGCATGATTTCCGAATAGTCTTCTTTGTTCGATCCATTCAAATCACATATTGATTTATATCGCCAATCTAAAATAATAAATTTTACTACAGTCCGTTGGTCCTATATGAATTTCCTTTCGGTTGGTTAAATACCTTTTTTTTAAAATACAATGATTCATTTTGAATCAATAGATTACAACATATTGAAATATAGTATGCATATTGTAATCGTAACTGTGAAAACCTAATAGACGAGAAAGATACGTGATAATAAGGAGTAATTTATTAAAGTTAAGGAATTCTAGTTAAATATAATTAATCTGTTGGTTGAAATTACATAGTTTTGATGTTGATTTAGACAAAACTACCTAGTTTTAGAATGTTTCGCATGTAAGCTTAGATGCGTTACAGCCTCATATTCACTTTCCCCTAATAGTAATATATCTAGTGATTTATGTTTTCGTTTACGTGTTACTTTATTGTAAGTTTTATTCATTTATGAATATCTTACTTAACAAATATATGTTAATTCGTGTATAACTAGATCTTAAAAGGAATTATTATGATAAAAGCGAAAAACCCTCAAGGATGCAATGGGTATTAACAGGTTAGATGGTAATCACAAAATTTTACAAACTACCGTGATTAAAATGACCAATAGAAAGTTATTAAACTGAAATATCATTGTCCGTTAAACATTAATAAAATGACATTTCACTCGTTTTAGAAAATTAACTTTAGAGATCTACTAACAGAGACACGTTTTTTGCTAATCAAACCCGGAGTCAGTAACAGAACTAGCTTATAATATCAGAAGTATTTTAAATAAAACTTTACCTTACACTCATACAATTTTTTACCCACACCCAAACAAAGTGTTTTTTAGGTACAATTATACCAAATATCATTTCTTGGTACTGTGTTTGAACATTCAACATTCTTACCCTACATCATACGGTTCAAAGAAAGTCTAAATCCTCCATTGTTGATCAATCTGGTTACCATCCACTGTTGATCCTAATTATCGTGTAAGTTTTCTCGACACCTAATTAATTATTGTCTTGCAATTCACCTAAACGTCTCTGATTTAGGGTTTATAGTGACTAGATTCATCAACCAATTCTATTGTCTATGGCCCAAATTAACTTGTTAAGAAACGATCCAATTTTGAAAACTATGTGCTTGAGACCTACCTTTGAGTTTATACATCTGCTTATGTAGACAATTGTTTGACCTTATCGTTTAAGTCACGATGCAATAATATGGTGTTGGCAACTACTGTGATTGTATGTATCATTTCATATTCACAGTTAATACCTACTTGTTTAGTTTTTATATTATTTCCGTTCAAAAAAAAGTTTACTCTTTATTGTTTGCATCTAAATGAACTGAAATCAAGGTCAGTAAACATAAACTCTTGATGATACATGTCATTTTTATTTGCCAAGAGGGATGAATTAATACTGAATTTGCAAATCAAACAACACACAATGGATCTTTTGTTGACAAAGTTAAATGTCGAAGACGATTTGTATGCATCTGAGCGGAACATGGAAACAATAAGCTAAGAAAACATAATTCCAAATGATAATCACTTAAACGTGAAGTGGATCACATATAACAGTGTAACCTATTATTCAAATGTTTCTAGTATCCTAATTGTCCTGTGATGCTTTCTTAAACAGCTCGTTTATTGTTCTTTTGGTGTATCTGGACGTTGCTCTTTATTCTGATAAGTCAAAGGCTATTGAGATGGCATCTAGGAGGAACATTAACTATACTCGTCTTGCTGATGATGACGATGACTATCTAGGCAATGAAAGAAAATATGACCCAAGGTTTGATTACTCGCCAGCCAGCATGGATGAAATCCCATGGAAATCGATTGTGCTTGCACTTTTTCTGCTTGTTCTTGGTTGTGGGCTTCTCTTTCTCTCATTCTTCATCTTCACGGGTCACATGGGTGGAGACAAGTCACAAGCATATGGCCTGTTAGGGCTCGGGGCTCTCACTTTTCTCCCAGGTACGTTAATGATATTGTTTTTGTTCTTTGGTGATTTAGGGAGTGTTTGGCATTGCATTTTGGAAGTGATTTTCTGATTATTGTGTGGCAGACAATCACTGATGAGTTTCTAGTGTCTGTGTATGCTAAAAATGTTTTTTGCGTTTCAAGTCATAGATAATGAGTTTTTAGTGTTTGCGTATACCAAAAGAGATTTTAATTGTTTGATTTTTAGGGGTCAGATAATCAATTTTATGTAAGGCACCTAAGTTCAAACCTTTCCTAGACATCTTAGATGGCTATTCTCTTAAAAAAATCAATTTTACATTAGGTGCAGCAAAGACAATTTAAAGGAAAACTAACATCACTTAAGTACATCATTTTTTTTTCTCTTTCTTCTTTTAAGTACTTCTCATCTACATTTTCTATTGCAAATAGTTCTATCATGTTGACGTTGTAGGAATCATATATGATGAAAAAATAATTGATAAAAAACATATTATAGTTGATGAAAAGTAAATTGCTATATTGTAAATTTAGATGTTTTAATAACAAAGAAAGATGTCTTTTTTTATCATAGCTACTTTAAGTTATTAGAGTTCATCGCACTTAAAACAAATGCTTATTCTTATGTGATTATCACAATGTCAAACGGCACAAACACATTCACATACTATCTTCAGCAACAAATTCTATTTTAGTTGATTATTTTATTCTAGTTTTAAAATATCCTAATCGTTGTTAAAATACATACCGAAACACTTCTTATTTATATAAACATAATTTGCACCCAAGTGTTAATGAATTTCTTGTAATTAGTTGAAGTAAGAAAAAGAAGTTTCTTTTTGTATACTTTATTTTGGATACAAGTCAACTTTTAATCAAGTTCATGTAAATTGTGCATATTACAGTTCATTAGAGAAAAGCTAAGTTATATGTTAAATGATCTGAAAAAGAAAACAAAGTATTTTCATTGTGAGAGTACTTTGACTTTTTCCAATGGGGTTCTGATATGTTTCAAGTGTAGACATCTAGCCATTGAACATTTGAACGATTGATTTTCTCGTTTGCTCTTTACCTAAATTATTCAATAAATCAAGAATATTTATAGATAGCATCAATGTTGTGTAATTTATAGATTTAACCTCCGAGCCAATTCTTACTTGCTGTTGAATTTTCATTTTGTCAGGCTTCTACGAGACCCGAATTGCGTACTATGCATGGAGGGGTGCACAAGGCTATCGCTATGCAGCCATCCCTGGTTATTAAGTACTATACCTTCTTTCTGCTCTGTTGGGTTGTATATTCAGGGTTTAACATACATGCGTCGTCTTCATGTTATGTAGACTGATATTGGTTTTCCTAGAATTTGTGTTCCTGAAATGAACATTTTAAGAATTCAGTTTTCTGTTTTACAATTTGTATGTTGAAGTGATATAAAAGTTGTTTTGTATATGTATATTTTTTCATCCTACCGGAACTTTTCAAAAGGTCACCCATGTTGAATTGCTCCGGGACGTCTAAATGTGGGGTTCTCTCATTCGAAATTGATGCGTTCTTAAGTGGTATTCGTCTTTGAGGCATTACGTTTCTTATGTGACGGTATTTCTCTTGTGTATGGACAGTGTGAGATTTGCACACATTGTCATGTTATAAACCAGATTTGGGTTTGTGAAAAAAGAAAGGAGTGTTTACTGTTTAGTAGTATTTGTTTGAGTTATACTTTGAAAGAACTTGCTTGAAAAAGAACAAGAACAATAGTATTGCCAAACAATCCTCAACTTGTTAAATGTTAACCATTTGCATGATTTTGTTGTAAACTTAACATAGTTTCATATAACCTAGTGGTTTTCATGTCATGGGGATGGAGTTGTTGCTAACTTTTTCTCTTGTCGAAAATGCTTTCGGAGTTCAGACTGATCGCGCAAGAAACAAAAGTTTGATCTTCTTAGAGAGGTAAATATGGCCTTTTACAAGTATATCTTTTCAGCTTTTTGACCCGACTATCGGATCCGCCTTTCATAACATCATTTCTTTCGGGTCTTGTTCTCTTATCTTTCTATATGAAATTTTTTATTTGAACATAATTTCACATAGAGCAAGTATCTTTTATAGAAAAGTGATTTGTATTACCACCAGTTACATTGTAGTGATTTGTAACAAGAAACAGTTATACAAAATAACAAAACAAATGTCCAATCATATACAAAAACATAAACCAACTGATTCACAAAGTTCAGGCTTGTTGTAGACAATAAATCATATATAACTTGGAAAAAAACACCGTGCATATAGACCTGCAAGACACTTCTCGTGTAGGCCAACGTTATATATAAACATTATTTATCATGAAGCATGTGGAAAATGTTCCAATTAATCAAGTCTTCTTAACAAATACTCAACCTGAACTTCCTTAGTCAAAGGCATAATCCAATCCCCATAAATATCAGCAACTAATCTTGGGTTGATTTTGTACACCGGCTCGGGTTCAGCTTCCGTGGGCCCATCAGAAACAACCTGCCCATAAGTCTTTGTTTTCGTTTCAACCCTTCTCTGGATCGCCTCCTCCACAGCCGGATATGTCAGCAGCTCCATCAGTTTTTTACTGTCCTGCATATATGATCACCATTAAAAAACTTATACAAACTTAACAGCATTTGCAGTAAAAGCATGTTCAGAGATGAGAAATTATTTACTTGTGCTCTAATGGCAGCTTCATAGTCATCTGGTGAAGCCCGAAACTTTGCTTCTGCTACAAATTTACCATAGTGGATTCGTTTAGAGAGAACCTGCAAGATAAAGATCACATTTTTATGGCCATAAATCATGCATCAAATGAAAAAGATCAAAAATCTGATCTGATTAACATGAAAAAGATAAAAATTAGATCTGATTAACATAAAAAAGATCACAATTTGATCTGATTAACATGAAAAATATAAAATTTATATCCAAACATGAAAACGATCAAAATTTGATCTTATAAACGTGAAAAAGATGAAAATTTGATCTTGTTGACATGAAAAAGATCAAATTTTGCTCTGATTAACATGAAAAAAGATCAAAATTTGATATGATTAACATGAAAAAGATACTTGATAGGGCAAATTGCAGTACCTGCAAGCAGATTGTGTCACATGTTGCTGTTGACCCGCAATTACCATCATTTCCTTTCTTGACCAGTCTAGGAAGAAGATTTTTATAGTACATATCCCATATTTTTTTGTTGATATTGATAGAATCAGCACTAGGATGCAACACCTATATGCAGAAAGACGTTTTTAACACGCTATTTTTTATGATATAAGTAGGATTAAAACACAAATAAAACTAGCATGTTAACCTGTGGGTATTGCAAAGGGGGTAACATAGATTCAGGCAAGTCATTTGGGAAAAATGGATGTTCATCAGGGTTCTTGTATCTTCCAACCTGTTTCAAAACCAGTCACAAAGTTAATCTAACAATTTTTTTTAAAAAATTTCTTTTTATTTTGTTAATGTTAACAAGTCCAAATTGCAATAATTTACCTTAGCATGAATCTTTTCGGTTTCTTTAACCATGAATTCAACTAATGAACCTTGGAAGCCGTCCATGAAGAAAGCTTTCGGGTCATATGTATCTTCATTGTAACAATACTGAGCTCTTTCAACAAGGCTGAATATTATGCTATCCTCTTGTCGAATCAAAGAGCTTCGTATACCATCAAGAGTGTAAAACTCACTCTCGTCTATTCTACCCGCATTCTTTATTCTAAAATAATATGAAAACAGATGAAACTCAAAGCTTAAAGAAAGTAGAACATGCCACAAAATGTCAAGTTAATATCAAACTAGAAGATTGAGTAGACAGGTCATAAGATTAGGCTATGAATATAAACTTTTTTTAGCCTAAGAAAAGAATGGTAAATCACTAACTATGTTATACAATATGCATATCATCATAGCATAACCAAGGGGAGGGTCAAGCGGGTTCGCTAACTGATGTTGGAACCTTTGATTGTGGTCGGTGGACAGGGATGAACATTTTGTACCGTGGACTCATACGCTACCTAACCATTATCATACTAAACTAGGCGGTCCCGGTGCTACTGGTAAAACCTGAAAAGTACCAACTTCGGACCGCATGTCGAAATTTTTTTTTAATTTTTTTACCATTTTGATAAAAAAAAATATTTGGAACATATTGGATGTTTTATATTCAAAGTTCAAGATTACGAATGTTTTTAAACAACCTTAAGACATTTGTAAATATTTTTTTTTTAAAAGTTTATGAACAAATTTGATACGACTTTAGGGACATTTCCGTACCAGTATGATACCGATCTCATCTCTACTAACAAACAAGTTATAGTGTGCTAAGTAACTGATACCATCAAACATCAATTAATATTATATCTCTAACCTTTATTTTGTCTCAAAAACAATCATATATTCAAGTCTTGAAACAAACCCACAAAAGTCTCAGAGAAATTAAGGAACTTAACACCATAATTTGGTTAAATAAAGACAATTTACATCATAAAGATTAAAAAAGATACCCAATTGAAGCAGAGGCATGAACAGATTGAATTGGAGTCTTTTGAAACCCAGAAATGGCCGGAAAGTTGCAATTTTTGGAGAATTGAGGGGAAAATTGAACGGAAAACAACCGTGATTTTAGCCGGTGACCGGCGGAGATGGCCGGAGATGAGTTGAATTTGCATAAATTGGCCTCCATTTTGGTTGAGTTGACTTGGTGATGAAGGGAAAAGAAAAGGGTATTAAATTGAAAAAACAGGGGAGTTAAATAAAGAAAATATAATACAATACTTGATTGGAAACGTACCTACCCAATCAAACAAAGGGTTGGTGAGTTTTGGGGGTTAGGTGAATTTGGTCCACAAGGCATGTTTGGTGTCATGACTTCAATTTCTGCTAAATTGTTGTCATAGGTACAACTATTGACTATGTTGTTTATGTGACGTCATGTTTAATTTGGTTTGATAATCACCGAAGCGTCATTTGTCCATTCAATCATCTTCGTTTATTGAATATAAAATTTTCAGATTTTGACATGTCTTTAATGAGAAACTTGTACGTCAGTCTGTCTCTATCGGTCCCGAACCTCACACCAGTTTTAGTGAGAAAACTCATTGACCCAACCCAATATCCTTTTTTATTACAAGTGAGATTTTAACCGAAGCTTTTTTTATTTATTTTTTATTTTTTTAGTATCTAACTTCAATCACTTGAGCCGAGTATTGTTGGCTATAGAGAGGTGTCAATCGTGTCGGGTTGGTGTTTTAGCGAGTTGAAGTATGCAACCCTAACCAGGCTCATAATCATATTCGTGTAAAAAAATTTCAACAATAACCCGGATAACATAAATTCGAGTCAACCTAAATATGATTCGTTTAACCATATTATCAAAATTAACCAAATAAATTTACGGGTTTTTGTGTATGACAGGAAGTTATCTTGGTTTTTAATTAAAAAAAAGTTATAACTAACCATGTAATTACTGAAAACAAAATCATAAAGCATATTATTTAATAAAATTCATTAATAGCAAACTAAAAAATAATTAAATATTTTTGAAAATGAAAAAGTAAAAAGCTTAAGTGGTAAATGATTTTTTTATTCTGAGTAATAATACTAAAGATAAAAGTAATTTAACATTCATTTTTAAAAAAAGAAAATGGGTTGGCGGGTCAACACGAACATGACTCGTATTTTCAAATGAGTTATATTTTTCAACTCAAGACATGATTGTTTTCGTGTTGTGTCGGAAATTAACACCCTAGCTACGCTACGTGGTTTAAAAAAAATTGATTGAGTTTGTAAGGACAAACTTATATATCATCAAATAAGATTTTAAATGTTATATTAAAGTTACTCTAACTTTAACAAATGTTTCTTTTTTTTCAACAACAACAACAGTCAAATATATTAAATTAAATGAATTTACATCACACATCACTTTTTTATATTATATTTTTTTAGCAGCCATCATATTCATTAGAACTAAAATATCTAGTATTACAAAAATTAATGTGCTATTAACATGTCACCAATCCTATCGACATAAAATGTTTGCTTTTAAAAAATAAATTAGAAATGCGAAACATATATTAATTTAAGTTTTGTTTATCGATCAACTTAATTAAATTAAAAAGTAGTAGTAAAAAAATTCACAAAAATAATAAAGTTTAATATTATATTCAATTTTATATCTTAATTAATCAACTTGATCACACTCGATCAGCTGTGTGATTACATCAACTTAATCACATGAAACACTGTGATATGATAATATCAAGACGAGGCTTACACAACATTTGTTTATGAACTTCGATCTAGTTATTTTTTACACACGCATCATACTTATTCATAAACACACAATTCACCTAATTTATTTGTGTAACACGTCAACACAAAATAAAACACACGTACACTTTCAACTCATGTATGTGTGAACACATATTTTCGCTTTAGGATCTTTAAGTTTGGAACAAAGTTTCATTTAATTATATATATTTTGGTACGTTAGTGGCTGTTCACACAAATCTTATGTTCCGTAACTGAGGCGGCACCATGGCGTACCCATATTTTAAATCAATAGTCTCATTAACTATGAACTTGAATACTTTAAAACACATGTATGACATTTCAATTCAGTTAATTCATGCTTAGTTCTGAATAGATAATATTTACTTGTGTGGGTTTAAATAAGTTACAAGTTGTTCCAAAGTGTTTAGGTTTAATTCGAAGAGTTGAGAAAAGTTTCAAATGAGTTTAACCGTTCGAAAGTGATTAGTTTTAGTTCTATGAGTTTTAGAATAGTTTAAAACGAATTGAATGAGTTTAAAAAAGTCTAACAATGGCTCAAAATAGTTCTAAAAACATTGGAGTGTCAAAAGTAGTTTAGGTACAGATGAAAGAGTCCGAACTAGTTCAAAAACACGTTAGAAGCATCATATTCAGTTTAGAAACACATAGTGTTAGCCGTGGTTTAGTAACTCATGAAATATTAACACCTCATCTTGCAAATCAAACCTTAATAACTAACATCCACTTAATCACACAAATTAAATGTCGTAATGAGCAAAAACACAGAAAAACCAGTAATCATTTGTTTGGAGTTCAATATAGAATATTTGGTGAAGAGGATTGTTAAGGTGCCGAATTTGATAAACAAGCCAAAAATCAGGAGGGCGTATTGACACCATATGTGAGAAATCAACTAGATGACATAAAAAAATGTACCTGAATACATTGTTGCTATGGTAGGGGGAAATAAGTACCAAGTGACCATTAAAGCATTGAATGTTATGTCGAACCATTATAGCAGGTAAGTGGTCCATTGTAGCATGAAGCGGAAAATCACAGGGACGAGCTCAATATATATATATAATATGTAAATTCCGATCTATTTTCCTTATAATGTAATTGACCGTTAGCCACCTAATCTCTATTTTCTTGACATTATTTCTTTCCTTTTATACAGCACAATCATAGGAGTAATAGTTGTTTCCCTTGTGTATATATATGTCAGATGTTTTCTCTATCAAAGCAATGAAAATAAAATCACATTTTTGATACTGAAATTGAAATGGTATCAGAGCAAGCTCTGTAGCCGATCCAAGAAACAAAACCAAAAAAAAAAAAAAAAATCATCTCCCTATCCGTCGGTCATGACTAAGGATGCTGAGAAGAAAGCCGAAGAAGTTCGTGTTGATTCCGACTCTCCGTACTTCATTCACGCTTCCGAATACCCAAGACAAATGCATGTTAACGATGCACTAACCGATAACAATTACAACGACTGGTCTCAAGAAATGACAAACTTCCTATTTGCAAAAAATAAAATAGGGTTCATCGATGGGACCATCAAGAAACCGGAGAAGACGGACTCGACCTATATGCAATGGATGCGATGTGATGCCATGATAAAAGGATGGCTGACTACCGCGATGGAGAAAGACATCAGAAATAGTGTAAAATATGCTAACACTGCTTCTGATATGTGGTCCGACCTCAAGGAACGTTTTGGGAAACAAAGCGCACCACGCGCATACGAACTGAAGCAAACCTTAAACAATACACGCCAAGATGGATCCTCTGTTTCAGCCTATTACACTCGTCTACGAGCGTTGTGGGATGAAATCCAATCTGTTTTTCCGGCGTTACGCTGCTCATGCAGCGGATGTTCGTGTAATGTTGGGAAAAAGTTACTTGAACAAAAGGATAAAGAAAGGGTTTATGAGTTTCTCATGGGACTTGATGGGGAATTTTCAGTAATTAGAACTCAAATATTGGCAATGAACCCTACACCTTCCTTAGGAACCGCCTACCATCTCGTGGCAGAAGATGAGCAGCAACGTGCTATCTCCGGGGGAAAAAAAACGAACGCGGAAGTTGCAGCCTTCCAAGCTTACACCCCCAACTCAAGTACACAAATTAACAAATCAACTCATAGAGACTCTAAAAGAAATCAAAATGATCGCTCGGAACATTGTGACTTATGTGGCCGAGATGGACATAACAAAGAAGGATGCTTTAAAAAGATTGGCTACCCGGAATGGTGGCCAGGAAAAGGTAAACGAGACAAGGTCAAGGCAAGAGCAGCTTGTGTTGAAACTAACTCCAGTCCTATACCGGGTCTAAGCAGTGAACAATACCAGGCTCTCATAAGTCATCTTGCTGGAAAAGGAAGCACCCTCCAAAATGAGTCACAACCGGAAGCCAACATGGCAGGTAAAACCGACCAAGGTAATGATTGGATAATAGACTCGGGTTGCACCGAGCATATAACAAACCGAGCCGAATGGCTAGAAGGTAAAGTAAAATCTACCTTTGAGCCCCCTGTGGTAATACCGAATGGTGACTCCATACCCGTTGAGGGAAAAGGGAGTTGTCGTCTCCCTAATGGAACAACCATAAAAGGGGTCTTGCACGTTCCAAAGTTCAAGTGCAACCTTTTGTCAGTGAGTCGCTTATCTAGAGATCTTTATTGTTCTGTAACTTTTTTTCCGGATATTTGTTTCATGCAGGACTTGCGTTCGAGGGAATTGATTGGAGTGGGTAAGCATGAGCATGGATTGTATCGGATCGGGATGGTGGAAAATAAGAGAAGAGCAATGATGTCTACGGTGGACTTGTGGCATAAAAGACTAGGTCACACCTCTAGTGATAAACTCTCTCATTTTAATTTTGTTGAGAATGTTTCTTTTAAAACTTTTGATTGTGATTCATGTGCGAAAGCTAAACACACTAGACTGCCTTTTAAATTAAGTTCTACTAAAAGCAAAGAGTGTTTTGAACTAATACATTGTGATATATGGGGGAGATATAGGAATCCCTCCCTCTCGGGGGCAAGGTATTTTTTAACAATAGTAGACGACTATAGTCGATCCGTTTGGACTTTTCTACTAAAGCATAAGTTTGAGGCAAGTGACTATCTTATAAGCTTTCATAAAATGATCAAAACACAATTTGGAAAGTTAATCAAGCGAATTCGTTGTGACAACGGGGGTGAATTCACCTCAAACCGCATGAATGATTTCTACACCGAACATGGCATAGTGCTTGAAACGACTTGTCCACACACACCACAACAAAATGGTGTGGTGGAACGTAAGCATAGGCACCTTCTCGAGACTGCACGCGCCCTCAAGTTTGAGGCAAACTTGCCAATACATTTTTGGGGTGAGTGCATCTTAACGGCTGCTTATATAATCAATCGTCTTCCTTCAAAGACCATCAACAATAAAACCCCGTTTGAAATTTTATTTGAGCGAAAACCTGACTACGAACACATGAAAGTGTTTGGATGTCTTGCTTATTTTCGAAACACTGACACAAAGGGAGATAAATTTGAGTTGAGGGGGAGGCCCGGGGTATTTTTAGGCTACCCACCGGGTACAAAAGGTTACAAAATATATGATACAATTCACAACAAAATTATAATATCAAGGGATGTGTATTTTATTGAAAACATTTTTCCTTATACCGGCTCAAAAACAATTGACAGTCAAGAAAATATAAAAATTTTTAGTTTCCCTCCTTGGTACTATAAAGATGCCAATGATGTCACTCAAAAGGTGGCAGACAAAATTGAAGACCCAAAAATGAGTAAATCACTTGAAGATGAACATGGAGTGTTAAACACAAATGATACTCTTCAATCAGAAAGTGAAAATGGACCGACCACCAACAGTGAGGTGCATACACAACAAAATCACCAAATGGAAAATATTTTTTTACCAAATGAAGATGGGTCTCATGAGACTTCTGTTAACGTTAACGTAGAAAACATAGAATTTGAATCACAACAAAATTGTCAAACTGAGGGTGTGAATGAGATAATTGGTGAAGGGTCCGATCCAATCAGGCAACAAAGAATTAAAATTCGACCAAAACGACTAGGTGATTTCGTCGTTGACCTTCCACCATCCATTGATCATGCTCTACCCACTGCCAACCAACAACCCTCGACGGTACATTCTTTAGCTCATTTTATTTCTTATAATAAGTTTTCTAACAACCATAAAGCTTTTTTGGCGGCCATCAGTTCTACTGATGAGCCAAAGACTTTTAAGCAAGCTGTGCAGGATGAAAACTGGAGAAAAGCCATGGAAAAAGAAATACGAGCCTTAGAAGAAAACGGAACATGGACCCTCGAAGAATTACCGGAGGGAAAGCGAGCCATAGACTCAAAATGGGTTTACAAAGTAAAGTTCAAACCCAATGGTGAAATTGAGAGGTACAAGGCAAGACTCGTCGCCAGAGGATTCAAACAAATGGAAGGAGTAGATTTTCATGACACTTTTGCTCCCGTCGCTAAGCTTGTTACAGTGCGCACTCTTCTTGCTGTCGCAGTTAAAAAGGATTGGATTATTCATCAATTAGATGTCGATAATGCTTTTCTGCATGGAGATCTAAATGAAGAAGTTTACATGAAAATTCCACAAGGTTTTGACAAAGGAAAGGAGAACAAAGTTTGCAGATTGAGAAAGTCACTATATGGTCTAAAACAGGCTTCACGAAACTGGTATCAAAAATTTACCTTGGCTCTCTTAGCACTTGGTTTCAAGCAATCCAAAGCCGACCATTCCCTTTTTATTTACAAAGAAGGAACTATTTTCGTGGCGGCACTAATATATGTCGATGATGTCATCATTGTTGGTAACACTCCGTCAAAGATCAATGAAACAAAAGACTACCTAAACAAAAGATTTAGCATCAAAGACATTGGGGATTTGAAATACTTCCTAGGCATTGAGGTGGCTAGGACGAAGGAAGGTTTAGTACTTAGTCAAAGAAAATATACACTAGACATACTAGAAGATTGTGGCGTTCTAGGCTCTCGACCAAGTGCGTTTCCTATGGAACAAAACCTAAAGTTGAGCAAAGGTGATGAAGAACCAAGGGTAGATGCTAGTCAATACAGGAGGCTTGTTGGAAGACTACTCTATTTGCAAGCAACCCGACCGGACATTGTTTACTCAGTTAATGTCTTGAGCCAATTTGTGTCCGATCCGCGACAAAGTCACATGGAGGCAGTAACAAGGGTCTTGAGGTATCTTAAGATGACTCCTGGACAAGGAATTTTATTATCCAAAGAAGGGGGTACAAACTTAGTAGCGTATTCAGATTCCGATTGGCTTGGTTGTCCCTACTCAAGGAGGTCAAGAACCGGCTATTTACTATCATTGGGGAATTCTCCAATTTCGTGGAAATCCAAGAAACAATCTGTAGTCTCTCGCTCTTCAGCTGAAGCGGAATATCGCGCCATGGCGAGCACGGTTAGCGAAACCTTGTGGATGCGTTGGCTATTGAGTGAGCTTGAACTAATTCAAGACCAACCGACCCCTCTCTTTTGTGATAACCAAGCTGCAAGGCACATTGCAAATAATCCTGTTTATCATGAACGTACCAAGCACGTGGAGATGGATTGCTTCTTCGTTCGTGAACGGGTCGAATCAAAGGAAATACAACCGAAAGCCATTGACACCAAAGTCCAAATTGCCGACTTGTTTACCAAGGCTTTGGGTTCACAACAACTACATTTTCTTCTTGGCAAATTGGGCGTTCGAGATCTACACGCTCCAACTTGAGGGGGAGTGTAAATTCCGATCTATTTTCCTTATAATGTAATTGACCGTTAGCCACCTAATCTCTATTTTCTTGACATTATTTCTTTCCTTTTATACAGCACAATCATAGGAGTAATAGTTGTTTCCCTTGTGTATATATATGTCAGATGTTTTCTCTATCAAAGCAATGAAAATAAAATCACATTTTTGATACTGAAATTGAAATAATACATGTATTTTTTTTTACATGAGGCTAAGATCAATATATATATAAATTTAAGGTATCGGAGTAAAATTTGGAACTTCTGGCAACAAAACATACATGTGTAGGAAGTGGGAGTTGACTGGCATTTCTTACAAGCATGCTCTTGGTGTGAGTTAGAACATGGGATCTAACGCCATGAAAGTTGGCCTCCTTAAGACATAGGTTTCTAATGTGCATAGGTTGGATACATGGCATAAGGTTTACACTAATACAATTGTTTACATCAATGATGTTGAGCTTTGAACACCGTCTACCTGCCCGACAAAGCTCACAGCTTCAAAGCACCACATTTAAATCGGTAGGCCGTAGGCCTAAACAGAAAAGAATAAAGTCACAAGATGAGCTGATGAGCAAAGTTCATAAAACTAACCAGGTGTAAGGTATATTAAACAATGTAGCAAATGCAATATTAAGGTGGACCGCAATCCTAGGATTTACAAGGAGCATGGTCAGGATGGTTCACAAGCAAGACAAACAACACAAACAATGTTATCTAGAAACATGTGTTTTTCACTTATGGTTTATGTATATGGTATCTTTTTTTGTGTTTATGGTGGATGTATTAGGTTGATTATGAACAACCTTCTTTAACAATGTTGTATTTTGCACTTGTGGTTGATGTAATATGACATAGGTCTACCCACATTGACCCATTTTGGTTAACATCATATTGCAAACTAGTGCATACCCATTTATGTTAGATAATACTGTGGTTTGCATAAGAACAACTAAGTGATTGTCAACATGGTTTGCATTTGAACATTTTATATGCATAATTAAGAATAGACCAAAACATTCATTTCATTCATCACATGTTCATAACATTACATAATACTATACCAAAATGGTGCATCCATTACTAATGTTTACAAAAGATTCACTACAAAGCAACTTATCAAAAGACTTCAACTTTGATATCACATCGGGAAGTAGATCATGAATATCATTCAGCTAAGAACAAGAAGAAAACCTTATGTTCTGCATGGCCAAGTGTCAGTTATCGATGACCATGGTTGAAGCCATATGTTGGCGTAGGTTCATAAGTTAGAAGCATACAAAGTTTGAGTGAAGTTGCCTTAAAGGAGGATCAGACCAGCTCACAAACCCACAATTCGTAACCTATTTATCCGTTTAAAAAAATTTAGCTCCATTAGTTTCACAAACAATGGTATGAAACGATCAAATTTTTGAAACAAAGAGTAACACAATATTAGAATCACCTCGCCATATTCGCATTCGTCCATGATGTATAGACAACGATCACATATCCGCAAGAACACAACATATTCATGGTGTACAGACAAGGGAAGATTGAAGAAGAAGATGAGATGTTTTGGTTTTGGTCTTTTTAAGGTTATTATATAACCTTTTTCGTTCAGACTCAACGATATGTAAAAGGAGACACCCAATAATGCCCTCACGTGGATTTGACGTGAGGGTTACTTAACAAAATATGTTTAAACCGTTTAGTAAAAGGATCGATATGCCCAATTTCTAAAAAGTCATACACCTAAATGTTAAAAAAAGTTACAAAAAACCAAAGTGATCAAAACGCTACAAACCTATGTATCATTTTGGCTATTTACTTTATTTTTAATATAACCTATGTACCTAAAGGGTGGTTAAACAAGCGTTTTCTCGTGCTTAGACCTAACCACACCGATCTGCTCGTTTATAACCCGACAATAATTTAAACAAGCATTTTCCAAACAATTACCGAGCAAACGATAAGCGCCGAGCGGGTTGAAGTTTAGACAACCATGATGGGCTCTTGGGGCTCTACTAACCGGATATTTTGAATTTTGATATCAACTAATAATTTCTGAAATAACCGGATAACATCATCACCATATGGACAATATCTGTTTCACCACCGTCTTCATCATCCCCCAAAATGCAACAATTTCACGCTCCGATTCGATCTCCATCATGGGTCTCCACGCGCCGCCTCCTCGAACAAAAACTTTCCGACCTCCATAAATGCAACAACCCAAACCAATTAAACCAACTTCATGCTCTCATATACAAATCCAATCTTCACGATGACCCATTCATTATCCCCAAACTCGTCACCGCTTTTTCCCTCTGTCGAAACATCCCCTCCGCCATTAAAGCCTTCAACCAAGTTCACGAACCAAACGTTCATCTATACAACACCATGATTCGAGCTCATGTTCACAACAATCAGTGCTCACAAGCGTTTGAAGTTTTGTTCTTGATGCAAAATTCCGGCGTTGTTCCTGACAATTTCACGTACCCGTTTCTTTTGAAAGCTTGTTCTGGTCAGGATGATTATAATTTGGTCAAAATGATTCATAATCAGATATTGAAGTTCGGTTTTTGTTCGGATATTTATGTGCCTAATGCGTTGATTGATGCATATTCGAGGTGTGGATTGGTGGGTATTTGTGCAGCGAAGAAGGTGTTTAGTATGATGGATGATAAAGATACTGTTTCTTGGAACACGATGATTGGTGGATTGGTGAAATTGAATCAGTTAAGTGAAGCACGCCAACTGTTTGATGAAATGCCTGAACGAGATATGGTGAGTTGGAATACTATTTTGGATGGTTATGCGAAATCGGGTCAGTTGAATGATGCATTTGAGTTGTTTGAGAAAATGCCTGAGAGAAATGTGGTGTCTTGGTCTACTATGCTTACTGGTTATAGTAAAGCAGGGGATATGGATATGACGCGGATGTTGTTTGATAAAATGCCTGTGAAGAATTTGGTTTCGTGGACGATTATTATAGCTGGGTATGCGCAAAAGGGGCTTGCGAAAGAGGCTGTTGAGTTGTATTATCAGATGGAGGAAGCGGGATATCGGCCTGATGATGGGGCGATTATTAGTATTTTAGCTGCGTGTGCAGAGTCTGGTTTGCTTTGGTTGGGGAAACTCGTGCATCAGTCTATTAAACGGAATGGGTATCAATGCAGTACGCTGATTGAAAATGCTTTGATTGATATGTATGCCAAATGTGGGAGCTTAAACAAGGCGTTAGGTATTTTTAACAAGATGCGTAAGAAAGATTTAGTTTCTTGGAATGCTATGATTCATGGGCTAGCGATGCACGGGCATGGAAGTGAAGCGCTTGATCTTTTTTGTAAAATGAAACAAGAAGGATTTGCTCCGGATAAAGTTACATTTGTTGGTGTTTTATGTGCGTGTACGCATGGTGGTTATGTTGATGAAGGGATTCGGTATTTCTACACCATGGAAAGAGATTATGGGGTTGAACCAGAAATCGAACACTACGGGTGTGTGATTGATCTTTTAGGGCGTGGAGGGCGTCTTCAAGAAGCGTTTAGGTTAGTTAGAACCATGCCAGTTGAACCAAATGTGATCATCTGGGGCGCGCTTTTAGGGGCGTGCAGACTTTATAATGCAGTGGAGCTTGCTCAAGATGTGTTGGAACATTTGGTTAAATTAGAACCTGAAAATGCAGGCAATTATTCAATGTTGTCCAACATATATGCTGCGACTGGGAATTGGGCAGGTGTTGCTGATGTAAGGTTAAAGATGAAGAACACGGGTAATGACAAGCAATCCGGGGCTAGTTTGATTGAATTAGAAGACGGGGTTCATCAATTTACTGTAAAAAACGCTTCGCATCCTGCATCTGATCAGATATATCAGATGGTTGATGGATTGAGTACTCATATTGGGAAAGTTGATTATCTCCCAGATGCAATTTACTAAGGTATGCTGACTTCATTGATCTTGTTGTTTCTATATTCATACTGAATTCGAGTTCTGAAACCATAATCGTAATCATATACGCCTGGATGGTTAAAACATGTTATTATTCAGTGATTTGTTATGTAATTATCTTTGTGATTTCTTGATATACATGACATGTTTTGATCGCGTGTCTTGTGCTGCTTATCTTTTCGCGTTGCAAAATCACTCAGTGATGAATGATGAATCAAGAAACATGAAAGATTGTTTACAGCTATGATTTGTGCTTATGCACTTGGTTAACAAATTGGCCATGATTTTCATCCAAACATGCGAATGGGGCGTGATATGAAAATGTGATAGGGCTATCACGCTCCTTGCGTTCGTTATTGCTCCGATAGCTTCCAACATAACTGTGGACCCTGTGGTCAAGGCTGCTAAACATTGTTGGTTCCCTTTTGTGTGAAAAGCCATTGAATGTGGTCCTTTATGTTTAATATGCATACACTGTTATGTATTAAACAAAATAAATAATAATAACTAGTATTTGTTGAGCCTTTTCTTTTTGTAGTGGGTTAGTTCTCCATGTCTGGTTTCGTAATCACGTCTAATCAACTCACACTACAAAACCAAATGTTGTAACGATAGGGGGAAACCAACCGTTTCACCCAATCTAACGATCAGGTTTCACACAATTCGCATCGGAAACATAGTGACGAGAGAGGCAAACCAACTATTTCACCCGATCACCACCATTGTCATAACTACTATATTAGATCTACCATGGATCTAGCATAATTAGATTTGAAATCAAACCAATGCAATGATTAGGTTTCACCTAACTCACATCATAATCAGTAAAAACGGCATAAGAAAACTAAGGTCTCACCCAATCGATCTCCACAACAATCACACCGGTTATAATTAGGCAAAAACATCAAAATTGTTTTAGGTCCATCCATCGTCATAACAACAACGACCACAAACCCAAGCCCACACAAATGCCGGAAACGACAACATGCAAGACAAAATCACATAGTGTCTTAAACCGTAGGCCACACAGATTCATAGATCGGCGACCCCTAGGCCACACAGATCCATAAATTGATAACCATTATCAGCCAACACAAATAATGAAAACACTCAAAAAGGCATTTTCTGATATGCACATAGAAACCACCGGCCATGATACACCACCAGAAACCGAAAAACAACCGGTAGGAAAGCACATAGAAGTGACCCGGTAGTGAAGAGACAAGTGTGAAACACCAAAAATACCCAAGATGAAACTGGTAAAAACCACAAAAAGAGAGAGAATAAGTGAATGCAACAAGCAAGAGAGTTAACGAGTTATGCAACAATTTATACCAGACAGTGAAGAGGAGATAGTGAAATACCCAAAAAAAACCTCAAAGGAAACTGTTCATCTCCCACCGATTTTCAATCAAAGAGATAATTAATAATCACAATTAAGAATTACTATCACACTCTCTATCACTCACAAGTCACAACTAATACTATAATTTTTCTCTATCACTAACGGCTAACTTAGCAACCACATGACAACATTTTTGCTTAACTCTTTTTCACTACTCATGACCAGATAAGCATGATTTATTACCCAATATAGTTGGTTTGATAACTTTTTAGCCAAATCTGAAAATATGATTTGGTTGGTTTTCAAGAGTCCATATGTATTGTGACCACAAGAGGGCATGCCTTAGTGGCTAATGTTTTTAAAATCGGACCGGATAGTGAACTGATCGTCTAACTGGTTTATTGATCGGACCGATTGAACCGGATTTATGAGCCGGATGATATTATAAATAGTTGTTTTATCTTCATTTTCATATAATTGATTTGATTATGAATATCATAAAAATAATATTAATACAAAATATGTATTTGATAAAAAATAAAAACGATAGGTAATAATAAAAAAACAAATAGTGTTTGGGTTCCTTAGGCTATGTGGTACACTCTAACAGCCCCACTACACCCCTGCCACATCACTCATTAATGTCCGTCATACCGCGCCGGGTGACGTGAAGGGGGTTGAAATCATTTCCACCCTTTAAGTGAAGTTAAAAGGGAAAAAGTGGGGTGATGTGACGCTTAAGTAGAGTGAAAGGGCGGTGAGAGTACACATCTAGCCTTCGACTATATGTAATGGGCGTGATGCCCCATTAATAATGCCCAAAAACGCTTCATTACTCCTCACACATCACCACGCATGAGCGTTATGCCCCCTTAGATATTTTATAAATAACGCATGCCCCACTTCTCTCTTGCCCAACAATCGCTCTCTTCATATTAAAGTGCATTAACCTATTACATCACGTTTTTTTATAATACCATTGTCTGGTCACCGTCCACATGAGCCCTTACTAATACAAAATGAACCCAACTATAATGTACATGGTCTGACATTTTAAAGTTTGTAAGTGTAAACAAAGTTAATAAAAAAACAAAACACTATTCGGTAGAAAATGAACTCGTGTTTTTGTTGCATGCGCCTCAGCGTACGTTGTTGTACGTAGCATTATTTGTGTCTCTCTTTCACTGTTGTGATAACAATAACATTTTGTTTTGATGAATATTTCACGTGTGAAAAGAACTAATTTGCAATTTTGAACTCGACTGACGCAAGAGGTACGTTTTGGATACAGTTAGTTCCAATCCGTTGTTTCTTTCCTGAACCCTACCGAACCATAATGATGAACCATACCAATGGACCCGTCGCTTATCATCTAAAGTTCTGAACCGAAGTATTTTCGACACCAAACTGTCGTCTTGGAAAGTTGTTAAGAGAAAATATACCTCTACTCAAAGTAGAACTTAATTGGCGACGAATCTTCCAAATAGGCTCTAGAGGAATTCATCACATCGGGATACACTAGCCTTCGAACAGGGGAAAACCCCCATCTAGGGCAAAAGGCCCAAAGCCTATGAATGCTCGCCCAAAGGCACAGTTGTGTGACGAGGAAAAAACTGCTCGGTTCAAGAATCGAACTAACGATTTCACCAGTCTCTTATGTCCACTAGGTGGCAGGTGCTACAAAAACTAATAAGGAAGACGGGAATCGAACATGGGTCACTTAAAAACCATATCCTTACCTTACTATTTTCATTACCAACTCATTTATGATGACGACGGTGTGTAATAAAGTCATAAACTACCTTCATTCGAGTTCATTCTATTGGATTACAAATATTATTGGGTAGGGCGATGTAATTTACTAATTATAACTTTATACACTTTTTTAACGACCGTGTATTATATAACACCCAAGCAAAAAGCTAGGAAAAAGATACAAAAGGAAATAAGAAAAAACATACAGTGGGTAGACATCAATTAAAAGCATTACAAAGTGATTGTAAAAGAAGTCCATTGGCCCTAATCTGCACAAATTTTTGTTGCGCGGTTGTGTATCCATAGGAACGACATTGCCTTTACCTCGTTTACAATTTTAGCTTTTTGCTAGGTCTAAATTAAATGATATATAATATATATCGATCGTTGGTCGAAGTACTGAGCCCAACATGTCCAGCCTAGCTGCGTGAGGTAGGGTTTCGCAATGTCTCAATTGGCTGTTCTTCGCCCTGTTATTTGCCGTTAAAAAAATATAATATATATCGGGTTGCCACTAAATAAAGAAAAAAAAAACGTTTACCAAAAGTGAAATGAACGCGTGACGCTGATGCGTGATTATAAGACATTGACGCTCGGTTGCATACTTTTCCGTAACAGTTGAGACTTGTGGTTTGTGAGAAAAGTTTTCGTACTTCCTTCTAATGAATTACTTCTACAAGCAGTAAAAAAATTAAAAAATTACTTCTACAATTCGAAATTTAACATATTTTTATGGGAAAATGTCATAGAAACATAATGAACTTTCAATGTTGTTCCAATTAAGTCATTCAAAGTTTATTTTGTTCCAATTTGATAACTTAACTTTAAAAAGTGTTCTAATATTAGGTAAATGACTTGTATAATAAGTAAAGATTGATTCTTATTTATTAATATTTAATTTAAATTAAAAAAGATTAAAAAACAATCTATATACATATTAATTAACATTTCCTTTCCATTCACTAAAACAAAAATCACTTTAAATAAAAAAAATCATAAACTTAATCATACACACATGACACAATTCCCTTTTTTTCATCACTGTTTACATTTACGAATTCAATTAAATTTTTTCTATTGCAATTTTTTAACATTTCGTAATTTTTTGAGATTTTTATAACTTTATAAATTGTTTTGTAGTTTTTTTTCAGTTGTTAAAACTTTTCGTGAATATTTTATATTTTAAATTGAATATTAAAAAATAAAAATTAATGTTGACCTATTAGTGAAATTAAATACTTAGGATTAAAATATTTTTTAAAGTTAAGTTATCAAATTGAAACAAAATAAACTTTAAGTGACTTAATTGGAACAAAATTAAAATTTGGTTATGTTTCTACAAATTTATCCCTATCTATCTAATAAATCAAACTTTTAAGGGGCAATTTTTAGAGGAAAATTTTTATAATCTATAATAGGAAGTTTAAGAGGGAAATATTAAGTTTCATGCAATGAGTTGATGGAGCTCCTTAAATATTAAATATTTACAAATTATAAATTTTTAAACATAATAATTCTAATTTCTTTATAAATATTATTATTTAACCCGTGTGTAACACACGGGTGTTAAACCTAGTTTTTATTATATCGGAAGGGATTAAGAAAATGAGGTGAGTGGCTTTGCTATTTTTGGAGGGTAAAAATAGAGTAGAACAAACAATTTTACCACTCACATGGGATAATTAAGAACAATTTATACGGTTAATGAGCATAGGAATTAATATTGTTAAGATTAAAAATACCAATAACATAAACCATTAAGCTTTTACTGAAACTATTAAGTAACCCAAACTCTAATTACTAAAACCACAATTTACTCAAATTTGAAAGAAGAATAAGAAGGGTGTTTGCGTTACTCCTTAAAGTAATTATATACTTAAATAGTATTTTAGATATTAATATTTTGCAAAGTGTTAGAAAAATATAATTTTTTAATGAAAACATAATAAATGATTAAAAAATTCACAAATCACAAATTAAATCAAACTTTAAAAAAGTGTTTTGGAGACCTTGTTCTCCATGTTGTCCTTCTTTATAAAAAAATAAACAAAAAAATAAAAAAATTCTAGTTTTCATTGTGTTTTTCTTAAATTTTTTTTTTCATTGTGTCTTTTGTAAACCTTTTACACATCAAAAGACACAATGAAAGTAAAAAAGATAATAAAAACGCTGATTTTGTTTATTTCTTTATTTTTTTGTTTATGTTTTTAAGAATGAGAACGGAGTGGGGAACAATTCTCCAAAGAACTTTTTAAAGTTCGATTTATATTACGAGTTATAACTTTTTTAACGTGTCATTATGTCTTTTTTTATAATTGTATCTTTCTCACACTTTGAAAAAAAATAATTTTATATATAAACATGTCTTTTAAGTATAATTACTTTAAGTATAATAACTTTATGGATAACACATATAGGTTAAACACATATGTGGCATATGGGTGTTTGACCTCTAGTGGTCTATATATGTCGCATAAGCCTATGTGTGTCATGTGTGAGAATAGAACATATCAGCATGAGAATGGACATGACCTCTTGTAAATTAAAAACCTTTTGTATGGTCAGAGTATGAAATGAAAGCTAAAATCTCATAGTATTTAGGTTTTGATGATTTTCATAGAAAAATTCAAAATATAGGTATTATTAAAAAAAAATAATAAAATATGTGAAGCCGATAATAATAAATAATAAAAAATGTAAAGCCAATAGGGACGGAAGGTGGAAAGAATCTAGAAATGTGAATTGATAGGTGATACACACTCACACACATATATCACATATGTATGTACGTATATGTTTCTCTCTCTATATCTACTCACCATAGAAACAAACTTTAGCTGAAACACACATTTATAAATAAACAAATAAATAATAAATTGTTTATTGTTCAGATTTGCTGGCCAAATATGCAAAGAAATTAATGATGGAATCAAAGCAATATATGTATATAGTATGTATGTAACTACAACTTGACAAACCTGTGACTTCATTTCATTTCATTTCAATTTCTAGAGAGAGAATAATAATAATAATAATAATAATAAACATATACAGGTATCTATCTCTCTCTCTCTATCTATCTTATCTCAAATCACTCTCTTTCGAATATCTCTTTGATCAGATAAAAAAAAGTGGACCAGTGGATCGGAGATTTCGTTTTTTTGTAACTTTTTTTGTATTTTTCTACCGATCATCGTTTATGTTGTTGCTTAATCTCACATAATTCGTACTCGCTGTAGCGTAAGACGTGAGGTAGATTAGTTTAATGTTTATTACTTTAATTAGTCTAGGTTTTTTGGTGTTAGTTTGATTTGAATCAAGTCGCTAATTCTCCGAATTTTGTAGTTCATCTGACTAAAATTCGTACTCAGTGGAGCTTAATTTGAAGATGTTTTTTGCGTTTTGAAGGAGAATTAGAGATATGAGGTAGTTTGTTTATTTAATTTGTTGTTTATTACTATAATTAGTCGAGATTTTGGTGTTAATTTGATTTAAATCGTGTTGACAGGCAGATCAATTCTACGGTTCTGTAACTCGTCTGACAAATTCGTACTAAGTGGAGCTTAATTTGAAGAGGACTGTTGCGTTTTCTACGGAGAATTAGCGGTATGAGGTAGATTGTTCGCTAATTTTACTGTTTATTACTTTAATTAGCCTAGATTTTGTTGTTGATTTGATTTATA
This sequence comes from Tagetes erecta, assembly GCA_030867185.1. Classification (NCBI taxonomy): domain Eukaryota; kingdom Viridiplantae; phylum Streptophyta; class Magnoliopsida; order Asterales; family Asteraceae; genus Tagetes; species Tagetes erecta. The sequence continues at coordinate 59,169,305 of CM061486.1, read as the reverse complement.
ACAAGTCGTTAGATACCTCAATTCTTCTTCGATTTTTTGTAATTTATATGACAAAATTCGTGCTCACTTGAGGTAGATTGTTTGCTAATTTAGTGTTTATTAGTTTAATTAGTCTAGATTTTGTTGTTGATTTGATTTAGGTTATTGTTTATGTGGACATGTGGTGCTAACATGATATGTAAACTTACTGATTTTGCTCATGTTAGATTGATGAACGAGTTTCGGTTAATGATTTAACATCCTTGTTTTCAGTTCCATTTATGTGAAAATTGTTTGGTGGATGAAGTGTGAAACCTCAAAAGTCACTTTAGTATGACCTGTAATTGAGAGACAATATCCTGATATGATTGTTTGGTGAGATATTTAGATGATGATGTTTTGCTTTCATTGGTTTGTTGGAGCAGGGTTTTTCTTATGTATAACTTTCCAAACAAGGATCATTTATATATGATTCATTTGAATTTTATTATCTTCAAGATTAGTAGTATTGATTAATCTATGCGTCATGTATTCAAAACCGTCAAAATGATTCAGATTTTGAATTTGTATTCTGCTTGCAAAGTTGGAAGCAAATGGTTCATTACCGTAAACAATGACAATCTTAGCCTTGAACTATGTTAAAAATTAACAAAATCTACTGTCTTATAACATAATTATGAAAATGTTTTGGCAAACTTTAGACCTTGATTTTAGTGCAGGAATGGCAACCAAAGTACAAGCTAAGACATATTTTCCCGGTTCCATGATGAATCTAAACAACGGTTTGTACAATGTTACGTGGGACCCGTATCAGGATGACCGGAACCAGGGTTACAACTCCTTTTTGATGAGCCAAACAATGGATGGATACCTGGGATATCCAAAAGAACAAATGAGGCAAACTATTTTGAAGCAAGAGTCGATCTTCAGGCATCAGGTCTATTTTATTTTGCTGATTGTGTTCTCTCAAAATACTGTATAGACATTAAAATTCCGTGTACCGTTGTTTTTTAATGTTCCAGCTTCAAGAACTTCATCGCGTGTATAAAAGGCAAAGAGACTTAATGAATGAATTTACATGGAAAGATCATTACAATTCTACAATACCAACAGACGCACCAAATTCAAGTCATTTTCTAAGTCAAGTTTGTACTCAGAGAAGAGCGATTGATCTAGAGCTGCCTGCTAATGTGGAAGAGGATAATGTAGGAAATCAAACAGTGAAGAATGTTCATAATTCGAGCACAAGAAGACCCTATAATTTGGCTGATCTTAACGAACCAATCCAGATGGAAGAAGCATCTTTTGCAGCATCTCATATAAACAAGAACAGTGGTTCTTGTGTTGCTGACAATGTACAAAAGCAAAATTTATCTACAAATTCAAAGTTTTGGTGCTTACAAACTGTACAGAAGAAAGCTTATGAGCATTTATCAAGGACAAAAAAGATATTTGGTGTTGAACTCTGTGAAAGCAGCCATAAGCCTCCATTCGATTCTTCACGGGATCAAAGTACTTCACCATTTAACTGTAGCCATTGGATTGAACCTCATAATGGGAAGAACCTTGAAAAACAACTGCCTCATTGGCTTATGAAAACCAAAGGGAAAGAAACAATACTCTATCAGATGAACTTGGATACTTTGCAGCAACATTCTCAGCAGTTTTTCAAGAAAGCGGATAAACTTCAAACCGATAATTTGCATGGTGTCACAAAAATTCTAGGGGTCCCTATTACTAACATTCAAGCTTCAACCGCCCATACTCATGACAAGAACGCTGAAAATGATAAAGGTAACCAAAATTTGGGATCAAGGCATGACATTGATTTGAATTTGTCATTTGATGAAGAAGTGGATCTTTCATCAACTCCAAACATCCCAGACACCGTTGTCAGTAGTGCTTCAGTGGAGATTGACTTAGAGGCCCCTGCAGCCCTTGAAGCTGAAACAGATGATGATCATGATCGTGAACTTGTTAAATCTGCAGCTGAGGCTATTATGTCCATTTCATCATCTGATCCACCACCAGCTGACACTTTGCTGCGGTGGTTTGCAGAGGTGATTACATCCGGTGAAGATGACAGTAAAAAAAGTTCAGTAAACATGAATAAAGATGAAGATTGTATTCCTGATGGTATGGATTACTTTGAGTACATGACATTAAAGCTGCAAGAAACTGAGATAGATTACCACTGCCATAAGGCGGTGATTGTGGCGGATATGGAAGAAGATGGCGGTTTATTGAGAAAACCGGTGACCAGAAAGGGACAAGGCAAGAGAGGTAGGCAGAGGAAAGATTTTCAGAGGGATGTGTTGCCTGGAATTGTTTCGTTATCTAGGCGAGAAGTGAGTGAAGATCTTCAGACATTTGAAGAGGCGTTTAGTAGTATTGGTATTGCTTGGCAGTCGAAGAGGAAGGCTGGCAGGGGGAAGCGGCGGTCGGTGGTTCTCAGCCCCCGAACACCGCCTCCTACACCGCCAGAGGTGGCTGTTGAGCGGAGTGTTTTTCGAGACGTGGGGTTGCAGGAGAAAAGTCTTAGCGGGTGGGGAAAAAGGACGAGACGGCTGCCTAGGCAGAGATGTCAAAATGGTGGTAATCATCAGTCTCTTGCTTTAAAGTGTTAGCCAAAACCTGCCACCGATGCCGCCGTTATCACCACCACTGTCACGACAATCGTCGTTGATCTGGAGACTGTTGCTGTACATAATTATACAGTAGAATTCTTCAAGCATGTCTTCTGTACAAGTGATGAAAGTGAGCTTCAACAAAGTTGGGTTATTTTGGTAAGATGAACAACATTTAGATTTTTTATTAATTTTGATAGTCTTTGATTGCTACCTTAATCACCATGTTTAACTGATAACTTTGTGTGATGTTTTTAATTACGAAGTTGGTCGATATAAATAAAAATTTATAGGATTAACGTAATAAAATTATGAGGTAATTTCGTACGAACTTATAAAAACTATTCATTGAACCAAAAAATATTATTAAATATACAAATCGAATACTTAAAATTTCATATTTATTTGTTTCATTGTTACAATTCATTATACATTCAATATTCTTTTTATTTTTTTCCTTTAGTCTAACTCTAATTGCGAGGGGAGTCCACAACACCCTTCTTCTTGGTTTTGCTGTAACAGATGAGGTGGACCTGCAATGAGGCCACTATGCTCCAAACAACTACGCATGGTTTTAAAGATGTTTGGTTCTAGTCTCATTTAAACCGTGAGATAGATTTTAGTGTAGTATGCAAATAAACTTTGCTGTTAAAAAAATTAGGAGACATCATTTTCCTTTCTTTAATTCATCTTTTCGTTTGTCTTCTCCGTTCATTCCCATCCTCAAGATCTTAAATCTCAAGAGCTTTTTTTCTTAACAACAATTTTAATAGAAAAATGTCAGCATGTGTGACTAGCAAAAATAAAACATCAAAACAATAAGATAATAGAAATATAACAAACAAGACAAGCAACCCAAGACCTATACAATATGAAAAGTATATAAGAAGTAAAGGTGATAGATCCATGATTTCTAATCCTTTTATCACTCTTCATTCATTAATGTCCAACCATCTTTATTTGCTCAATGTTTTTGACCAAACTTTTTTTAAAAACTATTTGTAGGTCAGGCTTTCTAATTTGGGTTAATAACATTTACAAAAATTATTTATAAAAAAACCTGTTCACACATGTAAAAAGTGAAAAAGAGGTCCTACCGGGAGTCGAACCCAGGTCGCTGGATTCAAAGTCCAGAGTGCTAACCACTACACCATAGAACCACAGATGTTGTCTTTTCTGAACTTTGTCATTATAAACAAGCTACCGAGTTGTGAATTGATCCTGTGGCTTCAATTCTTTTCGAGTTGCATATATAATATAGCATCTAGAGGAACGGATATTGGAATGACATACAGTATGTTTGTGGTCATGTAACCTGATGACCAAGCATTATTGTAAACGAGTTATAAAGTTTTCATAATGTGAATTGTTTAGCATAGTTTATAGTAGAAAAGAGAAAGTGTTTGGGGACATAATTGGATATTTTAAGAAATAAAATAAAGTTTCTGGCTTTGTTGGGTTTAAATTATGATATGTTTTAGTAAACTTTTGAATATGTTTCTAATTTTATTTACAACTAGATTTTAAGCTCTATCGTGTGTCATACGACGTGTTTGTGACTTTATACACGTGTTATAACAATGACATTAATATGTGGTGCCAACGCATGACATGACACGTTTGTGACTTCAGTATATGTGTTATTTTAGTGACATTAACATGCGATATTAACGTATGATGTACTCACATGACGCTATGCATTTGTGACTCCGTTATACACTTTGTGTTTGTCATTAATGAGGTTAATTAAAGATAAAAAAGTATTATGTTATGTAAGTTATGTTGTAAATATGACCTAACATTGAAACGATAAAATAATTTGGAAAAGAAAATTTAAGCTTAAAAAATAAATGAAAATAATTGATAAGGAAAAAAAAGCTCCAAAAAAGAAGTTGGCGGAAATAGCATTCCAACCAAGACCTTGCTGACAATCCAAATACCATAGACAGGCACAACCAGCCAGTCTTCCTCCTCACTTGAGTCAAGTTAGCAAACAAATTGTATTTAGCCTCTAGTTCCTTTTGTCGGATGCCAATGAGCTTAGCTCAACGACATTTGGGGAAGTGAAGGATTTGGATGAATGACCAAGGTCATGAGTTTGAATCCGGATTCAAGGAGTTTTCTGCATGTGGGCTTTTAGGAGTGATTTCCTCCTAGACTAGTGAGCCGGGGCCCGGGGATCCAACTTCGGGTTTGGCCTCCTGGAGAGATGACCCACCATTGACGGGTTACCACTGCTCTGGTAACCGGGTTAGGGAGTTATTGGAGTCGAGACCTCGTGCTGCTATAGAAAAAATTATTTCTCTGAGAAAAAAAACATCAAGGCCCAATCAACATTCTTCACGTGACATAACTTCTTATGTAAACATCAAAATTTAGCATTATGAGGAGCTTGAAAGCGCCGTTCTTAAGCTCCAACTAAATGTATCAACCATCAAAGCTTTGAACTTGATCATTTCGACACAAGCCGTTTAAAAAAATATCTATATTTTTCTAAAACTAATAATGCTTTATGTAGGGCTGGCAAATCGTGTATACCTGTACCTGTTAAGACACGAACCTGTTAAGACACGAACACGAAACCTTATTACCTGTACACGACACGATAAGCTATCGTGTACCTGTTACCATTACCTGTACCTGTACCTGTTTATAACAGGTATACACGATAAGACACGATATGACTTGTTTAAAAACAAGTATTCAAGAACTTGTTTAGTGAAATAAAAATTGTCTATAAGTATAAGGGTAAATAAGGTAAATATGTTATATTAAATTATATTTTTAATTTTAAAAAAAATCATAACAGGTATTAACAGGTACTAACAGGTAAACAGGTAAATACCTGTTAAATACACGAAAATTAACAGGTAAATTCGTGTCTACCTGTTTAGTACCTGTTACCTGTTAAGGCCTTACCTGTTACCTGTTAAGACCGTATAGGTTCGTGTCGTGTATTCGTGTCCGTGTACAAAATTGTCAGCCCTAGCTTTATGTTTATAAAAGCAAAGCAACCAAATAATATCCACCTCCATCGTCTCCGTCGTTTATTCTTATCTCACACCCCACTTGCCGATTGTTTTCAGAGAAGATATCAATCAGTAAGTTTTTTTCTTTCAATTTCTGTAACCATATCCCCAATTTATTATCACATCATCTTCTAGGGTTTGTTCAATACTATTATCAATTTAAACGAATTTTGTTGTTTTGGGTTTATGTATCGATGTTATGTGTTTTCTTCATGCATCTGATGCTACTGTTAATATCAGCTGTAATATCCCAATTGACATGGATTTGGTTTCATATTCATGATTTTCTCTATGTAGATTTTAATTTATTTGACATCACAGCTCATTGTCATGTCACATAACTTATGTGTATGATTTAGATCAAGTGATCATTTGTTAGTTATGTAATTTGCGCAATGAAAGTCAAGTACTTGGATAGGGCTGTGAACTTGTAACCTGTTACTTGCATCTTCTTTTTAATTGTTTTTGCTGCTAAAACTGCTTTGATGGTTTACAGTTAATATATTGAATATAACAAGTTTTCGAATTTTCTTGCACGCATTGTGTAACGTCCCAAGGACCAACCGTTATGTCACATGTTTAATTGAAGTTCGTCCTGCCTTTGACTTGGAAGGCCCCCTATTCTTGACCCGTTAGCCGTTAGGTGCCTAGAAGTGGTCAGCAACTTTCGTTAGTAGTTGAGGCACTTCTAGTGGATATGCAGTAGTGATCAGGTACCCACGTGTTAACTATATGACCTGCAACCGATACATTTACAATGGAACCAGATAGTGATGCATTATGAACTGCAACCGATACATTTAGACTTCTTTTGTTTCTCGGTTCTAAATTTGCACAAGTCTGACTATAAGTTTTGTTTTGGATTTCAAACAGGATCATTTTTTTGGCAATTAGAGAAGATATTTGGATACATTGAAAATTTGGAGGATTAAAAAGTCGAATTTCATTTCTTGAAACTGATATCCTGTTTGTAGTAAGATTAGCATCGATCCATATGTGGAGTTTTGCTTCCAAATGTCTAGCAGGCACTGGTGGGCTAAGATTCAGAGACCGTTTCAGAAAACTAACACAACGTGTTCAAGAATCATCGGATGATGAAGCTTCTTCAATAATCAGTAAAGAAGATGGATTAGAGTGCCCGATATGTTGTGAATCTTTCAACATAGTTGAAAATGTACCTTATGTTTTATGGTGCGGGCATTCACTCTGCAAAAACTGCATCTTATCTCTTCACTGGGCCGTTGTCAAGATCCCGCCTTTACCTGTTCGATTACCCCTATTAATATCTTGCCCCTGGTGCAATCTGTTATCGCCCCGTCTTGTATTAAAAGGAAACTTAAAGTTTCCGCGTAAGAATTATTTTCTTCTTTGGATGGTTGAAAGAATGAACAACGATAATGTCAAAGTAAAGTCTTGCATTGATTCTTGTGGTGATTTTCATTCCTCATCATTAACTTCAAGTAATGGTCAAAGGGGTCTATCATATGGGTCAGATGCAGGTCATAGTCGTGTTATTGGGATACATTGTTCACTTCGGAAGACAGTGTTTTTCTTGGTTGAGTTAACCGCTAAGTTCCCGTTGGTGTTGATCTTTCTGCTGATCGTGTTGTACGCGATTCCTGCAAGTGCAGCAATACTGGCTTTGTATGTCCTGCTCACTGTTCTATTTGCTCTTCCTTCATTTCTGGTTTTGTATTTTTGTTATCCTAGTTTAGATTGGTTGGTGAGGGAGATTGTGTCTTAGGGTTTGGTTTCAGTTAGTTGGCACTTGGTTGGTTTGTTCTTGGTGGTTTGGTTTTATGTGATTACAATTGATGCATTCAAATTTGTTTCATGGATGTTATCTGTTTTCTTATGTGTGCCTTTGATAGCCTATAATATATAATTCTATGATTGATGAATGAATGAATCAAATTATGATAATGAGTAACTTTTAGCTTGAAAATGAAAAAAAAAAAATAACACAGAGGAGAGAGATTATTAAAGACTAGCAATATGCTACACTTTGAATTTTTAGGCTAGAAATTGTGTTCTTTGTCTCTATATCATTCCAAAGATTCAAGAATTGTTTAACTTTAAAAACACGTAACGATATTTAAATACATTGATGCAAGTTTGATCTTTGCTTTCTCTTCATTTGTCATCTTTAAAATGACCCTAATTTGCTCGTTTAGTTTCTTGAATGGATATGGTCTTGGTTTGTGTTAATGACGTATTTGTTGATTCAAACATACATGATGTGGAGAAAACATGTTAGCCTACTAGGAATGAGTAGGAAGGAGAGTTAGAAGTTGGAGATTTGGTTTAAAAGATCTTGCCATTATGTCATACATGGAGAGGTTGTATGCTCTAAGTGTAAGTGTAAGGTGGTTTGTATCATTACCACTACATTTTGGAAGACGGTATCAAACCAAAGACTATTGGGGTTGGTGGCCAGAGACTTTTTCTATAGGAGCATCATTTGGAGGAGATCTCAAGTTTAAACTTGGGCAATTGTAAATATTGGAGTTTAATTTAAAAGTATAATAGTTTGACAAAGTATCGAACGAAATAATCAATAGTGTCTAGTGGACAAACCCCTTGTTTAAAAACTCGAACAGTGGTTGTCACTTGTCATGTGATAACGATTATGATTTATGACAACTTTAAAATATTCATTATTGTTGTGGAGGTTGATAACCTTAACCAGAGTTACTCTATTTTATGGCCACCAACACACGTTATGGTTGCACAATGACGAATCTTAGAGCCTCTGTATCCTTAGACAATACCCCGATATTTTACTTAAGCTCTACCACATATACGATAAGTGGACTTGTTATAAATGTAGACAAAACTTGGATTATATTCAGAAATTATGAAAATATATATATGTAGACTCCAACCACAGTAGATAACATAATAACAAACACGTACCATTCCAATACTACACCATTTAAATTACATTACATATCACTTTGTGAGGTTATCAAACTTTTCACAACACTGAGAACTGTCATTTTCACAATCAGTTCCAGTCATCATGCCGGATCATCTTTCCACTCACTTTCATTTATTATTCCCACAAACACATTTACCCTAATGTCACCATTCTCACAATCACCAACTAAAAACAAATAAAAAAACAAAACTAACACATTTTATTAAAAAATAAGCCCCACACCCCGTTATCTTTAACCACCCTTTCAGACGAGCTAACCACCACAGACACCCTAGCACAACGTTGCGCACCCCACGATCAAGAATCCACCACCCACATACCTCCCTTATGAGCTTGCACTATGAACAATGTATGTAATTTAAAACCTACTCTGTTAAGCACAAATATAATACCAATGAACCATCAACCATATTATAACCTTCTTTTCAATTGATTAAAATATTATTAAGATATATTTTTTTAACAAAAGTATAATTTAAATTAAATTTTATCCATACACATAAACAAAAAAAATGAAAAATAAAAAAAATAAAATCAGTGAAATGAATTATTGTGGGTTGTATTGAGACACTAGAGAAACCTGGTATAGTCTTGAACCATCCTCTTTCTTCTTCACCCTCTTCTTATACCAACACTTCAATTCAACCCATAACATAACATAACCTTTTCCAAAAGAAGCTGCTAGAACAAACTAACCCTATCTATCTTTTCTTTCTTCTCACTCAATCTCTCTTCTCTTCACTTTAATCCTCCAACACTTCACTTCATTCATCATCTTCATCATTCACTCACATCTTCATGGCGTCTTTCTCCGGCATCCGCATCCATCTTCCTTCGTCCATCTGCACCGATACAACAACATCTTCAATTCCTTCATTCACTCATCCATCTGTTTCCGTCAATTCATTTTCTAAACCTACAACAACCTCCATACGCTCCTTGAAGTTGAAGACCAGGAGTAGGACTAATGATGTGCTGTTGCGTGCTCGTACTGGTGATAGGTTTGGTGGCAAAAGCTTGAGAAGATCGTTTGTTGTCAGGTGTGATGCGTCGTCCAATGGAAGGGTAAGCTTTTGTTGTACTTCTACTGACATTTTAGTTAGTTAGTTTCACTAGTAATTGCAGTCATGATTATGTTGTTGTGATTCTGTTAATCGTCAATTAGGGATGTGAATTTGGGGATTGATTCGTGGACTGTGAGATTTAAATTGCATTTGAAACTATTTAGACTATTGAAATTGCCAAAATGAACATTCATTGTTACTTGTTAGCATTTGCATACACTAAACAATTCCGAAATAGCTAATGATAACTCCTCACATGCCCAACGACAGCTAAAAGGTACCTGTAGCCTTCAAGTACAATGGGTTCACAAAACGAGCCAATCACATTTTGTGTCATATGTAATATGATTAACTCGTCAAGTGATAGGTCACATCTTAGCTTGCAAGCTTAGGTGGCAGGCTAAATATCAATGTTTGTCTTACAAAATATAAATAAAATGTTTATTTATAACAATTTCTTTGGTCAATTTGACATTTTGGTGATTTTATAAGGATTTTGAATTTGATTTCATTAGAATACAATGCATTTTCTACCAAATAGATAGGTTAGTTAGTTTTTTCGACAGTATACTTATGGACAATTGCATTCTCAGATTACGCAACAAGAATTCACGGAGATGGCATGGCAAGCAATTGTTTCTTCCCCTGAAGTTGCAAAGGAGAACAAGCATCAGATTGTGGAGACTGAGCATTTAATGAAAGCTCTGCTGGAACAGAAAAACGGGCTAGCTCGTCGGATATTCTCCAAGGCTGGTGTGGATAATACACGTCTTCTAGAAGCCACTGATAAGTTTATTCAACGACAACCAAAGGTGATATGGTGTTCTAGATATGCTGGACAAATGCTTCTCTTTTAATTTTTTTATATTCCATGATTATGTGATGCTTAAGATATTGCATTTTCTCACATTTGCTGTTCTATATGGCAGGTTATTAGCGAGTCAGCAGGGTCGATGTTAGGGCGGGATTTGGAAAGCCTGATGCAGAGAGCTAGGGATTTCAAGAAAGAGTATGGTGACTCGTTTGTGTCTGTTGAGCATCTGGTGCTTGGTTTTGTGCAAGATAACCGGTTTGGGAAACAGTTGTTCAAGGAGTTTCAAATTTCTTTGAAAACCTTGAAGAGTGCAATAGAGTCAATTAGAGGACGACAAACAGTAATAGACCAGGGTAAATACATTAATACAGTTCATTCATGTTAGACTTGTATTCTTATTGTTGGGATAAAGATATATTATGAATTAACCCAAATGATTCTAATGTGTCTTTTTTCCTGTGCTATTTGAACTTCAGATCCCGAAGGGAAGTACGAATCATTAGAGAAGTATGGTAAAGATTTGACTGCCATGGCCAGGGAAGGAAAGCTTGACCCTGTGATAGGAAGAGATGATGAAATACGGAGATGCATCCAGATTCTCTCAAGGAGAACCAAGAACAACCCTGTACTCATCGGTGAACCAGGTGTCGGAAAGACTGCAATTTCTGAAGGGTAAGCTATTAAGATAATGTTTTTTGTGTTATATGTAATCTAAAATTTGATTTTGTATTGTTTATCATCTTGAAAATCCACAAATGCTTAGTAATTTGAAGCATTTTCAACTTAAACTCTCCAATTAGAACTTGTAACCCTGGATTTTATCTTTATGTTGCATACAGTTTGATATTTTGTAAGGCATATAGGAACCCTTAATTTACTCTACTGCATTTGGCAGGCTTGCTCAGAGAATAGTGCAAGGTGATGTGCCTCAAGCGTTAATGAATCGAAAGGTACATGATACTATACTCAAACGTTAACAACTGTGTCATCAATATTGCTTGCATCAGCTGACCTGTTATTTGCATCTCAGTTGATATCTCTTGACATGGGTGCGCTTATTGCCGGTGCAAAATATCGTGGAGAATTTGAAGATCGTCTAAAGGCAGTCTTGAAGGAAGTTACAGAATCAGATGGCCAGATTATTCTTTTCATTGATGAGATCCATACTGTTGTTGGAGCTGGTATGTTAAACTCCATATGAGTCTTTTGAATTATGAAATATTAGCAAGTATGATTGAGAGTCCATTTGTGTTTGTAGGGGCTACCAATGGCGCAATGGATGCTGGCAATCTGTTGAAACCAATGCTTGGTCGTGGAGAGTTGCGATGCATTGGTGCAACAACATTGGATGAGTATCGTAAATATATTGAAAAGGATCCTGCATTGGAACGCCGTTTTCAACAAGTTTATGTTGACCAACCTACAGTTGAAGATACAGTTTCTATACTTCGTGGACTGCGTGAAAGATATGAACTGCATCATGGAGTTCGCATTTCAGACAGTGCACTTGTGGAAGCTGCAATTCTCTCAGATCGTTACATCAGTGGGCGCTTCTTACCAGATAAAGGTACTTAAAATCTAAGATCAGCTGATTACCTCATATTTGCATAATCAAAATTTTTATAGTGTGTATGTTTGTATGTTGTGAATTGCAGCCATTGATCTGGTAGACGAAGCAGCTGCTAAACTGAAAATGGAGATTACTTCAAAACCTACTGCACTTGATGAGATCAATCGTGCAGTTTTAAAACTAGAGATGGAGAGGCTATCACTCACTAGTGATACTGATAAAGCTTCAAAGGATAGGTTGAATCGGCTTGAGGCTGAGCTAGCTCTCTTAAAGGAGAGGCAAGCCGAGTTAAATGAACAATGGGAGCATGAAAAGAATGTCATGACAAATATGCAATCCATTAAAGAAGAAGTGAGTCAACATCTTATTAAATTCAATTTTACTGTCATTGATAACCTAACTAACCAGTCATTAAATTCAGATTGATCGGGTTAATCTGGAGATACAACAAGCAGAGCGTGAGTATGATCTAAATCGTGCAGCTGAACTTAAATACGGGAGTTTGAACTCGCTGTTACGCCAACTTGAAACTGCTGAAAAAGAATTAGTCGAGTATATGAGTTCAGGAAAGTCTATGCTTCGTGAAGAGGTCACAGGAGATGACATTGCTGAGATTGTGAGCAAGTGGACTGGAATCCCGCTTTCGAAGCTGAAACAGTCCGAGAGGGAAAAACTTTTGTATTTGGAGGACGAGTTACATAAACGGGTTGTGGGACAGGATCCTGCAGTGACAGCTGTAGCCGAAGCTATCCAACGGTCCAGGGCTGGCTTATCTGATCCTCACCGTCCAATAGCTAGTTTCATGTTCATGGGACCTACAGGAGTTGGAAAAACTGAGTTGGCAAAAGCACTTGCTTCTTACTTGTTCAACACTGAAGAGGCTCTTGTAAGGATAGACATGAGTGAATACATGGAAAAACATGCTGTTTCTAGACTGATAGGGGCTCCACCCGGGTATGTTGGGTATGAGGAAGGAGGGCAGTTGACCGAGACAGTACGCAGGAGGCCGTATGCTGTCATCTTGTTTGATGAAATTGAAAAGGCTCATGCTGATGTGTTCAATGTGTTCCTCCAGATTCTGGATGATGGCAGGGTGACTGATTCACAAGGTCGCACGGTCAGCTTTACCAACACTGTCATCATCATGACCTCAAACGTCGGTTCACAGTACATACTAGACACTGATGATGACTCTGCGCCAAAAGAACAAGCATACGAAACCATAAAACGAAGAGTAATGGATGCAGCCAGGTCAATCTTTCGACCTGAGTTCATGAACCGGGTCGATGAGTATATAGTATTCCAGCCCCTTGACCGCTCACAAATCAACAGAATTGTCCGACTACAAGTAAGTTGCACTATGCTTGGCCCTTAAACATTTCAATATTAAATATTTTTAAAATTGTTATTGATGTATATATTTGTTTTGGGATCATCAGTTGGAAAGGGTACAGAAGAGGATAGCAGACCGGAAGCTAAAGATTGTGGTAAGTGAAGCTGCAGTTGAGCTTCTAGGGAGTCTCGGCTATGATCCAAACTATGGTGCTAGACCCGTGAAACGGGTCATCCAACAGTACGTTGAAAACGAGCTAGCAAAGGGCATTTTGAGAGGAGACTTCAAAGATGAGGACACCATATCTGTTGACACAGAAGTCACAGCCTTCTCCAACGGTCAACTCCCCCAACAAAAGCTGGTGTTCAAGCGAGTTGACTCGCAACCTGGTGATGCAACCGAGGGTCAAGAAGCCCTCTCACAAACCTTCTAGGTTATGAACGCAATCATATGTAAGATTGATGCATAGAATTATAATGTTCACCATTAGCAATACAGCATGTACATTCAATATGCATAATAAATGGTTATGCTATAGCTACCCCTTTTGACACTTTTGAAATTATTCTATAATACTAGCTTCTTGGTAAGAATTGCAGCATCATTGCTCGTGTTTTATGATCAGATGAAAGTCTGAGTTCACGCATTTCCTGGTACAACTTGGTTGCTGACTCAGTCTTCTCTATTGGACAAAAACCTTGAACCGCAGCATTGTAAAGATGCGCGTTCGGTGGAACCAGCTGCACATTGGTTCACACCATTATAAACAAACTGACTACACAAAGATGAATCATTAATTGTACATAAAAGGTTCAACTTACTTTTAAAATCTCATGCACTTCATCATAAAGAGAACCCCAGATGCAAGATCTCTAATCAGTGACAACAGAGTCAAAGTATATGGGGTTTTCTTTTGATGAACCATGTGTTGGTATACTTGCAATGCTACTTTCGGTTCGTTTCCAACCTCACAAGCTCCAATCACCCGGCAATGCGATGGAACCAGAATCGATAACCTCAAATTTTCCATCTACCATAGAATCTGCAAAGCTCGTTTCCACGCAGCTAGTTTCTTGCAGGCCATTAGTGCAGTGTTATACAAATGCAACCCGAGTGCAGTTCCAGCCTCTTGTTGGACTTTTTCAAAAAGCTGTATCGCTTGGCTCTGCACAAGGCTACAAGCAGTGCATGCCCTAAAGATTTCATGCAGTTGTAGACTTTAAACACGAGGTTTACCTGATCATTATTACCATGAAACGCACTCAGCGTGAAATTCCATTTCCCATCTTTCGCAAACTCAGATTATAACACCTTCCAATTCCATGGCACGCACATCTGGTTCCACCCCATGTTGAACCATATCTTGACGCTTCAATTGCCAGTCCATAATGTCATCATCATATTGAAAAAAACATAATCAACTTTCTTCTTATGAACATCATCAGTAACAAGCTCTTCAAACGTTTCAAATGCTGCTTCAAAGCCTCTCGCTTAACAACCCAAGTTTAAAATAATCAACTTCACGTATGAAGCAAAATAATCTTTATATTAGCCTAAGTGTTCTGTTTTATTTGTAATGAGAAAACACGTCCAAGCTTATTATTTAATCATACTTTTACCTGAAATGAAATTCATATATATAAAAAAGCTGAGCTTCTATTAGTTTTTTAACATGACTTTAGAGACCAAATGGTATTAGGTTAACAGAATAATTAAGTGATCAAGATGGAGAGGATGAGATGTAGGCAAAGTATCACACAGAACTGAAGTATGTACCCAATATGTCATCCAAACAAAAGCACACAATAACTATGACATAAAACGTAAAAAAAAAAAATGCAAAATTATCTGAATCAAACACCCGTTCACCGGCTTAACATAAAAAAAATATAATTTTTCGAATCAAAGTCACCCCTTCCCACTTTGCAGTGTTTAATGAACACCACTAATTTGGACCAACAAAACAAGAGCCAACTCCAATTCCAACAGAAGCAATTTTGGCAGCTCCTTTAAGAAACATGTCAGCACAAACTTTCATCTTAGATGGAGTCTTCAAAGCTTCAACAATGCCAGCAACTGAAAACACAATTTTCATAAAATTCTCATCGTCCTTCTTACCAGGATCAAGTTTCACCACAAAGTTGTCCTTGCTCGCATCTGCTTGATCTGGAAATACTGTTGCTAGCACCTTCGCTGATTGCCCCTCGTAAATAGCGAAGGCATTGTTTGACATCTTTCCTTTCACCGTATAATCAATAGCACTATTATTATTCCCTAGGCGCACTACTAAGTCGACCTTATCCTTTGTCATGTGGTTTTTGGAAACACTATATAAGGTTTCTTTAGTAGTAGGACTGAGCGCAATCCAGTTCCCATGCAACGTCATAATCTGATATCAAATATTCATTTAATTAAACGATAAAACAAACTAATTAACATCTACTTAAGATTTGAAATTTAACTCACCACCTCCTGAAGAGTTAAAAGCGGTTGATGGTCTTTATCATACATCCCCAGATGACGATGGGCCCATGAGTCAGCAGAAATAATCATGAAAACCAAGACTTGCTGAGAGTCCACCAAGAGAAAAGATCCATCAGGTTGTATCGTAACAAAATAATGTGGATGTTTAGCAGCAGCAGCAGCAGGTGCATTGTTTGGACCGTCTTCGATCACAACATCATCAGCTGTCAGATCTTTGCCCAATTCTGTCTCAGGAATAGGTTCATCTACACTGAACCTGGAAGGGCACGGATTCTTGATCATTTTGATCGGCTAAATCTAAACAAGTAAACTAAACAAGTTAGTAAAACCATGTTTCACCACTTAAAATGTTGAATGTAATATTTAAATCCATAAACTGTTCCATGATTATTGGGTACTTTTTTTTTGAACGGCAACTTTCATGAATTGTGACAGGCACAATCCCCCGTCATCAGGTTCCCTAAACCAAGTTAATCCTGATTTTCCATAAAATGTTTGTAGCTTAATTTTGTGCAGAAGTAACTCTAATGCAGCAAGTGTAAATCTATTTTGATTGTTTGGTTGGGTACTTGTTTAATCATATTCAGGGTAGATTAGATATTGTTTTACCTGTAGTAAGTTGTGTTATTGTTTTACAAGTTGAAATAACTTGGAAAAGGGAATTACTGAATTGCAATTGTGATTTGAGTTAGTGTATGTTATTTTTAAAGATGTATGCATTACATTTATTTAATCTCATTGCATTGTTTCTTAGGATGCAGAGTAATTCACATATGTGTGTATGCGTTACATATATTGCATATCTGGCAGAACAATTCAGATTGCTCTTTGCCGAAGTATCAAAGCACACATAGGTGATTTTGGTGATGGAGCTTTGGCAGCAACCAAGTCTGATATAAAAAAAACTCTCAAGAGACTTGTGAATAAGCTTAACAATAGAGGTTTGTAACGCATTAAAAATCAAACACTACTCATCCAACTTAAGGTTTATTAGCTTCAAAAGCATGGAAGGTGTGTGCGTCCTCTAATTTGGTGAACTCTTACTTTTATCAAAAGATGATTTGGGTAAGTGACGGAACTAGCCCAAATTTTTTTACCATACATTCATACAATAAGATATAGTTTTTTTTTGTTGTACACTCATACAATGATGAAACTTTTTGTCTACTAACCACGGTGATCATCAAAACCATTTTCTAACAAATGTCTTCTTTTACAATAATAATAATTTATTTGTATACTTATAAAAAAATATTAAAAATAATTATTTAGATAATTATGTACTTTTCTTATAAAATAACTTGATGTTAAATTGTATAGTTTTTCGAATTAAAATTAAACTTTAAATTTAATAGAACGCAACAAAAATTAAATTTACTACTATGATCGTTTTAAATTTACTATTATGATGGCAAAAATTCTCCGTTTAACCATTCAATTTCGATTGTACGAGATATATAATCCCTTAAGATTGATTAAAGTAGGTAATCAAAATCGTAGTTGAATTTTTAAATTCAAACTTTATGATATTAAAGGAAATGACTTTTAGGGTGGGGGGGTTGGGGTGTAGTGGTAAAGAGGGGAGACCTACAACCAAAAGGTTGTGGGTTCAAACCTCACCCACAACACAAAAATAATAAATTTGCCGTTAAAGAAAAGGAAATGACTTTTAATAAATAATTAGAGAAAACTACAAATTAGGTCTTTTAGCTAAAATATCTACAAATAACGTCCTTATTTTCGTAGTTTTATACCAATATGGTCCTTTACACTAACTAAAGTTAAGTTTTTCAGTTATATGAAGGGCAGTTTTGTCTTTTTTACATTAAAGGACTATTTTGGTAAATAACATAAAGGACCATTTTTGCAATTTACACTAAAATGTTATAATAAGTATTATTTTGTAATTAAATATTTAATAGATGAAATACAAAGTATATATATTTGTAATATTTACGACTTAAACTATATATACTTTAAGTTTAATATTTATTTGGAAAACGAAAATGAGTTTTTACGGTGTCCACCCACTTCCGGGAATACACAATTAAACGTTAAGTGTCAATACGTCCTCCGAACGAGGTTTCGGAATATAAAAGATATTGCTTCGTTTTTTTTTATAAAGGGTATTTCCCCGGTAACTTTGTATTATCAACCAACCAAATAAAATAAGTAGTTAAGTGTGTTTTCACTAGTTCATAAAAGGGGCATTCCCCAATATGTAAACCAATTTAACCAAGCAACAAGACTACCTAAAAATCAAAAATAATAGTATTCTAAAGCACATAATCAATACAAATCATTAACCCCCATCATCAATAGATTTGGGTATTCATAATGTTATTTCAAAATAGTTGTTATAAAAATAGTTGTTAAAAATAAGATCAAAACTAGAGAAGAAAAAAACAATTTACTATATATCGAAACACACATGAATAAAATATTTTTGGGAAACGAACGCGAATTAGCATGTACAAAACAAAACGTTTATTCTTTCTGCACGGAAACGTAACAAACTAACATGCATAAACTTCTCAAAAAGAATAAGTGTTTTGTTTTGTACATGCTAATCACGTTTGTTTTCCAATAATATTTTGTTCATGTGTGTTCCGATATATATTAAATTGATTTTTCTTTCCTATTTTGATCTATATTTAACAACTATTTTTTAACCACTATTTTGAAATAACACTATAAATACCCAAATTTGTTCTAATTTTCTGTTACAAATCTGAAATATGTTAAACAAACGAATCAATATTTTTTATATTCGAACCTCATTCGGAGAACGTACCGACACTTGACGTTTAATTTTGTATTATCGGAAGTGTTGGACTCACCATAAAAAACTCATTTTTGTTTCCTAAATAATATATAAAACTTAAAGTATATATAATTTAAGTCGTAAATATTATAAATAGATTTACTTTATATTTCATCTATTAAATATTTAATTACAAAATAATACTTATTATAACATTTTAGTGTAAATTGCAAAAATGGTCCTTTATGTTATTTACCAAAATAGACCTTTAATATAAAAAGACAAAACTGCCCTTCACTTAACTGAAAAACTTAACTTTAGTTAGTGTAAATGACCAGATTGGTATAAAACTACGAAAATAAGGACGTTATTTGTAGATATTTTAGCTAAAGGACCTAACTTGCAGATACCCAGAAACATAAAGGACCTAATTTGTAGTTTTCTTAAATAATTATGCAAAATAGATTAAATCAATAACTAAGTTTTTTAAATTTAATTGAGAGAATTAATGTGGGAGTAACACATGGGATAAAATGATGTGGCAATGATATGGCATGCTTGAGAGAATGATATGTGGTAAAAAGTTAATGTTTTATTAGTGTAAGGAGATTATTAGCATTATCCTGACTTTTATCATTATTTTCTTGCATATCGTTAGCAATATCCGAAATTTTGTCATCGTTTTCTCAAAGGTATCTTTTTAATTGCTAAGAGGTATCCTAAACATAAAATAAAAAAATATTTAAATAAATTACACTACACACGAAAATTTAACAAAAAAACTGGGTTTAAATATTGGGCATTAGTAGATCCACCCTTGAATTGGGTTCAAGTCACATAAATAAGGGTTTTTGGATTTTAATACTCCCAACTATGGGGTATTGGCCGCTGCCACTCCCAACTAAAATAATCACTCCCAACTATGAGGTATTGGCCGCTGTCACTCCCGTCGTTAAAAAACACTAACTCCGTTAGTGTATGGGTCAAAAGTGTCACTTTGCAAACTTGAGGGGAAAATTTTATATTTGTTTAATACATATATATTTCACCACTACCACCCACCACCCTCACCACCACCAACTCCGGTCACCATCATCAACTCCGGCGACTTTCCGGTGACTCCGGTCACCACCACCATCTCCGGTGAATTTCCGGCGACTACGATCGGAGTTGGTGGTGGTGAGGGTGGTGGGTGGTAGTGGTGAAATATATATGTATTAAACAAATATAAAATTTTCCCCTCAAGTTTGCAAAGTGACACTTTTGACCCAAACACTAACGGAGTTAGTGTTTTTTAACGACGGGAGTGACAGCGGCCAATACCCCATAGTTGGGAGTGATAATTTGGTTGGGAGTGGCAGCAGCCAATACCCCATAGTTGGGAGTATTAAAATCCAATAACCCCATAAATAACAGGGTGTGAGTATTTGGATGAAGTTGTATGTACCAAAACGGTTTTGTTTCTATAAAAAGATGAAATATCATTTGTTAAATTCTCCATGAAGTTGTATAATAATAGTTCCAGTGCATATTACATAAAGACAACAGGCATACCATTTGTTAAATGATCTATGTTTCCATAAAACAATAAAAAGATGCATGTTAAAATCATTATCGTAAAAGAAATCAAGAAAAAATTTAAGACTTACATGTAATAATGGAGCTAGAATCACTTCAAAATGGCGGAGCGATGTAAGCAGGCACTGAATGTTGTTGAATTTAAACCAAGGTTGGAAGGAGCGACAATGTCCATAGTTGAATGGTCCGATGGTGACATGTTTGGCATTTGCATCTTCATCACACTAGGGAGTAGGGCCAGTCCATAATAGTAGTGTTGGGCACAAAAATCGGTTTGAAAAAAAAAAAACCTGAAATAACCCAAACCGGTTTATAAAAAAAACCGGTTTGAAAAAAACCGATTAGGTTAAAACCGAACTGGCAGTTCAAGATAGGTTTTGAGTTTGGAGCAAGAAACCGGTTAAAAACCGGTTTTATTTAAAAAAACCCGGTATAACCGGGTAAAAAACCGACCCGAATCAATATGATAGGGTTGAGTTTTCACTTGAAAAAACCGGTTAAAAACCGACCCGGTTTTAACAAAAACCAGTTTATTTGGTTTGAAAAAAACCGGTTTAGAAAAAAACTGGTTCGGTTTTTTTTAAAAATCCGATTTGCCCACCTCTAGTCCATAGTCCACACTCAATATTGAATTTTAGACCAATTACAAATTTCCCCCTCAGTCTAAAGTTTATTAATGACATATACAATCCATATTTAATTGCATATTTTCTTTTATAAACCTTTTTATGTTGTGAAGTTATTAGTTACCCAAACTTAATTTATTTTATTAAAAATAGTTTATGAAAATTAGTATATTGTATTTTTACTTGTTTTCTCTAAGTGTTTTTTAATTTCTTTTTGTGTTTTCGTTAGTTTCAAATCTTATCATATAACCAAATTGAAAATTGAGTATATATGAAATTATACTGTTTAGTTGGGTATATATGCATTTGTAAGGGTATATAATGCAATTGATCCTTGAATTTTACAGTTTTGATAACCATTAACCAAGTATAAAGGCAAGGATTATGAGAACTGGGCTTAGCTTTTAAATTGGGTCATACCCAATTCAATTTTTAAATGGACTAAAAATGGCAACTGGTCTAGGTCTTAATGGACCGGGGTGATAGGTAAGACCCAAGTCAATTTTTAAAAGATAAAGTCATAAAACTATTAACTACGTTAAATTTTGGGGCTGTTTGGGATTGCTTCTTTTTTTTTTTTCATACTTTTAACTTGTTCAATGCCCAGGAAGAAGTTAATAAATCATTTTGCCAAACACGAGTAAATTACATTTTTTTTCCAGAAACTAAAGAAAAACAAAATGCGTCATTTATGTTAAATCCATTACTTTTTTTTTTCATTAACGCTTTAAATATTTTTGTTAAATCCAATTGTGGACAAATTGGTCTTAAAAAATGGTAATGTAGACACCTGTTGTGCAGAGTTAGTTTATTTTCAGTGTTAAAGTATCAAACATGTGATCAAACTTAAATATTTAACCTCAGTGATTAATGTGTTACAGAATATAAAGATAAAAGACGTTTTTTTAGTTTAAGAATGAAAAGTAAAATTTTAGGCAAACTAGATGAAAAATGTAGTTCACTCTAAATTTAATTTTACATCAGTTGATAGCAATCCAAACACCCACAAAGGAGTATTAATCGAGAAAAAGGATTGTTTTTCTTGAGCCGCATTAACGTCTGGATTTTAGTTTTAGGAATGTTATCTCAGATCCATTACTTTTTTTTTTTTGAACAGCAAAATTTATTTATTAATAAAATGTTACTAGCAAGACGTTAGGGCCCAAACACGCAAAATACACCACAAAAGTAAAAATTACAAAGGGGTATTACACAAATTTTGCCACCCCACATCTTCTATCTTAGCTCTATGTTTCACCCACCTATATGTAGTAATAATCACCTTATCTACCACGCTACTCACCGAAATAGGAACCGAGTCAAAAATGAATTCATTTCGAGTCTTCCAGATTAACCAGACAACCGCCATCACAATCGCATGCACCAACTCCTTCTTAGCAGTGGTACAATTCAAATTCATTGACAAATCTAAAACGCCTCTAACATCTTGAGGAATCAACTATTGTATCCCACACCAATTTAGAACCCCCCTCCATACATGAGAAGCAAAAAGACAATTAATCAAAATATGATTCGGCGATCATAATGGTGTACTTAAAAAAACTTATTTACCAAAAATGTGTGGTTTGAAAAATATTTACCAATTAAGTGTAGTTTATAAAACTATTTACCAAATTAGTGTTATAGTTATTAATGCAAAGAATCTTAGCTTCTCACTCTTAATTTCATTGGTTAAGTTCAAATAATATAAATTTTTATTTGATAAAAAAACATTAATATTAAAGTATGTATATTATTTATTAATTTAAATATCCTCAGCGAGTCAGCGTTAATGTTAACGACTTTTTTAGTTTTTTGACTCGTGTCGATCAAAATGCAATTATTAATTTATCATCAAAATGCTCCTCTACAAATAACCCAACCGTTTCTGGTAATGGTATATTTGCATACGCCATTTATTTCTTCTCTCTAGACTTACCTGTGTTCATGTCGTTAACTAGCGTCTGAATTTCGTGTATTAGTCATATAATATAACTTTTTATTTGATAAAAAAAAGTCGTTAACATTAATGCTGAGGATATTTAAAATAATAAATAATATACATACTTTAATATTATAATTTTTTTATCAAATAAAAAATTATATTATTTAAACTTAACCAATGAAATTAGGAGTGAAAAGCTAAAACTCTTTGAATTAATAACCATAGCACTAATTTGGTAAATAGTTTTACAAAACTACACTTAATTGGTAAATATTTTTCAAACTACACATTTTTGGTAAATAAGTTTTTTAAGTACATCATTATGGTAAAAAACTCCGCTAGTTAGGGTGGTGGGAGTGGAAATTTCATACTCTCATCTACCCTTACAACCCAAGAAGGTTATAACATAAAGAAGCTATCATATCTTATTTAAGTTGAGCCAGCCTCTTTTTAAATTTTCATATGTTGGGACTTTATTTTCATAATGATGTCATGCTTGCCTTTGGTACTCCGAAGAAGCAAATCTTAATCCAACCTAAAACTTCATATGGGTTTGATATACTTTTATCTTCAACCAATGGCCCGACATCAGGGGCGGACTTAGTAAGGTGGGGTGGGGGGTGCCCGCTCCCCCTGTGAATTTTTTTTTTAGTTTTTATATGTTAAATTCTCGATCGACCCCCGTAAAATTTAACCCTCGACCCTTATCCAGTTTTGAAAACTCAGTTTAATGCATAGTTAGCAGCCTATATGAGACACATACTATTTAACAATGGATTGGGTTATATAATGGTTAGAAGATAGTAATATATATTTATTTATGCCGTTGGGGGTGGTGGCCCAACGGTAAGACGCAAGTCTTTAGGTTCCACAAGGTCAGGGGTTCTATCCTTGACGGGGGAGGTTTTCCCATTTTATCCGGGTGGGTTTCCTCCTTAGGGGGGGGGGGGGGGGGTGCAACGGGGGCCTTTGTGGGGTATGTGACATTTGCCCCAAACCCGAACCCGAATGCCCGACTCGAACCCGAAGTTGTTATCTTTTCAATTGTAATCGTATTTATTTATCTTCAAGTGTAACGTTTATTGTTATTATTATTATTATTATTATTATTATTATTATTATTATAAATAAACGAATTAATTCTACATTATACCCGTCTCAATTAAATTTACATCGCAAAATATTCACGCATATCAAATAATTACTATTTGTGGCAATAAAACTCAAAATATATAGTTCGTAATAGAAAATTGTTGAAAACGTGAAACCAAAACGCTTCTAAGTCTCGAAAAAATCTCTTCATGGCTTAAACGAGCTAAAACTATGAAAACGCCACTTATATGATTGTTATGTTTCAATTTAGTTAAGTTAGTTAGTTAAAATATTTATATACTTAAATTTTGGGCTAAACCTGTCAATTTACAAACTATTAATTAAAACATATGAGGACGATTTAAAACAAACTGGAAGTTAAGGGACCATTTCTGTAAATTGCGAAATTACCCAGCCCCCACCCCCTGTGTTTCCGATGACCTCAACTTCCGGCCAAATGGCCGGAATACACAATTTCCGACGAGCAAAGAAACATGTTTTTAAGTCATTTTTAACCCGATTAAAGCATGGTAAATGATTGTGGCCATGTCTCGAACCCGTGGTTAAAGTTAATTGCATTATAACTACTCAAAAGAACCGTTTAATCCAAAGAATCGGTTTGTATCAAAACCCATTAAACACAATCAAGCAAAACGTTAATTGTAATCAAAGTAAAACAAAAAGACGACCCTTTCTCTGATTTAAAAACGCACGATATCATTGAATAGAGCTTTAAACATCAATTTAACCATCAATTAATCCAAATTATTATTTGATCAATGTCAAACGCCCTCGGTTGTTTCCGAATCAAATTGAAACAATTGAATTATAGAAAACAATCCTTAGAACCCACTCTAACTCTCTGATAATCCAATTTCAATCAAAATCACTAAGAATTCATATGTTGATCTTTAAAACCGTCGCATCTTGTTCATCAGTTCATCGGCTCATTTCTTCATCAATCAAGTAAGTTTCATATATCAAAATGATCACCTGTTCAAGGGGATTAAAAGCCCTATGGTTGATTTGAATCTTGTTAACAGGAAGAAACGAATTTGGAGGTTTACGTTTCTAGGGTTTATGTTGGAAGTGGGTTTTCATAACCACAAACGGTTTAAATATTTAAAAACCATTTTATTAACAAAAATAACACATGGTTCAACGGGTTGTGCGTGTTGTGTTTGTACCAGTGGTCCCAGGTTCGAACCACACTGCTATCAGTTTCTGTTTTATTTTTATTTTTGAGTCCATTTACATAATTGTTAACCTTAAATCATAATTACAAATAAACCAATAAATAATATCTTTTATCTTCAATATATTCTAAAGGTTTATAAAAACATATGATTTCCAGATTCGAAAAGGATATTACACTATATTAAAATGACACGATGTTTCAGATATAAACTAAATGGATCCGTATATTATATATATTATCAAAAAACGAAAAATACTACAACGTTTCGTGCAAAACCCTAAATCCCCAAATTGGATTTTAAAAACCCTAAATTAGATTTGAAACCCTAAATCCCCAAACTTGATTTTAAAACCCTAAATTAGATTTGAAACCCTAAATTCCCAAATTGTATTTTAAAGCCCTAACTCCCAATTGGTACTTTGAAATCCTAAAGAAAATCCCAAATTATATTTTGAAACTCTATTTCAAATTTATAGTTTTAAACCCTAAAACCAAATCCAAAACCCTAGAAGTTCTATTTTCTTGATTCTAGTTATTACGTTACTTGCTTCGTTTCTAAACTAGGTTCTCCCGGTTAATTAGGTGATTCTAATGTCTGGGCGATCCTCGATTCTCTCTAGTTACTTTCTTGCGTTGCTATTATCGTTATTGTTCAGGTGAGTAAACTCACTCCCCTTTTTACTGTTTCCGTTTTTGGGGCTGAAATACGTGATTCTATAATACAACGGTTTCTTTTGATGTTTTTGTTTTCGAAAATGAGATCATTAGATGTGTTAATCGTGTTTGGCCGCATGTAGCAAAATTGTGTGATAGTCAATATTAGTTATATTATCTTGTAATTTCCACCGGTATAATGTTAGCGCTAATGGCTTGACAAGCCCACCTACATTAATGGCCTGATAGGTGATTTTGACCCGGCGATTCTTTGGTTGATTCTATGTTACTAGTTACTACATGTGATACTTGTTGCTACGTTGCTATGTCCCTTAGATGCTAAAACATTTTTGATAACTTGCATATCGAGACGGTTAAATGACGGTTAAACGATGGTTATCAACAAATGTAACATGAGTTGGTTCCTCATGACTTGTTGCTAAAGGTAACCCTGCGGGGTCTATGATTCTTGTTTCTATGTGATTCTATGGTCATGGTTGAGATATATATGATGAAATTGCTATGCACATGAGATTGCGAAACACAATCTATAATGATCTCGGATTTTATACTATGTACTATTAATTGTGTTTTACTCACTAGCTAATTCTTTAGCTAACTTATTTTACACGTTTTTCAGGTGAAGTTTGATTCAGTTTTGGTTCAAGACACGTAGGATGCTTCGGACCTAGAATAAAAAGACAATAAACAATACTCCCTCCGTCCCATTAGAAGGGTCCATATTGTCTTTTTTAGTTATCCCACTTAAAGTGTCCACTTTTAAAATTTATTGGTAAACTTCCAAATTTGCCCTTAATAACATAAAACAAACAATAGGATGGACCCACAATAATATTTATTGTCAAGGGTATTATTGTCAAATAACAAACAAAAATACCAATGATTTATTGTGCCTAAAACTCTGTGTTTTTCAAATTAAGACTATTCTAATGGGACGGAGGGAGTATTTAATTGTCGATTTCTGTTACAATATTAAGACTGTTCGTTTGCCTTATTTTGTCACGACATTATTACTTAATTAATACTAAAACATGCATTTAGTGTGCCATGTGCTTTGTACTTTGATATCTGATTCACTTGACGCGCCCGGTGTTTTCCGCCGCCGGGCGGGGTGTCACAGTTTGGTATCAGAGCCATGGTTATAGGGAACTAGGATAGGGTATTAGAAACACACCGACCTAGACTATAACCTAAGAGTCCTTAGTGCAAATAGATGTACTTAGGAATTCTTTTGAACTTATTTGTTTTCCTTCTACGAACCTTTCTATGCTTTTCCTAATCTCATTTCTTATCCTATTTCGCGAAGGAGCTACAAGAGACTCGTCTGTATGATTGGGATCTTTCTCTTTGTGGAATCTCGTCATCGTCTTAAGTAAGTTTGAAACGTGGGAACGTGTGCAATCCGGAAGGGGGAACGCCTGTATCACGGACATCCTGTCTAAGGCAAAGCATTTCGTATAAATCTCTTTAAGAGACCTGTATGCTTACCTGGGGATGTACGAGATGAGTGTGAACCTATAGGCTAAAGCACGCTTTCTCGAATACGTTGAAAACGAACTTAACACTTTGATAAGTCATTAGTGTCCAAAACCAAGACACACTCCTAAGCCATTGAAACTTCATTTACTTAATGATTCTACGATTTTCATTCCTACGATTTATAATTATTTCTATGAATTTTTATAGTGATTCAAAAAAAAAAAAATTCCAACTTCATTTACTAATGTTTCTAAAGTTTCCAAGCGATTTTCTACGATATGTTCAAAGGATTCTATGATATTCTAAGTACTATCACTATTTCATTTAATCGAAATTTCTAAAGTTTCTACGTGATTTTCTATGGTATGTTTCATAAGATTCTATGATATTTTGAGTAGAACGAGGTGCTATTATTACATCGGATGTTTTCTATCGGTCAAAGATGTTGCTACAAAACCGTGTTATTCTACGTTTTATCATTCCATTTGTTTCTAAGCCATAATAATACTTGTGCGATATACTCGCTAGCTTATCCATATAGCACAATTACACCATTGTAAACCAAACATTTCAAATCAAAACTAAGACATATCTCAATCGAATTATCCAAAACTTCAGATCATGCATATATCGATTACCGAATTCTAAGTCATATTTCTAAGTCATACATAAACAAACTAACTACTTTTGCTAAGTAATCAAGTGAGAAGTGATGAATGATGGAAAAATTAGTTGTAGAACCAAAGTTCACAACATCACTATTTTTATACCATAACACAAGTTTTCCAACATAATCTTGTTTGGATACATGGTTTGGTTTCATTAACTTCTTATTTGTAGATTAGTGACTTAAGAAAGATGTATAATGGAGGCATATGAAGTTTAAGAAACAATATAAAAGATTTATTTTATATAGTTTGAGAAAAACATTCATAACTCGAACCTCAAAAATGGTGATTTACCAAACTCTATTTATCTTGGTAAATATATGGTAAAATTCATAGAAAATGTTTCAAGTATTTAGGAATAAAAATAAAGTAAAAAATGAAAGAAAAAAAGAAAAAAATAAAAGAAAGAATAAAAAACTCACAAGTTGTTGTTGAAAATTTGTTGAAAAAAAATGAAATTCTTAAATAGATTGAGAGAGTTTGAGAGAGAGTTTAGATGATGAAAGTAATTAAAGAGATTTGGTTTAGTATTTATAGATAAAAATTAGGGTTAGACACTAAAAAAGTTAGTTGAGTGGAGGGAATGAAAATTTTTACTTTTGAATATAAGTGGAGGGAAAATGAATTTTTTTAATTTTGACCTCTCAAATTTAGTTGTTGTCATTTTTTAATTTGACCCGACCCGGTTCGACCCGAACCGAATCGAACCGGATTAAAAAAATATTATATATCGATACTCAAACGATTACTATCAAATTTCCGACCCCCATGAAAAAATTCCTGGGTACGCCACTGCCCGACATTCAATGCGGGTTTAAGCATATGGTTGCCGCTTTTATTACTTGGCCGTGGACTACAAAATTTAAATAAATACTTTAAGAATGCAACATCCCTTGGTCCTAATAATTTGTCAGGAATCATTGCGGGTTTGCAGGAAGATTCATGTGTCCCCACTTTGCTTGAAGGTGGTGCTGGGTTCGGTTGCTACCACCACCCTCTAGCTCAATGTACCGATGAAAAAAATCATTTTCAAAGTTGACGACCTTCCCCAGCAGAAAATGAAACTTCTAACCAGGCGTGTGCCAAGCTAACTTCTTCATTGTTTGCTCATGGGTGACGATTAGTCATTACAAAAGTTGGTGTATGAGAGGGAGGTTAAGATTAAGATTGAAATTGTGTGTAATATTTGAAGAGAATGAGAGTATTTATATATGGTGATATTTGTGTTTAAAAACTAACTAGATGATATTTTTGTATTTTGCTTGAAAAAATTTGTGTATATATCCAAAACAGTTATAGTTGTATCAAGCATAATACTTATATACATAATAAAAGTTATTGGATTTTAATACTTTTAAAAAATTCATAGGTATTGACCGTTGTCACTTCAAACTAAGACCACACTCTCAATTTAATACTACACTTGATGTATCACTCCCGTCGTTAAAAAACACTATCATCAAAACATCTTTGGGCCAAAAATGTCACTTTGCTAACTTAAGAGAACAAATTTCAAATTCCGGTCATCCCACTAACTGCGGCAACTCCGGTCACCACCAATTTCAAATGCTGATCCAACAGTACGTTGAAAACGAACTTGCAAAGGGCAATTTGAGAGGAAACTTTAAAGACGAGGACACCATATCGGTTGACACAGAAGTTACAGCCTTCTCCAACGGCAAACTTCCCCAACAAAAGCTGGTGTTCAAGCGAATTGACTCGCAACCTGGTGATGCAACCGAGGGTCAAGAAGCCCTCTCACAAACCTTCTAGGTTATGAACCCAATCATATGTAAGATTGACGCATAGAATTATAATGTTCACCATTAGCAATACAGCATGTACATTCAATATGCATAATAAATGCTTATGCTATAGCTACCCCTTTTGTCACTTTTGAAACTATCTTATAATACTAGCTTCTTGGTAAGAATTGCAGCATCATTGCTCGCGTTTTATGATCAGACGAAAGTCCGAGTTCACGCATTTCCTGGTACAACTTGGTTGCTGACTCGGTCTTCTCTCTTAGACAAAAACCTTGAACCGCAGCATTGTAAAGATGCGCATTCGGTGGAACCAGCTGCACATCGGTTCAAACCATTATAAACAAACAGATACACAAAACTGAATCACTAATTGCACATAAAGGGTTAAACTTACTTTTAAAATCTCATGCACTTCATCATAAAGAGAACCCCAGATGCAAGATCTAATCAGTGACAACAGAGTCAAAGTATCTGGGGTTTTCTTTTGATGAACCATGTGTTGGTATACTTGCAACGCTACTTTCGGCTGGTTTCCAACCTCGCAAGCTCCAATCACCCGACAGTATGATGTAACCGGAACCGGTAACCCCAAGTTTTCCATCTGCCATAGAATCTGCAAAGCTCGTTTCCACGCACCTAGCTGCTTGCAGGCTGTTAGTGCAGTGTTATACAAATGCAACCCGAGTGCAGTTCCAGCCTCTTGTTGGACCTTTTCAAAAAGCTGAAGTGCATCACCATATCGCTCGGCTCTGCATAAGGCGACAAGCAGTGCATTCCATGTGTATGATGTAGGAACATGCCCTAAAGATTTCATGCAGTCGTAGACTTTAAACGCAAGGTTTACCTGACCATTATTTCCAAGTGAGTGAATCAACGCGTTGAACGTGATAACATTTGGATTCTCTTTTCGTTTCATCATACCACGAAACACACTCAACGCGAAATCCCATCTTCCATCTTTCGCAAATGCAATTATAACACCTTCCATGGTGCGCGCATCTGGTTCCACCCCATGTTGAACCATATCAAGATACGCTTCGATTGCCAGTCCATACTGACTAGACATGACAAATATGTTAACCAACAAACGGTACGTTACTGTATTCCCGACGCAGCTGTTATCCTTCATCATTCGCCAAACAAACTCGGTTTTCGACCAATCTTTATTCTCCCTGCATAATGTCAGCATCATATTGAACAAAACATAATCAACTTTCTTCTTATGAACCTCATCAGTAACAAGCTCTTCAAACTTTTCAAATGCTGCTTCAAAGCCTCTTGCTTTCACAACCCCTTGTAAGATCAAGTTATAACTATGCGCACTCATTCGATCATCCGATTTCATCGATTCAAACACTTGTAAAGCATCATCAACCTCTTCATTCCTCAACAAACACGATAAAAACGCATTAAACGCATGCGACTCAGGTCTCAAACCCATGAAATCCATCGATGCGTAGAGCTCAAGCGCGCTTCGAACCTTATCTGCTCTGCTAAGCTTCAAAAGACGCCATGATAGATTCTTTTCATCTGTTTCCTCCAAAAACTGCAACCTGTTCTCAATAACATCATCAACAACTTCTTCCTCTGACCTGTATGCAATTGAAGCTTTCACCAAAGGTACTGGTTTTGGACTTGCACGCCAAGTGTTCGATGAAATGTCTGAACTGAAAGTTTGAGAAAATCTAGAATTTAGTAAGCGATTTTGATAAAATTCAGACAACCCAAAAGCTGATAGATGAAATACAATCGAAGTAGTAAACGATCCAGCCATAAATCTCCGAGCTTTGTAGCTGTAGGTTTAACTAATTTGGTCGCAAAGATTGACAATGGAACCAAGAAGATGAAGAGAATATAAAGATAGATAGATATTGATACATACAGAGGCGAAACTGGGTGTATATGCAAGCAGGGTTTTGGTTATCGAGAGCAGAGTTTCAAAACTAAAGCTGGAATGGCTTTTGAGAACAATTTGTCGGAAAGAAAGATTAAACAATTTTCTTGAATATTTCCATAAAAATCTTGACTTGTTTAAGTATCCAAACAAACGAACCATTTCTTATACACAAGTACTAGTAAAGAAACAGGATAAGGGGCTATTATCATAGGCAATAGCCCTTTAACTTTCACATTTCCTGCAAAGTACCATACACTATCCTAGTCAATGTTCGCCTAGATTCATTCTTAAAGAATACGAACTTTAGTACCGTAAACGAACCAAACTTCTGATAAATACGAATAAGGCCTTTTCAATTTCGTTTAGAGTCCTAACAAACACAAAATTTTTGGTTTTGATGAAACTCGACCGTATTAATTTATTAATAAAAAATCTTTGTACTATAACACACTTGCAACCAATATTTTAAAAATCAGATTGAATCCGCAACCTTAAATTTTACTGAAACTAACTAAATCTTGTTAAAAAAACCCAAATCAACTTTAAGCTGAAACATTCTTATATCAAATCAAATCTAGACTATTGACTTAAGTCTAGATTTTTTGTTTTTCATCTCTGTTATTAACTAACAATTATTTTGAATCATTAAATATCTAAAATATAAATATTTGTATTATAATGATTTATTATATGTTATCTTTGTGCGTGTTTGAGATTGCCTATTTAGGTCAACTTATAATTTCATTAACTTCTGGAAAAAATAAAAAAAGTTACAAAATTTTGATAAAACATAAGTTCTGAGGAGAAAGTTAATAATTTAGTCCATTCTGATTTATTAACATCCCCTTAAACTATAATTTTATATTTTTAAATCTTTAGTATTTGTTTTTATAATTTCATAAATCTTAATTATTTCTTAGTTCACCTAATGGTGACTTTCAACGTACAAATATTCACTAAAAGTGTTGCTTTAATACATGAGGTTGTTAACCTGGTAAATGATAAAATAACCTAAACTTAATCCTCACAATCTTCACCCTTTTCATTGTAAAGAAACAAGATTAAGTCAACAGTTAAAAAATATGATTTGATTAAAGATTTTTTTTTTCTAATTATGTTATTGAACTTTTATATAAACTTGATCAAATGATTGTGTCAATTTCATTGATATACCCTTGCAAGCATTTAATCAAAGTGGATATATAAAGTTTTTGGTTATCAAGAGATTAGAAAAGATGAAAATTTAAGCAATTTGAACGGATCAACTTTTTTCACTTATCCAAAACCGACCCCACAAATCCCCCATATTACAAAACCACCCCTTAAACATATTTCATGTACAAAACTCAAGAAGTGCGAAATGACTAATCGCGAAGAGAGATGACTGATTCAAACGCACCCACCAAAGCTCTTACTTTGGTCTTCTTATTCACCACAAGCTTACTCGCGGTCTCTTCTATCACGCGATTAAGCAACTCCTGAGCTTCTTTCCTTTCTTGCACTTCTTGATGCTTTAAATTTACTGTTTCAGACTCGCTTTCACACTCAGTACTCACTACATCAGGTGTCTTTTTAAAACTTATTTTCGCGATACTCTCTTCGTCTACATTGGCCTCCAACACTTTCCCTCTTCGAAATTTAAGCTTCTTAGGACCATCATCCTCAGACGAGACTTCAATAACCTCGCCTTTCCTAAATTGCACTTTAAGCCCCCCATTTTCTTCATCTTTGCAAATTATCACCCTGTAATCACTATCCCCTTCTGCTGTTACAATTGCATATTCTACTCCTCTCAAAATAACTTCATCAGGATCATTGTGTTCATTTTCTTCTTCTAGAACTTGTTTGTTCGAACACGATTGAGAGCCTTCACAACTCGTAACATCGGTTGATTCAGTTGGAGAAGACGCGATGATCTCAACAGTTAGAGGCACAAGCTCTAACTTTGTTTTCTTGGTTTCATTTATCGTCATTTCTGTCATTTCAGTAACCTTTTCATCTATCAACTGCTTAATCTTGTTTCTTGTTATCTTATTTTGATCCTTTGAAGGAGACATTACTATACTCTTCCTAGGCAATGATCCTGCATGGTTGACCTTAGTCGATTTACGTACGCTTTGACCATTTAACAATGCTGAACCATTAAGGGTAGATGAAGAAACTGATTTTCTATTTCCTGACATATTTCGGTTTAAAGATCCAATCTTTTTCAAAGGTAACGCGTTTTGCTTCTTGATAACTTCAACCTGATGATCGCGTGCAGAGGTTTTAAGATTGCGTTTTGTTTCAGTCATCTTTATTCTCTCAACATTCCTTTCAACTCTTTTGTTCTTGATGACCAACTGCTTTTTGATCTCCAAAGACTCATGTTTCTTACACAAATCATGACACGAACCGACTGAAGGTCCGAGATAACGAGCGGTTGTAATATAGTTTGTGGGTTTGGCTTTACACCCTCTTGCAGATGCACCAACAGCAACCATATATGCAGGTCCTGATATTGTTACAGATGCTCTTTTTGCATTTCTGTTTTCTGGGATTTGTTTAATTGGGGCAGCCATTGTAATAACAAAAAAAGCTCAAATCTGCAATAAGATAATAACATTGCACAAACATCAAACTAAAATATCAAGTTTATTATCATTAATTAAAATTTGGAGGCTAGGCTTCATCATTTCTTATTCTTGGTACATAAAAAAAACATTCATTGTGTTATAGAGATATAAAGCGGTTAAACGACTCGTATTCATGTTTTATACATGTATTAATAAACAACGTCGTTTGAAACTTTGAATCAATGAAACGAAGTGATGAGAAAATGTAAGGGATCGAAAAAGGAGTCACCTTTGTTCTGTTACTTGACGTTTCTTCGTTGCGGATGAAGAGGAAGAAACGGAGGTCGTAACAGAATAATGATTGATCAAGAACCATAATTGGAATGGGATGAATGAAATATATATATATATGGATACATATGATTTGCGGGTTTGTTGGTGAACAAATGGCGGGAAACAAATATAAAATGAATGGACCTAAGCTTTTTACTTCTTATGCTACATGTGTTGCAATATATAATAGAGTATATATATATAACAAACTCTTCAAATTTTAATGATATTTTCTATAACATCAAAACCGGTCAAACGAACTCCGTTTGAGCTCATTCAAAATTCACACTCGTGGTAACAATTAACTATGCATCAGCAGCAACCCGACGAACAACACTAACCATGCATCAACAACTTAAGCATTAATCCAGTCTAATACGTATTTTTCACAACATGAATCGCATACTCATTCTTGTTTCTCTTTGAATTGTCTGATTGAAGAATTTAACAGTCAAAATAGTTTCAGTTAGAGAACGATTAATACCCCATTCATGGAGACAAAGAAAGAAGACAAAGACAAGTTCATCAACTGCCATTCATTTGTATAAGTATGTCCCTGTAACTTGTATAGTGTACATATTTCCCTCACCATTTTATCTCTCTATCTCTCCTTTCATTTCTGAGTTTTTTTTTAATTTATTTATTCAAGATATATAATATCATCATATCCAGCCATTCATCAACTGCAGTATGATCAGCAACTACACTCACAATCTTTATCTGCAACAACTTAACAAAATGTCTACTTTAACACAAGATTCAAAGAAAAAAAGAAAAAAAAACAAGTTTTTATCAGCAGCAATGGAGAGAATCAAATACTGACTAACCTGAAAACAACGTGACCCGCGGCTGTTGCTTCTCATAATATAACACACATGCATTTCTTTTGTTTCACGCTATCTGTCGCTTTCTTTTCTGGTAAATATCCAAAAAAAGAAGGTTGTGGGATGTTAGAATAAGATGTCTTTATATAGTCTCTAAGCTTCATGAAATAGCAAAATTTCTACTGATGTTTACTAGTAGCTTTTTGTACAAAAACTAACAACACTATCATCAACTAGCGACACGTTTGAGATCTTAGTTGTACCTTTTTCTTGGGGAAGCTGGCTAACAACAACATGCATGGTTGTAATTCCACCAGGGACATCACATAATCCACTCCTGCATTCGCCTACCGTTTTATTATTTTCCAGTATTTTTCCGGCACTAATTATTTTTACATCTTTTACTGTTCTAGGAGCGTTCGCCTTTTCTGTTGCACAAAGAAAAAAGCCAACACTGCACTTCAATAACAAAACAATCTAATAATCAACACATAGTCTTTGCATATAAACTTAAAAGAAGTGGCATTGGCGCATTGCCTTGATGGATATAAAAGCACAAGACTGATTACAAATTTTGCAGTGCGTAAAAGATTTTCATAATATTCAACAAGAAAAACAGTGAGACAAGGGGTGGAATAGAACAAAATGAAGAACAACAAATCAAAGCTTCTTCCTTGTACTCTTGTTTGACTAAAGTCAATGCATTATCAGTTTTCACAGCCAAAAGTTGTTCACATAAAACAAAAACATTCTGGATTGTAAAAATATTCACAAAAAAGACATAATATAGGGCTTATTTAAATTTGTACAAAGAACAATCAACTGACCTTTAGGCCATTGAGAAATGATGCTTTCTTTTAAGGTTGCAACACTTGCAGCTGCTGGAAAGCTTTTTGGACCAATATCGGATCCGTCTATCAAACGGAACTTGATTTCTAGGGAATCTTGAACTTCAGACATCCTCCACTTGATCAAGAACAGAAACCCACTATCCCAAAAAAAAAAAAAAAAAAAAAACTATCTTTACAGCCTAAATTAGAAACTCTAGAAGCTGTACAAAAATGTTGTTGATTTTGATCAACAACCATCAATAATCATGCCCAATGTGCACTCACTTATCTGAAAAGAGAAGAACAATTTCAAGCATGAATCAATACAATTTTTCATGACTTTAAAAAACCAAATAGCCCTAAGTTATTCTGATGAATGAATAGATAAAGAAAACAAAGAACACAAACACTAAAACATGCATCTAGATCACAAAAACTGATCTGAATTAAAGTCAACAACCACCAAGAACATATGCTCTACTCAAACTTGAAATGGGTATCATTGTAGATCAAGATTTAATATGTGTTATACAAGTATAATGATTGAAAGATTGAAAAAGACCCTTACTTTGCTCAAGAACTGATCTGGGTAGAATGAAGACTGGGGGATTTAAAAAAATAAAATCTTTGGAGGGATGTTTAATTAAAGAATTGAAGTGAGTTTGAAGAAACGAAGATGATAAAGAAAGGGGGCGGTTGGAAGTTATCGAAATTCTTGAAATGTGTGGCCGAACATTCTTCACCCAACTCAACTCTATGATGTAGTTTAACATTACGTTTACAAGTCTTACGTGATAATAATATTAACTTGTAGTGATTACGTGTGATATTATACGTTTTATTTTTGCTTTTTTACATACATTAACGTCTTTAGACACATTAATTTATAGTGGTCTCGATTGTTGCGGTATAAGTTCATAAAAGTAATTTTCAAAGACAAATGTTTGACCAATGTCTGAACCACTAAGTGCTGAATCAGTAAGAGGTTTGAATTATTAAGAGCTAGTATATTGCTCAACTTTTTAAAGGCATATGTCTGACCAATTTAGATAATAGCTTTTAACCATTCAGACCCAGTATAATACTTAACCATTTAGAGGCAAATGTTTGAACCATTCAGACATCTGCTCGTGAAACAAACAATCTAAACCATTAAGTACTGAAACATTCAAACATCTAAACCATTAAAAGGTTGAAACAAACTGTTATAATATATGAGTACACATCTTAACATTATCAAATATTGACATGTGACAAAATTCATTAAGAGATAATACAATATAGTATATATACATAGGGCTCCTATATACATATTCTAACTATATCAAATATTGACATGTGTCAAATCTTATTAGAAGATGACAAGTGGTAAAAAAAATATTTTAATATATTGTAATAGAGAAGTGTTACCAATAGTTACAAATTGATTATGGTCTAAATTAGATATAATTTATATAAATATTACCTTTATTTAGAATAACTTTTGGGTTGCTTTTTATTAAATAGTTAGGTTAGATACTCGTGTAACATACATGTTGAATAAAAATATATTAAAATAAATATTCAAATAGGCGATACTTTTCTTATGAAATAACTTTTTTGTTAAAATAAATATTCAAATAGGCGTATACTTTTCTTATGAAATAACTTTTTTGTTAAATTATATAACTTTTTGAATTTAAATTAAACTTAAAAATAACACATATTTTCTGATTTGTGCAAGCATGTCCACATAGAGCTAAAAATAGTTTATAGATAGTGGTTGCTCAAGACACTTGTCAAGAAATCAAAAGTTGTTAAACAAATACAAAACAAAAAAATGTTCTTATGCTGCATTTGGTGACAGAGGTGGGTGGATCATAGGTGAAGGCATAGACATCAATGGCACATTAAGTTTTGATAAGATCAAATATTATGAACAATTGTAGTCCATTGCTACACCTTGAAGTCGGGATTTCAGATTCTAGAAGAATGGATACTCATGAAAGCATCAACCAATAACTTCTATGTGATGGATATGAGTGCAACATCTAATGTAGTTCAAGAAACTTGTTTGTTATCCAAAGCATCTGAAGAGGAATCTATTCTATGACATAGACGTCTTGATCACACGCAATATAACAACATGAACAATTTGGTTAAAAATGATCATGTAGTGGGTATACTTCAAAATATGTTTTCTATGATAGACAAACGTTCAGCATGCCAAAAAGGAAAACAACTCTAAGTTTCTCACAAGACAAAATCTGTTAATTCTAACTTGAAACCACTTAAACTTTTGCATATGGATCTTTTTGGATCAATAAATGTTTAGGTCATGCTAAGAAACAATATTGTCTAGTGATTATTGATGACTACTCTAGATTTGTTTTGGTGTTTTTCTTGAACAAAAAGAGTGAAATTGCATAAACTCTAGAAGCTTTTATCACAAAAGTTGAAAATCAACTTGATTACAAAGTAAAAATCAATCGAAATAATAAGAGAACAAAGCTTAAAAATGACGTCCTTGATTGTTTTTGTGCAGATTAGGAACTGCTCGTCTATACAGTATTGCTCAAACCCCTCAACAAAATGGTGTAGTGGAAAAAAAGAACAATACATCAGTGACTTCTTTGTTGTGGTATCCACAGAACTTTGTTGTAGTGTCTCCAGACCTGAGTTTTTTGAAGCTGCTCGTATAATGTTTGCTGATTCAAAGTTACCATTCACATTTTGGGCTGAAGTCGTATCTAGACGCTTTGTTCAAAACAGAAGCATAATAGTTAAAGATCACGAGAAGGTTGTTGACTCTGATATTTCTAAGACCCAATTTGCTTTTTTAGTCAAACACACGACATTATTGACCCTCCCCTTGTCACAAATGAATTCATTTCTAGGGCTAAGAGAGTTAAACTTCTATAGCCAAGTTGCTAAGGAATGGTATTGAATAGGCTTTTGATAGCGTATACTAGAGTTTTTACTATCTCTTTTTAGCCAAATGAGTTTTATTTCCAAGTGGTGCATGTGGATAAAAGATAGTTTGTCTTCTGCTAGAGTCTCGGTTCTAATAAACGAGTTTCCAACAGTAGAATTTTAGTGTTCACGTGGCCTAAACATTATGATCCCATCTCACCCTTCTTTGTAATGGTTATGGAGGCTTTTGCTTCCATGATGAAAAAGGTTGTAAATAATAGGTATTTTCATGGTATTGATGAACCTAATCATGGTTAGAATCTATCATATTTACTATTAGCAAATGATGACTATTAGCAAATGATGTTTTGATCATTAGGCGTTGGTCAGCCTCAATCTTAAAGAATATATTTTTCAAATTCTAAGAAGCGTTTATCTTTACTCGAGTCTTAAAAGTGAAGTTGGAGAAGAGGCAGTTTTATGGCATCGGAGTTAGTCAGTATGTTGATTTTGCTTTTAGGATTGGATGAAAATCGAATTCTCTATCATTAAGTATTTGGATATTCCAATCGATAATAATATGAACTTGGTAATATATATGTATGAATTAGATTTAGACAAAAATTATTATTTTTATATTAAATAGCAAAGCTAGATCCATGACGAGATTTAATAAACATGTGAATTGTAACGCCCTTCAAAAATTAAAATAATACAAACAATTTGTAAACATAAGGGCGTAATATATTCGATTTGGATTGAAGTTAAGGTAAATATGTAAATAATCATTTAATTAGTTCAATAATGGTAAAATAGTAATTCAGTTAATTAATTTTAATGGAATGGGTAAATGTGTAATATATGTGCTTAAGGAATGAGATATGTGTGATTGATTTTTAAGTTTGAGTAAATATGTAATAAAAGAACTTATGAAAGAGATATATATACATGCCCCATTAACTCTTTGTCACAGACTGATTTTCTCGAAGTCTTTTTGCGGCACTTAGATCCGTTCTAAGTCAACCTTGTTGGTTAGCTTGATTAGAGAACGCTGATTTGTAGAACGAAAGTGCGAAATAAGTGTGATACTTTATTATGACAAGTATAGAAGTGAAAGAGATTTGTATCGCTTGATAACAAGTATTCAATGCTTTAGATGTTACAAGAGTTTGTGTGTGTGCAAATGATGCAACACCAACCCATTTATACTAGTTACATGTTGTCATAGACTATTATATATCTAAAGTTTTCTATACAAATCTTTATGCATCATATTCCTAGAGATTTTTATAATGTTCTTGATCCTTTCTTGGTAAATTTTAATGATGTCTTCTAAGATCTTTCAAAAGATTCTAGATGTATTTTTGGAGTATTAGATATTAACAGACCTAATTATTAGTTTTTGGTCGCTACCGGTCGCAACTTTTGAAATATGTGCTGGCGGTCCCAACTTTTATCATTTTGGCCACTAATGGACTCGCCGTTAAAAAAGTTAACGCCGTTAACTTTTTTTTTAATTTCAGGTCGACGTTTTATGGTTTTTGATCGGAATAAGAATACAAGTCTATTGATATAAAAATTACATCGAAACGTTGATCCAAACGACGAAATTTGTACATCCGGTTAAAGAACCGTTAGGTTTAAACACCCCGAAAAAGCATCGTTTTGTCATTTGGAGCACCTTTTCGATGTAAATTTTATATCAATCGACTCGTATTCTTATTCCGATCAAAAACCATAAAACGTCGACCTGAAATTTAAGAAAAAAGTTAACGCCGTTAAGTTTTTTAACGGCAGGTCCATTAGTGGCCAAAATTATAAAAGTTGGGACCGCCAGCACGTATTTCAAAAGTTGAGACCGGTAGCGGCCAAAAACTAATAGTTAGGTCCGTTAATATCCAATACTCCTGTATTTTTGGGCATGATCCGCATACATCTTGGGCGGCCCTTTGACAACGTTTTTGGTTCTTGTAAGTTGTTTTAGCCTTTTGAAGATGTATGTTTGTCCAAATTTGTGCGGATTGTTCCGTAGTGGATCGTGAAAACTTTGGAGCCTTTTAAAATTTTGATTTTCTCTTGCTTTAACAAAAAACAACCAATAAATCATAACTAAATAGCAATACGGGTCATATAAATGTATTACAATATAGACTTTTGCTTAACATGGGTCATGAGCCTTACATATATGTATTACAATTTAGACTTTAGCATACACATAAACATTATTGGGCCGGTTAATCGGTTTTGTTTTTACGGGTCGGTTTTTTTACAAAACCCAAACCCAACCAAAAAATTCGGTTTTTTATAAATTAAACCCAAAACCCATGGTTTCTGTTTGGGTCGGTTAATCGGTTTTGTTTTTACAGGTCGGTTTTTTTACAAAACCCAAACCCAACCTAAAAATTCGTTTTTTATAAATTAAACCCAAAACCCATGGTTTCTATTTGGGTTCGGTTTTTTCGGTTTCGGATCGATTTTTTCGATTTCATGCACACCCTCTACTCTTAGGTGGATCGTGACATCTTGCTAGCTTACATCTTTATTACTTCACTCTTTTTGGGTAGAGGTGCACAAAAAAACCAGAATCGATTCAATAATCGAAAACCGATTATTAGAATAGCTGGTTATACAAGAACCGAACCTTCTGAATAGGTTATAATATTTTTTTTTTCAAATTCCTGGTTTCAAAAGTACATGTTCCTAGAAAAACCATTTCTTAAAAACCTGGTATGGTTTAATATTATTACTTATTTAATGTTTTAAGAGATAAATTTTGTAAAATATTGCTACCTGTTTGCAACAACCCAACGTTCCAATCCATCTTAAAGAAAAAAACCGGTTTTTTAGATCCGAAATCAGTTACATAGGTTCTAGTATTTCCACCAAAAACCGATTGTCGGTTTTCATATTGTGAAGAAGAACCAAAACCGGTTCTACACACCTCTATTTTGGCTCAAAAAAAAGGTTATAAACAATCTTGAAAGAATTTGAGTCAAACGATCTATAGTAAAAAACCGGAGGGTTTGGCATTCGTTTCCTAAAAGCCGCTAATCTTTCCCTCTTTGTCCAAATGACATTGCCGTTTTAAAAAAAACAATCTTCAATTTGTCATGGTTTGCCGGTCAAAAAACAAACAACGGCTACTTGGAAATCAATTGCTAATGTTTCACACTTTAAATGAGTCAAGTCGGCTCGCAAGCTACTCGAGATCGACTCGGTAAAAAGCTCGTTCGAGCCGAGCCTTAACGAGCTCGAGCCCGAGTTCGAGCCTAGAATAATGTTCGTTTTGTTATCGAGCTCGAGCTCGAGCTTTGGATACCAAACTCGACTAGGCTCGCGAGCCTTATCGAGCCTAGTAGGAATTTATTTTTTATTTAAAATATTTAATAATTATTTCACATTTACTAAAAAATAACATAATAGGTCTTTATTATCGAGCTCATTGTCGAGCTTTTTATCGAGCTCGAGCCAAACATTGGTTTGTTTAATACAAAACGAGCCTTGTCGAGCCGAGCTCGAGCTTTTTTCCCCCTTCACGAGTCGAGCTCGAGCTTAAAATTTAGGCTCGAACCGAGCTCGAGCTCGAGCTCGAGCTTCAGAAAATTCAAACGAGTCAGGCTCGATAAGTGTCAAGCTCGAGCTCGGCTCGGCTCGTTTACACCCCTACTAATGTTGACCACAAAACCTCATTCATCACTGGCTGGCAGAATTGCAGCCTCAGCTCTGGTTCTTATAAACTTGGCGATAAATTCCAAAAAAAGTATCTGTCGGAGAGGCGGCATTTGGTAAATCAGCCGAGTCAACGTCATCAGAAATGGAGACTGATATCGCCAACATCCAACAAGTCAGAATGTTTTCTTTAACAGACCCTTATAACAAGAAATATCAACAAGTAGAAGATGAAATCAAAAAGACTTTACTGCACATTAAAAATGTTCCCTCATGAATACAAATACTTGGCATATGTGTTCTATAAATCAATATCTCTAACAAACCAATTCCAACCATTTACTAAAATCTTATCAAGAAACAAACAAAATGAGGAGCTTTAATGACTGATTAAATCAAAAACTGAAAAGAACCATATTTTCTTGACCTAATTAGGCTAAAGTCTGAACCTTTCTTCTCTGTTGCATCCAAGCTCCTTGTATACTTCATCGCGCGCATGATTTCTAATGGCTAAAAATATACTAACCCCATTGTGGGGACAGCTGAAATTTGTCCAAATAAAGAAATTGTTATGTTACATACCAAAAGAATTAATCTTCTTACACTGGTGCTGCCGTTGATGCATTAACCAACAGATTAAACGTTTCAAGAATCGATTGCAATTCTGGCTGATCTTGCTTCTAGCATAAAGAAACTTGAGCTTCTCGTATCACTGTCACATCCTTTTGTTTATCCACTTGAACACGGACACTCACTACTCCAAGATGTGGCAATTCTTGAGAAACTCATTGGAATAGTTGACGTATTTTGACCAAAAAGGGCGAAGATGATCATAACCTATCTGTAACCATGGTTTTGATTGACCGTTGTAGTGTATTACAGCTGCTTTTTTTACGCTCTCGATGCTTGTATTCTTCTGGTACCCCAATCCTAGCATGTGCCATGATGGTTCGATAGGTTGAACATGGCCCCTAAATGCAATTAAAGCTGGTGGTAAAGTTCCAAGTTTCCATAATGTCATATTCGACCTTAGGTTCTGCAACAATATTCACACAAGTGTAACATAAGGTAAAAAACATGCATATAAATATATAATTATAGAAGTTTCTAGGCAAAACACTAAATGTTGCAAGAACACGCTTAACAAACGAAAGCGAATAAAAGCAATATTCACTCTTCATTTTTGTATTTATAGATAACCCACATGTGTAAGTTACTTAAACATAAGCTAATGGTTAAGTTTAAAAACATATGAAAAAACTAGTTTGATGGGCTTTATATACATAAATATACAATTTATATGTAAGAAGTGTGAGATTTACAATATATGAACCATCGATTAAAAAAATTAACGGCTTAGGTTTGTTCTTTCTGTTATAAACCCAACCAAATAATGTAAATATGGTTATTTTGTGTTTACCTCTTTGAACCAAGCATGATATGTCTCTTTAATGTTGGTTTTTCTCCATGCGTGCAAGTCAAAGATATTCATCCCATAAGCCCAAGCACACTCATTAGGGTCCAAACTTTTAGCCACCAGCGGGTGAGAAAAGTTGAAGTAATTTCTGAACCGTTTAGACATGACCCATGAATCTTCCCCTTTACAAGTTTCAACTGCTCCGTTGACTTTTCCATTAAGATCAATTTCCCATAGGGGAGATAAATCACGCTGAATTACAACATCATCATCTAAGAAAACCACCTTATCAAGATTCGGGAAAAGCTGCACAAAAGGACCATTTAAGTTTAAAAAGTCAGCAACACACCACGTGAAACGACCAATAAGATTTATATAAATAGGTTACCTCTGGGAGATATATGCGGATATGATTAAGCAATGATATGTACTTAGGGCTTCTAGATTGTAACTTAGAGGCAAATAATCTTGGAGTAGTATTATCACCAACATTATCCCCTGATACG
Source organism: Tagetes erecta (assembly GCA_030867185.1). NCBI lineage: Eukaryota > Viridiplantae > Streptophyta > Magnoliopsida > Asterales > Asteraceae > Tagetes > Tagetes erecta. The sequence goes on along the minus strand of CM061486.1, from coordinate 59,124,750 downwards.
AGATTTCCATGATAATAATTTTGAATTCCGTTATGATTTTCAACAGCTTCGAGAACTGGAACATTGTCTCGGGTCAACCAGTCAAACTGATGAACACCTTTGACTTCAACAATAGCAGGGGAGATAGGATTTAAGGCAAACCACGAGTGCATGCCTGCATAAGTTTTTTTATCAGTTATCACATGGAAGACAATTTTCTCGGGTGTTAGAGAAGACTGTACTGCAGAAGTGACTACAACTGAAGCCGCCAAAATATTGTCAGTTGAAAGAATAAAATGGTAATATGAGTTGTCAGAAAGAAGCGGGAGTAATTCCGGTGACGGTAACTGCCGCCGTGCGTGAGCGTTAGATGAGTACTCATCAGTCAACCTTAAAGAGAGACAATGAATGCCTTTTGGAACCGAACTTGCCGCAAAATGTTTGTTCATTAGTTCTTGGAGTTTAGATTCTCTAATCTCCCTCTCAGATCGCTCCATCTATCAATTTTATCAACAAAACACGTTAATCTATGAAATAAAAACGCATTCTAGGTTCATAAACATAATAGTGAAGTAACATACCATGCCTTTCAATATGATAGCAAAATCTTTGGCACTGTATGTGTTGCTATTTACTTCAGAGACAAGTTGTGTGAAGTTATCAGGAATATTTAAGTCAGCCGGAACTTGTTCTGTGGTTACTTGGTTGAGGATGTGATAAAAGTCTTTAACAATTCTCTGTTTCACCGAAGGATAACATATATAAGTTTCTTGAAATATATGTAAAAAGGTAAAAAGTGAAAGATACAATTGTATTTTACCCCTGAATCATCACCCCTTCCAAGAAGCTTTGGACCCAAACGTCTGCCTAAACAATCTGAAACATCGAAATATCAAGTAAACGTTTGTTGTATAAGGAAATAATACAAACAAAAAAACTAAAAAAGAACCCACCCACAAGCATTTAAAACACGATACTAGGTAGACAGAGTTAACATTCGTCAACCAAAAGAGTACACAACAACCACGAAAAACTTGAGTAGGAGATAACGGGGAGAAAGGTATCACACTATGTTTTATAGAAAATACAAGATTCTGTAACGGGGACTTGTGAGGGTCCGGTTAACAAACTTCTATGTTACATGTTAATTTGTTACCTATACTAATGTCTTAAATTGGTACACACAGCCCCAAACAAGATCTAAAAGACACTATGAAACACTCGAAAAACAGCGTTTCGAAAACATTTAAAATCAAATCAAAGAGAATCAGTTTAACAAAGATTTGAATTACAAAAAGCCAATGATCACACTTTAACTATTCATCTATTCAATTCATCCTAATAGAGCAAGATGTAACTAAGTAAAGATCATATCATCCTAATACTGTTACAAGATTTTAGTTTTTTATTTAACAATCCTCATCAAATCAAGTTGTAACTTCACAAACACCCAAAAGTATGACAATGTCAATGAATCAAATCAAGATCTACAACCACAAGAAACATAAACAATTTCAAGATCTAGAAGCAATTATTAGATGAGAAGAAATGATTGAGTGAGTTAAGGAGTGATGTGTACCAAATGATGAGCACTTGTTGACACCTTCAAGGGTAACTAAAGCAGTGAGAATGAAAACAAAAGGCAGCAAAAAAGCAAGAATAAGTATGGTATGAAAAAGAGTACGATAAGAAACATGACGAGCTGCAACTTTGATCTTCATTAAATCAATAAACCCATTACTGCTCGAGATCGTTACACTTCTCATGCTAGGTGAGAAGTGTAGCTGCATAATGAACAATTCAATCCCCTAATTTCTTCTCAAACCCTAATTTATCAAACACAAACACGTTCTCAACATATCCAGATCAAAAAGATTCAAACTTTATGATAATTCAATCAAGAAATTAGGGTTTTGAAATTGAAATAAGAAGAATTTGTAATTGGAAATGAAATGAAATAAAATCAGGTGAGGTGATGAATCGTTGTTGGATGATTAATAAGAGAGGGATTTATAGTGTTGGTGAAAATGGTTTTGATTTGATTTGATTTGATTAATTTCATCAAACGGTTCGATCCGAATATTAATTAATTGCCTTTTGTAATAAATCAAATCAAATCAAATTGCAATGGTAAGTTTTTAAGTCAAAACCTTGTTCACACCGGAGAACATGAAATATATCGATATACATTCGTGTGTTTAGAGCTTTTAACCGAATCGAACTGAGCCGAACCTTTGGTGGAGTGTCATAACAATTATTTGATGAAAAGTTCGTTTGTTTGGTAAATGAATATATATGAACATGAAAATTTATTCATTTATTTATACGAACATGTTCATGTTCATGTTCGTTTATTTATGTTGATGAATGTTCATTAACGTGTTGTTTTATGTTTGTTTATTTGTGTGTTAAAACTTGATAAGTTTCTTAGTTTTTGTGTTAATTATGTTTATGATAATTATGTCAGGTTTGTTATTATTTTGAATTTTGCACAGTGTTTGTAATGAATTAAATAATATATATGGTTTTTTATATTCTTATATATGTGTTATGTTTGTTCATTAATGTTTGTGTTATGTACACGGACATTTTTATGTGTTTGTGCGTTCGTTTACTTCGGCAAGTTTTCGTAAACATGTTCTTTTCCTTAATGAACAAAGACGAACAAGAAATTTAAACGGATAAGTGTTTGTTAACAGTTCATAAACTCATTCGTTTTCTTGATTAACAAACACGAATAAGGCATGTTCATGTTCGTTTGATTCATTTACAACCATATATACATAATATTTTTTACATTGAAAAATATGAGAACCTCACAATGCATCCCTACAAGTGTAAAATACAACCGAAAAAAAAAAGAATTAATAAGCATGTAATTATATATTCCAAAGTTTTGTTTTATAGTTAAAGCAGTATGGGGAAAATATATATGGGTCTTGCACTTTCTTAAAATGAATGATCATCTACTATACATATACATGCATATATATATACATGGTATTTTAATGGTCGGATACCATGGTTTATGATAGAAAATTACTTGAATTTCTGTTAAAGATACCACAGACATTTATAGATGACATTAAAAATGAATTTTAGCTTATTAAAAATAGACATTTTATCCAAAAAAAAAAACATGATTTTCTTGTAAAAAGATTTACACATAAGGTTTGTGTTGTTGATTTCTTTGTGGCAGTTTAAGGAATATTCTAAAGAGATATCCACACAAGGATACTCATTTGTTAATTTTATGTTAGCATAATGTGATTTTCTTTACTACTTTTTATTGATAATAAAAGCATATGGATACTAATAAAGGTACTAGCAACTTTCAATGTGGTGTAGTGGTAAGAGGCTTGGATTCTCCAAAAGAGACCCAAGTTCTAGTCCCACTACCACCACTTTGGAAGGGGCAAATGGGGGCAATGAAGGGAGACTTGTGGCCAACATAAGTTCGATCTCTGAGCCAAACGGGTTTTACCGCTAGCTTGTTGTTGTGCCTACGGGCGGACGGGCTAGTGGGTTTCCCCCGAATTGGAGTTGGTTTAATAGGTGGGCTTCGGCTACCCAGCGCTGTCTGTGTTCGCAGAGCGTTTGGGGTCGCCTTTCGCCATTGGGTTACCCCGGGTAGCCGGGCTTTATTCGTTTCGCTGTCCAAAAAAAAAAAACTAATAAAGGTACTAATCTTCTTCATATTCTTAAATCTTAGAGCTTGTTTGGGATTGTTTATTTTTTCTCATTTTCACTTCTATCATGAATTAATAAGTCAGGAGATATTGACTTATTAACTTTTCCCCTCATAACTTATAGTTTGTCAAATACATTTTAACATCCTTTTAACGTTTTCAACAGTTAATAAGTTAACATTTTAACATCCTTCTAAATAAGCAATCTCAAACAACCACTTAGACCAAGCTGGTATAGTCCTATATCCCCGTGAAAGAAGGTTTGAGTCAAGTGAAAATGGGAAACTATCACTCTTTTTTTATGTGAAAGAAAGTTAGCGTTTTATAATGAGAGTTTTTAATAGAGATTAAAGATACATGAGTCATTCTTAACCAATCATTTTTTAGATATTTCTTTTTATATTGATTTATATTGTTTGGATATTAAAACTTATACCCCTTGGACATGTATATCCTTCTTGTGTGAAAGGAGTATGAGATTATCGGGTTGCCCACTTAACGGAAATGTTTGTTTTCATTCAAATCACTCTGACTCACGATCTACCTCGTGTCCTTACGCAAGCTAGGAGGTATATTTAATCATCCATCATCAATGCCATATTCTTGCCATTTGGCTTTTAAGTTATTGTTGATAAAATACTTGAAATGTTCTATCTATTTTAAGTTTACTATAATAATTAAAATCTATATGTTCAATGCAACATTAAAAACTATAAAGACAAAAACTGTTACTCTTGAATGCCATAAAAAGTGTGAACTCTACGCGTGAAAATAAAGATAAAGTGAAAAATAAACGGGAGTTTGGATGCTAAGAGTGGCTTTATTGAATGTTATATGACATCCAAAACCCTCTTGTATCTACAGTGGCGGATCTAGAAGAAACATTCAGGGGTAGCGGAAAACTGATTTTTTGGACTTAAAGGTATACCGATACATAAAACGGAGAGGAAAATTAAAATTTTATACTAGTTTTACACTTCGCCGGAAAAGTTGAGGGGCAACGGCCGCTACCCCTCCTTCTAACATACATCCGTCCCTGTGTATCTATCTAATAATCTATCTAATAATTCAAGGTTTTAGGGGGGTAATTTTTTGTGGGAAATATTTAATCTTTAATAGGAAATTTGGGAGGGAAATTAAGTGGAATTTCTCACCATGCATGAATTGATAGAACGAAATACTTAAATATTAATAATTTGCAAATACTTAAACATAAAGATTATAAATTCTTTATAAATATTCTTATTTAACCCGTGTGTAACACATGGGTATTAAACCTAGTTAAGAATAAAAATCACAGAAACCAAAACTATTAAGATGATACTGAACCTGTTAAAAGTGTCCAAACACAAGGACAAAAACTACAATTTACCATTTTATTCACAATGATTTGATTTTCAGTTATTTATATAGTGTTTCATTTTGTTACTTACACGTAATCAAGATGATACTGGACCTGTTAAAAGTGTCCTACACCCCCCAGGCGTCGCACATAGACCCCGGCGTCACGTCTAGGTTACTTCTTATTCCAGACACATCCTCGAACGTAGTCAATCACGCGTCAACACCCTTATGCGCCGCGCATGGCCCTCGGCGCGGCGCCTAGGTCATATATGTTGCGCATATGTCCAGGTTTGACCGAATTCCACCTCGTTTACGACATTCCTCGGTTGACGTTGACAGAAAAGTGACTCAGGCGCCGCATCAAGGCCTATCCATGACGCCTGGTTTTAAAACAGGTGTGTGAATAGAATTTTAGAGTGTGTGAATAGACAAGGCCTTAAAAAATTCATTTTACAATTGATTAAATATTACGTTATAATTTAAATACTAAATGTTTTATATTAACAACACACGGAATTAATCTTAGTATTTATATAACATGAAGTTTTGTAATGTCATTAACTAATATTTCATTGTCATTAAATAACAAAATTTTGTGAGGACTACCAAAATTATTAAATAACAAACATGCCGTATCAAATGTCTTCAAATTAAAAATAAGCGAAATGTCAACTTTGCCTCTCTAAAATGTATTGCAGTGTACGGTTATAAATAGGGGTGTTCAAAATACCTGAACCCGACTAATCCGATTTAACTTGAACCCGAATAAGCTAATTAGGGTTGAGTTAATAGGGTCAAAAAGTGTTAGTAGAGTTATTCGGGTTAACCCGACTAACCCGAATCGTTATTAAGATCGGGTTTCGGGTTAATTTTAAAATAAATCGTTATTCGAGATAACCCGAATAAAAATGGCAGAAGATTTATAATACAATTATACAACTATAATGTTATACATGTTATTGGTCCTATAAACTACTTTGTTAAAATAAGGGTTATTGGATTTAATCACCTTCAACTATTGGTTATTGGCCGCTGTCACCCCCAAGTATCACTTTGGCCAATATAACTCCAAACTAAACACTTTGGTGTGTGTATCACCAAAAGTTAAAAAAAATTAACTAAAAATTAACCAAAAGTGACTTGAATTGGTTAACTTTTGGTGATACGGTGTCCGTAACACCCAAAGCTAACCAAAAAATAATCAAAAGTTAACCAAAAGTGACTTGAATTGGTTGAATTTTGGTGATACGGACACCAAAGTGTTTAGTTGGGAGTTATATTGGCCAAAGTGATACTTGAGGGTGACAGCGGCCAATAACCAATAGTTGGAGGTGATTAAATCCAATAAGCCTTAAAATAATTATGTGCCTTTAAAGCAAACTTAGTTGATATATGGAGGAACTTCAAGAAAATTGCATTATTACATGATCATGTCAATGTTTTTTCTTTCGTACAATATAATATGACACAACTAATGAAGTCATGCTCTTTACTATTCGTAAGATTAATATGAATTTCATCTTCATCACACACATATAACGAACTATTTAGATTTTGGCTTGTTGGTCAAAATTAGAACAGACCCGACTAACTCGATCAACCCGACCATATTAACCCGAAACCCGACTAACCCGAACCTTAATAGGGTCGGGCTGCGGGTTAAATTTGAATTTTTTGAAAACCCGACCCAATTAACCTGAAACCCGATCGAGTTGACCCGATTAACATGGAATGTCTACACACATATAAGAAAAATAGCTACAAAGGATATTGGCATTCATTAAAAAAAACCCTAAAAGTGATAACATTCTAGAAAAACTTGTAATATAAAACCTAGCACTAAGCCACCTGACGTTATAAAATTAACAGTTTTCAGTTTTAGTTTTATTTAAAAAAATGAGAATCTATATCTATATCTATATCTATACCTTTTAATAAAAGAGGGTTTTGAAGGACATTTGTCATTCAATGGAGAGGGTGTTTGAGCATTTTTCTCACTAAAACTAAAAATCTTTTATTTTAAGCTATGTATGGAAGGAAATCGATAACATTAAATTATCATATTTTTCTCCTCCAAATTTTCAATTTATCTTATTTACATCCCTGAAATAACTATTAAAACGGAAAACAAAAAACTTAAACAAATAACTATATCAGAATTTACGATCCAGACCCATACATGTGGACCCATACGCTCGGTCCGGTACATATGAGGGTCACCGTGAATTTTTCTGGATATCTATCATCTGGATTGTTGGTTTTTTTTAACGGCAAATGTAGGACCCTGCTTCGGAAGATATATCTTATTTTAATCTAGCCCACCTATCCATTTCCCGGTCGGGACTGCACCCTAACCCCCATAGGAGGAAACTCACCTTTTGTGAGAAGACCTTCTGGCCAACCTAAAACCTCCTTTTTTTTCTAAGTAGGACTAGAACCCAAGACCTCCCGGTTTTTATAAATCTTGGGTACTTCACCTTAACTACTTCAACTAAGAATCATTGGTATCTGGATTATTTGTATGTCTATTTTTTCTTAATCTTTTTTTAATTAATTGAAAGGATTTATAAATACTCAGTTTAAAAGCTTCAATATCTAATTTGCTACTAATAGTGTATTTGTAGTTTAAATATATTTGTTCAAAGCTCATATTTGTTCATGTAATATGTAGTTTATTTTCAAGTGTTAGTTTTTCATAAAATTTTAGAATTGCGTTTTTATGTTTTCACCCGGCACCCGTGTAACACATGAGGTTTAATCCAGTAATAATATATTATAATAACCTTAATTACATTTTGATCCTTTTATATTTAGGAGAATCTTTAAAAATTTAGGAATATTTACATTTTAAACCTTCTCCTACTAGAGGTGTGAATGAGTCATCTTTTATTTGACAAGACATAAAAATGAAACTTATGTATAAAGTTGATAATAATTTACAATTAAATAGCTCAATTTTTTTAAAAGTCATAACTTTTTTTACAGGACATTATTTAAAAAAACACACCATAAAACTGAGGATTTAAACCTTTTTAAATTGGGTATAGTATTGCAATACTAATATAATATTTTTTTTAAATAAACTCTTTTGTTATGTTTTTACCAGGGCTGACAATTTCTAACACGTACACGATAACACGACACGACACGGAATTAACAGGTTTCGTGTTTGACCTTAACAGGTGTCGTGTCATTAACAATGTAACACGATAAAGACACGTTAATTATCGTGTCTTAACAGGTTAAAGATCTGTTAACACAATAGGTCACCTGTTAATATTTATATACAGGAAAAGTTAGTTAAGAATGACGGTGAATATGAACTTTGATGGAGATTAGTAGAAAGATCAAAGACTCATATGGACTTTGATAGACTTTTAATATTTTTTCATATTTGTTTATCAAGGATTATTATGGTAAAATACTATTTTTTATGGACTTTCGTTGTTTTATGGCTTAAGAATTATCATGTTAAGTAATATTTTGTATTTAAAACTTATGAACTTTTTTTGAATTTTTTTTTAAATTAGCTTTTTATCGTGTCATATCGTGTCTTATCGTGTGACCTGCTTTTTATTGTGTTCGTGTTCGTGTTTGGAAAAAATGACACGATAAGTTATCGTGTCGTGTTCGTGTTTGGCCTTATCGTGTTCATGTCTTATCGTGTCGTGTCTGACACGATATGCCAGCCCTAGTTTTTACCACCGTTTTTGTCTCAAAATTGATTGAAATCATCTGTGTCCCATTAATATCCTTAAAATCACCGTTTGTATGTTATATTCCCGAACGTAACACGAGCACTAAACTACTGATAAATATTAGAAACTTATTGAAATGTAAATGTTTAAAGTTGTTTAATACGGAGTAGTTATTTAGATACAAACTTATAAATATTTTAAAAGAAAACGATCAAATCAAATCAACATCAATGAAAGATTTTTATTATTAAAATAGGGGGTCATAACTATAAAAGCTCTCACAAATCACAATCTAAAGACTTTTGACATCTTTTAAAAGATATTTATTTCCGTAGTAATATTTTAATATTATATATTAACAAATTGAAGTAACTAAAAAAACAAATAGATACAAAGAAATATATAGAGAACACATTTCCGTATCAGTATGCTAGAGTAACAGATTATATGTTCATTTCATACACTTTTATGAATTTTTTTTTACGAATTCATGATCCTAACAAACAAAATCATATATTTTCGACAACAACGTTGTCGTATTACTCGGTAAGGTATCGATAAATATGTAAATTAACGGGCTGCAAAAGTTTCGACAATAATAAAGTCGCGTTAAATACATGTGGGACAAAGATAATCTAAGAGCACACAATTTATTGACAAAATGCACATGGATTGAATAGTTTGATTCCACTCTTGCATGTTTCATCATAAAGCTTTCAGGATATTATTACTACTCAATGACTCACAAAAACTCAACTTGAACTTATGTCAAGCTCAATAGCCCATTTCAAAGGTCCTACATTTTAGTGCATGCTATTAAACTTTGTCTTGTGATTGTTGTTTCTTTGCTCTAAGATATGAATCTTTTCCCTATGACATGATGGATGTAACATTACAAATGTACCTTAAAAGGTCATGTGAGCTTGTCATCAGTAAGTCAAACAGTAGGCAATTCTCCTCTTAATGACAAAGATTATCGCTTTTACGGCTAATTAAGTATCTAATATGTTACAGGTGGCAAGAAGAAAAATATATAAGTATGGTGAAAGTTTATCAATTTACTTGTGGGAGATGTTAAACAGCACCAGCTTGCTGCGATTTTTTCCACATGGAAGCGTGTTTTTGGCCTGCAAGATGGAATCTGAAAACCGCGTCACTATTGCAAACAACATTGCAAATTTCACATGTTCTCACGGCATTTGCAGCAGCCCCACCTTCTAATACCTTCCTTTTCTTCATCTCCAACTCTTGTGAAGTTTCCGCCTTCTTTTTTGTTCCAGAATTGCCCTTTTGAGGGTTTTCCACGGGTCCTATGATCGGGTTGCTTGTAGCAACAGAAGCAGCTGAGTTTAATTTCTCCATGTTTTTTATGTGCTTCTTACCCAATTTATGTTTATCAAGAACGTCCCTCGTGTTGCACTCAATTTTACAAATCTCACACCACGCAGACTGAGCGATTTTTGTTTTCTTTGGGATCTTTTTCCAGGGCACACGAGGTTTAACGGTTGGAATTGGATTGGTCCATGCGCTTTGGGTAGGAACTATTGGTATTAGCTGTTGTGAAACATCTTGAGGCATCGTCGCACCCTGCAAAATTAACGACATTAGTTGATGAATCAAAGACAACAACATGATAAATGAGTATATATCTCGTCATATCAATCTCTACATTGTAAACTGTAACAACTATTCCCATAAGTAAAACTACAAAATCTCAATTATGCAATAGTGCCAATGACGTGATCAATCAACATGATCGAAATGAGTGTTGAGTCAATTTTAGAACTTTGTCCAGGAAACTAAACTAAACTAAAATGATCGAAATAAGCTAATAACAGTAACAATATCGCCTGCTTTAGTGTTATTTTGTTTCTGTTCTCTGTTTCGCATTTTAACAAGCGCAAAAATCATACCCAAAAGTATAATTAGCAACAAATACATCAATCTTACAGTAATATTAACATTGATCATATCAGTAACCAATCAATCATCTGGAAAATGCAATGTGGATCATAACTAACGAAGTTATCATAACCAATTAGCCATTGAACATGAAATGCTGTTAACAACATAAACTTTGAAAAACGAAATAAGCCCTAATTTAACAAAATTATGTAACAATATCAAACTTTGCAAAGGAGCTTGCTTACAACTGCGTACAAAGTGTTTCCATATTGCTGAATAGACTCATTATCCGGCCAATTGTGCGCCACCACGTCAGCGGGGTAAGTGGACGGTAACGCGGCGTGAGAGTAGGTGAGGGCACCGGAATGATGAGCGTTGTATGCGCCACCGGCGTGAGTAATGGAGTAGGATTGAAAAAACGGGTCAACACCAGGCGGATCAGGATCGGTGGTGAGGTGTGATTCGAATTGGAAGAGGTGATGGTAAGGGTTAGGGTTTTGTGAGGGGAAATAGTATTGGGAGGTTTGGTGGTGAAAGTGGTGGGTGTATGGATCTGAAAAGGTAGGATTTGGTGGTTGCATGATTCCGGCACGGTGGTGGTGACGGTGGCGGAAATATTAAGGCGGAGTTGATGTTTTTCTGAAATTTGGGGATTTTTTTTGGATGATTGGGGATTTGCATTATAGTCCCTTGAGTATTACGTTATCTACATTTTCAATCCTTCTTGTTATAAGTTTACGACGTAAGTAAAAATATGACTTCATATTATGTTGATAATTATAAAAAAATGTATGTGTAGATACGGCTTCATTGAAAGAAATAACGTTGAGAGTAATGGTTTGTTTATTTTTTTTTTCACTCTTTTTCTATTTTATCTCCACATAATATACATTTTGCACAATTGCACGTCTGAACATATGCATATTCATTTGAAAAAACTATAAATATCATACTTTTTAAAGTAAACGTTACATATATTAAAATTCATATGCATTATATAGTCAATTTATATAACAAAAAGTATAGTGATATAGTGGTTCTTGAGATTTTCATTAATAACCACACTTTTGTCTCACTTGCCCATCTCGAAAGAGGTTTGACCACTAAAGTTTCCAACCGTGTAACTATCGTCAAACAAGAGGATGCTACTACCTTGACACTAACACCGTACTCGATGGCTATGAGCAGCAGAGTAATGACAGGCAATGGGTGTAGGAATTAGATTAAATCTAAGGCAGAAACTAAAGCTCTTAGTGTCTCCTTGAAAATTAGTTTAAATAACTTTCTTTGCATATGATGAACTTGTATGTATTAGTCAAAAATATATTCTTAGGCTAGAAATTCGTATATTACACGAATAAAAAATCTTATTTAGTTAAACATTAAACAGTTAGTAATAAAGATTTCAGAATTAAGAAAGAGAAATGGAAAACAAACTTACTTATTAGATGAAGAAAAAGAACCAAAATGTTTAACGTGTTTAGTTGAGAAATAATTATGTTTGGTTTGTAACTTCATTAAAGAAATTCAAATGTGGCGGAGGTGATGGAACCAGTGGTGGTGCAGTGGCGGTGACGACACTGGTTGTGGTGATGGGGAGGAAGGGAGGGAACCCATTTCAATCAAGATAATCATACAACACCATGATGCATTAACTATTTTGACAAATGTTGAACAAAACAGGTCATATTATGGTTCTTTGAAGTTGAAAAATGTAACGGTATCATTAAATACAACATAGAAGGAATGTAAACATGTATAGCAAACTCACATAACTGTTTTTTGTTCCACTACAGGGAACAAATTCAAGAATAAAAGAACTGACCAGCCAAAAATAGTGAAGAATTTTAACTGACTAGTGCTCTCAGGTTCCACCACAAGCACAATGATGCAATCAAACATAACAGTTTCTCTAGACCAAAGCAGGCATGTCCTTGAGCCACGCGTCCAGTGGCTTACCGATCGAGTAAACAATGAAACCGATTTCCCTCAGTTTCTCACTGTCAACAACATTCCTACCATCAAACACAAAAGCAGGTTTCTGCATGTTGTCATATATCCTCTGGAAATCCAAGGTTTTGAACTCATCCCACTCGGTCAAGATGCACACACCATGTGCATCCTTGGTGGCCTCATAAGCATCCCAAACGACACCCACTTGCTTAACGGTGGTGGGGCTCATTGGCTGGAGGTGAAGAGGATGGTCCCAGTCAAACTTCTTCATGGAAAGGTCTCTTTGGATTTGATCTTCAGTGACTTGTGGGTCGTATATGCTCAAAAGAGCCTTGTCACCTAGCAAACCCTTGCACACGTCAATGGCTGGGGTTTCACGCGTGTCACCTGTGTCCTTCTTGAAGGCGAATCCAAGGATGGCGATTTTCTTGTTTGACACGGTGTTGAACATAGAGGCTACAACCCGGTTTACAAAACGGGTCTTTTGGTAATCGTTGATCTTTATGACTTGTTTCCAGTATTCAGCCACTTCAGGGAGACCATTGCACTCACAGATGTAAACCAAGTTCAAAATGTCTTTCTGGAAGCAAGATCCACCAAAGCCCACACTAGCGTTTAAGAACTTTGAACCAATTCTTGTATCTTTTCCAACTGCATAAGAAACCTGGCTAACATTTGCACCCGTTGCTTCACAGAGAGCTGACATGGCATTGACAGAAGAGATTCTTTGTGCCAAGAAGGCATTGGCAGCAAGCTTTGACAACTCAGCAGACCATAAATTGGTTGTGATTATATTTTCTTCAGGGACCCAGTGAGCATACACGTCCTTCAACGCTTTGATTGCTTTCTGGCCTCCTGGGGTTTCCCTGCCACCAATGAGGACCCTGTCAGGTTTGAAAAGATCTTCAATTGCGGTTCCCTCAGCAAGAAACTCTGGGTTTGAAAGAATTTGGAAATTAATTCCCTTGCTGTTATGTGTGAGAATCTTTTCAATAGCCTCGGCTGTTTTGACAGGGACAGTTGATTTCTCAACTACAATTTTGTCTGATTTTGACACATCAGCAATCATGCGAGCGGCACTTTCCCAATATGTGAGATCAGCAGCTTTACCAGCACCAAGACCACGAGTCTTTGTTGGGGTATTGACTGAAACAAACACTATGTCAGCCTCGCATACGTGCTTCTCTACATCAGTGCTGAAAAAGAGGTTTTTCCCTCTACACTGCTTCACAACATCATCAAGGCCTGGTTCATAAATAGGGAGTTGGTCACTGTTCCATGCCGTGATGCGAGGTACAGAAATATCAACCACTGCCACTTCAATATCAGGGCACTTGAGTGCTATGACAGCCATGGTAGGACCACCAACATACCCAGCTCCAATGCAGCAGATCTTCACCATCTTCTCGCGTTCCTGTAAGACAGGATTCTGAATAAGAATCAAATCACTTGGCAGGTAAAAAAATCAACATAAAAGAGCTCCATGGGTGCATCTCTTATCCATAAAACTCAAAAGTTACATTTTACTAATAAATTGGATGAAAAGTTAGAAAGCTAAGTTTAGTGTCAAGTATGTATACTATGTAAAGGTCAAGGATGAATTGTGTGTTATACAACCAAACATGGAACCGTTGTGTCGTTTAGACGTTGTCGGTTCATGATGTATATATAATGATGAAGTGCAAACATGAAGATTTGTAACTGTTGTCATTTACAGTCCAAATTGCTAGTTTGTGTATTGATTCGTGTTGATAAGATTGTGTGTTACTCATCCATTGCCAACAGAGACATTGGATTTAATGACATCTAACCGACTGGAACTTTATGAGCCAACAATTAGACATATCTACGACGCATATAACTTCTTCTCTGAAATAAAATAGTTACAAAAATGACAAGTGGCAACAGATCCATCCAGATTTGCATCCAAAATGATCATCACATACAAGATCAAATCTTCTGATGACATGATATGAAAACTTAATAAGCAGAAGAAAAATCGTAATGCAATAAATCATTAAACCCAAGCTAAGAGCATTGCTACTTTGCTCGTTTTTAGGTAATAAACATTCAGATCTGTTTCAAACCTAAGCAACCATAAAAACAACTCATTTAACCTAATTTAACTTGAAACCACGATTGAAATCCTTGATCATCTCAATTAAACAATACAAACAGCACAGATCTAAACGAAACACGTTCGATTCATAACATACAGCCTAAACTTCAACTCACTAACAAAAAAGAGCATAACAATCTTCAATTAAAACTTAATTCACCAAACGTCAACAGATCTGATCATATAAACATAGCAATTGACTAGATAAGTTCATCTACAGTTCTACATCATAATTAAAGCAATTTGAGTGAAACTACTACAGATTGAATAACAAACCGTAACATTGAAACGAACTAAACCGTATAATAATGAATCATAAATGTTACCTGTTAGATCTGCGATCGGAGTATGTGTGTGTGCTTGAAATGAAAGATATCAGTTGTTTGTTTGTTTGTTTGCAGTATGAAACATTGAAAGCGGGGACTTGTTTATATAATTGTTTCAATGTACAAAATCTACCCTTTAGATTTTGATAATTGGTAATTAAGTCCCTGTGATTTGACAGCTCAACGCGTACGTTTGATAGTTTTCAGTTTTACCCATTAAAATTGTTTTTTAACAGGTTTTTACCTCAACTTTTATTATCTGTTTATTTTTACTCGTTCTTGTTTAAACCTTAATGTGTTTGACCTTCTTTACATATTACGGAGTATCATATTTACTTCTTGATGACCTCTTAAATAATTTCCTTGAATCAATCAATGACTAATGGAGTTTTTATTTTATTTATAGGGTTGTCAATTCTATTGGGTTGATGAGTTGCATTATGTAACCATAACATGACTCGTACTTTTATTAGTGAAAAAATTATAATTCTAACCGAATAACATAATTTGAATTAACCCGAATATGACCCGTTTAACTTATTTAATAAAATCATAAAATACGGATTCCAAATCAAATTCATGATAAAACATAAAATAATAAAACACTTATCTGAAAATAAAAAATATTTTTAGTAATAAGTCAATTTCTTTATTGTAAACACTAAAACATAAAAGTAACTGAACACTTGTGTTGTAGAAAGGAAAAAACTAAACGTATTGGCGGGTTAACCCGTTTTTTAAATGGATCAACCCGAACACAAGTTCGTATTTTAAAACAGGTTTAACTTGTCAAACCCCCAACTTGATTATTTTCATGTCATTATCGGTCATGTTAAGAATTGTCGCCTCTATCTAATTTTTATGTGCTTGTCACACATTATCAAAGTTTTAAATCTAACTCTACAACAACCTCCCATGGTGAATATTGGTGATGAATACTCGATAAACTTGTGCCTTGGCAATGCCCACTAAACCTAACATCTGTCTTAAAGTTTTGTTAAAAAGAAAAAAACAAATAATTAAAGAACACATGATTCATTTGCACATAGTTATATAATCATATGAAATAATAGTATAGTCGATTCTCATTTACATATTTTTATATTTATTAATATATTCTAAATCCAATATATATTTTATAGGCTTATAGCTTATAATAACAAAGTGTCCACATTTTTTTATTGTAAGATTTAATTTAAATAATAATATAAGCTAACTTGAAAATGAAGATTGAAGGTTGCAAAGGGGTCCATTAGCAACATGCCAACATGGTTGGAATGGAGTGAAATCTAAGACTCAATTCTCCAACCAATTCAATCTATTATATTACGTTCATATAAAGAACAAAAAGGGTGTTATTAAATATTAATTCAACAATATAAAAAAACTAGAAAATTTAAAACCCAAGGGCGGAGGGTATCGCAAGCGGGTAATAGCTCGGGTAGAGTGCGATTTGCGTGAGTACACCACTGCCATTGGATCGGTAAGAATGACGGGTTTGGGAAACCGATCGACGCCTCAACTCACGATTGTTTGTGTGTATGTTTTTATTTGAACCTCCAAGAGAGTGTATTTATGTGTCGGAAATTCAACAACACCCTTTCTTTATGGGTAGAAGTAGATGAGAGTAAATGTTAAGTTAAAGAGTAAACTTCGTTTTGCCTTCCTGAGGTTTGATTCAAATAACGCTTTGCATACAAATGTTTCAAAATTGTTATTTGCCTCCTTCTACTTGACAATATGTCTCAGTTTGACTCCAACTCACTAACTCCTTTAGTTTTCTTGTTAAAAATAAGTGTATTTTGGTTCACTTACATGTAAGGACTAATTACGTAACTTACTCATTTTAATAAAGGGACTAGTTAAGAAATTTATTTAAAGTATTATTATTATTATTATTGTTGTTATTATTATTATTCTTATTCTTATTATTATTATTATAAAAAATCGTCACCACCACACCTTTTCCATCGCCACCACAACCACACCACCGATACTACACCACATTGTCGTAGCCTACTCACCGTTTTTATCCGGCCACCTATCTTGAACTAGACCATGATCTTGACCATGAACATTATACAAAGAAAAGGTGGTGTAATACCGGTGGTGTGGCTGTGGTGGCGGTGATGAAGGTGTGGTGGTGACGTTTTTTGATAATAATAATAATAATAATAATAATAATAATAATAATAATAAATTGTATAACTAGTCCCTTTATTAAAAATGAGTAAGTTACGTAATTAGTCCTTACATGTAAGTGAACCAAAATACACTTATTTTTAACAAGAAAACTAACGGAGTTAGTGGGTTGGAGTCAAACTGAGACATGTTGTCAAGTAGAAGGAGGCAAATAGCAATTTTGAAACATTTATATGCAAAGCGTTATTTGAATCAAACCTCAAGGAGGCAAAACGAAGTTTAATCTAAGTTAAAATCAAAGATCATGATTTTATTAGATAGAAGGTGAGTGTACTCAAGGGTTGACGGATACCAAACCCTCCACCACCCTAAGAAGAGTAAACATGTTAGCATGGTATTTATCTATCTAATAATTCTAATTTTTAGAGGGCTACTTTTGGGGGATTTTTTTTATATTAGGAAATTTTGGTGGGAAATTGAATGGAATTTTAACCATGCATGCATAAGTTGATAGAGTAAAATTTCTTAAATATAAAATATTTACAAATTGTTAAACATAATGATTATAATTTCTTTACAAATATTATTATTTAACACACGGGTATTAAACCTAGTGGATTAATATATTGTAATTGAAAATACATTACAAATTCAAACACAATAGGAACAAAACCGCCACCAACAGTAGATAACATGAATTTTCGACCACTACTTCACACAAACACAATATGTTTTACTGATTTTTTTACTTTATTTTTTCACAAATTAGTACTCTACTATTATAATTTACTATAAGAATACAAAGTAAGTAATCACGTCTAAAAAGATAAAAATTTATTGACATTTCTCTTTTATGTTTGACTTAAAACACAAAATATGTATAAGTTATGACATAAGATATATACTTTTAAAAACTAACAAAGCAAACGGATTAAATGGGTAACCCAAGAAGCTTAAGAGTCGAACCATGTTCACTGATTTGACTGAAAATCCGAAACCAGCCCAGACTCATTTAAACTAAACTCAAACCCACGAATCTCATGTTATGTTTCTGTCATGTCAACATTTCACACTCCTACAATAATTAGTATATAAACAAAAAGGATAACTCTTATGTGGCTACTTCAGTCGTCTTTTGATAAACTTAACATTATTTAAACACATCTAACGATGTATTCGGATCAAATGAACTATTAGGCGTAGCATACCACGTTTAGCTATAAAACGATTTAGGTGCTTTCTATTTTCTATAAAATCTAAACATCCTTAATTTGAACCATAAGCATTATCTTGCTAATTTCTGTGTGTGTGGGTTCGGTCTTTAAACTTAAAAGTCAAATAACTCCGATCAGTTAAAGTACCATTTGCTTTGACTTGCTTTAATGGGTGGAGATTTGCTTAACCTTAGTATTCAACTTCAACAATTGTTGAGGGGTGGTTTGGTTATTATGGGTTTGTTAGGGGTGGTAAGTGATTGTTATTACACCTATATGGTTGTCGGTGATGATTGAGTTCCCTTGTGTAATCGAACATACTTACATAAAACGTGATCATATTTGTAACTTGTAACTTTGTAAAAGTAAATTACATAAAAGGTCCCTAAGAATATTTAGAATTCAACATTTCGTCCATTTATATTTAAAAATTTTATAAATTCGGTAATTGTTTGGCAAAACATAACAGGGACGAAATGTGTCATACTTTGTGAAACAGCTGAAACGTAAAGTTTTAAACCTAAAAACGATATATGAAATTTTAACAAACCTCAAGATCTCGTGTGTAATCTATAAAAAAAAATGTTTTTCAATTACCCAGTACTCATTTTTTATCTTATTTGGTTTTGGTCGCGAGCCGATTCGACAAAAGCACCCACATCAAATGGGTTACCGAAAGAATTTGTTGAATCAAACAGGGCAAGTAGAATAAACTACATATCAACCTTAGATATGGCAGCCTAAGAAGCCAAAAAACAATTAACAATTTAAGATCCATGATATCAAAATTTGTAGGATACACATAAATCATAAAGCAAATTCAACTCCAAGGCCATCAAAATCCCTTAAAAAAACATCTGAAAAACACAGAGCAATGCAATATTGTAATAACACAACACATAGCATCTAAATCCAGCTCTAATAAACCTGCAACCAGAAACTGCCTGCCTTATTATATCTACTCTTCTTCCTCGGTATCTTTCTTCTTCTTTTTCTTCTTCTCGCTTTTGCTTCCTTCTTCAGGAGAACCAACATCCTTATCCTTCTTTTTCTTCTTCTTTTCAGACTTATCATCCCCGTCACCATTCTCGGTTGAAGCAGCGACATCACCATCACCATCTTTCTTCTTCTTTTTCTTTTTCTTCTTCTCTGTACTCTCACCTTCAACCTTTTCCTCTTCTTCAGATTCTACCTTCTTTTTCTTGGAAACTGGCGTTTCTGTAACATCTGTAACATCAGCATCTTCTAATTTCCTTTTACGTCCTTCATCACCATCTTCACCATCCTTATCTTTCTTCTTTTTCTTCTTCTTTTTCTCACTGTCAACTTTCACTAACGCTGCAGCTTCCTCTTCCTGCACGGGTTGTTCAGGTGCGGCAGCAAGACTAGCAACCATAGAATCACCACCAGTAGGAAGAGCAACATTCCTCATCCATTCAGCAGGCGTTTTCTCATTCGGTTTTCCATGTTTACTCAACTTCCCTTCACTAATCAGCTTCTTCTTCATCGAAGCAGTCGGACCCAACCCCCATTTTCTAGGATACATATCTCTATCCATCACCACCCTCTTAATCTTCGCCACAACACCATGATCACAAGTCGCCATAACAGCAGTAGTCATCTCCGCTATCCCTAACGCTATCGCTTCCCCTTTCGTCGTCATCAAAACCACTTCCTCCCCATTCTCAATCCCATTTTCAAACCTCAACAACCCCGGAATCATCAACTTAGCACCATAACAAATAGCATTCACCGCCGAATCCTTGACAACCAACCTCTTGTAACTAGTCAACAACACCTCCAACGGCATAATCACACGTCTGAGATAACTCTCATCCCTATAATTATCATACATCCATTGACCATCCATAACATCATGCATAGTAACCATATTATCTTTCTCCCCCATAATCCCAGACCTAACTCTTCTCAGCTCCTGCATATGTCCACCAACACCTAAAATCAATCCTAAATGAACACACAAAGTCCTAACATACGTCCCCGCCTCACACGAAATCCAAAACACAACCAAATGCTTATCAGCGTCATACTCCAACAACTTACTCTCATAAATAGTTCTAATCCTAAGCTGCCGTTTAACCGCAGAAATCAACGGAGGACGTTGAAAAACCGCACCAGTTAACGTCTCCAACGCTCTAGCTACTTTCGCAACATCAGGAACTGCAGAATGCAGCCTAGCAACACAAACATACTCTTTACCTGCACCTTGTTGTGATTTAACTAAACGAGTTGCTCTATCAATGCACACAATTAAGTTACCAGTAACCTTAGGATCTAAAGTACCGCTATGACCGGTTTTTTCAACACGAAGGATACGTTTGATCCAGGCTACAACTTCATGTGAGCTAGGGTTTGCAGGTTTATCGAGGTTAATAACACCGTACCTGATGTATTCAGCAAGAGGACGTTTGAGAGGTGAGTAACCTGAGGGAAGCGGAGTGTAGTGGCCGGTACGGACGTTCAATCGGTCGTAGTTTTTGAGAAGAATTGGCCATTCGGATGTGTCGATTGGTGGCGTGAAGCTTTGTGGTTTGATAAGGTAATCGGCGGCAGCGGTGGTGTCATTGGTGGTGTCAATGTCTGTTGATTTGTTTTTCTTCTTCTTCTTGTCGGAACGGTGGATATCGGCGTCGGTCATGGCGGCGGACTGTGACGGTAGTTGCCGGAGTGAGTGAGTGAGGTGTGGCTAGGGTTTTGGAAAATGGGGATGGGTTTAGGGTTTTGAGAGACTTTAACAAGCCAAGGTGTGTGAGTTTTTTTTTGTGTTTATTTTGTTTTACATATTTCAAATATCCGCTTTTTTATTTGCTATAATATATTAGTGATCTCGAACGGTAAATGATATCCTTGGTTATGCGAGTTGAAAAATATAAATCATGGTAAAATCTAATCGTAAAAGTTAAGCGTTGAATCAAAAAGTCTAAAAATTGCCTCAAAGTATAAACGATACTAGATTTTTTTTTGAGATTCTTTATAACAGGGAATGATTTCATTAACGTACTAGCAATGCGCTAGAAAAGTACACAACATTAGAGATTAAAGCTACACAAGTGTTGTTATGAGACCGATGCCTTTATACTCTTATTTAAAATCCAAAGATAAAGAAAGAATCCGGATATCGTCAAGTACATTCTTCGGACGATTTAGCTATACATAAAAGATACAGTTGTTTTTTACTTTCACAAAGACTATATATTCGTCAAAGGATAGATTCCTAATCTCACGGTGGACTTGCGAAAAATGCCAAATATCATGAACCGAAAGCACATCCCGCTCCGACACAAACACATTTCCAAGCGCATGCTCCCAACCCATCACCTTATCCCATACCTCATCGTGGACTTACAGTGGATAATTAAGGACACAGGTAGTCGATTCCCTCAAATTGTTGTAGAACCTGCACAAAGCACTCTTTTTTTAAATACTTTTTTGTAGTACTTTTATAGTTCAGTTCTTTTGTTAACACTAATAAAAATATATTAAAAAATTAACAAGAACCTAAAAAGATTAAAAAAAAATCAAAAAGTTCAAACATTGAAACAATAGGAATTATACTAAGTTTTGACAACTCTTATACTCCAGGCCTTCAACAAAATAATAGAATTAGTCATAATGGCGTGGGGAATCTCGCCTATCATCCCTTCTTTTGTGGTCATAATGGCGGTGAGATCGCCGTTCCACAAAGGGTTGAAAGTGTGGCTTCTTGCTTGGGGATGAGTTTCCCCTCCAGGGTTGACGATCTCGCTTCCTGGTCTCCCTATTGTCAAGTGCCTCCTCACCCCGGAGGTAGGCTTCAGCACGCTCAAAGGTTTCTTTCATCGTTTGAGGTATGTTTTCATGGAGGTTTCTCAGGAGCTTCTTGGGCCTTATGGCGTTCATGAAGCCGGAAACATGCATATTTTCCGTGGCTCCGTTGTAGCTCAGCCCTTCTTTTTTGTACCTCTCCATGAAGCTTCTCAAATCTTCGTTGTCTCTTTGTTGGATCTGGTATAGTACTGCTGCATCTTTGGTGTACCTTCTTTGCTGTGTGAAGTTCGTTAAGAAGCTTCTGTGCAAGTCATCAAAAGAGTGTATGCTCCCCTCTGGGAGGCTACTGAACCAAAGCCGTGCAGATCCAACAAGTGTTTGCATGAACATGTGACAACACTCTGCATTAGTCCATCGTTCCACGGAGGCTGCTCCGGTGAACACTTGGAGGTGGTCCTCTGGATCTTCTGTCCCATCGTATGTTTTCACGTTTGATGGCATCTTGATCTTAGTCTGGAACTCGAAGTTAGCAATTTCTTCCGAAAAACAGGACAAGGAGCTCGACCTATAAGGCTTCGAGGGCTCGCTTGGTGTAGTTTGTCTGGAAGGTTCTGCCCCGTGTGTGACCACCGGAGGTGATACTTGCTGAGTGGTCACAGGAGGGTTAGGAGTGGGTTGACCAGTGATGGGAGTATTTAAAGCCTGAGGAGCCGTTAAGCAGAAACAGCCATGGATAAGCCCCTCCCCATTGCTGAGCAGCCTGGGCCATCATGATGGCTACCATCTAGGGATGCATGCAGTTAGGATATGCGAATCCTTGAGGTGTGAACGATGAAGGACTTGGACAGCTTGTCGGGACCGGTATAGGAGAGATCACACATTGGAGCAAGGGTAGTGACCTCAAAGCCTCTTCAAAAGATGTGGCTGTAGGAGGTGATACCGAAGGTTGATGGAACATTTGGTCCATAGTGAGCTCTAAGTTTCTTGGAGTCATGGCTGGTGAAGTCTCTTGATTTACCCTTTCAACCGGTCTGCTGCGAGTTTCTCTCGGAGTCCAACGAGACGTGGAGGGGGAGGTTGTTGAATCAAAAGGTGGTGGTGGCGGAGTGAGAGTTATCTCTGGCTCGTCACCATATGCAAGTCTAACCCTTACCCCTTTTGCTCGTTCTTCACTAACGTACCCATTCATCAACTCTCTAAGTTGCAAAAAATGTCTCCTCACTCCTTCAGGGGTTAGATCTATCTTTTCCACAGGGAAAAACAAAACGTCTCTTGGTGACGACAAACCCATTCGCGAAGGAGATGGAGTGTGAAAAGATTGCAAGTCTTGCAGTGACGGTTCGACCTGAGGTCCGTCCGTTGTCGGAGTGGTTTGTCCAGCCATTTCAGAAGATGTATGGCTGGAAGCTGACACATGAAACGTCGGGGATGACCTGAACTCAGGGGGATCGTTATCCTCAGCCATAAAGAGAAATACTTAGGAACAGCGTTGAGATCTAGTGGGGATCTGTTCTAAGCAGCGCTGCCCCACGGTGGGCGCCACTTGTTGCTACAACAAGATTATGGAGAGGATGGTACTAACGATATGTCTAAGTCCAGAGTTAGATTCGGTTATGATTCTAAGTGTTAAGGTTAGAGAAATGTTAAGTAAAGAGAGGAGTGAGTGTGTGTGTGTTTTAAGAGTGGAGTGCAAGAGCCAATGTGAATGTAAGTTAACTTGTCTTCAGATTGCAGCAACTTATATACACAAGATATTGTGTATTGCCCAAGCAAATCTGATTCAAATCTGAAAGGTTCAGGAGCTCCTGGCTCGAGGCTGCCCCTCGGCCAGTGCACCTTCCATTCTTGGCAGCCTGCAGCACCTCAGGTGTGAATAGTGGATTATGTTTTTAGCTATTTTCGTGTAAAGGTTTTTGTCTGCATTAATTGTATTCAGTCTTGCTTTTCCAAGGATATCTTTTGAATATATTGTGAGATATGTTTGGATATTTGTTGTGGAAGTAAGTGTCAGGTTACTGTAGCGCTATTGTTCACGTATCAGGCTTCTGGCTCCTGGCTGCTGGCTTCCGGCTGCCCAACCAAGTGGTTATATGACCTACGTCATCAAATACAAAGAATGAACAACAAACAAAAAAGAATACAAAGAAAGAAAAATGACTTTGATATTAAAGTCTATCCATCTATTCCAGACAACTTGTTTAACTTCGATAACTAATTAGCTTTATAAAAAAACTCCAACCTTAATGTTGTCAATCGTTGTGCTAGACGGGATGGTGATGTTATTTAATATAATCTCGTTTCTTCTTTTCCATATGATTCAACAATGATGTATATAAGTTTTGTTACACTCGTTTGAGCCGCGCAATGAATCGGTTTATCTATGTATCCCTTGAGCTTGCTAAGGAATTTTCAATTGATAAAACTTTATGTGTATGCAACTATGCATGTAACGATTTTAAATACGTCTTGATAGCTCCCCTGGTTGTAAAATGTTCAGTTCAGGTTTAAATAAAAAGTAAAGAAAATGAAAAACTAAGATGCGGTGAACGTGGATCGAACACGTGACCTTCAGATCTTCAGTCTGACGCTCTCCCAACTGAGCTATCCCCGCTAGTAGTTCTCTGCTTCTACAAAGTTTATAAATTGAATATCATTAAGTTTTTGATACATGATCAGACTATAGCTCTGTTACTACTGTATTCCAAAACAAGATATGTTGTTTGTGCAACTAACAACTTTTAAAACTTGATCCTAAAGGTGGCAAATTAAGTGGGTCGGGAAAGAACCCATTTTGGTGCGGGTCGAATGGGTTGGGTTGGGTTGGGTTGGGTTGGGTTGTCTAAAATTTTATTTTTTCATAGGCAATTTATTTGTCAATTATGATTATGAAAATGTGTAGTTAGGCTATGTTAACACAATCAATCTTTTCTGTCAAAATTTCCTGTAAAAATGCATTGTGCATCAGTATTATGTAAGGTTAGCTACTAGTGCATCAGATATGCTTTATGTTCTTATTAATTATTATTACTAATACAAGAAGCTTATTAACTTGAAACATTTTGTCATGTTTTTACTTTCTAAATTTTATACTCATGATCTTACACATGGATAGTTCTTACTCTAATGTCAGTTTTACTCAGTAATGACCGTACTAATTCACGCGTTTTGTTACAAGTCCAAGAATCAACCGACAACGTTCCAGCATATTGTAGCAACAAAGTTTCTCTATCTTTTGTACATCCCATTATGGTTCGGAGTGACAACGCAGGGTCCTATGACTCCTATCCACGAGTTGTCAAATACACAAAACCGAGCGTCAAAACATAGGTTCAACGGGTCATTCACAGCAATGTGTCGACCCCTAAAGGCCAAGGGTTTGTTTTCAGTAGGATAGGGTTTGCTATTCAAAAGGGGGTTGCGGCGCAACTTGTTGCTCGTTTACCTGCCACGCTATTGTAAATTCCAATGGATTGTTTAAATGACTTCTTAAGGGGTTGAATTCAACGAGGAAAGCTCATACTAATAGAGTGAAACACATTTTAAATCATTCAAGGTATGTGTTTGGTACCGTAGTTGTTAAGGGTGAAGATTTAAAACTTCTTAATAATTCATTTGAAAAAAATGTATTGCAAGTATATGATATAAAGGAATTACCTATGTGACTGTGAAGTGTAGTTGTACTTTAAAAAAGATTGAGGACTTGGCTTTATGCGATCATGAGAGGATATGGACGCAAGACTTTAATACGTGTCAAGTTTAATGTTCTAGTAAGTATTAAAACTTGTATGTATTTTTTCTTGAGGTATTCAAATGAGTTGATGAGTTCAATCCATAAGACACTTTGATTCTTGAATATTTGAAATGTGTAAAATACTAATATGAATATTCAATTAATTTGACATATTTATTTAAGTGAAAATTTTGATTTGATTGTTTGATTTATGGGTTACACTAAAATGGGGGAGGATTGTTGGGGAGGATTGTTGGTGATATTAGTTTCACTATCCATTTTATGTAATTGGAATGTACACGAGTGTTAATAAGAATTTAAATTATGATCTGATACGAGTCGGTTGGTGCGGAGTTCACACTTTTACGAGACTTGTTTAGTTTTACTAAATGTAAAAGTGCACAAGGTTATTTTACAAAGTTAATATTATCATTTTACGAAACTAATTACATAATATCTTTTATATATTAAATTTAAAGTCAAAGATAAACTTGGATGGTTTTTTTTAACGGCGATTTTATTCAAAACAAAAGATCATTAGCAAGACGCTATATCGAAACAACCAAACAACACAAAAAACTACATAAGGCTATAACACCAATTTTGCCAAACAACTCCACTATTTTTAGCCCTATATCTCAACCAAAAAACGAGTTCACCTTGACCTTGTCAACGACACCATCAATTGAAGAAGCCGGAGAATTGAATATCAAATCGTTCCTCACGAGCCAAATGTTCCATGCCATAGCCGTCAAAATGACTAAGGCCCCGTTTGTTTTTTTTAAGAGATTTAAGTCTGAATCTGAATACCACATCTGAATGTTAAGAGGTGGTTCAAATGTCTGAAATCTGAATCATTAAGAGGTGGAGGCTAGAGACGAACCTCTAGTCGTCGAAGATGGAGCCTAGTCTCCGGGTTAGAAGTTAATGGAGGCCGGAGACAAACGTATGTTTTTTTTGGGTTAAGAGGTTTTCAGATCCACTAAAAGCTCTTATTGGTTCACATGCTATTAAGAGGCTAATGCCAGAAAAAAAACAAACAGCCCCACGTCTGATTACGTCTGACCAAATCAGACGTTTTCCTCTATTCAGAGAAAAGAGGCAAAAACAAACAGGGCCTAAGACTCTCCCTTTTATCTCATCTGACTCGTTAACAGATGAGTACCAATCCAACCGTTCTCTAATCGATCCATCTGGTGGGTTCTGCCAACCGCACCGGTCACAAATATTGCTCCACACTTTTGTAGCAAAGTTGCACTTCAGAAGTATGTGATCAGCGGTTTCCTGCTCGGCTGCTCGCCGAAAGTCAGAAACAAAGCGAGCATTCCTCCAAACCAATATTAACACCACGAGACTTCAACACAAGGAAACTTCTTAAGACGGACTTTCCAAACGAAACACCTTATCTTCAAAGGAGCCCAAGTTGTCCGGTGTTAGGGTTGAAGGTCCACCAGAGTTCTATTCAATTCGAGCAACTGTCTAAGGCTTTCCAAAGAAATACCCATCATCGCTCACCCCCACCACCATTTATCATTGTCTTGAACCACCAAACCAAACCCTTGGAGCAGCTGAAATAATCGTTGATACTGTTGCGTCTCTTTCCCTAAGGCAAGCGATCTCGACCAGTCCCACCCCCAATCAAAACCGTCCCCAACCACCACAAGTTTAGCTATCACAGTGCAGTTTTATGTCTTTCTAGTAAGACCTCTAAGTTGCCATTATCAATCCACCAATCATGCGAGAACATGACCGTATCACCGGTATCACCGGTACCGATTTTTGCCTTTATGGAAGGTTTGATACGGTTTTAAAACATCCAACTTTGGGATAACCAACTTACTTTTGAAGATAAGGACACTTCTTCTTTTTCGTTGGACAGTGGATCAAACATATGTTTGGTTTTTCTTTATTTCTAAATCTCTACAACAAATATTAGCACACTTACTCTCCGATCAAATCACACATACTTTCAGTTCTTTGATTAGTTGACATAATCAAAGTTGTTTGATAGATTATCCCAGATTAAAGTTCGTGTTGATTAGTTGACATAATCAAAGTTGTTTGATAGATTATCCCAGATTAAAGTTCGTGAAACCCAGACACAATTAGTAGGGTCGACTTGTTATCAAGAAAAGTGATTAGTACACAATCTATCAAATTATCCAGTTTCAACCATAAATTGATTTCTTGTTTTACCCGTCTTCTAACACCAAACAGGTTAAATGGATAACCCAAGAAGCCTGGAAGGTCAAACCAAACATGACACATTAAGCTAAACATGTTCACCAATTCGATTGAAAGTCACTAACCGGCCGAGATTCATTTAAACTGAACTCAAACATGACCGAAAGATGTTGTTGACTTAAACAGAGCAAACTTAGATGTGGCAGCCTAAGAAGCTAAAATCAATTAAGATCCATGATATCAACATTTGTAGAAATACACATAAATCATAAAGCAAATTCAACTGCAAAGGCCATCAAAATCCTTAAAAAAACATCTCAAAAACACATAAGCAATATAATAACACAACACATAACATCTAAATCCAACTCTAATAAACCTGCAACCAGAAACATCTACTCTTCTTCCTCTGCATCTTTCTTCTTCTTTTTCTTCTTCTCACTTTTGCTTACTTCTTCAGGAGTACCGACACCCTTATCCTTCTTTTTCTTCTTCTTCTTTTCGGATTTATCATCCCCATCACCATTCTCGGTTGAGGCAGCTACATCGTCATCACCATCACCGTCTTTCTTCTTCTTTTTCTTTTTCTTCTTCTCTGTACTCTCACCTTCAACCTTCTCCTCTTCTTCAGATTCTACCTTCTTTTTCTTGGAAACCGGCGTTTCTGTAACATCAGCATCTTCTAATTTCCTTTTACGTCCTTCATCACCATCTTCACCATCCTTATCTTTCTTCTTTTTCTTCTTCTTTTTCTCACTGTCAGCTTTCACAGTCACTGCAGCTTCCTCTGCCTGCACGGGTTGTTCAGGTGCGGCAGCAAGACTAGCAACCATAGAATCACCACCAGTAGGAAGAGCAACATTCCTCATCCATTCAGCAGGCGTTTTCTCATTCGGTTTTCCATGTTTACTCAACTTCCCTTCAGTAATCAGCTTCTTCTTCATCGAAGCAGTCGGACCCAACCCCCATTTTCTAGGATACATATCTCTATCCATCACCACCCTCTTAATCTTCGCCACAACACCATGATCACAAGTCGCCATAACAGCAGTAGTCATCTCCGCTATCCCTAACGCTATCGCTTCCCCTTTTGTAGTCATCAAAACCACCTCTTCCCCATTCTCAATCCCATTTTCAAACCTCAGCAACCCCGGAATCATCAACTTAGCACCATAACAAATAGCATTCACCGCCGAATCCTTTACAACCAACCTCTTGTAACTAGTTAACAACACCTCCAACGGCATAATCACACGTCTAAGATAACTCTCATCCCTATAATTATCATACATCCATTGACCATCCATAACATCATGCATAGTAACCATATTATCTTTCTCCCCCATAATCCCAGACCTAACTCTTCTCAGCTCCTGCATATGTCCACCAACACCTAAAATCAATCCTAAATGAACACACAAAGTCCTAACATACGTCCCCGCCTCACACGAAATCCAAAACACAACCAAATGCTTATCAGCATCATACTCCAACAACTTACTCTCATAAATAGTTCTAATCCTAAGCTGCCGTTTAACCGCAGAAATTAACGGAGGACGTTGAAAAACCGCACCAGTTAATGTCTCCAACGCTCTAGCTACTTTCGCAACATCAGGAACTGCAGAATGCAGCCTAGCAACACAAACATACTCTTTACCTGCACCTTGTTGTGATTTAACTAAACGAGTTGCTCTATCAATGCACACAATTAAGTTACCAGTAACCTTAGGATCTAATGTACCGCTATGACCGGTTTTTTCAACACGAAGGATACGTTTGATCCACGCTACAACCTCATGTGAGCTAGGGTTTGCAGGTTTATCGAGGTTAATAACACCGTACCTGATGTATTCAGCTAGAGGACGTTTGAGAGGTGAGTAACCGGAGGGAAGCGGAGTGTAGTGGCCGGTACGGACGTTCAATCGGTCGTAGTTTTTGAGAAGAATTGGCCATTCGGATGTGTCGATTGGTGGCGTGAAGCTTTGTGGTTTGATAAGGTAATCGGCGGCAGCGGTGGTGTCATTGGTGGTGTCGATGTCTGTTGATTTGTTTTTCTTCTTCTTCTTATCAGAACGATGGATATCGGCGTCGGACATGGCGGCGGATTGTGACGGTAGTCGCCGGAGTGAGGTGTGGCTAGGGTTTTGGAAAATGAGGATGGGTTTAGGGTTTTGAGGGATTTTAACAAGCTGAAGGTGTGTGAGTTTTTGTTTATTTAGTTTTACAACTTACAAATATCTAGTTTATTTTATGTTTTTTCGAGTATTTTTTTTTAATGGATGATGATTTTATTAACAGCTAGTAAGGCGTTAAATAATTACTAAACATTAAAAAAAGTTACATCATTCTTGTCAAAAGACTAACATTTTACTCTTATTTAAAATCCAATGATAAGATAGGATATTGATCTCACCAAGTGAATTCTTCGAATGGTTTTGTTTTATAGAATAGATGCGGGTGTTTCTTAATTTTCACAAACACCAAATAGTCGTCAGAAAGATAGCATTCATGATCTCACGGTGAATTTACGAAGAAAAAAAATGTCTTGTCTTGAATAGAAAGCATCTCATGCTTCAACATGTGTTGAAGCACATCTCTAAGAGCATGTGTCCAATCACCTCCAAAACTAAATCTTTCTCGGATTTGAAGCGATGACTTAAGCCTCTTTCTTCTCATACCTCAATCGTGGACTTACAGTTAATAAGAATATGGGAGTTGATTCCCTTAAATTGTCGCGGAACATGTACGAAACACTCTTTTTTGAGAAATATTTTTTTGTAGTACTTTCATGATTTAATATTTTTTAACATTCATAAGAATATATTAGAAAGCTATCAACAACCTAAAATATAAAAAAAAATATAAAAAAGTTGAAACATTGAAATATAATGAATTATACAAATACAAATTTTGACATTTACCATTATACTTCAAGCCTTAAGCCAAATAATAAAATTAGTCATGATGTATTCTGTCATAGTGTCATGACGTCAAGCCACAATCCACATTATTAAAACACACAACATTACTTGTTCTCCAAATACGTTATATTGAAGCATGAAAGATAACAAGAATGAGGGGGGGGGGGGGGCTTAAAAGAGTCGTCGCCCACCGAATTTATATAACTTCTAAATGGGAAGGTCGGAGCTTTGCACCACCTCTCCTATCCCGTCATGTCGTGTTTCAAGTTTTTCATACTTTAACGTATTAATTGTTTTATTCCCCGACTTTTAACGCATTTAAGGTTTTAGTCCCCGAGTCCTAGTAATTGACATTTTAGCCTCTGATGAGTTTTTGACTTTGATCTTTTACTCTACTTTGACACATGGTACGACTTTTACTAATTGTTATTTTAGCCTTTGATGATTTTTTTACTTTAATCTCTTACCCTACTTTGTCATATAGTACGACTTTAATACTGTTATCTTTCTGACCTATAACTTTTGATATTTCATCATTTTTTAATATGTGACACATTACATTCTTGCGTCGTGACGTACGGGACATGAGACTTTTTTTTTATCAACGCATGTGACGAAGTCACATAGGCAAGACCCAACCACCTGTCCCGGCCGCTACAACACGCGGCCCGATCTTAAATCTAGTTATCATGAATGTCCAATAAATCCTTTACCGATCTAGCTTGAGAAACATTGCACAAGTCCTATCTTTGCACCAATTCCATATACCGATAGCTTGTTACAAAGAAAATGAATAGATCCCATGTCTTCTAAATAAGCACCACAAATGTCACACTCCAACCAACAACGAAATCCTCAGGGGCAGATCATAACAGAATTGGCAAATAGTGATTTATCACGTGCACATTTCTTTTAGCATCATGCCCCCAAACAAAAAAATTCGACTTTGATTGGAACCAAACTACACCATTTGAAGTTGGAGTATTGGATATTAACGGACCTAACTATTAGTTTTTGGCCGCTAACGGTTCCAACTTTTGAAATATGTGCTAGCGGTCCCAACTTTTATCATTTTGGCCACTAATGGACCCGCCGTTAAAAAAGTTAACGGCGTTAACTTTTTTTTTGAATTTCAGGTCGACGTTTTATGGTTTTTGATCGTAAAAAGAATATGAGTCGATTGATATAAAATTTACATCGAAACGGTGCTCCAAATGACAAAACGGTGTTTTATCGGGGTGTTTAAACCTAACCGTTCTTTAACCGGATGTACAAATTTCGTCGTTTGGATCATCGTTTCGATGTAATTTTTATATCAATAGAATCGTATTCTTATTCCGATCAAAAATCATAAAACGTCGACCTGAAACCAAAAAAAAGTTAACGCCGTTAACTTTTTTAACGGCGGGTCCATTAGTGGCCAAAATGATAAAAGTTGGGACCGCTAGCACATATTTCAAAAGTTGGGACCGGTAGCGGCAACAAACTAATAGTTAGATCCGTTAATATCCAATACTCCTTTGAAGTTTAGAGGAGAAGCATGGAATAAACTTTTAAGTGTTATATTCAATATAAAATATATAAAAGCAAACATAATTTTAAAACAAACAAAAACCTAAAATATATTAATGCCAGATGCTTTTATTAGTAAAAAAAATACTTTATCAGTAGAACAAACTCATGATCGAGTTCACAAAACAAACTCTTTAACTTTATGTACATAAGCAGGCAGCAAGAGAAAGATGTATATAAGCTTTTCCACTCGTTTGAGCCGCGTAATGAATCGGTTTATGTATGTATTCTTTGAGCTTGCTATTTTGCTAAGGAATTTTGAGTTGATGAAACTTTATGTATGCATTTAACGATGTAAATGTCTTGATAGCTCCCTGGTTGTAAAATGTTCAGTTCAGCTTTAAAAACAAAGTAAAGAAAATGAAAAATTAAGATGCGGTGAACGTGGATCGAACACGTGACCTTCAAATCTTCAGTCTGACGCTCTCCCAACTGAGCTATCCCCGCTTTTGTTTTCTTACTTCAACTAAGTTTATAAGTTTAATATCACCAAGTTTTTGATACATGCATGATTAGACTTGAGCTCTCTTACTACTGTCTTCCAAAACAAGATATGTTATCTGTTCAGCTAATATCTTTAAAAACTTGATGCTAAAGGTGGCAAATTAACTGGGTAGGGTAAGAAACCGGTCGAATCGGGTTGAGTGATGTCAACAGAACCAATTATCTCAGTCAAAATTTCATGTAAAAATGCACTGTTCACATTTACTTAAAGATATGAATGTTGTATACTCTATAAGATCATACATGTAAAAACAACTGAATCTTGTCCTCTAAAACTGTTGGTACCCAACTTCAAATTTTATCATGCTTTTATACTCATGATCTTACACATGGATAATTCTTACTACTCTAATGTCAGTGATTAAATTACTAATTCACGCGTTTTGTTACTCAAATGCACTCTCGCAGTTGAAGCGCAGTTTGCTCGAGCCTTGATTTTTCTAAGTTAAAAAAGGATCACATAACAGTTTCTTTGTGTAATATTGTCAGCAAATCTTTCTCCACATGTTTACATCATTATATAGAAGCCAAAACCAAAGCATGTGACTTGAGAAAACAAAAAACAAGATTTGCCAACATCAAGAATCTTTTTGGAATCAAATTTCTTAAAAACACCTACCAAAATCGGTTATATGTACAAAAACCATTATATACTTCTGTCACAGTTGATTTAGTTAGACAAGCATTATGACTAGGATGAAAAGTACACAAGGTTACGAAACAGAGTGTATCACGCTAGATTAGATATCAAAGAAAAAGACAGTTTTGCACTTCTGGTACCGTCTTCGGCATTGGGTAAGCTTTAACATATTTCTGAGGATTTGGTTTTCGCATAGTCGATGATTGCGTGTCACCTGTAACCATTGGCCTTGCGGCATGAAATTTAGCTAAGCGGCTGGTAGATGATAATTTCTCCAAGTGTTGAGAAACCATCCTTATGTCATGAATCAATGACCCTTTTTTCTCCAACCTTCATCACCATTTTGATATCAGTAACTAACCAATATTTATACATTTACATGGAGGTTATACTAAAAAAAGATAAATTTCCTAGAAAGTGTAAAAAGTCATCAGGATGTAACACGTGTAAAAATCTGGCACCATGTAGTGGGTGGAGGCTATAGTGAAATGCACCAAGTATATGCTTCTTGGTGGATCGTTGTGCATAGTGCATACTACATTAACACTTTAACACGAGAAACATATAACAATAAATAATAAAATGCTCGATTTTATGATATGTTAAAAAACTAATAAAGTGTATAACTTATTTTTCGTTTAAAAAATATAGCAGCATTATACTAAAGTTTCATGTTTACCTCTTAACGTCATCTTCCAGCCTCTTTGATCTACCGATGAATCCTTCTATAGCTTTCAAAAGATCATGCTCACTGCTGCTTTTAGAAGCCATGTTCTTCCTTGCTAGTCTGAAAAAAAAATCCAAAGAACAAAACAAAGTAACATATACGAATTAAGAAGTTAAAAATGATTATGATAGTTCTTACGAGTATAAACGAAACTCATCACCCAACGCTAACTTAGAAGCATAATATGTAACAGCATCACAATGTGTAACAGCATCTTCTGTGAGAACATTAGCTGGTGGTGGGTGAAATAACAGTTGCATAAGCTTTGTTGTAAAACTAAGTCTTATTTTTCGGTTGATTATCAAGCGTGGGCCTGTTGTATCTTCAGACAATTGTTTCAACTGCAGTTAGACAATAACTGTTTAGTACAAGATGTTGATTATATAATTGCTAATTCATATGACCCTCGATAAAAAACAAACCTTTTCAGGCCTTCGGGCCACAGCACGTGCCCACGCAAGCT
This sequence comes from Tagetes erecta, assembly GCA_030867185.1. Taxonomy (NCBI): domain Eukaryota; kingdom Viridiplantae; phylum Streptophyta; class Magnoliopsida; order Asterales; family Asteraceae; genus Tagetes; species Tagetes erecta. Next base: position 59,089,872 of record CM061486.1, on the reverse strand, counting down.
CAGCAGGGCTGCAAGACATGAACATTATCAAAAGTTAGGGACATTTAGCAATAACATTAACAGTTTTATCTATGGAATATGAATATGAAGAATATTTGATATGTCAATATGCCATACACCTGATATCATGAAGCCTCAAAGATCCTTCGGTCTCTTCTTTATGCCACGGTAAACGGTCAAAAATGGATAATTTTCTGTTCTTTGAGTTTAAAGAATGCGCATTTTGGTTTGCAGTAACTTTTCTTTTGTTTGAGTTTAAAGAACGCGTATTTTGGTTAGCCACATCTATCTGCTGTAAACGAGGCTTTCTGATCTTGTTATTTGCAGCATATGAGGTGCTAGGAAGCTCACAAGATCCTGTAACAAATGGATTTTTTTGCACAGCTGCATCCAACGATGTACTTGTCGGACTTATTGACCATATTTGACCATCTTCGTTCTTCACTGAAACTATATGCCACGTCATTTGATTATGATCTGAAAGCTGAACATTTTCAGATTTTGGACTTTTAAATGGTTTACTGAAATCAACCTGCAAATATATGCATAAACATGAGATTTGAAACATTAAAATCCTAACGGTTTGGTACGTATGCTCACCATTTTTTGAGACGACCGTGACGGATTTGCATCACTACTAGAAGCTTCTGCAACTGCAGATTGCATAGCAACACTCCAACTCCCAGTTCGAATCGATTGAGAACCGTCACAATTCTCTGTTTTCGCAAACATGTTTTTAAAATCTTTTGTTCCCAAATTCTTACCATCTTCCTTATTGCGCACAGAACCACTGCATTGTTCGCCTACTAAAGATTTACCAAAGATCACAGCTTGCTGACTTCTGTTACCAGTCAACAAACCAGAAGCTTCACGAGACGGAACCGAATGAAAACCGTCCGAATTCTCAGTTTTTGCAAACATGGTTTTAAAACTTTTTGTTCCCAAATTCTTACCATCTTCCTTATTGCACAGATTATCATCAACAGAACCACTGCATTGATCACCTATTAAAGATTTACCAAATATCACTGCTTGCTGACTTTTGTTCTTAGTCAACAAACCATGAAAACCGTCTGAATTCTCTGTTTTCGCAAACATGTTCTTAAAACCTTCTGTTCCCATTCTCTTATCATCTTCCTTATTGCACAAATTATGATCAACAGAACCACTGCATTGTTTACCTATCGAAGATCCACCAAAGATCACAGCTTGTTGACCTTTGCTCTTAGCCAATCCACCAGCAGATTCATGAGACGTAATCGAACGAAAACCGTCAACATTCTCCGTTTTCGCAAACAAGTTCTTAAAACCTTCTGCCCCCATTCTCTTACCATCTTCCTTATTGCACAAATTACCATCAACTGAACCACTGGGTTGACTTTTATTCTTGGTCAACAAACCAGAACATTCATTAGTATCTCCCAATCGATTCGAAACCCCACGAACCCAATTCGTGTCACCAAACACAAACATTTGTGATGGATCACGAACACGAATGCCACAACTAAAAGCTCCAAATTGAGCCCTAGATGACTGTTTATCATCTACTTCCTTAAGTTCTTGAAACTGTTTGAACATAATTTATCCCTCAAACACTACAATCTATCAAAACCCTATATTACAAATGACATACAAACCCTAATCACAAATCAAAATTGGGGCAACTGCAACTAAAACCCAGATGACACCCTGCATGAAGACAATCTTTAAAACTTTCCCAAAACTGAAACATAAAATATAGCTAAACTGAAGCTACAATTCAAGAAACTGATTATACAGGTTTAAAGATTGTAAAAGTTTCTTACTTTGGTGAGTCTTGTTTCTTGTAAAGATCAAGATCAAATTTTTTTCTGCAAATTGCAAAGAGGGGCATGTTAATGCACCTTCAAGATGAACATACAATGTGTGTGTATGTTAGTTTTTGTCACTAAGCTCAACAGTGTGTGTTGTGTGTATCTTTCTCTCTCTAATAAAAAGATTATTGTTCTGAGCCTGGAGGCTTAGGTCCGAAGCTGAGGTTAGATGGCGGGAGATGTGAGTGTGTTGTGGCCGTTGATGAAGATATTGGTAGGATTGAACGGTTGATGTTGAAGGGAGAGAGAGGGTGTTGGTTGATCATGAATTATGGAAGATGATGGTATGATTGATGAGAGTTGTATATTGCATAGTTTTGGGACACAAAAAGTGTGCTCTATAGTTCTAGTGAAACTTTCATCTTAACTTATAGAATTTATCACTAGGGATTTGTAGAGGGTATGTCACTATGTTGTATGTTGGTAGGATCGGTACGGAACGATACTATTATAAGTAAAACGTGTTTGTGAAATGAATGAGTAAAAAAATATGATGTTGCATTTAATTAAGTTTCTTGTGGACAAAAGTTTGTTGTATTATATGGTTTGTCTCAAACGTTAGGGTATAAGTTTTGTCATGAATAACTTGTGTGTAGTTGAGTGTTTGTAGCTTAACGTTAAAAAATGAGTTTCTCGTGTGAGTGTGTAATTAATGAAGCGGGAAACATGTAGATATACAAAGTAAACAATGCGGATTATGTTTTATCAAACCTTATAGTTATATATTATGTTGTTGTCAAGAAAAGCATTAAACTATATGTAGCATTAGATCACTTTTTAGTGATCCTCATCCATACGAATAAAAAACATCTTATTGGTAAAATGTTATTGCGTAGGCACGGTTTTTTTTTCGTAATCATCATTTTTTTCGTAATCATCGCTTTCGATACTTTTGGTTTTCTAGCCCCGAAGGCCGTGGAATTTCTGAACAGGGTCAAGCGGGTCGTGCATAGCAATTCCTCGTCGGCTAAGACCCAAAACTTTATTTTTAGTAGGATTGGCTTTGCTATTCAAAAGGGGGTTGCGGCGCAACTTGTTGCCCGTTTACCAGCCACTATATTGTAAATTGTCGTTTCTTCTAATCTAATTGTTTCACTTTAAAAAAAAAAAAAAAAAAAAAATAACAACTTTTGATCTCAAAAAAACAAAAGCAATAAAAAATGTATCCATTTCATGGAATGCTTATTATATTATGTTACTAGATTAAACCCAGTTTGTTACACCGATTGAGACATATAAAATACAATTCTAAAATTTTATGAAAATGCAACATTATTAAATAAACTACACATTACATGAAAGATATATACAAATTAAAATACAAATTGCATTTAAACTTTAATTTGAGTCTTCAACAAATAGATTAAAATTACAAATGCATTATTAGCACCAAATTAGATATCTACACTTTTAAATTGGATGTCTTATAAATCTAACCAATTAATTTAAAAAGATTTAAAAAACAGACATACAAATAATTCAGATGATAGATATCCGTTAAAATTCACGATGACACTCGTATGTACCGGGTCAAGCGTGCGGGTCGACATGCATGGGTCTAGGTCGTAAATTGTGTTTAGTTATTTGTTTAAGCTGTTTGTTTTCCATTTACATAGTGATTTAGAAGAAAAAAAAAAGGCGGGATGTAAATAAGGTGGATTAAAACTTTAGAAAAAAATTTATGGATGATTTAATGTTATCGATTTATTTCCATACATAGCTTAGAAGATAATTTAGTTTAAGCAGGAAAAATGCTACAACACTTTATTCAATAAATAACATGTGTACTCTAAATTTTTTTTTTTGAAGGTATAAATATAGATGTTTTTTTTTTGTAAGTCATTTGTTCAATTTTTTTCAACCATGCACGTTGCTTGTTTTTAGCTTTTATGTGTGCAACTTCCATTGGCAGTTTAGTTTTAAACTTATCTAGATTTATGAAGCTACTTTCAATTACTATAAAGAAAGGCAGAGTATTTACGTTTAAAAACTAAACGTTTTGCAAGTTTAACTTGTTGCTTCTGAATTCCATTGCTAATTAATTTAAACTTAGGTTAGCGTTTTTTCGAGTCTAAATTAGGATCAAGTGGTGTCGATTTTATCTTGATTCGATTTTAGAATTATTTAAATTTACTACACAATCTACATTATTTGTTTACAACATGACTTAAACACTCACCACTAAAAAAACACCGTTTCTAACACCTTAATATCATATGGATACATATAATTGTGTATTCAATTTACCACCATCAATTCCTGGAGCAGGTGATCACGGGTTTATGTATAAGTCTAGGACATCAAACTGAGATCTTGTCATCAGTTTTAAACTCATGTAGTAATAATTAATAGGTAAAAGCCTTATCACGAATCAGATGAACTTCTTAAAGTATATTCTAAGTTCCCAATCTTCCCTTATTGTCGTATATACGTAAATTGACTGTCATATTATTATATTTGTGACACGAATATGACTTTATTTGGTGACTTTATTATTGTTGCTATGAAAAATATTGATGTAACCTTTTGTTTTATATTCGGTCTTCCATAAAGTATAAAGTACCATCTGTCACGTTTATTAAATAGCTGTTGTAATATTTTATTGTGCCATTTTGTCAATATCAAATTATAAGCATCTTGCCTGCATATAAAATCAAATTGGGGATGTAGCTCAAATGGTAGAGCGCTCGCTTTGCATGCGAGAGGCACGGGGTTCGATCCCCCGCATCTCCATTATTTTTTCTCATATTGGTCATTAGTTTCTCAAATACAGATTTTAATATCAACCACAACTTTAATAATATACAGTAAAACCTGGGATAATTTATTAATTAAACAAGATATTATTATATCGATAAATTAATAATTTATTAATTTAAAGAAGTTTTACTATGACCTTTAAATTTCCTAGTACAATGTATATGGTTCAAAAAAAAATTTATTACAAAAACAAGTTTCAAGACACATCTCTTCTCCATGTAAAGTACATTGAACATAGTTGTCCAGCCCATTCAAATAATATCCAAGGGTTGCAAAACATTGAGTTGTTTTTTCTACCACCAAATATGACTTCAAAAATTCAACCATGTGATGCTGGGATAATCAGAGCCTTTAAAATGTACTACCGCAAAAGGTTTTACCGAAAGATTTTGGAGGGTTATGAGTTGGATATTTCTACTCCAGAAAAGATACATGTTTTAGATGCCATCATTTTGGCCGTCTCAGCTTGGAGAAACGTGCAACAAGAGGCCATAGCAAATTGTTTTCGACACTGTAAAATTCGTTCGGCGAGTCTAACCGGCTCAAGTGATGCAAACGATGTGAATTTTGGAGATGACATTCATGAGCTTGAGAACTTGATTACGGGTATGCATTATCGGCACAAAATGGATGTGAATCACTTGCTAGATTATCCTGGTGAAAATAACGAATGTTACAAGGTTCAGAGTGTTGAGGAAATTGTGGCGGATACCGTTGAAAATCCCATCGATGACGAAGTTGAGGATGATTCAGTTGCTTTGGAACCGGTCACTCGGAAAGAAGCATTGCAAGCGGCAACAACTCTTCATAACTTTTTGTTTCAATATGAGAAGGCAATCCCCCAACTCTTAAATGCAATGAGGAGAATTAAAGATGAAATCAACATAGACTTGAAGTTCAACAAAAAACAAGTTACTATAGATTCGTTTTTTTACTAGGCAATCTTAGAATTGAATATTTTAAGTAATTATTAATTTATAGTTTTGTTGGGACCAGTACATGTACACTTGGATCTCAAAAAAATTATTATCTTATTATTTTATCGATTGATGTCCAATTTTGTACTGGTCCCAAGTTGGGACCGGACAAATTATTAATTTTATCGAGGTTATTAATTTATCGAGTATTAAATTATAGAGGTTTTACTGTAGTTAGATTTGTATTATGATTTCATTACTTTTGTTTATATGTCGATTTATTTGTGTGCCAATTTGTGTTGTTTTGGTACAGGATACTGTTTTGAGGTAATATTTATAGAAAGTCTACATGCTTCTCATTGGTGGTGTGTCATAGGTATGACGAGTTGGCTTTAAATTTTTATGTAGGAGTGAGTTTTACATATGAACCAAATGTCTAAAAAAATTGGATTAGTCAACCGTATACACCCCAAGGTTTACTTATTGAAAGTTTACTCAGCAAAGTAGACTTTGTCCTCTTCATTATATATTATATATTATATATTAGATTGCTCCCGGTGAGTGTAACCACCCGGGAGATTTGATCTCGACCATCTATCAAGGCTGAAACAAGATCGTGACCCTATACAAATCTTGCGGTTGAGTTTTTTTAGGACGGTTATACGACGGTTTTTCTCTTGTGGCAGTTGAGTGGAAGTAGGATCACATGGATTGGCCACGTTCACTCTACACCTTCATTTGTGTTTGTTTTAAGGCTCATTTTAATTGATCTGGATTCAATTTTGGATGTTTGATCGGTTCCTGCCACCAGCAAGGTGGTCATCACCGCCTTTGAAGCGACCGGCCGTTACCGCCCAATCAGCCATCGAAGCTACACAATCGATCACCGTCGTTAAATCAACAACCACTACACCTCATTCGTTGCTATAATCAGGTAACTGAATACGATTTGTTGTCATTGCCGTTTATAATTGGCTTGATTTCTTATAAAGGTTGATTTAGAGTTTTTGGGTTCTTGTATTTTTATTTTATCCCTGATCATGTATTCATTTGCAGAGCAATACATGTTACATCGTTTCCCATCAGGCCATCCTCGGTAAATTAATTTCGTGACTTGCAAATTGGTTGTTTGCTATTCATCAGACCGAGGTTTATGCTTTGGAAGGTACTTTTGTTATCTGATTTGAAATTTGGTATTATAAAGCTAATTTTTGTTGTTATCATTACACACAACTTTGTTGATAGATTTTGATCATAGATGGACTAATGCAGCAGATATAGATCTTCTCCCTAGGGATGTTGTGTTAATTGGTAGTGCTATTGGTCAGGTAGAGGAAAAGTATCTCGATGTGGACATGCTTATTCTTGAAGGTATTGCTATTGTGAATGAACTTATCCTCACCGGGGAGTCTACCCCTAATGGAAGGTAGATCTCTTTCAAATATAGTTTGCATATGTGGTTTTAGAGTTGTTAAATTATGTAAAACTGTAACAAAGAGATGTCTAACAGGTTTTAATCATGGGCAGAGTATCAAAGAAACGTTTGTCTATGATGGAGAGCAGTCATAGCTTCAACTGTAAGTGATTTGTTTTCAATTTTGAAGAATCCGGTCTATGATTGTTTTTTTAATTGCAACACTTGTAATACAATCGAATAATTATCTCTTGAGAAAATATTAATTGTTGAATTTGTTTTGCAATTGGCAGGTTTCTTCTTCAACAGAACATCGTTTTCTTATATTTTTTTTTGTTTTTGGGTTAACAAGTCAATTTTTGTTCTTTTTTGAAGTTAATTTGCAATCAAACCACTTATGATTGATATTTATGTCAAGTTATTATGCAAATTTACAATTTCAATTGCCACATATACTAAAAAGGTGTGATTGAAGAAATATCTACTCTTTAATGTTGATAAGCTTTGATGTTGATCATGTTTTTAGGTTTGTTTTCTTGATTTTGCAGTTCTTGATAAAACAATGGCTAAAGGCTACTTCAAGCAATACCATGAATATGTAAGTTCTTAACAGACAATATGTTTAGCAAATTTTGATCATATAACAAATGTATTAGATAAGATAATGGTAAATATATGTGATTCAGTTTACTTTCTCTTTGATACAGTTATGTAGCAGCTTGTATGAGATGTGATTATTTGACCCTTAAATAATAAATAATCATAAATCAGTTCCTCCTTCGATCTGGCCACCTCTCCGTTCCCCTAAGTCCCTCATGGTCAATAGCCGGATTCAAGCGACGTTGGTCTAACCTCAAAAGCATGCCGATATAAACTTCATTCGCTCGAAAATTCTTTTGTTTCCAACATTGGTTTTTGAATCAGTGATTTGGTACGTTCTTGAACCTACTATTTTTTTGTAAGTGGTGGTAATTGATTCACACTTCTTAATCACCATCATTCTTTGTTGATGATAATTTCCAGCAATTTCATTTTTTTCTTAGATATGGATAGTGTGACACCCCACCCGGCGGCGGAAACACCGGGATGTCAAGTGAATTGGATATCGTAGTAACCGAAGCACATGGCATTCATTAATTTTAATAGTTAACATTGCAAGTTGAGAACATCAATCCTAAACAACAAACGTCAATAGACATGAAACAAATAGTAAACGAAATAATTGTCTTTTAATTTTAACTAAGTCCAAGTCATCCTATGTCTTGGCAAAAGTAGGAAACATAATTCAAGCATCACCTGAAATACGTGAAAATAAATAAAGTTAGCTAGAAATAGCTAGTGAGTAAAACACAGTTTAATAGTACTAGTATGGAAATCCGAGATCAACAATATATGTTTCGCAATTTTACACGTATAGTCATTTCGTAATATTACTCTACCATGACCCCTAGAATAGCATAGAACCCAACTACAATAGAATACCCAATCATTCGACTAGCCATTTTTCATGAGAACCACTGATGTATATATTTATTGATAACTTTTATTTCACCGTCATTAACCGTCTCGACATGTGTTATCAATATTATTTTAGCACTTTAGGGACATGGCGTAGCATAGCAACACATTTAACAACAACCGTCATAGCATAGCAAACATGGTAAACATAGAATTAGAATGGCCGATTTAAATCACCGATCGATGTTGTCCAGGCCGGTGGGTTTGTCAAACCATTAGCGCTAACATTCTTACGGTGGGATTACAAAGCAATAAAACTACTTTAAACTATCACATAAAATTGCATCAAGTCGCGTACAAGATTAACATATTTGTATGATCTCATTTGAAAAAATAGTAAATAGAAAACAAGACATATTTCAGCCCCAAAATGTAAATAGTAAAAAGGGGAGTGAGTTTACTCACCTTAAATAGGAGCCGGAAAAAGATATAGAATTACTTAAATGGAATCAAAGACTTCTCCAATACCGGAAACACCTGAGTAATGAGAAAATCCTACCTTAGAAACATATAGAAAACGATATCAAACTAGGCGAATTGCAGTTTTTAGGCCCTTCGGATTTAGGTGTTCGGGTCGTTGGTACAGATAGTATATATATATATATATATAGGAGAGTTATCCTACATAGTGTTGGAAATCTAAGAAGGCTAAGAAGGATTTATGACCTTTAGATCTCTTTTTTAATGGTTGAGATCAATTTGTAGGAAAAGAAATTGGTGGAAGGGTACATTAGTCATAGCCACTTTTGTTGACTTTCTCTCTCCACATGCAAGGCACATGCCAATTCCCCCACTTTTTTTAAAACTTTCATAACTTTTGGATACGATATTATTTTTTAAAAAAAATTACACCAAAAAAACAAGCGTTTTGTTATCTTTAAAACGCGTATAATATTGATATATAAAAAATAAAAAAAATTTCGGCACTTGTCTAGTCCTTGTGTAATATCATGTGATTGTGTTTTATTATAACTAGTGAAATATCACTTTTATCGGTTCATTCTTAAGTCATTATATAATATCATCTTATTATAAATATTTGTTGTGTCATATTATGTGTTTAGAAATTATCACCGTGTCACAAATTGTTAATATGTGTTTAAGAAATGTTCAAAGACAACGTCATTTTTTGTTACAAAGTGTGAGAATGACACAATGGTAAACAAAGACACAATGACACTTTTAAAAAAATTATAACTCACAATATAAATCAAATTTGAAAAAAGTGGTTCGGAGACCTTGTTCCCCATGTATTCCTCTTTCAGAAAATAAATAACGAAAATTAAAAAAAATTAAAAAAATTACGATTTTTTTTATTTTTTAAATTAGACACAATGAAAAAAGACACAATGAGAAAATAGTAGTTTTTTTAAGTTTTGTTTATTTATTTTTTAAGGAGGATGATGTGAGAGCAAGATCTTTGAAATACTTTTTGTGTTATTGTGTAATTATTATTAGATCATTGTGTAATACTTGTCAAATAAGATTACACAATGACCCGATGAATGACACAACAACCTTACGGATGACACAATCACACAATGACCTGATGAAAGACACAATGACCTGACGGAAGACACAATGACCTGACGTTAGACACAATGAGCTGAAAAATTGTGAAAAAAAAGTTCGTTTTTTATATATCAATATTATACGCGTTTTAAAGAGAAAAAAATTCTCGTTTTTATGGTGTAATTTGTTTAAAAAAATAATGTCGTATGTAAAAGTTATAAACGTTTTAAAAAAGTGGGGGAATTGACATGTGACTTGCATGTGGAGAGAGAATATTTAAAAAAGTAGGCATGGCTAAAATACCCCATCTCCTAATTTTCCTAGATGCCACATGTCAATCTCTTATTGCTTCTTAGCCTTCTTAGATTTATAACACTATGTAGGTGAACCTCACTCTCTCTCTCTATATATATATATATATATTCATAGCCAAATCATGTTTTTACAAGTTTTTAACATTTTTTTTATAAAACACATGTGATGGTATTTAGTATTAGGTGTAAGGTATTAGTTGAATAAGGTTCAAAATTTAACAATAATAAGGTTTTCAAGTTGATATTTACAAGGCTAGTCCTTGCGGTTTTGTTTGTCTTTTATTTGGATCTCATTTTTATAAAACAAGGTTTTCAAGTTGTATATTAAGTTTCCATTTTTTGTAACTTTTCTTGACCGAAACCATTTGTAATGTTTATATAGCGTTTTTGTATCTATAGCTTGTTTTTGGACGTTAGGTAACCATTACGAGACTTAGTAGTTTTATTATTATTATTTTTTTAGTTTGTATATAAATAAATCACTAGCTTTGTGTATTTTGCTTAAACATATAAAATTACTTGTTAATGGTTGTTACACAATATTTGTAAGTTATAAATGGCAAAATAGAAGATATAGGAGAGTTTCTTACTTAACACAAGGAAGGAGAATGTTGGATGGGTGTTGTAGACTTGTAGGAGCTTTAAAAATGGTTAGGAGTTGTTTGGAACTTTTGTATACTTGAACTTATTTGGATCTTGTTTTGGAGAATTTGGAAATGTAGAGTGTGTGTGTAAGTATAAAATGCCATAGGAAACAAGAGAGAAAAGAGTTGTTTTGTTTTGATTTGTGGTAAAGTGATAAAGGATATGTAGTGTGTTTGTTTATTTAAGGCAAACTTTTGAAAGTTAAATGGTTATTAACCAAGAGTTTAGAGGATCTTAGGGGACAATATGTGAAGTGATGGTGCATGGGGGAAGAGGATGTTGGTGTTGGCTAGACATGGTGTTGGTTCTTGTTAATGTTGTAAGGTTTGGTTTAGTTGGAATGTAATTGTAAGTGGAAGTATTTCTCCTAGTTGGCTTGTGTTTTATGTGAGTCTATATATAAAATAGTTGTTGTAACTTTTCAGGATATTTTAGTTATAAGAAGTTACAATTTATGAATGACTTTTTTTTATCATTTAACCCGTATAGTGTACGGGTTTTCATCTAGTGGTAAATATTTAGGGAGGTGACTTGAATGCTACTGATACGATTAGAGATGTAAAATTCGGTTTTTTCTATTTTTTTTTGGTATATTGGTTTTTACTGGTCCCAACTATCATCTTTTGTCTTCTACTGATCCTAACTATTGAATTAGCTGTCAACTGGTCCGTCGTTAAATTTTTTTTAACGCCGTTAAGTTTTTTTCAAATTCAAGACCGATGTTTTATGCCTTTTGATCGGAAGGATAATACGAGCCGATTGATGTAAAAGTTTTCTTGAAAAGGCTCTCTGAACGATAAATTTTTTACATCCGCTTGAAGCACCGTTAGGTTTAAACACCCGATTGAAGCACTATTTCGTTGTTCGGAGTGCCGTTTCGAGGTAACTTTTCCATCAATCGACTTGTATTATCCTCCTGATCAAAAGGTTTAAAACATCGGTATTGAATTTTGAAAAAACTTAACGGCGTTAAAAAAAGTTAACGTCGGACCAATGGTTACCAAAGTGATAAAAGTTGGACCGTTGACAACCAATTCAATAGTTGGGACCGGTGAAAGACAAAAAGTAATAGTTGGGACCAGTGAAAACCAATATACCTTTTTTTTCCTAAAACAGTTCAGGTTGAAACCGGACCGTTTTTCTTAAGCAATGTTAGGTCAGTTTGGGTAAAATTGGTTCGGGTTAGAAACCGGTTTAGGGACCTGGAGTATCAGCTAGTCATACAAATATGGGTTATTATTAAAGGGGTTGGAGGTTATGAAACTTTTTTTTTTCTGAAACCAGTTTTGACTCCAACCCATTTCTGATTTGGTCAACGGATGTCAAAAAAAATTTCGAGTGAAACCGGGTTAGGAATGGGTTTCTAAATAGGGAAGTATTTGGTTTGGTTTGGTTTGGTTCGGTTTTTACCAGTTTGATTTGGTTCAAACAAATTTGGACGAAGCATGTTACAAATTAACGGCTCAGGCTTAACCCAACCGGTTTTAAGATGAGCTTATGTTTGGGTTTGCTGACCCGTTCTACTTAGAAACGAGTTTTTACACCTCCAAGTGTAGCGACTAATAAAGCTTTTAAAAGTTAACTCAAATATGGGCTTACACAAAACAATTGACATTCTAAATTAGCTCAAAATTTGGCCAAAATTCACTAAAAACTATTATGTTAATACTTAATAACAACATAGGTGCTCAACTCGGGGGCTAAAAACGTGTCAATGTTGTTGTGTATAACGGTCTTTCACTACGTTTACCTTTAATACACTTAAGAAAAGTTGAATTTTAATGATCTTAACTTTGATTTATTGGCTAACATTACTCTCAACTTAGGAAATATTTACAAATAGTCCTAACTTTGAATGTATATATTCATCCAGTGATCTCATAGCAACTAAAAGTTAACCACATTAGTTTTTAACGTGAATAGCTTATGTGGCAGAAACATTAATAGTCTCGTATTAAAGTTAACCACCACCACCACGGTATTAAAGTTAACCACCACCACCATGGCACCACCTGCCATCATTTGGACATTATAAGAACTTGGTTTGTTGTCCCATTACATCTTAATCTCTCAACATCGAAACAACTTCAGGAGCTTCGTTATTTTTCTGGACGCTTTATCAATTGCAACAAAGGTATGCGGTTCCTGCATTTTCCCACAGAAGCAGTCCTCGTCATATAAAACTAATAGATGTTATTTTCGGTTAGTATGGGGTCATTGGAGGAAAATATGTTTGAAGTTAAAACTGTCTATAAACATTTCCTGAGTTATGATTAATCATGACCAACAAGCAAAATCTAATTTTCCTATAGAAAATGATTACTCTTGATGTTTAAAGACTTAAACTAAGGTTTTTCGGAGAATAATGATCTAGTATTGGGACAAACCTTGCCAACTTGGTGATAAAATGCCTATTTAAACTGGCATATGTTTGGAAGTCAATATATATGTGCCCAACGTAGGTGATTATGCCAAACATACTAATAGAATTAATTTGGTAAATGTTTAAATAGTTTGAATTGATTTTCAGACTAGGTTTAAAACCCGTATATACACACGGAATAAATCTAAAATATATAAATAAAAGGATAAAAATCGAAAATATAGAACACAATAAATAAAGCTTCAACAACAGGATTGATTGAACATGCTATCAAAATCGAATACTGGTTATACACCATATTGAATTTGAAATTAGAGTTTATTTATAAGAAACGAAACAATAAATAAAGCTTCAACAACTGGATTGATTGAAACCACAAACGTATTACCAAAAATATAGAGCACAATTGATTGAAAATCATTGAGTGAGAGTTGCCGTAAATAGCGATGAAGTTTTAGAGCTCAATATGACTGGTCAAAAATTTTCCCTCTCAAATTTGCCCCACAAAAACTATAAAATATTAGATAGATTCTCTAGTATGATGATCATACACTTGCACGTCTCGTGTATGAAAGCAACTAATTAAATAACCCTAGCTTCTAGTAACCTTTTCAACAATTTTTCCACCGTGACACTATTGTCCCTTTGAACGTCTTCTTATGACGTATCACGTATCATAAACACACCAGAATCAATAGAGTTTATATAATGTCCTTCATGTCATTTTCATGCGTTTTGTACATCATTCCTCATCTTATGTGCAATTGGTTGAGGAATAGTTACAAAACGTATGGAAATGGCATGGAGGACATTATATAACTCTATTGATTGTGGTGTATTTATGATGCGTCATAAGGAGACGTTCAAAACGACAATATTTTTTTTCAACCTATGTAACACACAGGTACTAACCTCAGAGCAATAATGGAGATTTTTTTTCACACTGGTACTCAAATGAAGAAAAATTACAAAACTCAAGTATTAAAACATAGATTTACTTTTTTTTCTTAATAAAAAAAAAGAACAAGATGAAAGGAAACTTAAATAAACTAATAGCAAACACATAATAGTGTCATGTGAAATCAGGGCCGACCCCAAGAATCCCTGAGAATCATTGACACATAGGATGATCAGGGGCCGCAATATAATTTTAACATATTATTATTAGTTGATTAACACAACATCTATTTTACTAATAAATTCAATTTCTAACTATTCAACTTTTACTGTCATTTTTATAGTGGTAACCATGAAGTTTGATCAGAGGTTGCAATATAATTTTAACATATTATCGTTAGTTGATTAACACAACATCTATTTTACTAATAAATTCAATTTCTAACTATTCAATTTTTACTGAGCTATTTTTATTGTGGTAAAAAAATTGGTTTTTATTTACCAAGTCATTTCTCTTAACATGATAGAATCAAGAATTTATGATTAATTAATTAAAAAAATATTTATAAATTTTGAAATATTAAAGATTTTTTTAAAGTAATAGATTATACTTAATCAACGAAACAATAGTCAAACTCACCAAAATCAAATTGAACCGTTACACACTCCTTGTTCCATCAACGGTCGCTTCTTTATCTTCTTCCACATACACTGCCAAAATCCCCAAATAAATCAACACCACCTTAATTCGACCTTAAATCCACCTTCTTCTTTCTCCAATCTCACCCACAATCTCATCAAAACCTTAAACTATGGACCAAAAGTCTCCATCAATACTCGAAACCCCACCGATGAATTCTCCTATTCCGGCTGGTGGGCTTGCTAAAATCATCACCCCTGATCGACTTACGGTCCCCAAAGCATTCAAATATCCGGAAATGTAAGTGATAAAGTGAAGTTTGTGGGATATTCTTAAAATTGAACATAAATCTTGAATTATGGATCTTGATTTTGATTTTGATTGTGTAGGTATAAAAGTCCAACTGATCAAATCATGTCCCCTGTTTCAAAAGGGCTTCGTGCTAGAACTAAAATCTTGAAATCATCACCATCAGTTACTAGAAATCAACTTCACAAGGTACAAACTAACTCATGCTGCATAATGTAGACAGTTAATTCATCTTTTTATGAATATTGTAACTGATAATGAGGTTGTGTCACATTTGCAGATACGAGCTTCCAAGTTTCAAGATTTGGGTGCTATTAAAACTTGATGAGTTTTGATGGGTTGGTATCTTTTTAGTGTAAAGATGGTTTATTGGTTTATAGAAGTTGAAATCTTGATTTGTTAAGATGGGTTTGTTTGATTTAATCTTTAATCATTTGTAGATGATATGAAGCTTATGATATTTTGACTTGTTCAAATGGGTTTGACTATTTACTATACAAAATGAAGCTTGATTTAAATTTTGGATTTTTCAAGTGCGACTCGAATAATTATCCATATAACTCATAACGTCTCTTCAAAATAAAAGACGTCATCTTTATTAAAAAAACCATAGGAACTCGTTTGAATATTAAACCCGTGCTAATCAATAAGATAAGGTAAATACAATTTACGTTAAGCGAACAACCTCAAAGGGTTATAAACATAAAGACATGAACCCAGTGGATGTTACTCATTTATAAAACCCTTTTCACCTTTTGCAAAGTCTTGAATGTTTTCTACATCTTTCATTTCACCCCCTCATCTTTCACACTATTTCCAAACTCACCCCTTATCTTTCATACTATTCCTAAATTCACCCCTCAACTTTCTGAGAAACAGATATACCAAACATCTTCCCGCGTCTATAAACATGGCGAAAACATTACCCTAAAACAACGCTCAACCTTCTCTTCTTCATCCATACATCAAACCCTAACCCTAATCCCCTCTTCTTCTTCTTCTTCTTCAGTTCCCTTTTCCGACCATCAATTTCGAGCTTTTATTCTTCAATTCCGGCCAACATTCCTCCCGCCGGCGATCCCTTCGATCTGTAACCCAAACATTCAAGTAAGTTCACTTACTATGCTTAATTTCATGGATCATCATTCGTTTCCTATCAATCTCGTAGATTAAGCATAATTTAGTACAATTCAGCACTTTTTTAGCTAATTGTGTGTTGCAATTGCGTCGTTTCGATCTTAACAACTGTTAATTGTCGTCATCATGCCATGAAATTGTGCCTGTTCGTCAATTTTGAAACCCTAAAGCATCATAGACACAATACACAGTGGCGGTACTTAAATATTATTCAAATGTAAATAGTTTTGATTGATTATAGGAACTGGTTGTTTATTGACTGATACACCACAAATTGTGGTTTGAATTGAATAGGATTTGTTGAACAGAACATAATGGAAGATAATAATGTTACTGCTAGATGTATTATAGATGAGGAGTCACTTGAAAGTGACAAAATTGTTAAAAAGTGTTCGTCTTCGTCTTCTTCGTCTTCATGTTCAACGCGTTTTGAAGTAGATATAGGTGAAGATGATATAACATTTCTTGAGTTTGAAGAAAATGATTATTCGGTTTTGAACGGTGATTTGAAACAATCTCCTCCTGTTCAAGTGATGGGGCAGCAACCTGCAGGATATGAGATAAACCGGGCTCCGTCGTCTATGTTTGTACCGAAACATAGAAGTAATTCGGAGTGGAGTCTAGCTTCTACTGAATCGTTGTTTAGTATTCATACGGGGAATAATAGTTTCTCTTTGGATGGTGGTTTTGTCATAAGCAAGTCCGGAGAGTTTAACTGGATTGATGATTATTCTTGTTTTACACCTGATGGAAATAAGTCATGCGTGTCACCTAGCCTGCCGACAGTGATGGATACATCAGCAGAAAACGAACGCACGAGTGCTAGTACAAACAGTGAATCTGGAGATAAACAAGATGTCGTTGAAGCCCGAAATGTGTCACCCGTTGCTAATTCTGCAAACTTTTCTTGTCTTTCTGATGCAAGTTGCCAAAGCGCTAATTCATTCGCATTCCCTATGTAAGCTAACTTCTTACTTTATTACGCCTTAAAGATTTTTATACCAAATTGTAATGTAACAAATCATGTTTGGTAATTATTGGTACTCTCAGACTTACGAAGGTTGAGACTGAAAAACCGCAGTCAGCACCATCAACACCGCCAGCAGAGGTGGCAGAAACTACACCTAAAGCTGCCCCCACAGTCCCTAAAGCTGGTGGCAACCAATGGTTCCATTGCTTCTCATGTTTCCCAATGTGTTGTTGACGTTTTAACAATGACACCATTCGGTGAGGACACCATGCTGCATTGATCCAACATTGCTCGTATATAAGCTAAGGTATAGAATCTTAAACTCTTTTGTGGCTAATTCTACCACTTGGTTTGATATCTACAAGCTATCTAACGATAGTAAGAAAATGAGGTGGAATTATGCGTGGGATTGTGGGGTATTTGAAAACCCAATCATCGTTCGGATCTGTTTATAAGCATGTATATGTATACATATGTACCCATTCGAATAATATACGTTTTGATAGTATATGGGTACAAAAGATTGGTCGAAAGTTCGGTTCTTGGCTTGGATTTGCTCTAGAAACGTATAGATAGATATATGATTATTCTATAAACTTTGGATTGAAGATTGTATATTGTATCAATCCTTGTGTTTGTCACCTCCTGACGGGAGAGTGAATAATGTGAGATTTATGTAGGCATTGATCATGACCTTTATATAATAAACAAGATTTGTTTTGATTTTAGTGTCTTTTTAATGGAGTGTTTGATTTGAAGTTCTATAATTTGCATTGATCTTATGCATTACTATCTAATAAATTCTAATGGGGAGTAACTGTGACATCTGCCCCGAACCCGAATCCGGATGCCCGATTCAAACCCGAGGTTGTTTATCTTTTAATTGTAATTCATATTTATTTCCTCAAAATGTAACGTTCATTTTAATTATGAATAAATATATCGAATCGTACGTTATTTGTATCTTATTTAAATCAAACGTATTTACACCGCAAAATATCTGCGTATAACAAATAATAATTATTTGTTGACTATAAAACGCTAAGTATGAATATATATATATATATATATATATGTATATATATATATATATATATTTCGTAAAAGAAAAGTATTAAAAACGTTAAACAAAGACGCTTCTACGTCTCGTAATAGTCTCCTAATAGCTCAGACGAACTAAAACTATAAAAACGTCTCCCATAAAAATGTTACATCTCGACTCGGTCATTTTAGTTAGTTAGGTTATGTAAAACTAACTTATGGGCCAAAATTGCAATTTCTAAAACTTGAATTAAAACTTAATAACTAAAGTAAAACAAACACAAAACACCAGGGACCAGAAGTGAAACTTTCACCCAAACCAGCCCCCCCCCCCTGCGCGTCCTCTCCCCTGTCGCACTGTACCCGACCAATTTGTTCCCTTCTCCGGCCGACCTCCGACCACGCTGTTCCGGCAGCTTTTTCCCCTTGATACCTGCACCACACCATGTTTGATCAACTCGTATTTAATGCTACATGCTCATCGATCGTTTATAACTCCCAACCCACCCCTCAAACCCGTCGTTCGAACTCCCTCCCCTTTTGCTCCGGCGACTCCGGTTACGGCCAATCCGGCACCATTCCAGGTAAATTTTGGTTCCATTTTGATCCTCTCAACATTCTACAACACCCTAATCCATCAATTTAATCTCATTTCAATCCAGAACCCATCAATTGGATCAAGGCAGCCGCAACTTTGTTACCATTCTAATCCATATCAAAACTCCACCAAAACGTAAGTTTCTGGTATCAAAAGAACCGCAAATCCATGGGGCTTAAAAGCCCCATGGTTAATTTGTCTGGGATTATCAAATTCGAACGAATGTGGTGGTTTTGTGATCTAGGGCTCGTATGGGATGTGGGTTATAGTTCAGGAGAAATGTTAAAACTTTTAAAGTTCCAGTTTAATAACAAAAACGCACCTTGGTTCGGTGGATAGTGCGCGTGTGTTTGGTTGTGTTGGTCACGGGTTCGAAACCCACTCCCCCATTTTTCTTAATATTTATTTCTAACCATTTAAACCAACACTTTAATAATCTTATAACCTATAAATTGTTAAAAGTAGTTATTTAAGGTTAAAGAAAAATATGTATAAGTGTATTTTATTTTATAAAGATTTAAGTTGTAAATTTTATAAAAAAACATGTCTTTATAAATAATTTAAACGAAACGTTCGAACGTTCAAACTCGTTTAAAAACCTTGATTTCTAAATCCGAAACATTTGACTTCGGACTTAACTCCGGTTACCACGGTTCCATTTCTAAATTAAAATCTTTATACTTTTTTTTATTTATACATTATATAACTTTTAATAATCAAATGATTAAGTTAATAATATGTATTACAGATTAAAATGTATAAGTTTAAATAAAGATTCTAAGAATTATTACCAATATATTACTAATGTTTTCTAAAACGGATTATTGTAAAATACAAAGTTTTAAAGACTAATAAATCGGTTCCGTATAAAAACGCTCGGTTACGGTTCGTACCAAAAATCCCAAGTCTCCGTAAATTCTTTTTATTTCTATTCTAGTTTCTATACTATATGTTTTTCTAAATTAGGATTCTCATTATTTAGGTGATACTAATATTTGGGAAATCCTCGGTTCCAGTTGATTTATTTCTATATCATTTCTGATTCGTATTCAAGGTGAGTAAATTCACTCCCCTTTTTATACTATTTTTGGGGCTGAAATATGTCTTTTTCTATATTACGTTTTCTATTCTAAAAGAGATCATACAAATATGTTAATCTAGTTCGCGACTCGATGCAACCTTATGTGTTAGTTAAAAGTAGTTTTATTGCTTGGTAAACCCACCGGTACAATGTTAGCGCTAATGGTTTGACAAACCCACCTGCCTGTACAACATCGATAGGTGATTTAAACCCGACCTTTCTAACTCCATGTTCTATGTTTACTATGCTATGACGGTTGTTGCTATACTATGATGCTATGCTATGCCATGTCCCTAAATTGATAAATAATTATTGATAACTTATATATCGAGACGGTAAAACGACGGTTGGTTAAAAGTTATCTTTAATTATCACATGAGTGGCTCTCATGCTAAAATGGGTATACGAGATACTATGGGTTCTAAAGTGATTGGTGTGCTATGTGATTCTAGGTGTCCTGGTAGAGTAATAATTACGAAATTGCTAATTATATAAGTTTGCGCAGCATATCTTGTTGATCTCGGATTTTCCATATTATTATTTATAAATTGTGTTTTACTCACTAGCTTGTGTAGCTAACTTTATTTTCACATATTTCAGGTGGTTCTTGATTTATGGTTTATTTCCAATTATGTTCAAGACATAGGAGCCTTGGACCTAGTGAAATAAAAATAAAGACTGTTTAATTTCTGTTGCTATGGATTTGTCGATTTATGTTTAAAGACTTGTATTTCCTAAACTTAAGATAATTCCTATTAGACTTACTAATTAAATACCATGTGCTTTGTTACTATTGATATCCAATTCCATTGACGCGCCCGGTGTATTCCGCCGCCGGACGGGGTGTCACAGTTTGGTATCAGAGCCATGGTTATAGTGAACTAGGATAGGGTATTAGAAACACACCAACCTAGACTATAACCTAAGAGTCCTTAGTGCAAATAATTGTGCCTAGAAAACTCTTCTAAAACTTATTTTATTTTCTTCTACGAACCTTTCTTTGGTTTTTCTTTATCTTATTTCTTATCCGATTTCGCGAAGGAGCTACAAGAGACTCGTCTGTGTGATTAGGGTGTTTCTCTTTGTGAAATCTCGTCATCGTCTTGAGTGAGTTTGAAACGTGAGAAATGTGTGCAATCTGGAAGGGGAAACGCCTGTATCACGGACATCCTGTCTAAGGAAAAGCATTTCGTATAAATCTCTTTAAGAGACCAGTATGCTTACCTGGGGATGGACGAGATGAGTGTGACCCTATAGGCTAAAGCACGCTTTCTCGAATACGTTAAAAACGAACTTAACACCTTGATAAGTCTTAAGTGTCCAAACCCAGACACATTCCTAAGCCTTCAAATTCCATTTAATCATTTTTCTAATATTATCATTTTGTATGATTTCTAGTCATTTTACGAGTTCTACATGATTTTAAAATGTCACGCCAAATTATTTGTTTGCGTTTCTTTCTAAATGATTGTTAAGGGATGTTTTCTAAAGTAAATCTATGATATTTCTAAGTAGCATTCAATTTCATCAAGTGTTTACTACGATTTATGTTTTAACAAAAAAATGGAATGTTCCATGTCTCACGAAATCGTTTTCTCTTTTGTAGAATGTCATTTAGACGACGACTTGCTAATATTATTGCGACCCAAATGGCCGGTATCTTGCCCGGTCTCGTGAATCAACTTAATGCTGCGAACCAAAACAACGGGCCTAAGTGCACACTGAAATATTTCAACTCTTGCGGGCCGACTAAATTCTTTGGCAATGAAGGGGCCACGGGACTTCTCCAGTGGTTCGAAAGCATGGAGATTACTTTTATAAACTGTGATTGCCCCGAAAATCTTAAGGTTCGTTATGCCACTAGCGTTCTTCAAAAGGGTGCTCTTACTTGGTGGAACGATGAAAAACGCAGGCTCGGAGAAGCTGCTGTTACTGCCTTGACCTGGGCTGCGTTTAAAACCACAATGACTAACAAATACTGCCCTCCCAGCGAGATCCGAAAACTAGAGGGTGAATTCTGGGCACTCAAACAAGATAGCGGGGAGAACGTGGCTTATAACGACCGTTTTTCTCAGCTTAGCACTCTATGCCCAAACATGGTTACTCCGGACTCTCGAGGTATTGAACAGTACATCGGGGGTCTACCAATGACAATTCAGGATGCTATCTGGGGTAGTAAGCCAACTACCGTGGGTGAGGCCATGACTTTAGCAGGCCGTCTTACTGAAAACCACGTACAGGCCGGTACTCTGTTCCGTAAGGGCAACAAAAAGTTTAAGGGCTCCTCGAGCAACGATTCCAAACCCACTGAGGGAGGTTCTTACAAGAGTCCTAAACCCGAATCATTATCTCAATCTAAGAAACGAAAGAATAACTCTACCAACTATGCAATTGTTACTCCTAACCCTCCTGTGGCTCAGCAAGGGGGTAATGTTAACCGCAAGCCCTACACGGGAAATCTGCCCAAGTGCAGCTACTGTCCGCTTCATCATGCTCCTAATACTCCGTGCCATAAGTGCACAGTTTGTCAACGTTTCGGCCACGTGGCTAAGGATTGCTGGAACGCTCCGAATAATGCAAACAATAATCGGGGTAATCAGGGTCGTGCCTGTTATAACTGTGGTGATCCAAACCACTTCCGGAACAATTGCTCACAACCCATTAATGTGAATGTGAACACTAATGCAAATGCAAATCAAGCTGGTCGTGCTAGGGCTTTCAACATTAATCCTAATCAAGCCCAAGCAAACAACGATGTGGTGAACGGTATGTTTATTGTAAATGATCGTTATGCTTCCATTTTATTTGATTCGGGTGCCGATAGGAGTTTTGTCTCTCTAGATTTTGCTTCTTCCTTTACTGTTAGTCGTATGGGCCTTGATAGACCTTATGTGGTAGAGGTAGCGAATGGGAAGGGTGTTACTATTAGTTCATGTTTTATGGGATGTATGCTTAATCTTTTGGGTCACGTTTTCCGTGTCGATCTCTTACCTATGACTCTCGGTAGTTTTGACGTTATTATCGGTATGGACTGGTTATCCGCTAACGGTGTGGAAATTCTGTGTCGGGAAAAGATTGTTCGAGTTCCTCTTCCATCGGGTCAAATTCTGAATATCTCGGGGGAGAAATTTCCTATCGGTTTGAAAATCATGTCTTGCGTCGAAGCCCAAAAATATTTGCGTAAGGGCTATGTTGCATTTTTGGCTCGTGTTGAAGTTAAGAAAACGAAAGAGAAGAAGCTCGAAGATATTCCAGTTGTGCGGGATTTTGCTGAGGTTTTTCCCGAGGACGTAACCGGTCTTCCACCCGCACGACAAGTTGAGTTCCGTATTGATCTTGTACCCGGTGCTACTCCTGTTGCAAAAGCTCCTTATCGCCTCGCACCTTCCGAACTCCAAGAGTTGGCTAGTCAACTCCAAGAGTTATCCGACAAAGGTTTCATTCGTCCGAGTTCCTCTCCATGGGGTGCTCCAATCTTGTTTGTCAAAAAGAAAGATGGCTCGTTCCGTATGTGTATCGATTATCGCGAGCTTAATAAACTCACCGTCAAAAATCGTTATCCATTGCCGCGTATCGATGACCTTTTTGATCAACTCCAAGGTGCAACTTGCTTTTCTAAGATCGATCTCCGTTCTGGTTATCATCAACTGCGTGTTCATGAAGATGACATACCGAAGACTGCGTTTCGTACGCGGTATGGTCACTTTGAGTTCACGGTCATGCCTTTTGGTTTAACTAATGCACCTGCTGTTTTCATGGACTTGATGAATCATGTGTGTCGACCGCTTTTGGACAAATTTGTTATTGTGTTTATTGATGATATTTTGATCTATTCCAAATCCAAAACCGAACATGAGCAACATCTTCGTACCATTCTTCAAATGCTTAAGCAAGAGCAACTCTATGCTAAGATTTCCAAGTGTGAGTTCTGGCTCAAGGAGGTTCAGTTTCTGGGTCACATTGTTAACGAAAACGGGGTTCAAGTGGATCCCGCAAAAATCGAAACCGTCAAGAATTGGTCAGCACCTTCAACTCCAACCGAAATCCGTTCTTTTCTTGGTCTAGCGGGTTACTATCGTCGGTTCATTGCTAATTTTTCTAAGATTGTTGTTCCTCTCACGTCCTTAACTTGTAAGAATGTTCCTTTTGTGTGGGGTCCCGAGCAACAAAAAGCGTTTGATATTCTTAAAGACAAATTGTGTAACGCTCCGATTCTTACTCTCCTCGAGGTCATGAAGACCTTGTTGTGTATTGTGATGCTTCGAAACAAGGTCTTGGTTGTGTTCTCATGCAACGGGGTAAAGTCATAGCTTATGCCTCGAGGCAACTCAAAGTTCATGAAAAGAACTACGCCACTCACGATCTTGAACTGGGTGCTGTGCTTTTTGCTTTCAAAATTTGGAGGCATTATCTCTATGGTACCAAATGTCTCGTCTATACTGATCATAAGAGTCTGCAACACATTCTGAATCAGAAAGAGCTTAATATGAGGCAAAGGCGTTGGGTGGAATTGTTGAATGATTATGATTGTGAAATCCGTTACCACCCTGGCAAAGCCAATGTCGTCGCCGATGCTCTTAGTCGTAAGGAACACGTCATGCTTTCTTGTGTTTCTCTCCGTGTTGATCTTAAGTCTCAAATCCTTGATGCTCAGCGTGCCGTTGTTTCCGAGGGTACCCTTCGTGATGAGATGACCATCGGTACTGATTTATAGTTGGAAACTAAAACTGATGGTCTACTCTATTTTATGAATCGTCTTTAGGTGCCTTCTCGGGGTAGCGTTCGTACTCTTATTCTTGATGAGGGTCATAAAAGTCGTCATTCTATTCATCCTGGTGCGGACAAAATGTATATGAGTCTTCGTCCGAATTATTGGTGGCCTGGGATGAAGAAAGATATTGCTTTGTATGTCTCCAAATGTTTGACTTGTTCAAGGGTCAAAGCCGAACATCAGCGTCCTTCCGGTCTTCTTGAGCAACCGGAAATTCCTGTTTAGAAATGGGAGAGTATAGCCATGGATTTTATTACTAAGCTTCCTCCTTCTAATGGTTATGATAGTATCTGGGTTATTGTGGGTCGGTTAACAAAATCTGCTCATTTTCTTCCTATCAAGGAAACTTACTCGGCTGAAAAGCGTGTTCAACTCTATGTTAAAGAGATTGTTTGTCGTCATGGGGTGCCACTTGATATTATTTCTGACCGTGATGGTCGTTTCATGTCTCGTTTCTGGAAGGGTCTTCAGGATGCTATGGGTACTAAACTTAATCTTAGCACAGCTTATCATCCTCAAACGGATGGTCAAAGCAAGAGAACTATTCAAACTCTCGAAGATTTGCTTCGGTCTTGTGTGATTGACTTCAAGGGTAATTGGGATACTCATCTTCCGTTGATTGAATTCTCGTATAACAATAGTTATCATTCTAGCATTGATATGGCACCGTTTGAAGCTCTTTATGGTCGTAAATGTCGTTCTCCTTTATGTTGGACCGAAGTCGGTGACTCTCAAATTACTAGACCCGAAATGATTCAAGAGACCACCGATAAGATCCGAAAGATCCGTGAGAATCTTCTAGCAGCTCGTAATCACCAAAAGTATTATGCCGATAAAAAGCGAAAGCCTATGGAGTATGAAATTGGTGATATGGTTTTGCTTAAAGTGTCTCCATGGAAGGGAGTTTTCCGTTTTGGTAAGAAGAGAAAGCTAGCTCCTCGATATGTGGGACCGTTTAAAGTTCTTAAGAGGATTGGTAAAGTTTCTTATGAGTTGGAACTACCCGAGGAATTGGGTGGTGTTCATCCTGTGTTTCATGTTTCCAATCTGAAGAAGTGTCTATCTGATGAAAATCTTATTGTGCCTATCGATGATATTCAAGTTGATGAATCGATGCAATTTATTGAACGGCCATTGGAGATTATGGACCGTGAGGTAAAACAACTCAAGCGAAGCCGGATACCGATAGTCAAAGTCCGTTGGGAATCTAAGCGTGGACCCGAATTTACTTGGGAACGTGAAGATCAAATGAAAGCCAAGTATCCGCATCTTTTTGCTTCATCTTCTTTTACCTCGGTTTGAACAAATTTCGGGACGAAATTTCTATAAGGAGGGGAGACTGTGACATCTGCCCCGAACCCGAATCCGGATGCCCGATTCAAACCCGAGGTTGTTTATCTTTTAATTGTAATTCATATTTATTTCCTCAAAATGTAACGTTCATTTTAATTATGAATAAATATATCGAATCGTACGTTATTTGTATCTTATTTAAATCAAACGTATTTACACCGCAAAATATCTGCGTATAACAAATAATAATTATTTGTTGACTATAAAACGCTAAGTATGAATATATATATATATATATATATATATATATATATATATATATATATATATATAGGAGATGTATAAAAAGAAAACTTGGTTTTATTGGGAAAACCCAAGAAACCCATTATGTGGCTGAGATTAAGCCACATCCTTTATTTTCATAAATTTTGTCTTGTAGTCTTCAAGGGTATTATAGTCTTTTTTTTATTTTGCATTTCTTAACACATATCTCAACTGACAATTGATCTCAGATCTCCATATTAAAACATAACTTTTTCTCTCTTCCTTTAAATTTCTCCAAATTCTTCTTGAATCTCACATTCATAAAAAAAATTCAAAATTTTCAAATTGTTTGAATCTTCATGTGACAACCATCCGTATGACAGGTATGGATACGGATTTGGTCGGCACCGGAAACGTCACCGGAAAGCTTGATGATGATCATCCATTGTTGTTTGCTAAAGATCTGTGTCGGAACGTTTTGATGACGATGACGATGACGACGACCAGATCTGCTATAGATCCGTCTGTACGACGCCACTGTCGGTAAGAAAGTTGTTATTTTTGGTGTCATCGATGTGTTCACTCCCATCTGCAAGTACCTTATGTTCCATTGCTTTTTGCTTGTAATTGTTAGCATTTGAGGTAGATTTAACTGTTGTATGTACATCCGTTTCTCTTCCGGGCGTCTCTTCCTCTGTTATCACGGTACATTTCAAAACAAAATATAAGTACACTTTGTAGAAATGGGTTTGATTTTTACTGAAACAAAATTGAAATTTCATAAACACCTAGGCTTTTAAAACTGTAGCAGCAGCATTGTTTTAAAATTAAAGAAATAACGAAGAAGACGAGCTTTAAGGTTGTGTTTAATATTTATGTTGAGGAGGGCCCATGGACTAAGAGCACAGTAGCAAGGTACAGAACATATAAAAAAGTTTGATGGAACCATTCATGACCAATCAAATCAAAAATAAAAAAAACTAACCCAATCTCCCTATTAATTATTAATATACTTACGCAATAGTTAAATAGATTTATTTTAACCGGGCGACGAGCGTCGTTTGAAAAAATTGCTTCTAAACAAACGTTATTTAGGAGAGGAGTTAACTCATACTCCTTAGATTTTTTATTATGTTTCGGTTCGATGGAGATGACATGTTGGTTATGGGATTGTCCTTTGTGGGTTTTTGTTATGTTTCGGTTCAAAACTTTATGTCTTTATAGGATGAATAATTCCTCCAAACCTCATATTTTTTAGTGTAACAATATGTAACAATCTAGTTTTGTTGTAACAATATGTAACACGATGTAACAAATGTAACATGTTTGACTGACGCTTAACCATCTAGTTTTGTTTTTAATATAATATATATTAACTATCTAGTTTTGTCTTTACTATTCGAGTGCTTGACATACGTACCGGTTAGTTTTCAACAAGTTGTTCAAATTTCAGTTAAATATGTAACAATATGTAACTTATGTAATTTTGCTTTATTGTTTTTTTAATTTAAATTAAATATGTAACACTATGTAACTTTGATTTTTTTTATTCATGTATCAGATTTTATAACAACTTTCTATAAGTAAATAGTTCCAATTAAAATATGTAACATAATGTAACATATGTAATACTATGTCAGAATTGACATGTAATGTTTTTCATTTTTTAATAAAATATGTAACACGATGTAACACTATGTATGAACTCACATGTAATTTTTATCAATTTTAATAAAATATGTAACACGATGTAACACATGTAACATGTCTGGAGTGAACGTAATTCATTCAGTTTTGTTTTAAAAATAATATGTAACACGATGTAACAAACGTAATCTATTCAGTTTTGTTTTTTAAAAAATTATGTAAAATGATGTAACAAGATTTAACATGTCTGAACTTACACTTTAATCCATCTACTTTTGATATTTAGAACTTTGTAATAAATTGAAATTGTGATGTATATATTAAGGGCATATATTTTTTATGTAACACGAGGTAACATATGTAACGGTTTTTATGTAACAGTATGTAACTTATGTGATTTTGCTTTATTGTTTTTTTAAACTTTAAGTTAAATATGTAACAATATTTAACTTTGATTTTTTTATTCAAATTGCATATGTAACTTTGATTTTTTATAGATCCAAATATGTAACACGATGTAATAAAATATGTAACATAATGTAACATATGTAACTTGTCGGATTGGCACTTAATCCATCTAGTTCTTTTTTGTAGGTAAAGGAATTTTGTATCAAAGATGAAGAGATTATCAAGAAACAAAGCATGATTGAAACTATGTAACACTATGTAACAAACGTAATCCATAAAGTTTTGTTTTTTAAAATATATGTAACACGATGTAACAAACGCAATCCTTCAGTTTTTAATAAAATATGTATCATGTTGTAACATATGTAACAAGATGTAACAAACGTAATCCATGGAGTTTTGTTTTTATATAATATATATCACGTTGTAACATGTGTAACATGATGTAACAAACGTAACATGTCTTGAGTGACACGTAGTCCATTCATTTTTGTTAATATGTAACAGGATGTAACAAACCTATTAACCAGTGTAACAATGTGTAACAAACGTATCAGCTAATGTCATTGAAATAAAAAAAGTAGGAGAGAGAAATTATAAAGTAGGAGAGAGAATATGAAAAGTGATGAAGTGATGTGGTACTTGAGATAGAGAAAAAAAGAAAAGTAATTTCCCTAAATACCCTTTTTGTACTTTATATAATTAAAATATTTGATTAAAAGCTACAATCAATCACAACCATAGATCTTACAAGATCAATGGTTATAATTGGGTTTCTAGGGTTTTTTCAATATGCATGGGTTTTCATTCTAGCCATCCCCTATATATATATATATTTCGTAAAAGAAAAGTATTAAAAACGTTAAACAAAGACGCTTCTACGTCTCGTAATAGTCTCCTAATAGCTCAGACGAACTAAAACTATAAAAACGTCTCCCATAAAAACGTTACATCTCGACTCGGTCATTTTAGTTAGTTAGGTTATGTAAAACTAACTTATGGGCCAAAATTGCAATTTCTAAAACTTGAATTAAAACTTAATAACTAAAGTAAAACAAACACAAAACACCAGGGACCAGAAGTGAAACTTTCACCCAAACCAGCCCCCCCTGCGCGTCCTCTCCCCTGTCGCACTGTACCCGACCAATTTGTTCCCTTCTCCGGCCGACCTCCGACCACGCTGTTCCGGCAGCTTTTTCCCCTTGATACCTGCACCACACCATGTTTAATCAACTCATATTTAATGCTACATGCTCATCGATCGTTTATAACTCCCAACCCACCCCTCAAACCCGTCGTTCGAACTCCCTCCCCTTTTGCTCCGGCGACTCCGGTTACGGCCAATCCGGCACCATTCCAGGTAAATTTTGGTTCCATTTTGATCCTCTCAACATTCTACAACACCCTAATCCATCAATTCAATCGGTTCCGTATAAAAACGCTCGGTTACGGTTCGTACCAAAAATCCCAAGTCTCCGTAAATTCTTATTATTTCTATTCTAGTTTCTATACTATATGTTTTTCTAAGTTAGGATTCTCATTATTTAGGTGATACTAATATTTGGAAAATCCTCGGTTCCAGTTGATTTATTTCTATATCATTTCTGATTCGTATTCAAGGTGAGTAAATTCACTCCCCTTTTTATACTATTTTTGGGGCTGAAATATGTCTTTTTCTATATTACGTTTTCTATTCTAAAAGAGATCATACAAATATGTTAATCTAGTTCGCGACTCGATGCAACCTTATGTGTTAGTTAAAAGTAGTTTTATTGCTTGGTAAACCCACCGGTACAATGTTAGCGCTAATGGTTTGACAAACCCACCTGCCTGTACAACATCGATAGGTGATTTAAACCCGTCCTTTCTAACTCCATGTTCTATGTTTACTATGCTATGACGGTTGTTGCTATACTATGATGCTATGCTATGCCATGTCCCTAAATTGATAAATAATTATTGATAACTTATATATCGAGACGGTAAAACGACGGTTGGTTAAAAGTTATATTTAATTATCACATGAGTGGTTCTCATGCTAAAATGGGTATACGAGATACTATGGGTTCTAAAGTGATTGGTGTGCTATGTGATTCTAGGTGTCCTGGTAGAGTAATAATTACGAAATTGCTAATTATATAAGTTTGCACAGCATATCTTGTTGATCTCGGATTTTCCATATTATTATTTATAAATTGTGTTTTACTCACTAGCTTGTGTAGCTAACTTTATTTTCACATATTTCAGGTGGTTCTTGATTTATGGTTTATTTCCAGTTATGTTCAAGACATAGGAGCCTTGGACCTAGTGAAATAAAAATAAAGACTGTTTAATTTCTGTTGCTATGGATTTGTCGATTTATGTTTAAAGACTTGTATTTCCTAAACTTAAGATAATTCCTATTAGACTTACTAATTAAATACCATGTGCTTTGTTACTATTGATATCCAATTCCATTGACGCGCCCGGTGTATTCCGCCGTCGGGCGGGGTGTCACAGTAACATTGACTCAATACGATTTTAGTGTCTTTTTAATGGAAACCGTCATGCACCACTCAAGGACCAAATTACTCGACGCTCAACTCTGGTGTAGAGATGGCTCATTCGAGGGACTACGCTCATTCACTCAAGTGTACAACAAAATTACAACACATGCGGGGTGGTGTTTTCTTGGCTGTCCAGCGTGACCATCTAGCCACCTCACGTCTTTCATGCGGTCACGCTGGTCACGAGTCCATTCCCTCCCCTCTAAAACTCAAATGAGATAAAGTATATTGTTATTTACTACGTTAGAATCCTATGTACGTTAGAATCGTGTTAGAATCGTATGTATTACATGAGATTAATAAATTTAAGTTATATACCAATTTACAAATGTTTTTTAAATCTCTATATATCGCACGTGTTGAATAAATCCTTGTATAACATGGGTGAATAAAATATAATTTAATATGATGACATGTATAGTTTTCAAAATATATGTATTTAATAAAGGGAACAATGGCGCGACAATTATAAATATCGTTCAAGTTAATTTTTATTCTCTTCATCTTAATTTAAATGTCATTAGATACATAACACAAAATTAAAAAAAAAATAGATTATTATATATTTTAAACTATAAAATAACAATAATGTCATTAAAGTATTTTGTCTTTTAGTCATGAAGTGGCTTTTGTATTAAATAATTAAGGTTAAAATTAAAAATTATATTTTTATTTTTAAAATAAACATTTAAATTAAGACAATAAAAAAGGAAAAGATAGACATTTAAAATGAGAATCTATCTAATAAATTAGAGTTTTAGGGGGTTATATTATGGGGGGAATTTTTTTATAAAAGGAAACTTCGGAGGGAAAACTAAGTAAAGATTTCACCATGCATAAGTTGATGGAGATAAATTCTTAAATATTAAATATTTATAAATCGTTAAACATAATGGTTATAATTTTTTATAAATATTACTACTTAACCCGTGTGTAACACGGGTGTTAAACCTAGTCTATCTAATAAATCAAGGTTTTAGGGGGCTATATTTTGAGGGAAATTCTTTGTTTTATAATAGGAAGCTTTGGAGGGAAAATTAAGTGGAATTTTAACCATGCATGAGTTGATGAGCTAAATACTTAAATATTAACATTTATAAATTCTTAAATATAATAATTATAATTTATTTATAAATATTATAATTTAACCCGTGTGTAACACACGGGTATTAGACCTAGTTTAAAATGAGAGTAAGAAGTAAAACTTTGTATGTAACTTTTAATTAGTATGTAATCATTAGAGGAAGATACATTTAAAGTTATGAGTCTCTATAGATATTTCTTATGTTGAGATATAATTTAAGCAATATGCAAAAGTTAAAGATTATTATGATATAATTTTTCTTATTTGTATATATTAGAAAAAAGGATTGAAGTTTATTAGAATGCTAAGTTCTAACAAATTAACCAACACATTAACTATAGCTTCAAATGAAAGAGAAAAGAAATGTAAATTAAATGTTAACGTCGTTGACAATATCTAATATACGCTATAAATCAAATCAAAGCACGTAACATACAAGCGGAAATGGCCGTAAAGATTAGATAAACGTGTATAATTAGACAAGAGGTCTAACTCGTAACCAACCAAGACAACGTCCATGGATTGAAGATTTCACTTCCATTTGCTTCGTCTTTCCTCCTAATTTCTATCAAGTAGTACATCCCGGGAGGCATAAGAAGATTAGATAATTTGTGTTCCTATTAATCATCAACACCCGAAACACCGACGAGTTGTGTAGCAAAAAAATTAGCTCCCGGCGAGGATCGAACTCGCGGCCTTTCGCTTACGAAGCGAACGCAATACCACTATGCTACGGAAGCAATTGTGAGTGATTTCAAACATTTTCATCTTCATTTCATTTCACTTCAATCAGTTCTTCAAATTCACACCTCATTCGCTGAAGCTCACAAACCCTAAGCTGGTAAGTTCATTCATACTTTACATCAAATGCAAATTATATTCATCCGTGCTTCATAATTCAGTATTCACTACATTTTTCATAACAATAACTTTAGTGTAAAAGTATCGATTAGGTTACATTTTCATTATTTTGAATGTGTTTAAATGAAGTTAATAACATGAATGATGGGAGAATTGGAGAATTTGCAATGGCACTTGCAAGGATTGTAGTGGCTCAGATATAACGTGTAATTATATTCGGAATAAAGGCAAGTTATCGAGTTTTATGCAAAGTAGTTCACTAATATTTCTGTTTTTATGCAAAGTAGTTTTTTTTTAAGTGAATGTTATGGTTTGTAGCGAAGTACTTCACTAATATTTCTGTTTTCATATTAGAAGCCCCCATATATGAGCATATAGTTAAATTTTCTAGACACCTCAAGAAATAGTGGGAAATGGTTTGAAGCAAAGAAACACAGTGCAGTTTCTTTTGTATTTACTTTTGCTTTGCAGATGCATGCTTTCACCCAAATTATGCTTTCAGATTCAGCAAAAGATTAAAAAAACAGAAACAAACTAGTTTCAGCGTCTACACGGGGAATAATCGCCTACAATATGACCTCATTGGCCAATCCTGCAGACTGGTTACTTCACCATTCACAACTTCACATATCAAATCTTTAAAAATTAACCGCTCTATATCCAACACTAGACCTGGAAGCTGATCACAATACTCATCCCAATCTTGCGATCTTTTATTCACGTCTGCATTTATGATATTCGTCACTTCATCTGTATCAGATACACCTAGTTCTAAACTATTTTGCAGACCGTCAATTCCTGAGCATAATTCTTTCAGCAACTTATCTGCATTTAAAATCCTCCCTTTATGTGGCCCTAAAGGACTTAACATGGCTAGTTTATGGCCAAGAACATCATTCACAGTATCAAATACCAATTCTCTTCTTAATTTTGATAACATAAACTTTTGGTTGTAACTGTCTCCTGTATGCTCTGTGCATGTTTTGGTTTTCTCCAAAACATGGAACAACTCAGGGTTGATGAAACTGACGGTTGGATGGAGCTGAACTACAGCGGTGGTACGGTCCAGATCTTTTAAGCATCCCGAGGCTAATATTATCTCTTCTATATATCTGTGATCCCCAGTTTCATCCTCACATGAAGATGTTACTGTGTGATTGACAGTAGCATCATCAGGGTTTGTTTTCAGTTGTTCAGTTTGATGAACATTGTTCTTTCTTTTTCTTAGTTTCATCTTATTGAACTCAGAATATTGATCTAGGTTTGTGCTGTTTGGCAAGTTATTTATCCTTGCTTGTTCTTGTTCTTTCAATTGTAAGTTCTCATAATCTGAAATGAAAAGGAGATGAAAAGGTTAATAAATGAGAATAAAAAAAAGGTATGTAGATCTGAAGATTAATATACTACCATTAAAGGCAATAACTTTCTTTTTTACTGGAGATGGTGTGTCTTCTGTGTAGAATGCATCAAGAACAGATACAGGACTGGGTTGTTCCATCGTATGTTTGGTGTGGTCAACTGTTGACTTCTCTTCAGTCAACCATTCTGCGATATTACCCTGGGAAAAAAGACACATGTTGAAAAATCAAGTTATAGTGAATTCACCTATTGTGTGTGTGCTTGTACTGTATCTGTTACATAGATTAAATTATTAAAGTACCCTCACTCACCTTGTGGTTTTCCTTTGGTCGAAACGGGCTATTGACCTCCTGTGCCCACTTGGTACGCGTGACTTTTGAATCATTTTCTGATTGAAGGGAAACTGTATGACGTTGTTGACTCATATTTCTTGTTTCACTTCTGTCTTGCAGTGAATCCATGGATTTTGCCTTTGGATTTCCGTTCATTGAGCTCAACGGAGTTCGTTGCACACCTGGTTGCCTCTTGGGCCTGCTCAAATTAGTTGATAGCCTGTTTATACAGTTCTTTGATCTCTGCGTTTTTGGACTCAAAGTTTCAGAACATTCTGGCAAGTTTGAAGCTAACCGTGGTTTGCTGATTGCCTTCCTATCTCTTATGTTTGGATCTCTCAACCGATTCCTACCACCCAAATCTTGTCTAGCTTTAGCCGGTTTGACTTTTGGTTGAGTTATAGTGGGGGAACCTGGTTGGTCAACTTTCTGGCTCAACCTAGCATCAATGCTGCTATTATTGAATGCATGTTCTTTTTTATCTAACGTCTTTTTTGTCTTTTGCATTGCTTCTAGAATCTGCTTAAGGGCTCTGAGATCTTTTCCAGTTGTTTTGAATTCATCTTCAGTCAACCGTTTCTCTATCTCATTATAAATCGACTGGGAACCCGGTTTGACTCGTCGTGGACCTTCCTTACACTTGAAAGGTGGCTTCTTTGGACCACCACCACCACCTTCTTGCTTCCATGGAGCCGTTTCCAAGGGTATTCGTGCGAGTACATGACTGACTTTGACTGCCCTTTGAGGTTTGTGAATCCTTGGGGAAACATATGTACAATCATGCTTTAGTTTTTCTTTTTTTCTTGGTGATTTTGAGTTTAAGACTGATTCTTCATTCAAGCAACTGCTTGGTTTCAAAGTTCGACTTTCATCAATGGAGGGTGTTAAAGCTTCCAAACCCATTAGTCTAGCCACAACACTTGATGATGGCTGCTTATTACTTATTGGATTATTAGTGGAATTACTGATACGTCCTCGCCTGCTGTCTAGTGACAACCTTGGAAGCTCTTTGATGTTGGTATTGGATTTCAACTGATACCGTGATTCCCGTCCATCACACGAGAATCGTGTTGTTTCCTTTAA
This sequence comes from Tagetes erecta, assembly GCA_030867185.1. NCBI lineage: Eukaryota > Viridiplantae > Streptophyta > Magnoliopsida > Asterales > Asteraceae > Tagetes > Tagetes erecta. The sequence goes on along the minus strand of CM061486.1, from coordinate 59,054,235 downwards.
TTCCTTCAGGTCTCTGTAGATTCTCTCATATTGAATGGGTTTTTGGAGTGAGAATGGCCTTGGGGAATCAACATGCTTCATTTTGGAGCTCACTCGTTCGTCTTTTGCCGTAGTTTTAATTGATAGCACACGAGGTTCTCTGGTCATCGAATCCCTTACTACATCTCTGATATCAGGTGATTGAATAAACAAATCTGGTTGTTTTTTGTGTGAAAATGGAGATAAAGAGGGTTCAGAGATGGCACTTTGGAAAGAAGATGATAATTCTGTTTGAACTCTTTTGGTACCTTCTAATAATGACTTGGTGGTAGAAGAGGTAGAAGAAGAAAACGAGCTTCTTGGTAGCTCAATAGCGAGAATGTGTTTTTCTTTGGAGACCACCTCAGGGGATTTTTCCTGTAAGCACCCGCAAATCAGGTATGTGTTAGTACTTATAAATTCTTTTGCAAAACCAATTATTACACTCGCTAAAATGCAAAAGGAACATGAAAATATGGTCAAGTTAGCAGTTTTAGCAAAACTGAGAGTTCTTTTGCACTGAAATTACAAGTATGGTGTCTAGAGTCTAAAGTCTTGCTCTTACCTTATCATTACTGACTTCTGTTCCACCATTGTTACTTTGACCTGCAGAAAATTCAATTTGTTAAGATATTTGAACAAATGTTTCTGTCATGATTACATGCATACATGCTAACAAATTAAATTTATTAAATCTTATAAGCTTGACTAATGTAGAACATAAGCAAATCGATTTTCCATGTATGCACTTGTAACCATGTTGTTATTGATATTTTTCTGCAGTTATATACAATTGTCATGTAACAAGTTCTATAATTTTCTTGCAATTATCTTGTAAACAGTTAATGAGCAGTTGAGCACCTGCCATTCATCTATCTATCTTTTGCCCACTTGCTATTTCATTTGGGATTAGTTATTAAAATTGGTTACTTGCTTATTTGATCATTTATGTGTGAAACAAGCTGTTTGAACAAGAAGTTTAAAATTGCTTATTTCAAACTGCTTATTAAAAAGAACAATAAGCAATCATAACATGCAATCCCAAACACTTCCAATTGAAACTAAAACATTCATACCTGAAAGTAGCCTCTTCTGGTTACGACCATGACGACGTTGACCAAGAAGGTAACGATGGTCAAATATCTGTAAAATACCATTCATGCATCCTAATTGCTTATTTAGTACTTGTTTAACCTCTTTATCTGACATCTGCACACCACTGCTTCTTAATCTTTTCAATCAGTTAATCAAAACTTGAAGATCATATAAAAAGATAACTGGATTGAAATCTTTAGATGCTTTCTTTTCTTGGGTGCAAACTAAAAGCCTCCAAGTTTGCAGCTTTTTTTGGTTCTTGAAGATAAGACTGCTAGAGTTGCAGGTGCAGGTATATTTGGAGGCAATTTTCAATTTTTTTTTGTGGGAATTGAATTGGGTGTCAAGTTTTAAGCATGAGAGGGAACATATTTAACAAATTCTAGAGAGTGTGGAATTAGTGGGTCAGATCCACTTGTCCATGTGGACAAAATAATAATAAGGGGTGGCCTTCTTCATGTGATGTTTGTCAGGTGATGGACTTTTGGCTTCTTCATGTTTAGAAACTTCAAGTTCTAAAGCTCTTTTGTAAACTTATCTCTTCTTCAAAATGACCATAATACCCTCCTCTGTCAATCATATTCCTCTTTCTGTCACTTCTTTTCCTGGGTCAATTTAGTAATTTTAGAAATAACCCCTTTTTCTCTTTTATAAAATGGAAATGCATTGCATGCATGATGCATCTCTTTCCCTTTTCCTTTGCTACTGTTATCATGCAACTAAGTTTGTTTCTCATTCTCATATTTATCACATCAAATGTAACTTTTCGTTTTAATTGTGCAGCATTGATGTATGTAGTCTAGTGTTCTTGAAACTTAACATTATACCATGGTTGTATTTTGTGCTTTAGGGGTGGGACCCGCGATATACTCAGATATCGAAAACTGCTACTAATGGTTAGCTTGGACCGGTGACTATGGTTTGATTGGGAAAGAGATCAAGTTAGAATAGTACCCTAGATACTAAGTTGTACCATTGCCTCCATATATATACTCTAGAGCTTGTACACTAAACTAGAAATGTAATAAGTGCCAAATTCTCACATCACAAGATGCATGATGACATACATCTTGTGCAATTATGTTAGCTTTTGTTACATTTAGTACAATTATTGTTATTTACATGGGTATGGAAGTACAAATGATATTATCATATATCTACTCATATTTTGGTTTTTGTGGTTGGAATGAAGGTGAGTTGCTTGGTGCATGAAGTTTAAGTTAGTAGTGTGTTATTTTTGACCAATATAGTTGTGAAACATGTGATGACACATTCAAACTCTACCCAATCACTATGTTCGTGCATGATCATGGGTGTTGTGTCAAAATAGTTATAAATGAATGTTAAATATGTGCTAGTTGATAAAATAAAGAATGTTGATTGATGCATGTAATGGTCACATGCGGCTTTGGAAGGAAAGAAAGAGGGATGGTCGTGGGTTATTTGTATAGTGCATTGCATGACACGTTGCCTTTAATCAAATGTAGAGCCACCTAGTTTGGTTTTAGTAACAAACTAGTTTAGTGTCCGCGCTACGCTCGGGAACACAAACTTAAAAGGTGATTTTAAGGATATTTATTACGATTCCAATCAGTTTTGAGACAAAACTGTGGTAAACCAGAACAAAAGATTTATTTTTTAAAAATTATTATTTAGCATAACAATATTATACTCACATTAAAAAGACTTAAATGTTTAGTTTTATGGTGTAGTTTATTTTAAAAAATTTTGTATATAAAGTTTATGTATGTTTATAAAACAGTTAGGTCTTTAATTATATATTATTACCAACTTTATTTTTAACTTTCATTTTCATACCCTATCAAATAAAAACAGACTCATGTATATCCTTAGTAACAGAGGGATGAAAATGTAATTAATTTTAAATTTTTTAAAATTCTCCTAGATATTAGAGGAACAAAATGTAATTAGTGTTGTTATTATAATATACTTTATATATATATTATAAATAAAAAATCATTATTGTAAAAATTTTTATACTCTATCAAATAAAAACAAACTCATGTATATATATATCCATAGTAGTAGAGGGTTGAAAATATAATTATTTTTAAATTTTTCAAAATTCTCCTAGATATTAGGGGACCAAAATTTAATTAGTGTTATTATAATATATTATATATATATATTTTAAATAAAAAATCATTATTGTAAAAAAAATTCTCAAATGATGACACATAAGCTAGAAGCTTTAAAAAGATGACACCTAAGTTTTTTTTATTTTCCTATATTATATTAGAGACTAGTAAATATATTTTCTCTCTTTTGTGACGGGTTGTAACTAAGGCTGACATATCGTGTCTTTGCTATATTCTGTCAAACACAACAAGATAAGACACAAACATGATAAGTTCAAACACGAACACGACACATTAACTTATCGTGTCATTTTTCTAAACACGAACATGTTAAAAAGCAGGTCACATGATATGACACGAAAAAACTCACTTAAATAAAATAAAATTTGTATAAAATTTATAAATCTTGAATATTAAATACGATTTAATAAATAATCTTTAAGCCACAAAACAACAAAAGTTTATAAAAGTAGTTTTTAACCATAATAATACATTAATACTTGATAAAAAAAGTGAAAAAATAAAAATAAAAGTTTATTAAAGTATGATTTTTCTACTCATCTTCAATTCTACATCAAGGTTAAAAGTTAAACGTCGAAACGTTGATATAAATATGTACGCTCGAACCTGGTATGGAACTATGAAGGATTGAAGGTATGTTATTGTCAAACTACCATCACAATTTGTAGAATTAACCTTGAAACTTATATTATTAATATTTGATAATTTATACAATAATAATAATAATAACAATAACAGTAACATTAACATTAACAGTAACGGTAACATTAACATTAACAGTAACAGTAACAGAAAAAATAACACTAACACTAACAGTAACAGTAACAATAACAGTAAAACAGTAACAATAATAATAATAAAGTAAAAAAGAAAACGCATTAAAAATGACAAGTAGATGTAAATGGAGCAGACACGTCAGACCTTGTAAAAGATATTTATTATTGTATTTTGGACAAAACAGGTTGGGTCAAATCTCAAATATTATATTAGCAACCAATATTAATGTACTTTTGTTTTGTGTATTGTTTAAACGGGCTTTATACCTAAACAGATTGTTAGGCCCGTTGTACTTTGTATCTCAAGCCCGAAAGTAATCAAATGGTGTTGTTTGTGCTAAGAAATGGGATGGCGATCTCGGATTGGGTTCTTTTAAACATTAGCCTCCTAATCAAATGTGATGATTGTTAAAAAGATTGATTTATACAACACTGATCTTCTAACACAATTGTTTTCACAACTAAATTAGATGGTGTTTGGAAATGAGCTGCTATCACGGATGGTCTATCCACAGTGGGCTATGTTACAAAAAACATGTTGAACACCGATCCAAATCCCCACTTCCCCATTATTTCTTTAACCGCGAAACTTTGTAAAAACATAACAATGTTTCAATTTTATTTTAATTAAGTCACTTAAGTTTAAAAATTGTTTCAATTAGGTCACTTACATTCATATTTTATTCAAATTAAAGGTTTTAACTTTTAACATGTTGTTTTCACATTTTTTTCTTTACGTTTTAATTATGAATTATTTTTTATATTTTTTGACGCTAATGTGAAGTGATAATGTGAATTGTAAGTTTATTTTTTTATTTTTTATTATAAATCTAACAATTGCTCGATTTGGAGGTTTAGTCATCCAATTCAAACAAAATATGCTTGAGTGACCTAATTAAAACAAAACTAAAACTTAGTTATGTTTCTATGACATTTCCCCTTTTTAGTGGAGCAAACGAGACATTAGTAATTGAGTAAATAATACAAATAGAAAAGAAGATGCCATCATAGTCACCGGGTTACGGTGTATTTGAAACTTGGAAGATGAGCCTTCACTATGTTCGTAGTAAAGAGGAGCCCCCAATGCCAACGAATTATGAGTTTTGATATGTGATGAATTACTAGTTTACATCGTAACATACGAGACATGAGACTTTTGTAACACGTGTGACGAAGTCACATACGTGAAACCAGGCTGCCGTATCACGCTATCCGGTCTTATAAATAGTATAACTGAATTTTCAAGGGTACCATCAAAATCGAACCATCAATGATATATATACGCACACGATTTGTTAAAATGTACAAGACCATTAGGAATTCGTACATTCCAAATTTAAAAATGAGATAACGCAAGTAAGCAAAACTTAAAATCTAAAAGTAAAATTACTAAGCAAATTTTAAATTTGGTTAAATGAAATCTTGAATGCCAATAATGTCATGACTCATGAATCGGTGATTAAGGGAAATATAACACTTAGGCCCCGTTTGTTTTTGTAAAAGATTTAAATCTGAATCTGAATACCATATTTGAATGTTAAGAAGTGGCTTAAATGTCTAAAATCTGAATCATTAAGAGATGGAGGCTAAGACGAACCTCTAGTCGTCGGAGATGAAGCCTAGTCTCCGGGTTAGAAGTTAATGGAGACCGGAGACAAACGTATGTTTTTTTTGGGTTAAGAGGTTTTCAGACCCATTAAAAGCTCTTACTGGTTTAGATGCTATTAAGACGTTGAATCTCTTAATGCCAGAAAAAAACAAACAGCCCCACGTCTGATTACGTCTGACCGAATCAGACGTTTTCCTCTATTCAGAGAAAAGAGACAAAACAAACAGGGTCTTATATTTTTTGGAAGGTTTTGAGATTAGATACCGATAAAAACATTAAATATAGTAACTTGTTGATACTAAGTAGTAACTATTATTAACATAGCTTATTTGCCGTTTAAAAAAAAACTATTATTAACATGTGGTTAGAAATGAAATGTTAGAATTGCAACTGATTTATGCTGCGAAATTTCGATCAACGAAAGAAACCCTTTATCAGATCTTTGAATGGTTCCAAAAATGACAAAACATCAATGAGGACACTAATGAGCTGTATATGTCCTGTCTTTTTAATATTCCTTATTTAATTAATCCACCGACACTAATTAGATCATCATCTTACAATTATTTCTAACTCATTTAATAAAAATAATTAATTTCAAATTCTAGACGATCTCGTAATTTATTACAAGCAAGAGAATAACAAAAAAATAAGTTACTTTAAGTAGTTTTTGTATTAGTTCCGGTTTCTGTATAAAAAACACGAACCATATTTTTTAGAGAAAATGTCATTGCTTTTATGAGGTTTGTTTAAAATAATGATTTGCGTATAAAAGTTCAAACTTGCGTATGGTCTTATTTAACTTGTTAATATGTCATCGTTTGTTACATCCGACTAACTCCATTCAAATTAAACGTTAGTCAGATCCCCTGTGCCCCTCATGTGAGGAGCATTAGTTTTTCAGCCACTTTCCCTCTTATTTAATAAGGTTATCATTTCCAAATCCACCACTTTAAGGATCTGACTACTGTTCGACTTGGATGAAGTTACTCGGATATCACAAACTGTGATAAACTAACAAGTTTAAGTAGATGGAATGCAATTTTGAAAAATTTGTGTCCAAACGTATTCTAAGCAAAACTCAAGATGCAAAATAAAGTTTACTCATTTTTTATATTTGACATTCAAGATTCTTAATAAACTAGATTTAAGACCGGTCCGTGCGTTGCAACGGCTGGGTCACGCAGTCGGGTTTTGCGTATGTGACTTGTCACATGCATTGATAAAAAAAATCTCATGTCTCGTACGTCACGGCGCAAAACCGTAATGTGTCACGTAGTAAAAAACGATGATATATCAAAAGTTAGAGGTCAAAAAGATAACAAAATTAAAGTCGTACTATATGTCAAAGTAGAGTAAGAGATCAAATTCGAAAACTCATCAGAGGCTAAAATGAGAATTAGTAAAATTGGGGGGTAAAAACCGTAAATACGTAAAAGATCTGAGAGTAAAACCGTAAATACGTTAAAGTAAAAAAATTGAAACACCATATAACTGGTCGGTGCAAAAACACTGACTTGATAATTAGGCAGTATATAAATTATATTGTAAATAAAGTATTATATATTTAATATAATATTATTAAAATAATTAGTTAGGATATCAATTAACACAAATATATTTTTATGTTATTGTCGGCAAGATGCGCTGGGTACCGTTAGACCGATCGTGTGGTTGTAATTTTTCCATGCTTGTTTTCTTATTTCACCTTTTTGGGTGTACTTTGATAGATATATGTAAATGTAAAAGAATTGAATTATATTTACCAATAATTCAAAAAAATATGTAAATATAAAAGAATTGAATTATATTTACATAATTCAATAATAAAAAATGGTGAAATATTTTTACATATTCAATAATAAGAATTGACGATATAACTTTCAACCTAGCTTGGTACCAATAATAATTTTAGTATCACTCAGTTTTCTTGTTTATGACGTCACGTATGACGTATAAAGAAAACAAACAACACTATTTACATAATTCAATAATAAAAAATGGTGAAATAATTTTAGTATAAAGAAAACAACACTATTTAACAAAAAGATTCATATGAAAATCCTATTTAACAAAAAGATTCATATGAAAATTCTGTTGATCGAGCTGGAAAAAAGGAACATAAGCAATTTTCTAACAGAACATACATTAGTGACCAACAAAATAAACTGAAAACTTAATCAGGATTTGACATTATTGATTGAAAAGACATGGTCGGTAGAATAATTTGTAGAGATACATATACCACATGGTTGAAATATCATCGTAAACTTAATCTTTAGTAAAAACTAAAGGGTCGTTCTATTCTCACACCTTCTATATTTATTTTCGCACCCCCCAGGCGTCGCATATAGACCTCGGCGCCGCGCCTGGGTCACATCTCATCGGAACACATCATCGTACGTAGTCCGTTATATAGGTTTTGAGCTGAAAATCTGGGTCATTACCATATAATTTTCACATTACATGTCATGTCATAAAACAAACAACTTTTTCTTTCATATAACATGAGTTTTCTCTTAAATAAAAATAAATATGATCGAGTAAATAAGTGACTACACATCTACAAGTATAATTTTCTTTTTTTTGTTACACTTGGTATGAAAATGATTTTAATAAAAAGAGTGGGTAATTGGGTAGATGTTTTGTTTTAATAACGACCAAATCACAGATTTGTGAAACAGAGGAGGACCGCTTTACGCTTCTATCTCTCTCACTCATACACACTTCCTCTTGGCTTCACAGATCCATTTCATCTCAACAATCAACAATGGCTTACACCTTCAGATCCCTCACCCACTTCTCAATTTCCGCCATTTTTCTCTTCATCTTCCTCTCTTCATTCACCTTCACATCCACAGGTTGAAAATCTTCTTTACATTTGGGTTTGCTTAGTTTCATAGATTTCATGTTTCTTTATTGAATCTTGAACTTTAATGGCTCAATTCACTTATGGGTGTTTCAGATTTTGAGCTGATTTATATAGGTTTTATCAGATTTCTGGTTCAGTTAGTATGATATAGTGGGGAAGTAGAAAAGATTGGATCTTTAATTCTTTATTGTGTAAGATTTGTAGTTTAATGTGTTAATTGAATCTGGGTTTGTGATATTTGAATGATTGAATCCAGTTAGTGTTATAAATCTTGATTTAACTGGATTGTTTAACTTTTGAAAATGGGTTGTGATCTTGAGTGATCTGTGATCTGTACTGTGTGCTATGCAAATTGCTTTGTAGATGAAGATCAGTTGGTTTTAACATTTAGTTATGTGTTACTCAAGATAAAAGATTGACTTAGTCATTAATGTTTATGGCCCTTATGATCTGCTTGTTGAAGTTTTTCTAGTAAATGATTAATTACACCTTTTTATAGTTTTTTATAATTCGGATCCTTTGTTGCTTCATGTAATGATTTTCAATCTTGATCTGCCATTTTCCAAGTTTTGGTTTTTGACAATGAACAACTATCAATCCTTTTGTTTGTTAACTTGCAGAAGCCTATGATGCACTTGACCCGAATGGAAACATTACAATCAAGTGGGATATTATTAGTTGGACCCCTGATGGCTATGTGGTAAGTTTCAAATAACAATGCATTTTCGGTCTAGTGTGTGTTTGGGATTGCTTGTGATGTATATGAATTTATGATTATGTGCTTATTTGATGTATCTAATATCTACTCATATAAACCGCACTTTCGTCATTTTTTTCTTTAGGCCGTTGTTACTATGTACAACTTCCAGCAATACCGTCACATTTCACCCCCGGGTTGGACCTTAGGTTGGACTTGGGCCAAGAAAGAGGTAATATGGTCCATGATGGGCGGTCAAACCACCGAGCAAGGAGACTGTTCAAAATATAAAAGTGCACAACCGCATTGTTGCAAAAAAACTCCAACTGTTGTTGATTTACTACCAGGAACCCCTTATAATCAGCAGATTGCAAATTGCTGCAAGGGCGGTGTCATTAACTCATGGGCCCAAGATCCTGACAATTATGCCAGCTCATTCCAGGTTAGTGTTGGTGCCGCCGGAACCACCAACAAAACCGTCAAGCCACCCAAAAACTTCACCCTTCTTGCACCTGGCCCTGGCTACACATGTGGACCTGCTGTAGTCGGTAAACCAACAAAGTTCATTACTCCAGATGGAAGAAGAGTAACTCAAGCTATGAGTAAGCATACTTAATTCAAACCATTGTCAGCGTGTTGTCTGCGTCCGATCCTGAAAACATTGTCTATATTATTTAACTATTGTAGCTTTAACTGATTCTAATATCATGATCTCTTTTTATGTCAGTGACATGGAATGTTACATGTACATATTCACAATTTTTGGCACAAAAAACTCCCACTTGTTGTGTATCCCTCTCGTCTTTCTACAACGAGACAATTGTACCGTGCCCGACATGTACGTGTGGATGCCAAAATAACGCTACTCACCCAGGAAGTTGTGTAAAGTAAGTTGTATATTTTTTTGGGTCTCAGTGGGTACAACCTCTGTATCCCCGTTGTTGGCTAAACATCGCTTACTTTTGCTGATTCTATAATAATGGCTATCAAGTAACTGTTTTTCTATTTTACAACCATTTTTGCAGCGCAAACTCGCCATATTTAGCTTCGGTTGTTAATGGTCCTGGTAAAAACAGCTTGACACCTCTGGTTCAATGCACAAAACACATGTGCCCGATTCGAGTTCACTGGCATGTGAAGCTTAATTACAAGGAATATTGGCGTGTGAAGGTCACCATTACGAATTTTAACTACAGGATGAATTACTCACAGTGGAACTTAGTTGTTCAACACCCCAACTTTGACAATCTTACTCAAATATTCAGTTTTAATTACAAACCGTTGACTCCTTATTCTTCCATAAGTAAGTTCCTTTTCATACCGATGAATGTTTGAAGTTTGAACCACCGCAAAGCAACCTTAACTTATTTTGTGTAAATGTTTACAGATGACACTGCTATGCTATGGGGAGTTAAGTTTTATAATGATTTTCTGAACCAAGCTGGACCGTTGGGGAATGTACAGTCGGAGTTGCTGTTCCGTAAAGATAAATCAACTTTTACGTTTGAAAAGGGTTGGGCGTTTCCAAGAAGAATTTATTTCAATGGCGATAACTGTGTGATGCCACCACCTGATGCATACCCGTATCTCCCAAATGCTGGCACGCGTTTAAGCTTCTCGTTACTTGCTTTATTGACAACGTGCATGGCTGTTTTCTTTGTTTTTGTTTGATGTTTGAGCAGCTGCTGTTGAAGGTTTATTTAAAATGTTGGTGAATTCACCTGTTGGGTCACACTGGTTTTAAATGTATTATGTTGTAGATTAGTTGAAGTTATAGTGTTGTTTACAGTTGTATAATTTAAAACCTGCAAATGATAAGTTAAATTCGATACTCGATTTTGTTTTATGGTGCTCTGGTTACTTGTTTTTTGAAGAACTTCAAACTTTTGTGGTTATGATGAATGAAATCTTCTGCACATTTTCTTGAATCTATTGAAAGTGAAATAAATAGTTGTTGAAACAGGGTTTTGGTTGATGATTTGAAATGAATCAAAAGTTGAGATTGGTATCTCTCATGGGTGACATACCGCTCGAGGCTTTATAGACGAGGTATCAGGTTCGAATTCATCTTCCACTAGTCGTATGTTTTTAACTCCTTGAAGGCGTGTCCCATGCAAACTGTATTTTATCTGATCCCATTGATTAACAGGGTATCAACAGGTCTCATGGGTCTCGGTCTCATGAGATCGTCGATAACTTAAGTACAAAATCTATACATGTCTTAGTTCACAGACTTTCAAGTACCATAGATCATCAAGAAGTGATCTGTTTATCCTTTTGAGTGGGCACATCATTTTCTTTTGAGCTAAGTGTTTTTATTTTGGCTTTTTATTAAAATGGTTAGATGGTGTTTGGGATTGTTTATTTTACTCGAAAAGTACTTTTTTGACCGCTAGATGGCCCCTGAAGGTTCTTACTGACGACTACATTGATTTTGCTTCCTTCTCTGGCGAACACTTTTCCCTTGCTAATAAAAAGGCCTTCTGAAAAAAAGTGTTCGATTTGCTTTTTTATGGAAAAATCAATAAGTTGTTTTTAAAAAGTGTTTGAGTGAGCTTATTAATTTAAATAAAAGTTATATTATAAGAGTAGAATGTTAAATTTATGTTCAAAAAGTTATAAGTTATTCAAAAAGCAAACTTTTAAAAAGTCAAAACTAAAAGTGTTTATAGTATTGGTAAACATTTTATCTATTTTTTTTTCTTAAAAAATTAATAAATAAGTAGTTTTTAAACTCAATCTCAGAGGGTGTTTGGGTTTAAGTTCTCTAACGTGATTAGTGTACTCATACATTTTAGTGCATGACTTAAAAGCAAGTAAAAATGTTTTTGTGGATCTTAAAATCAACGTGTTGTCTTTTTTTCGTTTTTCAAATCCCATTTGTTTTGTCTATTTGTCATCGTGTTAGGTTTCATTTTATTTTTTATCATTTTTACACTCATTCGCACAAACACTGCTTCTTTTACTTTTCAATAAGCTCACTAAACGTTAAATCGCATCCGGCATCCATTTGCTTCAAAACTCAATGATCCAGACACATGAACCGGTCCAACTTTATGTACATTATGTTCACTTAAATTTCATTCCTCTTGACACATATAACTTATTTATACACTATTGCGAGTCAGTTTTATATATTTTTTAAACCGCTTTTGTTAACTGGATTTCCGTCTTTTCATTTCCATCTTTTGGACAAATTGACATTAGTTTACCTTATGATTTGCATCTGGGTTATTTTGTTTGTTAGTCTTTTCTAATTCAATTCAATTTTAGTTTCATAAAATGTATTTCTGTATTTTTTTCCGTAATCACCTAAAGATATATCACATACATTTTTACCAGATTTAATAAACATTGAAAGGGAAATTAATTTACTTTTTTGTATCAATTATTATTCATACTGATATAAAAACTCATTTTGACACTTTTTACACTCCACTTTACCCAAGCATCCTACTTTAGATCAGTTTTTTTTCTAAGCGCAAAGCTGATTTTTACACCCTTTTACATTTGGCAAAACCTTGTCATCACTTCTTAAATCATCAGTCAAATGCTGTGTCACTTCCACTTAAATAGAAAAACTATTTATGAACTTGAAAAAAATTCATAAATAGATCTATTTGACCTAACAAACTCATCCCATTTATACATGGTTATTGGAACCGGTTTTATTAATATGTTTTTGCTCATTATGGCTTAATTTTTGTGATTAAATGTCATCTAGGTTTGATTGTGAACTAGATTTATTTTGTATGATACAATTTTGCATGATAAGTATTAACACAACATGAGAATTGAATTATTTTAGTCATTATGTCTACATAGAAACTTGTGTTTACTCCCTACCTAATCGTTAAGTGATCATATTACTTTTAAATTGTTTTTCAAGAAATGCAATTTAGATGGTTTTTCAAGATGCTTCACAACTAGGATATTTATAGGAGACCCAAGTTCAATCCATACTGGTGTGACTTTTGGTGGATTTAGGATATGAAGCTCGTCTCGGGTTACCACCCTGCTTTGTGTCCGGACCCTAAAGGTTTTACGTATCATGGTTAAAGCTTCCTTACAGGTTGTCTAAAATACCCGAACCCGATTAATCCAACCCAACCCGACCCAAATAAGTAAATTAGGGTCAGGTTTTATAGGGTAAAAAAGTATTGAGTCTAAAAAAGATAGAGTTTTCACTGTTAGGTCTAAACGAAGCTGGATTAGAAAATCCATTGTTAGCAATAACTTGTTTAGTTTTAAAACTTTCAACTCTTTTAAAAATCCAATCATACAATAACACTTAGCAGCAATACGCTCTGATTTCTTGAGTGAGTACAAACCATATACTTCTTTGAATCATGAGGATTGTTTTGAGAATAGGTATAACACATACCTAGTAGCCGAGTTTTGAACAAAAGTAGGATTAGAATATATTTTACGTTGTTTTCATCTTGAATCAACAAAGTATAAGCCTGATTTAGAGAAAGAAGAGGTTATTTCATCAAAAGAGTACCCCTAATTTTATAGAGGTTCAAAGGATTTTAACAAATCTCTCTACATCTTTTCCCCGATCCTTCAATCGAGAATTTTCTTCACTAGACATCTCCCTAAATGGTAGGGATCATTATTATATCATCTCTGTAGTTTAAGTTAGAGATCACATTTTTCATTAGTCCCACCAAAAGACTAGCTTTATAATTTCTTCACTAAACAAAGGTAGTGAACACCTTCTTCACTAACCTTACTAAGAGACTAGGTTTATATTTTATGAATCATCATTATATCAAGATAGTGAGATTCCCCAATACTATATCAAAGATAGTGCATCTCAAACTCTCATAAATACTTTATCAAGATAGTGTCAATTAATCTCTCACAAATATAAAACTATACCAAGATAATGTAGTTTTCATCCCAGCCCAACGCTATATCCTGTTACAACAAAAGTTATGTTATCCGGATTAAGTGCGTGATATGACTTCAAGGATCGCCGAGTCTTGTAATCTCCTAGCATGAGAACTGCACACAAACAACAACCGTTAGGCTCACCACAGGGGAAGACCCCCTGTGATCCACCTCCGGCGTGAGAATCAGTATCTCGTGGATGTAAGAGGAGTATTCATATTAAGATGCGAGTGTGTGTAGGAATGCATATTCATGTGAGGGAATATTAAGAGAATGAGTAAGTGGGTGAGTTTGGGTATGTGAATGAGTATGTAGCAACTTACCTTCCTTCATCGGTGACTCCTATATATATAAGACCCTAGCAGGTCTTACTAGAAGACAACCTCCCCCTGTTTTGGCTAATGAGATTTTTCTTTCTTCCCTTTATTCTCGATTAACGCTAGCATTTCCTTATTAGTATAAGGTAGGGCTGTTTAAAAAATTCGTGGCTCGTGGCTCGCTCGAGGTTCGCTCGAAAAAAGCTCGGGAAAAGCTTGGCTCGAAAAAAGCTCGTATAAAAACGAGCCCAGGCTCGGCTTGGCTCGATTTCTTAACGAGCCGAACTCGAGCCATGGTAGGTTCGGCTCGGGCTCGCTCGTGGCTCAGCTCGTTGGCTCGGTTCGAGGCTCGATATATATAAATATACAAAGATAATAATATATATGTATAAGTAATTACATATGTATTAGTATTTATTTGTTTATTAATTTATTTATTTATAAATAGAACATATATACTTCATAACCTTAGTTACCAGAAACAAACTGTGTTCACTTCAACAATTCATCTCGCTGACTCACTCTCAATTCTCAAATTCTAGCCGCCTAGTATTGTTTTAGAATTCTTGAACTTGAGTGTTAATGCTATATGAATTAGTTTTAGTATTGTTATATATATATATATATATATACACACTAAAATGTGGCAAAAAAGAAAAAAAAACATTAATTTTTTTTATTTTCGAGCCCGACTAAAATGTGGCAAAAAGAAAAAAACATGTTCGAACATTTCACGAGTCGAACTCGAGCCCGACTTTTGAGCTCGACAGAAATTTCGAACTCGAGCCGAGCTGGCTCGTTAGCATTTGAACTCGAACTCGAGCCAGCACTGGTTCGGCTCGGCTCGGCTCGTTTACAGCCCTAGTATAAGGGTTTGACTACTGTTCATGCGATCTCCTTTTGCTGTCTTCAAGGAGATACTTTTCTCTCCTTTTATGTTAAAAAAGGCTGTCTGTGTTTGTGATATCTTCTTATCCCTGGCTGTTTTTGGCCTTGTGGTTGGTTCTCGTGTTTGACCAAGATTAACCATAAGACCAGGTATTTAACTGGCCTTGCCTTTTTTGCCAGGATGCTTAACGGACTTTGAGCAGTTCATTTTAGTTTAGTGGACTGTTAATCCATGTATGTCATCAGCCCCCAGTCAGGTGTGGTTGACTTGCCCTTGCTTTTTGTCTAGCCATCTCCTGACTATGCAGTTTTTTAGGCCATACCTCCTACCTTCCTGTCCTTCTTTTATTTTTTCGTTTCTGAAACGTCTCTTCCTGAATCGTGCTGTTTAAGCGGCGATGTGACCTTCTGTGATTAGACGTGCAATAAATTCCTCTTTTGAAATCTTCTTTATTTAACCGCCTCTTTATTTCTAAATTTTTTTTCTTAGATCTGCATCTTGTTCCATTTCTCTGTTTTCTTCACCGATTTTTGGCGATTTACAAAGTTCTTTTCAGGGTTCTTCGACATGAGCGACTTATCAGGTTAGCCTTGTTCCTCTTCTTCTTCGTTCTTTTCGTGTTGGTTTATTCTGGTTTACTTTCTGCAAAGGATGGCTAACCGTCATGATATGAGTCTGCAAAAACCTAACATCAATACTCGTGGTTTCTTGGAATTTTGTAACGAGTATCATATTTCCGATGATTTTGGTCCGATTATGCCGCATCCTGATGACAATATCCTTGATTGTCCCCCTGATTGCATTGCTTTGTATTCGCGCTATTTTGAGTTTTCGAACGTTTGTCTCCCTTTTTCTAAGTTTTTTCTGAACGTTATTGAAATGTACGGGTGCCAGATTGCACAAATCACCCCCTTTGGTGTTAGCAAAATTACCCAATTTGAGCTCGCTTGCAAGGCTTTAGATATTAGTCCTTCGTTAGGGCTTTTTGTTCAGTTTTACCAACTTGCCCGAAATGGGGATTGGTTTACCATTCAACGGCGAAAAGAACCTTCGCCACAGTGTGTTCATCCCACCAGCCCTTCCCTTAAGGGTTGGAAGAATCAATTCTTCTGGGTGAAATCTTCACTAGTTCCGTTCGTTATGCCTTTCCGTGATACGTCCGGGAGCTTATCTGAACTTCCTCTTCAATCTACCTCCTTCAATGCTGCTCATGTGGACCTTCTTTCATCCAACCTGACTTGGATTCGCCCCTTTTTAGAGGAAGTTTTGGTTCTTGGTGGACTTAGTGGTTCTTGGTCTGATACTTGTCTTCTCCCTTCTTTTAGGAAAAAGACGTTAGGTAATGGGGTTTTATTTTTCTTGCTTTAGCTTACGTTCTTGATTCTTATCATTCTTTTCTTTTTTGTGCAGATTTAAGTCTCAAAACTATAATGCAATTGGAGAACGACTCCGATGTGGAGGTTGTCTCTCGTCCACTTAGGTCAGGAGAAGAGTCTGCTCAAGATTTACACGCCCGGACCGTTTATGCTGGTGGGGAATATCATTCGGTCCTTCGTACTGTGGATGATACCGATGTCGTTCCTGGGTCAAAACCCCAAGATGTCCATGTGGACTCGTGGGTCCAAAAATCCTCCTTCCCAGCATCAGTTTACCCTTATTGACGAAGATGATGACGTCCTCATTGGTCAGGCTGTTAAGGGACCCAAGATGATCTTGCCTAAGTCGTATAAAACCAGCTCTGTTGATCATGTTGGTGTTTCTTCTCCTGCTTCTGCTGGTCTGCTTGGGGATGGTCCTTCTAAGTTTGTTCCTGATTGGTTTGTTATGAATGATGACTTGCTGACTGATCCCATTGTTGGTCAGCAGATGATTCAGCACATCAGCACCCCTGGACAAAAGGCCGTCAACTTGGGTCTTTCAGATGACTCTGTCAGGATACAGATGTCCACCCACTGGGCCGCCCTTGGGTCACTTATTGCTGATTGTACTGAGCGTTGGGATTTCTCTAAGTCATACTATGGAAGGGTATCTGCTCTGGAGTCTCAACTGAAAGAGGAGAGACAGATGAAGGCCAAGCTGGAAGAAACTATTTCTGTGTTGACTGCCCAATTGGATGCTCAAACTCATGATATTTCTGAAATGGTGAAGGAGTCTGCAGCCAAGCAAAAAATTCTTGACGATGATCGAGCTGCTTTGGAGAGTGATCGGAAACAAGTCTTGCTTGATCAGGCTCGTTACAGGCATCTGCATAATGACCTTCGACTGCAATATGAAGATCTTGTTGCTGAAAAGAATCGGGCTGTTGCCGATCGATCTTGGCTTATTTCCAAAGGCTTTCATCTGGTTGTGAATCGCCTGCATCGTTCTGCTGAGTATCTGACCTTGCTTGGGTTATTTCAAAAGGCCACTTATCAACTGGGTCTCCATGTTGGTCTTAAAGCCGGGTACAAGTGTTCTCGTGAGGGGGTTGCTATTGAATCTGTGGCATATTATCGACCAGAGGCCGAGTCCTTCTTTAACTTAGCTAAAGAGCGATTCGAAACGGCTCAGTTCTCGTATCTTGAGACCATTGCTAATCAGGTTGACCAACCTCTTTCAGTGATTCAGAATCTTAAAGCTGCTCGTCTGACCCGATCTTCAGCTGCATATGAATCTCAAGGTAGTCGCTCCCAAGCTGCCCTCAGCTCTCCAGCTGTTCCCATTCCTGAGGCTGCCAAACCTTCTCCACCTGCCACTTCTTCTAACCAGACTTTGGGAAGTTTATTGTCTTCTTCCGGAGGAGATTCAAAAAAGGTCCCTTATGCGGGGGATGTTGATGCTGCAAGTCTTGATGGGAAAGGTATGTTGATTACTCGTGTATACAATTTCTTTAGGTTATTTCCTTTTCCGACTTGTCCATATTACTTATTTTATATTTGTCTTTAGCTATTGATCAAGCAGGTGTGGAGCCTGAGCAGACTGATGATGTCCCCTCCTCGAATCCAGGTCAGGATGGTGGGGCCAAAGAGTCTATTGATGCTGAAGAGGCTGTTGTGGTGGTTCCTGTTGCCGGTGAAGGAATTTAAAGTGGTTGTTAATTTGTTAAAACTTTTTCTCTTGATGTTCGTCTTGCTCTTACTTTTATCGTACTTGCTATTTTGTGTATGTTACTTAAAACTTGCTTGTTGGGGAGTATGTACTACCCCTTTTTTGGTGCAACCTGTGTTAGGTTGGCACGTTAACCATGTTAGGCTCTTATGTAGCCCTTCTAGTCTTAATGCTAACGTTGCTTGTTTAGGATATCGCTGATGTTCCGTTTTTTGTTGCTTTGGTTACGTATAATGACTTGGTAGCTAGGCAAGCATTTACGTATGCGCGGTCCCCTCTTTTGTCCCGTTAGGGTTATGTTCTTACAGGGTACGCGTTTGTCAACCGTTGTTTTATTGCGCAATTTTGTTTTTTACCGTGGGTAGGTCAAGGCCGGATCCCAAGGAGCTAATTGTCCTTAGGTGCTCAACCTTAATATGGGTAGGTCAGGGCCGGATCCCATGCGAGTGACATTATTTACATGTCATCTTTTTCAAGCTTGTAATGTTTATTTTACCAATCGTCTCTTTTGTAGAGCAAAAATACTAACCTCGTACTTTCATTAGATTCCAAAAGATATAGCTTACAATATATCATAAGAGAAAGATTCCAAAAGAAAAAGAAAAATGACAAAGATGTGTTGAGGGTATGATCTTCCTCGAGACTTGTCTACTAAACCTCTTTCTCTTCCAAAAAAACCAGTAGCTATTCCTCTCTGTCGTTCTTCCTTCAAACATAAAATCGCCGAAGGTTTGTTATATTCCAATGCCTTGGAATGGCTTTTCCTTCCATATCTTTGAGTTTATAGGATCCTCCTTTGTGTGTCTCTGCTATTTCATAGGGTCCTTCCCAATGTGGACCCATCTTTCCTAGGCTTTGTTGCTTACTAGCCTCGTTCTTTCGTAGGACCAAATCGTCGGGTCTGAAAGTTTCCTTTCTTACCCTGGTGTTGTAATACTTCTCCATCTGCTTTTTGTATCTTGCCTCCCTTAGCCTTGCCTTATCTCTTAGTTCTTCAGTTAAGCTTAGATTCAATAGAACCTCATTATCATTGCTGGCTGGGTCGAAAACTGCCCTTCTTGGAGATTCCACTCCTACTTCCGTTGAGATCATTGCTTCCGAACCAAACACCAATTTGAATGGAGAAATTCCATTGCTCGTTTTTTCAGTAGTTCTGATGGCCCATAGTACACTGGGCAGTTCCTCAAGCCAATCTTTCCCATGACGCCCTAACCTTGCCTTCAAGCCTTCCACTATGGATTTGTTCATTCTTTCTACCTGGCCATTCGCTTGTGGGTGTGCCACAGACGTGAAACGTTGCTTGATTTTCAAACCCTCACACCAATATTTAAAAGGACCCTCTGCGAACTGTTTCCCGTTGTCTGTTACAACTACGCCTGGAAAGCCGTATCTACAGATTATATTTTCCCAAAAGAATTTTATCACCTGTGTCCCTGAGATTGATGAAAGGGGTTTTACTTCAGGCCATTTTGTGAAATAGTCGACTGCGACAAGCAGAAATTTTACTCGGCCTACTGTTTGAGCGAATGGTCCCACAATATCCATTCCTCATTGGTAAAATGGCCAGGCTATGGAGGTTGTAACTAAATCGTGCTTTGGTGAGTATGTTACCGGTGTATGTAACTGGCAAGCTTCACATTTTCGCAACTCTGCACTTGCGTCTTTGTGCATACTCGGCCAGTAATATCCCAAATTCATAATTTTTGCCACCACCGTCCTAGGACCTGCGTGCGCTCCACAAATTCCCATGTGAATTTCTCGTATTATGTAGTTGCTTTGGATAGGCCCTACACATCGCAGCAGTTGTGACATGTAACCTTTCTTGTATAGCTTTTCGTCTTCCCATGTGTAATCTACTGATTTTGCTTTTACTTGGTTGGCCTCTGCCTTGTCTTCTAGAAGAATCCCTTGAGTGAGGAAACTCCTAATAGGAGTCATCCTGTTTGGCTCTTCTTCTCGTATCACATCATTCACTTGTGCCTCTGAAGTAGAGCTTTTGTCGAGAACCTCCACCAGCACCTTTTTGGTAAGGTGAGCAAAAGCCAAGGAGGCTAGCTTGCTTAGGGCATCGACCCTCTTGTTTTGCGTTCTTGATATCTGTATGATCGTGCATTTTTTGAACCTTCTTAATAACTCTCTAGCCTTTGCCAAATACTGTTGCATGGTGCATTCTATGGCTTCATATTGGCCATTTACTTGATTTGCTATTAGCAAAGAATCCACGTATACTGTGAAGTGTTCGACCTTCATTGTTAGAGCTGTTCTTAGACCTGCCAAAAGAGCTTCATATTCTGCCTCGTTGTTTGTACTTTTGAAATTTAGTCGAAGTGCGTACGTGATCTCTAACCCCGCGGGGTCGATTAAAACCAAACCTGCCCCCGATCCTTCGATACTGGACGCACCGTCCGTATAAAGTCTCCATTCATGAGGTCCATTACCCTGCTCCGGAACCTCTACTGTGTGAACCTCTTCTTCTGTGGTCTCTAGTAAAAAATCAGCGAGGACTTGGCCTTTTATCGCCGTTCTGGGAGAGTACACCAAGCCTAGTTCGCCCAGTTCAATTGCCCATTTAGCCATTCTCCCTGAGAGTTCAGGCTTTGCCAGCACTTCTTTAATCGGGAAATTTGTCAGGATATGAACTATGTGAGCTTGGAAGTACCGTCTTAAGCGTCTAGCTGTGTGTACGATGGCCAGGGCAGATTTTTCCATTGAGGTGTATCTGACTTCCGCTTCTTTAAGCACTCTGCTAACAAAATACACTGGTAGCTGACACCCTCTTCTTTCTACCACCATTGCTGTACTTACTGCTTCTCTACTGATGGCTAGGTATAAAAAAAGCTTTTCATCTGGGAGAGGTGCCACTACTGCAGGAATACTAGAGATGTATTCCTTTAATGTTTTGAATGCTTGTTCTGCCTCTTCGCTCCATTCAAAATCCTTCTTTTGTAGGCAACCCTTTAACGTTTTAAAAAAGGGAAGTGACCTTTCCGCTGATTTTGAAAGGAAACGATGGAGCGCTGCCAACCGCCCATTGAGACTTTGCACTTCTTTTTTAGTCTTAGGTGACCTCATTTCTTGCACGGCTTTGATCTTATCAGGGTTTGCCTTTATATCTTGTTTGCTCACCAGGTGACCCATGAATTTTCCTTCTTTGAAACCAAAGGAGCATTTACTCGGATTGAGTTTCATGTTTATGCCCCTCAAGTTATCAAATGTTTCTTGGATGTCTGCTAACATCCTGTCTTCATCTTGACTTTTTATCACCAGGTCATCTACATACGCTTCCATATTTCTTCCCAGCTGCTTTGCGAAAACTTTGTCTATCAAACGCTGGTACGTGGCTCCTGCGTTCTTTAGACCGAATGACATTTTTTTTATAGCAAAAAATCCCACTGGTGGTATGGAAAGCAGTCTTCTCCTCGTCATCCCTACTCATCTGTACCTAGTGATATCCCTTATATGCATCGAGAAAACATTTAAGAGTAAAACCTGTTAATGAGTGAATTTTAAAATCAATTTCAGGCAAGGGATAACAATCTTTAGGACATGCCTTGTTGAGGTCTTTAAAGTCAACACACATTCTCCATGTGCCATCTGACTTTTTGACCAAGACTGGGTTCGCCACCCATGAATGATATTTGACCTCTCTCAAGATCCCGGCATTAACCAGCTTATCTACCTCTTCTTTTACCGCTAAGTTTCTTTCAGGATCCAAGCTCCGCCTTTTCTGGACCACCGGGGGTTTTTCCGTTGATATCTTCAACTTATGTTCAGCGATGTATCTTGGAACGCCTGTCATATCCGCTGGAACCCAAGCGAAAACGTCAATGCTCTCTGTTAGTAACTTTATCAGCTTTCTCTTCCCCTCTGGAGTGAGATTTCTGCCAATGTTTACTGTTTGATCAGGAAACTGAGGGTTGATTACCAATCTACCATCATCCTCTTCTATCCCTTTCTTTTTTTCTGTCAAGCCTACCCAGGATTAGTGTGCGGAAGGCAGAATCGTACAGATTCCTGCTCTGGTGGGGATCTTCATCATGGCATGGGCCGTCGAGACTATAGCCGAGAAAGCACTAATGCCTGGCCTTCCGATGATGGCGTTGTATCTGGATGGCGATCTGACTACCAGGAAAGTGAGCTTTTCGCTGCGCTCGAATTTTTCCTGGCCAAGACCAACGTCCAGGGAGATTTCTCCTATAAGCTGGACCTTCTGAGTAGGGGTGTTCATTCGAATCGAATGCGAATTGGGCGAATTATGTAACACCCGACCCCTAAGGGAACAATTTATTATTAAAAATAATAAAATAAAAATGAAATGTTAGGCTAGGCGATACGCGCAAGGAATAGCCTTGGCCTGCGCGTATCGCGTCAGAGGAGGAAACCTGGGTGCAAGTAAACCACGTCAGCGCGTGGTTTTGCAAAACCACTCCACTTACGCGATACGCAAGTGGAGGGTATGCCTTGCGCGTATCGCGTCAGAGGCAATCCCAGGCTATAAATAGAGGAGCGCCCCTCCCTTCACTCTTGCTCATTGTTCTTTCTCTCTCTACTTTCTAGAGAGAGAGAGAGATCTAGTTTTGTTACGGGTTCGCACGGTAAGTGCGGTACCCTGCGTCGAAACGCTCCTTCGAGTGTCGGTCGCACGAAGATCGCTTAGCGGGCGTCGAGGTTCTGCCCGATTGAAGAACGCTGGTCGTGGAGGTTCTACGCGACTGAAGAACGGCGGTCGACGAGGTAAATAGTGTTTCCCCTCTCATTAGTTTAGGATGGGTAACGGGTTGAAAACCCGAAGGGAATACGGGTAAGGATACCCGCATAGCACGAGGAACGTGCTGGGGAATGAGTTGCGGGATTGAGCGCCCGCAACGAACGGGTAGAATACCCGAGGGTACGGGTTGAATTTCCGTACCAAAGAGGTACAATATCTGTTAACGTCTGAAACGGCTAAACGTACTGAATACGCGACGTAAACGCGTACCGGGCTAGTTTGCCCCCGGATACGTAATATCTAACGAAATAAATATTTTGAGAATATTTATTAAGTTAAGCGATATTATTTTCAGAAAATGATGTTTGGAAAACGCAAAAGAATCGAGTTCGTACGCAGTGCCGGATGACGCGGTGTGAGCAACCGGCTCACCAACTCACTATATATATGAGTGGAAGGCTCATATTTGCTTCACTTCTCATGAAGCAAACACACACATAAAGGTGTGTTTTAGAGAGAAGGAGGGCTAGAGAGGGAGAGCTTGGCTGGAGGTGGTGGTCCGGTGGCGGCCGACGGCGGTCCGTGGTGGTACGACGACGGCCGGAAAAGTCGTTTTCACCCCGGAACCATTTCGGAAAGGACTAAGGATAGAGCCTATTCGAGTTTAGACTTATCGAGAGAGTTTCATCTAAAGTTCAGCAAAACTTTCCATCAACATCTACGAAGGTAAGAGAAGCTGAACGCGATGCCGAACTGCAACAGAAGATCATTGTGAGGATTACGTCAACGATGCTTTAGATTATCACTAATGTTGCAAAAGATGTTCGAGAAGGCAAGCAACATGGAAATATGAAGAAGAATCGGTCTAAGGGCTAAGACAACGTTTCGTTGTACGATCGACAATCTAAAGGCAACTGCTAACGCTCTTCGGTGAATCAAAGAGATGGAGACCACTTGAAATGTTAGTGGTTATAATGATTGAGATAGCATGGACACACTAAAAGCAAACTGCCGTAAGTTCCAAGAGAGAATGATGGCTACCCTAGCTAGCCAAGATGAGGGCATGAACACCCTTAAGATTAATGTCATGGTTTTCCTGATGAGAACCAAGTAGACCATAGACCACGATAAGGTGGTTATACGTTTGTTCTATGTTATGTTTATGTTAATATACTATTCAACCTATGTGCGAATAGTAACCTTGTGTCCATTACTTTTATCTCTTTGATGACCAAGTTAGTTATAGCCGTCCTTATTGAAATTTCCTTCTTAAGATAGATAAGTAGTATATCCCTTTAGAACTATTGCCTATGAACTTAGAAAAATTCGATGTAGATATAGGCACGGGATTTTGTCGATGCATACGACAAACCTAAAATACGAATCAAAGTCGTTGAAGACCGATGTGCTGAACGATGAGAAGGCAGAAACTAAGGACTATCTCGCGTATGAATGCATCAAAGATAGTCTCGAGGACAAAAGCTGACAAGTACTCCTCGTAAGTACTTACTACGAGTTACGTGGGATACATGCTGTACCCGACATTAGGAAAGAAAGGTATACTAATGACGTCTTAGAGGTGGCGCGATGCCCCAACATCTCGCAGAAGACTTACAAGAAGCAGCTTCGTATGAATCGGCAAGTCGAGTCGCGTAGAGACTTGGAACCATGCACAACTCCGAACTTATTTGTGATGTAAAAGGATGGTCCAAGGGCGGATGCGTATTGATTACCAACATTTGAATAAAGGAACGCTCGAGAACTAGGATCCCTTACAAAGTATTGGCGATTTGTACGAGCAACTACAAGAATGAAGTTACGTGTTTAAGATTGATATGTGGCGTGGCCATCATCAAGCGAAGGTTTGAGGAGTCGATGTACCAAGGAATGGTTCAAGAATAAGATAGGACCATTAGGTTAACCGATATCATGCAATTTTCACGGACTTGTAGAACCAAGTATGTGAATCATATTGGACAAGTCCGTAGTAGCATCTTAGTGTATTTCTACGCTAAGAAAGAGCACGGAGGACATTAGAGGATGCTCTTAGAAATTCTAAGGAAAATAAAGATTATGCCCAAAATTCTCAAAGTGTGAATTTTGGTTATGGAAATTCCAAGTGTTAGGATTTGTATTGATAACAAAGGAGTTCAGGTAGACGCTTCTAGGATAGAAGCAGCGATGAAATAAAATGCCTATAAGACAGCTACAGAAATCTGAAGACTTCGTGGACTAGCTGGAGGCTACCTGAAATTTGGCAAGGTTTTCTCCAAGTGCTAAATCATCAATCGCACTCCCATGGAAAAGAGTGGAGTTTAAACAAGGTCTCAATCAAGTGGAAGTGTTTGAGACATTGAAAAGAAAGTTAAGCAGTACACATGTACTTGCATTACTCGAAGGTAACGATGATGCTATGGGTTTAAGTTATGTACCTGAATGAGGTGACCGCTTAAGTTTTGGGAAAACTAAAGGCGAATGAGTTACGCAGAACACGACCTAAAGGTTAGGTGTGATGGTGTTTGCGTTAAAAGGTGTGGTGACACTATCTCCACGACATAAGGTTTGTCGTATATTCACACCATAAGGATTTAAAGCAAGCATTCGAGCAAAAGGAGCTTAATATACGCCAAAGACGATGGATGAAAATTTTGATCGACTATGACTTCCAACTATAATATCGTATGTGAAAGGAAAAACATGATTGCTATGACTCTAAGTTCAAAAGAATGTAAAGAAACGATAGGAAGCGTAAGGAAGTTAACAATGGAAAGCAAAGGATTGCTTCAGATAAGCTGCCGAGTTTGGTTTGGATACCAAACTTCAGTAATTTATGAGAGATAATAATATTCTAATAGGCACAGAAGACAAGATGCCCGTTGCATCCGAATGCATATTAAAGGTATTATACAATGTAAGGTCATTGTCAATACCAAAGATGAAGAAAGATATAACGACTTATGTGGAAAAAGGTATGACTCGTTAGCAAGTCAAAGCTAAGCCTAAAAAACCCTCAGGAATGTTACAATCTCTTGAAATTCTCATATGGAGATGAGAAATGACCATAATGGACTATGGTCAAAACTTCCATGTGAACCTAAAGGTCGTGTCTTTTAAGGCATTACATGACAATAAGTATAGAACTTATTTTCAAATCCTAATTGGTCTTGGACATGACCAATAAAGTAAAAGATAAATGTAAAAGGGCTACATGACTACTCGAGATCACAAGAAAAGCGAAATAGGTAAACGACAAAAGTCGTTGGAAATTATGATTAAGGACGGATTATGTTGTAGGTGTCGCCAAGGTAAGACATCACAAAATTTAAAAAAAAGGGAAAAGTTGAATTCTCATTATATCAATCATTTAAGATCATAATAAAGATAAGCATGATGACCTATATGATTTAACTCTCTGAGGAGTTAAGAAAAGTACATCTAGTACTTAAGGGATGCTTTTATGATGATACGTTGAGAACTCCATCATATTAAATCTAGGTGGAAAGACGAGTGAATCTCGTAAGAAGTCAATCAAGATGATTGAAAGACAAGTAAGTAGATTAAGAAATAAACGCATCCCATAGTCAAAGTCTTGTAGAACGCAAGACGCAACTCTAAGTTCACATGAGAACTTGTAGATGACATGAAGAAGAAATACGCTCAGTGGTTCTCCAGTTGATTCCGGGACGGAATTCCAATAAGGGGGGGAGGATGTAACACCCGACCCCTAAGGGAACAACTTATTATTAAAAATAATAAAATAAAAATGAAATGTTAGGCTAGGCGATACGCGCAAGGAATAGCCTTGGCCTGCGCGTATCGCGTCAGAGGAGGAAACCTGGGTGCGAGTAAACCACGTCAGCGCGTGGTTTTGCAAAACCACTCCACTTACGCGATACGCGCAAGTGGAGGGTATGCCTTGCGCGTATCGCGTCAGAGGCAATCCTAGGCTATAAATAGAGGAGCGCCCCTCCCTTCACTCTTGCTCATTGTTCTTTCTCTCTCTACTTTCTAGAGAGAGAGAGAGAGATCTAGTTTTGTTACGGGTTCGCACGGTAAGTGCGGTACCCTGCGTCGAAACGCTCCTTCGAGTGTCGGTCGCACGAAGATCGCTTAGCGGGCGTCGAGGTTCTGCCCGATTGAAGAACGCTGGTCGTGGAGGTTCTACGCGACTGAAGAACGGCGATCGACGAGGTAAATAGTGTTTCCCCTCTCATTAGTTTAGGATGGGTAACGGGTTGAAAACCCGAAGGGAATGCGGGTAAGGATACCCGCATAGCACGAGGAACGTGCTGGGGAATGAGTTGCGGGATTGAGCGCCCGCAACGAACGGGTAGAATACCCGAGGGTACGGGTTGAATTTCCGTACCAAAGAGGTACAATATCTGTTAACGTCTGAAACGGCTAAACGTACTGAATACGCGACGTAAACGCGTACCGGGCTAGTTTGCCCCCGGATACGTAATATCTAACGAAATAAATATTTCGAGAATATTTATTAAGTTAAGCGATATTATTTTCAGAAAATGATGTTTGGAAAACGCAAAAGAATCGAGTTCGTACGCAGTGCCTGTTGGTCCATCTAGATCGTGATTTCAGTGCTATAATGACTTGTATAACAACAAACAAACTTGACTCAAACAAACAAAGTGTATTATAACCAAACAACCAATAACGAGATTAAATCCACACAACCGGAGGTAAATACGCTACAAAGATGAGTAATATATGCTCCTAGCACCTCCAGTAAACACACAAACGACACAAGGGTTTTAGATAAGATTTCTGTCAAAGTTATGCAAAAGTTACATTATCATGAAGATAAGGTTACAATATATATTAGGCATAGGTTCGCTGATAGATTCGCTGACAGCAAATCTATCCAGCGAACCATATAGGTTCGCCGGGCACAATCAAGTTCGCCCGGTCGACACCAACACAAAAACTAAACTGTGCTACGGGCGAATCTATAGATTCGCCCGTAGGTTCGCTAGTACTAAAACATACAAAATACATACAAAATATATAACACCGACATACCGGTGAGTCCGACCTATACATGACTATCAATACTCCCCCTAGGTTGGACCTCACCTGGGGAAGTCTTCTGTTTTAGCTCCGTCTTCTGTTGGCTTCAAAGATGCTCAATGAACGCTCCTGCCCTTCCTTTAATTCCGGCCAGTGGATTTGTAACATCTTCAGATCCGGCCTCATCGTCTTCACTAAACACCAGCATCGATTCCACGAACTCTGCTTCCGCGACCTCAGTATCAGGCATATCCAGATCAATCGTTTCCGCCTGAATGTTTTTAGTATGCTCCTCGCCAATTACTTCCAAATCAACCACATCAACTGGTTTCTCAAACCTCTTCTCAATCGTGTCATCAAGCTGCTTTGACAAGTCATCAACATCTATTCTTTGTTCATCTGTCGCTCTCAACCTTTCATTTACCTTCCTCAGTTCAGCACGAATACCCCGGGCTTTGTTTGCAACCTTCACAAACAGGTTTGCTTCAGTCCTAGTGTCATCTCCAGCCCCGTGCTTAATGCGATTCTCACACAAAACTTTCAAGTCCTCATCGCAGAATGAGAAGACCTCCATAGGATCAAACAAACGAATCTCTGGACGGTCATCTCCTCTGAGCCTGATAATAGCCTCACCCGTACTGTTGTCGTAGAACCATTTGTGAAAATCCTGTAATCTGGGTGGCTGTGTGTCCGGAACCCTCACCCTTGTCATAATCTTTGGCGCTTCGATCTTCAAAACCACCTTTCCTTTCCACGAAACCCAGTGCCTGTCTTTCTTTTGTCTCATCCGCCTCGGTTTTTGATACCCAAAATCAACGAAGTTATTCTTGGCAGCCTCTCTGATCGTCACCTCAAACGCACACGCCCTTCCACTATCCTCTTTTCCCAACAACGGTAGCTCAGCCAGCCTACGTAAGTCCCATCGAGGCAGGGTGGCGAAATGCTTCCTGTTTCTGATGTAACAAATATCACCTCCCCTCCGCTTAATCATATATGCGTCTACCAGACAATTGTACTTCCACGCTATAACTTGTCTATCCAGTTGGGAGGTGTTTGGTTCGTCAAGATGTTGAAAGATGGGCACCTCAGGAACAACCTCTTCGTCCTTTCTAATCCATTCCGATTTGTCTAAGTCAATGTGCTCGAACTAATAACTGACCCCTTTCTCCTCAACCTTATACTTTTCTGGCTCATCCTCTAAGTCTTCCTCACTGTCAGCATTTACATCATCTTTTGGTTCAGCACTAACAACCACTTCAGGCCCAGTAAATACATCCAGATTTATCCCCATATCCTCATCAAATAACTCTTCAGCGGTTTTACCTTTGTGCTTGTCCCCAAATTCACAGTCCATTAACGGATACTTTGCAGCATCCGTTAAGCTTATCAGTTCAGCTTCAGACATAGCAGGTTCCGACCCATCCTTTTCTTTCAGGCTATTCAGCTCCTTGAAAATTCTGACAATTAGGCACTGTTGATCCTTCATCATTCTCCCCATTTCAAAGATAACAGTCGACTTTTCAGCATCCTGGGTCTCCAATTCCGCATATTTACTCTTCATATCCCCCAACTCTGACTTCAAACTAACAATCTCACCCTTCAATTCACCAACTGATTCAGTAGATGTACCCGGAATATCATGCTTCGCCTTCTTTGACGCTTCAGTCGGTGCATCAGATTTCCTCTTTGTTCTGTTCTCCCTTCCCGCATCGATCTCTGCCTGTATCTCATCAACTTCCCTATCAAACGAATAACCCTTTTCTTTAGCATACGGCTTCCTTTTCTTTATCCTCTTCTCGACCACCTCAATGTTCTCACCACCACGTTTCCTTTCAGTCTCCATTAACCTTTGCATTTGTACCCATCTTTCAGCAGGGTACATGTTCTCCCACAAGAATGAAGTCCTACCAAAACAATCAGATCTCACTGATTTGCAGTCTCTGAATATCCTCGAATGCATTTCCCATATCTTCAGCTCATCACCAACAACCGGCAGATTTGGCAATTTGTCATTCAGAATCATCTGGATAAATCTGGGGTACATCAACCATTTACCCGCCTTAGTAGCATGGATGTTCTCGAGCATATAGTTGTAGATAAGCTTCGCAAGATTTACTTTTTGCCCTCGGCAAAACAGCATCATGGCCCGAGCCCAATCCAAGTTTAACCCGTCAGTACCCCCTTTCCTATGATCCAAGCACATGATGAAGACGTGTGCAATGTATCTCCATTCTTGGATCAAATAGGATTTAACAAATTTTATCTTCTTTTCACCTGGCATAGGACCCTCATAACCCGCAGTCCTGAATGCCCCATATACCTCCTCAGCGGTCATATTGACTTCATCTCCGACATCATCCTCTAACCTCAAAATCCTGGCCAGATCAGCCTCAGTAAACTCCAGATCAAAACCACTAACTATGGTGCAAATCCGTGATGGCTGTACAGACACATTCATCACAGCAGTTCTCCAGAAATCTTGAACATGCAGCTCGTATATAGTCGGTGAATGAGAAATGGCGTGATGAATGTGAGACGACTTCAACCATCTGATACAGTCTCTAAACCCACCAGCTTTCTCGTGATTCTCGTCAAGCAAAGCACACATATTGTGCTTTCTTTCAAAGAATAATGTAGACATCGTGCCTGAAAAATAAACGGAGATTGATCAGAAACGAAGATTTTGAAAACAGTTAATAGATTCGCTGGATAATTAGGTTCGCTGAAAGAGCGAACCTGAGATTTGGCACCAGAACCTATAGATTCGCTGACATGAAAAATCAGTCATTTGGTCGAGCGAATGTATAGGTTCGCTAGAAACAGTCGGGTGAATCTATGTTGATGCACGGGCAACATAACGACATAGGTTCGCTCGAAGTTTTGAACTTTCGTTCAGATTCGCCAGACGAACACATAGGTTCGCTGGAAACCCTAGTTTTTGAAAAACGGCCGAAATCTCAGTCAAAACACCATAATCAAGCAAACAAAGCAACAATCATGCAATATAATCATCAAACGAGGATATTATGAAGTAAATTCCTAACT
Organism: Tagetes erecta; assembly: GCA_030867185.1. Taxonomy (NCBI): domain Eukaryota; kingdom Viridiplantae; phylum Streptophyta; class Magnoliopsida; order Asterales; family Asteraceae; genus Tagetes; species Tagetes erecta. The sequence goes on along the minus strand of CM061486.1, from coordinate 59,023,081 downwards.
AATAACACAAAATCAGTCATTTGATTTACAAAATATCACAGATCGACGGATTTAAGCGTATAAATGTGCGATTGATGGAATGAAACATGGATTAAGATGAAGACGAAGACATACCAGACCAAAGTAAAGGTGATTTAGTGTGAAAAACCGGTTGTGGATGAGAATCGAAAGTTCGTCAGTTAGAAAATGAAAAACCAGCTACAGTAATAGTGACAGCGAATGTGTGAAAGGTTTCGCTGTCAGTACATATATATACAGTCACAGGTTCGCTGACCAAAACACCAGCGAACTTCAGATTCGCCCGAAGACCAAAAGACAAGAGAAACCACGGCGGCGATGTAAAGAGGTTCCGGGCGAACCTGAGGATCTGGCGAACCTGTAGGTTCTCTAGTAGATTCGCTGGGACACAAAACAAGAAAAATTAAAAATGTTTTTGGTTTTTCTCAAATTTTAAATTCTTTGTAAATCCACGAAAACGTCCCACGATTTCAACACTCCGAAAATAAACACATTAACCTAGATAATAATAATAACAAGAGAAAAATAAGAAAAATAAAATGAAAGAAAAAGCAAGAAGGATATATATATTTTTCATGACGTTTTGAGCAGAATCCGGAGAATCATTGATTGGCGGGATTGCAGATATGTTTGTCCATTTAAACCCATGCCTTAGTCCTTTCAACAAGAGATCAGCAGCTTCTTTTATCAGGTTTTTGGTTTGATTGAAGAAGCTCAGACAACTCGGTCCCCACAGACATCTAGGTAAAAAGAACAAGTTCTGTCATCAGGATATATCTGAGCAATACGATTGACTTTGCTTGAATTTCGAGGATCAAATTTTGAATATTGATCGATGCATTAGCTTCTTTTGACACAGTGCAATTTTTGCATCTTTTTGTGAGTGGAGCTTGTCAGCAATTGATTCTTTTGAACACAATGCGACTTATTATTTGGGAAACTCAAATAGTTCAGAGCTCCAGGTCTATACCGACGTATAACAGAGGAGATAAACATTTGAGCATGCTCGGTGAATCTTCAGGTCAATACTTCCGTATAGCAGAGAAGATCCACAAACTCCAGGTCAATACTTCCGTATAGCAGAGAAGTTAAGCACTTTGACTCAATACTTTTTGAGGAGTTAACAAGTAACTCACTCAGAGGTTTTTTCGAAGAGCATCACTAGCAGCTTTTTATTTGTTTTGCAGACTAGAAACTCGATTCGGGGATAGGGTGAGGGTGATTTGGGATGTTTAGGGAAATCAAGGCAAAGATTTGACGCTCTCAACCCATTTTTGACAGAACCCGTATCTTTGTGCAATCCAATCATGTCAAGGGGATAATCCTTGTGGCCGAGATCTTGAACGTTATGTTTGGCTGCACAATCACTGTTTACTTTGTTTTCGGGCTGAGCCTATCTGACATATCCCAAACACAATGCTTCTGACCTCATTCAACGTCTCTTCAACATCAATCAAAATGGAGATCCTGAAATAGCAAAATTTGAAAAACTATAAATAGTTAATCTTTAATATCTCCCCCAAAATTTCTATATAATAGCTATCTAATAAGAAAATTTTGTTTTTCTGATTTTCTTAATATATATATACAGAATAAAAGAAAATAAAAAGGAGATAAAATAAAATAAAGGAGCGAAGAATTGAGTGACCCACGGAATTTTCAAAGAAGAAAATGAAAAAGTTATTTACATATTTACAAATTGATTCACATAGAAAAAGGTTTTCAAAAAGATATAAGTCCCAGCATAGAGATCAGTTCATAAAAACGTGGTTTGTCAAAAGTTTTTGTGAAAAGATCAGCTTTTTGCTTTCGAGTTTCAATAGGAATAATATCAATGAACCCCTTTTCCTGTGCATCTCTGATGGCATGAATTCTTGTTTCGATGTGCTTGGTGCGAGTGTGATGAATAGGATTCTTGGCAATTCCAACAGCAGCTTCATTATCACAAAAGAGTGGCGTATGAAGAAAGTTGATGCCATAATCCATCATCTGATGTTGGATCCAGAGCACTTGGCAACAACAACTTGAAGCAGCAATGTATTCTGCTTCTCCTGTGGACAGAGAGACGGTTGTTTGCTTCTTGCTTTGCCAGGAAACAAGACATTCGCCGAGGTATTGACATCCGCCAGTGACCGATTTTCGGTTAATCCTGCAACCAGCATGATCACTATCAGAAAAAGCATGTAAATCAAAGTTCCCACCTTTTGGGTACCAAAGTCCCAAACGAGAGGAACCCTTAAGGTAACGAAAAATGCGTTTAACAGCTTTCTCATGTGATTCTTTTGGATTGGCCTGGAAACGAGCACAGTAGCACACAGCGAATGTAATGTCCGGTCGGCTTGCAGTCAGATACATGAGAGATCCGATCATCGAGCGATACCGATGAGCATCCACAGGATTCCCATTATCATCAGAAGTTAGGCATGTTTGAGCGGTGAAAGGAATCAGTTCCGGAGAAGAGTCATCCATGCCAAACTTCGTGAGCATCTCTTTGATATATTTCTCTTGGTGAATAAGAATTCCATCTGGCTTTTGTTCCACTTGCAGCCCCAAGAAGAAACACATCTCCCCCATAATCGTCATTTCAAAGCGATCCATCATCACTTTTTCAAACTCTCTACACAGCCCCTCATTAGTCGAACCGAAAATTATATCATCAACATACACTTGAACGATCAGCAGCTCGCCATTCACCTCCTTCTTGAACAATGTCATATCTATAGTCCCACGAGAGAAACCTTTGCTGAGAAGATACTGTGTTAGAGTTTCATACCAGATACGTGGAGCTTGATGCAACCCATACAAGGATTTATCAAGCTTGTACACCTTTGAAGGAAAATCTGGATCCTCGAAACCCGGTGGTTGACATACGTAGATCTCCTCATCGATATCTCCATATAGAAATGCACATTTCACATCCATCTGATAAACTTTAAAGTTTTTGTTTGCAGCATGAGCAAGAAAGATTCTAATGGCTTCGAGACGAGCGACTGGAGCAAAAACTTCAGTGTAGTCAATCACTCAATCCCCTCCTCTTGAGCAAATCCTTGAACAACCAGTCTCGCCTTGTTTCTGATAACAACACCGCGATCATCTGGCTTGTTTCGGAAGACCCACTTAGTGCCGATGGGACACTTATTAGGAGGAAGATCAACAAGTTCCCAAACTTTAAGCTTCCTAAATTGCTGCAGTTCCATTTGCATGGCGTCAACCCAACTAGGATCTTCAAGTGCTTGTTTACAATTCTTCGGAACAACTTGGAATAGAAAGGCAGCATAGAGACATTCATTAATCAAACCACTCTGACTCCGAGTTCGCACACCATCAGTAATAGATCCTATGATATAGTCATGAGGGTGATTTTTTAAGGTTTTGAAGTCTGTGTTGAGAAGCAAAGGATTGGTTTCGGTTGAGGGTGTTTGATTAGATGGTTGTGAAGGTATGTTTGAGGTTGGAGGAATTGTATTAGTGGAAGCTGTAGGAATGGAAGTGGATGATGATGGAATATCTGATGGAGAAGTTGAAACAGTTTGAGGTGGTGGAGGTGAAGGAATGTCAAATGAAGTGGGAGGTAATTGTGTAGTTGAAGGTTGTGGTTGTGATGGTGTAGGTGGATGGTTAAAGATAGAAACTGATGTGTGAGGAATGATGTCATCATCGTCAGAGTCAGGAAGATTGAATGATTTGAAAATAGTGGTGGAATCATAAAACCATGCCGGTTCACTGCCAATACTTGTTGTGTTTGACTCTTGCCAGTCAACATAATAGGACTCTTGCACAATCCGCGTTCGCTTGTTGTAAACACGATATGCTTTTTGTGTGTTCGAGTATCCTACAAAAAAGCACTCATCCGAAACAGCACCAAACTTCGTTTTCTGATCTTGAGTATTCAACAGAGTACAAGAACATCCAAAGTGGCGCAGAAAATCAATCAACGGCTTAATTCCTCGAAACAGCTGGTATTATGTCTTCATCTTTTCTTTGACAATCAGTACCCTATTCAGAACATAAGCTGCACAATTAATTGCCTCTGCCCAGAAAATAATTGGAAGGTTTGACTCAATCAGCATAGTTCTAGCAGCCTCCACAAGAGTTCGATTCTTCCTTTCAGCAACACCATTTTATTGTGGTGTTCGTGCGACGCTAAACTGTCTGAGAATACCCTGTTGTTCACAGAAAGAGTTGAAGATATGGTTTCTGAATTCCGTTCCGTTATCGCTTCTGATGGCTTGAACCTTTCGCTTTCCAAGAACCTCGATTTGAGGAATCAGCTTCATTAACTCTTCAGCAGTCTCACTCTTGTATGCCATGAATGTCACCCAGGTGTACCTAGAGTAATCATCTGTGACAACCAAGCAATAAGATTTCTTAGCAATAGATTTGACACTTATTGGACCAAATAAATCAGTATGTAACAATTCGAGGGGTTCTGAGATAGAATTTGTAATTTTAAGTTTATGTGGCTTTTTGTGCTGTTTTCCATTATCACAAGCCATGCATTTCTCAACCACTGAAAAATCTTTAAGTGGTAAACCCCTGACCAAATTGTTCTTAACTAATTTATTTAGGATTTTAAAATTAATGTGCCCTAAACGTCTATGCCATTGAAAAGATTCAAAAGATGAAGCTTTGGACAGGAGACAGGTCACGGTGGAAGTTGATTCTTTTGATCCCATATTCAGCATATATGTATCATTTCGTCTCGGAGCTCGCATGATCACCAATTCTTCAGGAATAGAAAACTCTGGCTTCAAGAACAAACATTCATTTGGAAGAAACATCACTGGAATATTCTTATCACAGATTTGTGATACACTGAGAAGATTGAATGCCAGTTCAGGAGCATAGTTGACGTCTTTCAAAGTTAGTGAACCATTTGAGACTTCTCCTTGACCAATCATTTTACCAACTTTCTTGTCTCCCGCAAAAGCAACATATCCGCCATTGATAATCCGATAGTTAGTCAGTAGGTCCTTCAACCCTGTCATATGTCTGGAACATCCGCTGTCAATATGCCAATGACTATTTACAACGGCATTTGAATGTTCCTGACATTTATTAAAAAAATTAAAAGTTAGACCTTTGAAATTGGCACCCAAGCTTTTGTGTACTTGGGTGGTGGAACAGATGAAGGATTACAAAAGAAATTATTTACAAACGTGTTTAATCTTTTTCCAAAAGATTTTTGCTTTGAACTGTTTTTGACTAACTTGGGGCATTGCTTAACAGTATGATCAATATTTCCACATTTAAAGCAGTGAGATTTCAAACCCACTTTGGAAACTTTATTAACAGGAATTTTATCCATTTCAATTTCCTCATCACATTCAGACAGTTGAGAATTGCAATCACTGTAAGAGTCATAAGGTTCTTTTGACTTACCTGTTGTGACTTTTACCTTTTCAGATTCAGATTTAGGTTTTGAAATTCTCACTGGTGTGAAAGACGGAATTTGATGAGTGAAGAACTTTTGAAAACAGTTTGTTTTGGTTTGACTTTCAGAGACATGACCTGAAAGTTTATCTTTGTCATTCACACACGTATTTTCAATCAAATCATCATTCAACACATTAGGGTTTGAAGTAGTGCACCCTAAATTACTATTAAACATGGAATTGTCTGAATATAACACATTACTAGAAACAGAATTAATTAAACTAATGTCTTCAACAGACTTCTTGGAATCAGAATTAGAACATTCACTACTGCTAGAACAACCAAGCCCAGTACTCCCACCATATGCGTAATCCTCTCTAACCTCTTTAAGATTTACTCCACTTAAACCTGCAATAGAGCTGTTAGTATCATTCTGTATAATCTCTTGTATCAACTCATTTGAGGGATGAGGAATAGGTGTTGGAGAGTAACAGAAGGTACTAGGTGGGGGATATGCATATGTTTCATTGTTAAGACCCAAATCTGTCTTAACTCTGGCCCCCCGTTGTTTCTTGCAGAGTTCCTCCCTTTTCATACTAGATATTGTCCATTGCTGCAGTTTGTTTTTAAGTTTTCTTGTTTCAAATTCAGCAAGAGTGACTTGCTCAGTCAAATAGTTTATTTCACAATTCTTTTCCAAAAGAGTTCTTTTTAAGTGTTCATTTTCTTTTAAAGCTTCTCTTAATTTGACAAAATATTTTGATTCACTTAATTTAAGCTCTTTGTTAGTTCTCTTTAATTCGTTTTTGTTTGACATTATGATGTACTAAAACGGGCCTATAAAAATAAAACCAAAAATACCTAACCTAAGACTCGACTTAGACACTCGAGTTAAACTCTAGACAACTTTCACTAGACCACGAGACAGGCAAGTGTACCTATCGAATGTAGACAAGCGTTGAGAAGTCCGGATATCGAACCCTAGAGACACTATAAATAAGAAATAAGACTTAACTAGGACAAAATAAAGTTGTTAAATGAAGGGGGGGGGGGGTTTTCTAATGCAACGATCCTAAAAGACTTTAAAATAAAATACTTAAGCTACCGACCAACTCAAAACTGACAAGAATAGAAACTTTGATAACAATCAAGAAAAAGAAGAAGTACCACTTAGATGAATCCCGAATGCGAACTACGAACTCGACCCGACTACCTCGAATAGAAATGAAACCGAATTCCTAAACATACGAATCTTAGCAACTAAATGGATCTCGGATCTTTCTCCAAGTGTGACCAATTAATCCCTAAGGAACGCTTTTCTATTATCGGTTGGTCGAATTACCTCTCGGTCTCTCCGATTATATTAGCACACCCGAAAATCTATTAATCTTTCGATCTAAAAGACTCATCACATTATCATGCAAAGGGGCATCACAAATAACAATTAATTGAACTCAATCAACATAATAATTAACTAATTAGGTAACCTCCTTTCGGACCGTTAAAATCCTAACTATTTAACTATTACGATTAACCGATTAGCTAATATCTTTCAATCAAAAGCTAAGTAGATCATTAAAGCTTTAAACCTAATCTTTACCGGTTCTAATGGTCACTACGTCTAGCAACACATTACACAAGTTGTTTAATTATGATGAACAACTAGGCTACCTAAATCATATGATCGAAACAACCATCCAATTCAAGTAGAAACGTGGTAAAAATATCGAAGATTATCACTTTAACAATCAAACACATCCAACAACTATTAATCATGCATTGAACTAACATATATTCCATAAACCATTCGAAACAATCGAGTCAAGCATAGTTCAACAAACGTTCATCATCTAAATGGCACTAAGATGTTTAGCTACTCATAATTGCAGAAATTAACATAAAAACAAAGGTTTCAAAGTTAACATCATCAACAAGTAGCTAAAACGTAAAGAAGTAAAGACTAAAAAACCCGGTTTTATGATCCCGAACGATTCCACGACCCGAATCTTGATCTTTAGCTTCTTCTCCTTGCTCTTCCTTCGAAATTCGTCCTTCTTTGCTCCTTAAACGGCCAGAATCAAGTATGTTTTGTCTAGGGTTTTTCTTAGGTTTAAATAACAAGTTTAATAAAAAAAACCCGTAGACACACACTAGGCGATACGCGCATCAGGACACATGTCCTGCGCGTATCGCGTAACATCAAAAAAAGCCCACTACGCGTGTTATCATCCTACGCGATACGCGCATCAGGACATACATCCTGCGCGTATCGCCTAACACCTGTTCGACCAGAAAGTCTTGAACTTTTCATGGTGTAACCTCCAATTCCTTCCAATTCTTCTTACTCAAGCTTCCGCTTAACTTGCATCCTGTTTCCATGCTGGCTTTGCTTCTGATAACGTCCAAATTACTGAAAGAACATTACAAGAACTAAGAATAGACTTAAAGATTAAAATTTAACTAAAAACCAACTAAAATGACTCGAAACTACCTAAATAAACCACAAAACACTTAGAAAAAGATGACGTGTTTTGCAACACATCAAAATACCCACACTTACTCTTTTTTCGTCCTCGAAAAAGCATGCAAAATGGAATCACAACCAGACAAATTAGCTTTCATTCATTTCCAAAATTTCCAAGCAAACAACAACCAAGTAACGAGTCATTAACATTTTGTCAAGTCAATCCTAACACTAGCCAATCGGGTTCCTTGAGAACATGTTCCATATCTTAAATGATTCAATCCATTTCAGGGCCTCACACTAAGGAAGATTTAATTTAGCCTGGTTTAATTGTTGCTTGACGAGGCACGGTTCAAATCATTTGATTCTCCCAACCCACAATAATTCGAGGGACTTAAGCTAGTTGAATACGAGTGTCATGTTGGGTTGGACATTTGATGGATGATGTTTACGGGCATAGACCTTCTTTCTTTTTTTTTTTCTTTTTTTTTTCTAAAACAAGATCACCTCACCCAGGGGTGTCGGCTCCAAGTCACTATCCCAGAGGTAGAGCACATGAGGTCTTGGATCACTTGTTTTAAATTTATTTGGCTCATTTTGAGCTCTTTTTTTTTTTTATTCATTTCAAGCATCTTTGAGCTTTCTTTGGCTACTTTGAGCCTTATTTTCAGTCTATACCCTTGTGAACATTGATTATGGAGCGCCACTTCTTTTGAAAGAAGCGTGCTATAAATCCCACCATGACACTTATTCTCAACTAGTGTAAGTTCAACAAATTAAAGTGGTGCCTAAGTTTTTCTTAGTTAAGGCTTCTTTAACTCTCCTATGGTGATAACCCACGAAATTTCTCAAATAACTCGAGTTTAAACGTTGCACTTAATGAACCCTCAAAGCTAATTGGATTTTCAACAAAATATCAAACGACTCATCCTTGCTTTATTATTCACTTATCTTTTCTTCCATTCAAAAGCTAATTTACCAGTTTTTTCTATCATTTCCCATTTATCTTGCAAGGCTTTCCAACGACATTTTTTATTTATATATATATATATATATATATATATATATATATATTTTTTTTATCAAATTAACCTCCCATACCCACACTTGAAACGCACATTGTCCCCAATGTGATTAGGAAGATCACTCGACAAAGGTAACTACAAAACGATTAAAACAACTAGACTAACGCACACAATAATAAAACAAACATAAAGACAATAAATAGAATATAAGTTGGAACAGTCACACCTGGTATATGCAGGGAAAATTGGTGTGCAAGCTGCTCCCGTCCGTCCTTCTACTCATCTGGGTCATCATCACCGGCACCCCCCTGTCCTCCATAAGGACCATGATAGGGTGAATACCCCCGATAGGGGTATGTGAACCAATCAGGCACCGGAATATGTTGCTGTTCCATAACATATCGAATCGCTCCATCCTGCCGATCTAACCTTTCATGCATCCTAACATTTTCAGCGCGATAATAAGCATCCTGCTGATCGAATCTCCCAAAAATCGCGTCCCGCAAACTTTCCATTCCAAAGGGTTCCGGCGGAAACTCCCGCAACGGATATTGTTGCTGCGGGAGTTCATGCCGTGCGCGATGTATAGGACGCTGTCGATGCGGTGGTGCACCCCTCTGTAATTCATCTGCTGCATAAGTCCCAGCCGGTGGTGGTTCCTGTGCATCCTGCCTTGGCGCCACCCACCTAACTGGGTCATCCCATTCAATAATACCGGATGAATGAAGCTCTTGCAACCCAAACACTCCTGTGACGGGCCCTTGCGTCAAATGATTTTCCGGATAGCGATTGAACACACCCAAGTGATTAGCAATCCGTGTGACATACGGCCCTAAATCCAACCTAGCCGTCGGGCCTCCCTTTCTCCCCCTTATAAACGAGCTCAACAGGAAACATGCCAAATTCACCTCTCTCCTATTGGCTAAACAATACATGGCAAACAGATCCAAGTTGTTCACCTTGTCCTTCCCTTTCCTACCCACAATCGTTCCTGCCAATAACCTATGCACATATTTCAGGAATGGATCTCGAATTGCGGATGCAACCATGTTCGACGAATACCCTGTGCCTGAAATCTGCCTCCAATATTCTCCTAACTCAGCTTGTGACACAGTTCTCTCGACATCCTTTCTGTCCTCCCCTCTTAAAGCCATATCGAACTCGGGTTGGCGAATTTCATATTCTGTGTAAAATCCGGCTGCAACCCCAAATTGACGCACACTCATCTCATAAATCTGCCTCCCTAGAGAAAATGATACTGCATCTCCTCGATTATAATGGCTCGGATTGTACTTGAGCGTGGAGTGAAACTCAACTGTAAGCTCGCAGTACTGCTGATCCATACACTGTATTGCACCCAACCATCGAGGCCCAAAATAATCCGAAATCTGCTGTTGTGCACCCAGCTGGTTCATGAGCCCCCAATCTATTGTCCTGTGTCGCAGGAGCTCTATTTCAGTGAACTTTTCACACTTTTCCAACTCTTTTGTGCCCATTTGAAACCTTAAGAAAGTGTGACGGGAAAGGACTCTGTTATCCTCAGGGATGGGTATATCATTGGGCTGAGGAATAACTGGCGGTGCAGAATATCGGATGGTTCTTGTGATGACATGAACCGGCCGATTTCCATCATCCGACTGGCGCGCCCTGCGTTTCCCCGCTCTAGACGAACCTTCACCTCGATGCATGTCTGCAAAAACAAACCAAGCATACAATAGTAAATAAGGGGTTCGATATTCAGGTTCAAACGATTGTATAGCATTTCGGTCGCAATCGTTTGAATCATCCAAAGAAGATATAAGACGGACCGTACGAAAAGAAATATGTAAATAACGACTAAATCAAGCTTCTCGTGCTTGAATGGAGATTGAGTACAAGCACGAGAAACCGAATTTAGTAGCAACCCCCTAAGACCTAGACGCATCAAACAAAACTGAAAGACTCAAATTTTTTTCATGAACTACCTAACGGAAACCGGATAAAGCTCGGACATTAGCATGTTACGTGATACCCACACTTGGTTGTTTGACTTGTGACTATGTTATCATGATAAGACAAAGAAGTATTCCAAATAAAAACACCAAGTTGTTCCACAAACGACAAACTACCTTTATCAAAACTTGACAGTGACACAAATTGTTGTTCATAACCATGCTAAACACTTGTCACCCACTAATTTAACCAACCTACTTGCAACTTCCTAACCCCCAATTCCAATCAAAATCAAAATTTGAAGCCAAACAAACAATCCGGGTTTCAATTATGTAGCACATATGACGACACACACTTGCAAACATTAAACTACCACACCAAACAAAGAAATGAAAGAGAAATCATACCTGGTTGAAGGAGTAATCTAAGGATGAAAGAGTAGAAATTAAACCCAAAATCACCACTTGTTGTGATAATGTGAACTATGGTGATGGTGGATGGATGAATTGATGCTCGCAATGGTGGTGGTGTGGTGTTGCAGGGCGGTGGTCGGAGGTTGGGTGGGGGCTGGGTGAAAAGGGATGTGTGGTGATTAGGGTTCGTGTGTGCTCTTTTGTGCGACCCGTCTTTTTTTTACTGTTAAAGATGTGCTACGCGATACGCGCATTGTGATGCTCAATCTGCGCGTATCGCCTAGTAAGGAATTTGACCCGCCCTTTGACCATCTTCTACGCGATACGCGCATCATAGTGTTCACTCTGCGCGTATCGCCTAGAAGGCATATGACCAGAAAAAAAAAACAATTGTTACTTAGAAAATTATTTCAACACTTAACATTATAACACATTGTTTTCTCTCAAAGATTTTTGTGAGTTAAATTATAACCCGCACAAACCTGGATCTTCATCCCAGCTCGATTTCTCCTCAATTCCGGGTTGAGTCCCTGAAACACAAGCACATACCGACGCATAATACCCGAAAAACACAAAATAAGACTAACGGAAAAGAACTTAAGACTTAAGCACACAACTAACGAAACAAAAAGAAGAAAATAAAAATTAACTAAACACATGTGTACAAACTTTACACTCGGTTGTTAACCCGAGATCCACAATCACAGTTTAAGCATGATCGACATCAAGGAGAGTCACTTCCTCCTCGATGGTCGTGTCAACCGGTCCACCTATATAATGCTTGAGCCTATGACTGTTGACTTTCCACGAACTACCCACATCATCCGAGATCTCGACCGTGCCATAAGGGAAAACCTCTTTAACTATGAACGGCCCTCTCCACCTAGATTTGAGCTTACCCGGGAATAACTTCAAGCGCGAATTATAAAGTAAGACTCTATCCCCGGTGTGAAACTCCTTCACTCCTCTCAACCTACTATCATGCAACGCCTTAGTTCGCTCCTTATAATTCCATGACCTAGCGTATGCATCGTCCCTCAACTCTTCTAACTCGTGTAGTTGGAGAAACCGGTTTTTCCCCGCTTTAGACAAGTCAAGATTGACTGCCTTAAGCGCCCAAAAAGCTCTATGTTCTAACTCTACCGGTAGATGACACGCTTTGCCATAGACAATTTTAAACGGTGTGGTTCCTATGGGTGTTTTAAAAGCGGTCCTAAAAGCCCATAGCGCGTCATCTAACTTATCGGCCCAATCCTTTCGATTGGCTCCGACAGTCCTCTCCAAGATACGTTTTATACCCCTGTTAGCATTTTCGACTTGACCACTGGTTTGCGGATGATAAGCCGTGGATAACCTATGGTTCACTCCGTACCTAGCTAACACTCTCTCCATTTGGGCATTGCAGAAATGCGTGCCCCGATCACTAATTAGAGCCTTCGGGGTTCCGAACCTACTGAACAACCTCCTCAGAAAGGCTACCACGACCCTTGCATCATTAGTAGTCAAGGCTTGAGCCTCAACCCACTTAGAAACATAGTCAATGGCAACTAGAATATATCTATGACCTCGCGATGAAGGGAATGGTCCCATGAAATCTATACCCCACACATCGAACACTTCAACTACTTGGATCGGGTTTTGGGGCATCTCATTTTTTGATGAGATGTTACCCGTCCGTTGACACGCATCACACGATCTCACTAAGTCGTGAGCATCCTTAAACACTGTCGGCCAATAAAACCCGGCATCAAGCACCTTCTTTGCGGTGTATGATGGACCGTGGTGGCCTCCCGTCAAACCCTCGTGACAGTGTTTAAGAATCTCTCTACCCTCCTCAGCACTAACGCACCTCCTAAACACTCGGTCGGCTCCTAAACGAAACAAATACGGGGCATCCCAGATGTAATGATTAGCATCTGCAAAAAACTTCTTCCTCTGCTGGGATGACATACCCGTCACTACCTTCCCTTCGGATAGATAGTTTGCCAGATCAGAGAACCATGGCAAACCTTGCTCTTCCGCTTTCACATACATCAGAAATTCATGAGGGAACGTGTCTCCGATGTTCTCCTCGAAGATCTCATCCCTAGACGGATCCTCCAAACGTGATAGATGATCTGCCGCCACGTTTTCGGCCCCCTTTTTATCCTTAATCTCTATGTCGAATTCAGAAAGGAGGAGGATCCACCGAATCAATCTAGGCTTGGCATCTTTCTTCGCAAACAAATATCGCACAGCCTGATGATCGGTATAAACAACGGTCTTGGACAGAACCAAATAAGACCGGAACTTGTCAAATGCGAAGACGACTGCTAGAAGCTCTTTCTCGGTGGTCGTGTAATTCTCTTGAGCGTCATTGAGCGTCTTACTTGCGTAGTAGATCGGATGGAAGTGCTTATCCTTCCTCTGTCCAAGCACAGCCCCGACTGCGAAGTCACTGGCATCACACATGAGTTCAAAGGGAAGACTCCAGTCGGGTGCTATCAGAATAGGAGCGCTAGTCAACTGCTCCTTCAGAAACTCAAACGCCTTGAGACATTCCGCATCGAAGACATACGGGATGTCCTTCTCAAGAAGGCGGGTCATGGGTCTAGTGATTTTGGAAAAATCCCTAATGAACCTACGATAGAAACCCGCATGACCCAGAAAACTACGAACGGATTTCACGTTTGTGGGTGGAGGAAGCTTACTGATGGTTTCTATCTTAGCGCGATCTACCTCTATACCCTTACGTGAAATCTTATGCCCTAGAACGATCCCCTCGGTTACCATAAAATGGCATTTCTCCCAGTTCAACATGAGGTTCGTTTCTATGCACCGCTTCAGCATACTCTCAAGATTAGACAAACAATGATCGAATGAACTCCCAAACACTGAAAAATCATCCATAAATACTTCCATGGAGTTCTGCATCATATCCTGAAAAATAGCCACCATGCATCTCTGAAAAGTGGCTGGAGCGTTACATAACCCAAATGGCATACGGCGATATGCGAAAGTCTCGAAAGGGCATGTAAACGTGGTTTTCTCCTGATCCTCAGGTGCAATGGGGATCTGGAAATAACCTGAGAATCCATCAAGGAAACAGTAGAACTGCTGCCCTGCTAGACGCTCCAACATCTGATCAATGAAAGGAAGGGGAAAATGATCCTTCCTTGTGGCATCATTGAGCCTTCTATAATCTATGCAGACTCGCCATCCTGTGACAGTTCTAGTCGGAATCAGCTCATTCTTATCACTAACGATCACTGTCATCCCCCCTTTCTTCGGGACAACCTGAACAGGACTCACCCAGTTGGAATCAGATATGGGATAGATCATGCCGGCGTCAAGGAGCTTGAGAACCTCCTTCTTAACCACCTCCGACATGTTCGGGTTGAGTCTCCTCTGCGGTTGAACAACAGGCTTATACTCATCCTCCATGAGTATTTTATGCGTGCAAAAGGAAGGACTGATGCCCTTGATATCAGTGAGTTTCCACGCAATAGCCTGTCTGTGTGCCTGGAGCACAGCAATCAAACGTAACTTTTCTTCCTCCGTCAGTTGACTAGAGATAATGACGGGCAAACCTACCTCCCCATCTAAGAATGCATACTCTAAGTGTGAAGGGAGGTCCTTAAGCTCTAAAGATGGCGAGGCTTCTACCGAAGGTTTACCACCCCCCTCGGTATCATCCTTCACCTCGAATGCCTGGGAAAATTCAGGAGGCTTACTAGCCGGGCTGTTCATAAGGTGTTCGGGTCGAACATCCATCTCAACTTCCCGGTTCTCCTCATCCAGGTCTTCCATGGGCAGCAGATCTGCACCACTGATGTAGTCAAGACAGCGGTCCACTTGAGAAATGAACGCATCGAGAAAATAGACCGAATCGTCTTGACCACTGGAATTGTTCATCGCTTTCGAGACATCGAAGGTGACTGTCTCATCCCCTACCCGAAGTGTGATCTTCCCGTCGTAGACGTCGATCAGTGCCTTTGCGGTGCGCAAGAAGGGTCGTCCCAAGATCAGTGGAACTTTGTCATCCACCTCCATGTCCAGAATAACGAAATCCACGGGGAAAA
This sequence comes from Tagetes erecta, assembly GCA_030867185.1. NCBI lineage: Eukaryota > Viridiplantae > Streptophyta > Magnoliopsida > Asterales > Asteraceae > Tagetes > Tagetes erecta. The sequence continues at coordinate 59,007,792 of CM061486.1, read as the reverse complement.
CAAATTTATCGACCTTCACCAACAAGTTCTCCACTATCCCCCGTGGATATTTGACCGATCGGTCTGCTAACGAAATGCTCATGCGCGTAGGAGTCGGATCCCCTAGGCCTAACCGTTTATAGATAGAATACGGCATAAGATTTATGCTAGCACCTAGATCCGCTAACGCGTGGTTCACAGTCGAACTACCAAACAAACACGGGATCGTGAAGACTCCCGGATCTGCTAACTTCTCCGGTAGTTTGTTCTGGACCACCGCAGAGCATCTTTCACTGAGAGTGACCGTCGAGAGCTCCTCCAGCTTCTTTTTATTAGATAGGAGATCTTTCAGGAACTTCGCATACTTGGGCATATGCTGGAGTGCCTCGACGAATGGAAGATTTATTTTCAATTGTTTGAACAGTTCAAGGAAATGCCCATAATCCCTCAAGTATTTTTGTCGCAATAACCGAGCGGGATATGGACATCGACTGTAATCCTCATCATCTACAGGACCTTTCTTCTTCCCCTCACTCTTCTTACCCACTGTTTCCCTAGGTGGAGGTTCGCTAGCTAAGGGTGTAACTATGGGCTCTACACTAGGTCTCCCTCCACCGGGAGTTTCCATCTCTAACTCTTCATCTACCTCTTCCTCTTTCCCCTCTATCTCAACTATCTCTAGGTTCTTATCTCCTCCCTTACCACTACGAGTAGTTACCGCTTTCACGGAAGCATTCGGATTAGTTTGAGTGGATCCTGAAAATGAACCTGACTGCCTAGACTGTTGACTCAACTGTTTGGACATCTCACCCACGGAGCGCTGAAGATCTAAGAATGCGGATTGCTGATTTCTCAGCAGGATATCGTGCTCTTTCAGCCTCTGTTGGGTTTCCTGATCTCTATTGACTATCTGTGATATCAATTGGGTCTGAGTAGTTAAGAGATCCTTAATATCCTTCAATTCACTACCACTCGAGTTACTATTCCCACTACCCGATCCCGAGCCTACGTCACCACTAGCCTGGGGTTGTCTCTGCTGAAACCCGGGAGGATTTCCGCCAGACCTCCAACTAAAGTTGGGATGATTCCTCCATCCCGGATTATAAGAACCACTAAAAGCACCACCAGATCCCCTACCCTGACCTCCTATGAAATCTACCTGTTCCTGACTCATGGTTGGGCAATCTATGGTGTCATGTCCTCCCCTACACACCTCACATTTATTTACACTCATCTTAAGATCCTTAATCTCATTACGCACAGCTTCCATCATGACTGCTAGATCCGACCCTGGACTTACCTGGTAAACCCCCTAGTAGTGGAACTAGATGCTCTAGTAGCAGAAGTAGACGACTTCGGATGGGGACTTTCCTGCTCAGATAGCGCAAAACTCTCGAACATTTCTTCACATTGAGGCACACTCTTCTTCTCCATGATGTGTCCTCCAGCAGCCGTGTTAAACATTACTTGAGTTTCGTGGGTAAGACCGTTATAGAATTTCTCAACAAGTGCCCACTCGGTCAACCCATGCTGGGGACATCTACTCCGCAGCGTGTTGAAACGCTCCCAAGCCATGTGGTAAGGCTCGTCGGGACCCATACGGAAGGAATGAATTTGCTCCCTCAGGCGAGCAGCTCTAGACGGTGGATAGTACTTCTTAAGAAACTTGGCCTGCAGATCAGCCCAAGTGGTGATGGAGTCCTGAGGGAGTGTGTCTAGCCAACTAGCAGCGCGACCAGACAACGAGAAGGGAAAAAGGCGCAAATACACCGCATCCCCATTGACATTGGTGATGTTGAACGTGTCGCAGACTCGCACGAATCGGGAAAGATGGCCCGGCGCATCCTCTTCCTCAAGGCCATGGAATTGGGTGGCGCTAGTGATGGTGGTCATAACGTAGGAAGGGATTTGCCAATTGTTTGTGTTGGCTACTTCGGGGCGAGTGATGGACGAGCGAGCCCCGGTGACGCCATCGTTGGCGCGCTCATGAACAGTGCGGTTATTCATATCAGAAAACAAGGGAGGAACGTGTACCTTTTTCTCTTCGATAATAGCTGCCAAACGTGCACGAAGTAGTCTATACCGCTCGTGCAAATCTCTCTCCGGCTCCGCAGATTCAGGGAATGGTGGCGATCCTTTCGAACGGGTATGTGGCATACACTGGAAAAAGAAAATGAAAGTAGATGAGGAAATAGACGGAAAATCTAAGATATGACAAATTAACTAGGGAAAACAAACGAATAACGAGACTAAACTAAACTATTGTCCTAATCAAGCTAATTTCACTATTGCCAAGTGTCCCCGGCAACGGCGCCAAAAACTTGATGTACTAAAACGGGCCTATAAAAATAAAACCAAAAATACCTAACCTAAGACTCGACTTAGACACTCGAGTTAAACTCTAGACAACTTTCACTAGACCACGAGACAGGCAAGTGTACCTATCGAATGTAGACAAGCGTTGAGAAGTCCGGATATCGAACCCTAGAGACACTATAAATAAGAAATAAGACTTAACTAGGACAAAATAAAGTTGTTAAATGAAGGGGGGGGGGTTTCTAATGCAACGATCCTAAAAGACTTTAAAATAAAATACTTAAGCTACCGACCAACTCAAAACTGACAAGAATAGAAACTTTGATAACAATCAAGAAAAAGAAGAAGTACCACTTAGATGAATCCCGAATGCGAACTACGAACTCGACCCGACTACCTCGAATAGAAATGAAACCGAATTCCTAAACATACGAATCTTAGCAACTAAATGGATCTCGGATCTTTCTCCAAGTGTGACCAATTAATCCCTAAGGAACGCTTTTCTATTATCGGTTGGTCGAATTACCTCTCGGTCTCTCCGATTATATTAGCACACCCGAAAATCTATTAATCTTTCGATCTAAAAGACTCATCACATTATCATGCAAAGGGGCATCACAAATAACAATTAATTGAACTCAATCAACATAATAATTAACTAATTAGGTAACCTCCTTTCGGACCGTTAAAATCCTAACTATTTAACTATTACGATTAACCGATTAGCTAATATCTTTCAATCAAAAGCTAAGTAGATCATTAAAGCTTTAAACCTAATCTTTACCGGTTCTAATGGTCACTACATCTAGCAACACATTACACAAGTTGTTTAATTATGATGAACAACTAGGCTACCTAAATCATATGATCGAAACAACCATCCAATTCAAGTAGAAACGTGGTAAAAATATCGAAGATTATCACTTTAACAATCAAACACATCCAACAACTATTAATCATGCATTGAACTAACATATATTCCATAAACCATTCGAAACAATCGAGTCAAGAATAGTTCAACAAACGTTCATCATCTAAATGGCACTAAGATGTTTAGCTACTCATAATTGCAGAAATTAACATAAAAACAAAGGTTTCAAAGTTAACATCATCAACAAGTAGCTAAAACGTAAAGAAGTAAAGACTAAAAAACCCGGTTTTATGATCCCGAACGATTCCACGACCCGAATCTTGATCTTTAGCTTCTTCTCCTTGCTCTTCCTTCGAAATTCGTCCTTCTTTGCTCCTTAAACGGCCAGAATCAAGTATGTTTTGTCTAGGGTTTTTCTTAGGTTTAAATAACAAGTTTAATAAAAAAAACCCGTAGACACACACTAGGCGATACGCGCATCAGGACACATGTCCTGCGCGTATCGCGTAACATCAAAAAAAGCCCACTACGCGTGTTATCATCCTACGCGATACGCGCATCAGGACATACATCCTGCGCGTATCGCCTAACACCTGTTCGACCAGAAAGTCTTGAACTTTTCATGGTGTAACCTCCAATTCCTTCCAATTCTTCTTACTCAAGCTTCCGCTTAACTTGCATCCTGTTTCCATGCTGGCTTTGCTTCTGATAACGTCCAAATTACTGAAAGAACATTACAAGAACTAAGAATAGACTTAAAGATTAAAATTTAACTAAAAACCAACTAAAATGACTCGAAACTACCTAAATAAACCACAAAACACTTAGAAAAAGATGATGTGTTTTGCAACACATCACATTAACAATTTATTAGCTTTGTATATGCCAATTAAACGAATTTTGCAAGCAGATGAACACATATCTTCAATAACGTCATAAGGAAGACCAATTACCAGTTTTTCTGCAGCAAGGGCACGATCACACTGGCAGTAGGGAGTGTTCCTCTTAAATTCATCAACAGCATCAAGCCTCGCTTTCTCAATCATGCCTTCCAAGTTAAGCTTTGACTCTTCATCATTCTTCATTTCATTTACCGCAGCTTCACAAACCAATCCTGAGTGATTCAGATGCCCTTGAACAATAGCATCTGATTGATCTTCATCAACTTTCTCCAAATTCCCTTCCTCATCTTCACCATAAAATTCTTTGAAAGGATCAAAGCAATTTATATAGTTGTCATCAACCTCAACAATCTCAGCAACAAGGGCATGATTAATTTCCTCCTTTGTCTCTTCAATTTCTGCACTCCAATCAAAGTTGGTGAGCAGTGCAGTTTCATTCTTTGATTTCACTTCCTCAAGCCTTTCTTGACTAGGAACAGTTCTTGGGTTACCAGAATTCACCGGTTCAATAACAATTGGTAAAGGACATTCCCTTTTCAAGTGACCCAATTGTTTGCAGTTATAACATCTCAGCTTTCCTTTGTCATACCCCAGCTTGCTATTCTGTCCCTGATTCCCAAAATTTCTTCTACCTGTTCTTTCCATAAATCGTCTAGCACGAAGAGTAAGCATGGCCATTTGCCATTGGATGTCGGTTTCTTCCAGATCATCAGGATCCACCTGATACATATCCTCAACAGTCATCCCTTTTCCCTTTAACTCACCAGCGACAAGAGCTTCATAGCTATGAACAAACATTCCAAACAAAGCCATAGTGTCAGATGGAATCTGAGTGGTGACAGATGCATTTGAGCTTGAACCAACATTTGATTTAGCAGACACATGACTTGATGATCCTCCAGGTGCAGCACTGTAAATGTGAGAGTTTGCAGCGGATGAAATAAGTGTAGCATTCTGAGAAGGAATATTTGGAACCATCATAGACTGATTGTATTCTCTTCACATCAAGATCAAATGACTTCAGCTTGTTTATAACATCCATCAGCTTATAGTCATGAAAGTTTCTTTCTTGTTTCAACAGTTTGATCTGAAGACTCCATTGAGGAGGAAGTGAGTCTAACAGCTTTGTGACTTGTTCATGATTCCCCAGCTTATCGTCATACTTTTTCAGGTTGCTTGATACAGACAGGAATCGATTGGTAATATCAGTCAGATTTTCTTGCGAATATCCCACAAAAGAATTGAACTCTTTCTCAGCTTGAGCTTTTCTATCCAACTTCAAATCCTCGTTACCATCATAGAACTCTCACAACGCATCATACAAGCTTTTTGCAGTTGTGTGTTCAGCAAACCTGTTGAAAATATCCTGATGCAAACAAAGTATCAATGCCCCGAGTGCCTTTTTGTCACGATCAAGCAACTTGGTGTCTGCTTCAGTAAAAGTACTTGGATCATTGTTTATTGAAGTAACGGTTTCTTCAACTATCGTTGGCACGTGCGGACCATTTACAATTGACTCCCATTGATTATAGTCAGTGTAGTAGAAAAAAGCTTTCAAACACCTCTTCCAATCTTCAAAATTTTCACCACTAACAAGCCTCGTTGGCCTGTTAGGTTGAACGCTATCCAGATCATTCATATTCAGGGTTGATGTAGTCATAATTTTAAACAGATTGTAGATTCGCTGAAGACAAATAGATTCGCTGGAATAGATTCGCCCAATGAACAAACAGATTCGCTGGCAAATTCGCTCGTAGATTCGCTAATCAAACAAACAGATTCGTTGACCAGCAAGCACAGTTTCGCTCGACAGATTTTGGCAGCAGTTTCGCTTGCACAATGAGCCAAACAAGTGAACTTTCGTTCGATGAATTGTCAGATTCGCTAGCCACAAACACAAAATTACAGAACACAAGATTTGACTAGATTTGTTGGATGAACAACCAGTTTAATTCGCTGGAAGAACAGATAGGTTCGCTGGGTTACGAACAAACCTGTTTCAGTACGAAAACAGACAGAACAGCTTTGATAGTCACTATGTATAGGTTGGACTCACCGGCTTGTCGGTGTTACTTTTGTTTGTATTTGTTTAACTTGTATTTGTATTTGTACTAGCGAACCTACGGGCGAATCTATAGATTCGCCCGCAGTTCATCTGTCTTTTGTATTAAGGGTCGACTGGGCGAACCTATGTGCCCAGCGAACCTGTGTTGGTTCGCTAGATAGATTCGCTAGAGCGAATCTATCAGCGAACCTAACACTGCTATATATTGTAACCTTATCTTCACTTTATACAACTTTTGCACATCTTTTACCAAGGCTATTATTCACTGATTGTGTTGTGTAATCGTTTAATTTGAGGTGCTAGGAGCATATTCTACTTATCTTTGTAGCTTATTTACCTCATTTGTGTGTGTAATCTTGTTATTGGGTTGTTTGGATATTATACACTTTGTTCTTCAAGTCTTGGATATATTTGTGTTAAACAAGTCAACATAGCACTGAAATCACGATCATTATGGACCAACAATATGGTATCAGAGCCTTAGTGCTCTTGATTGTTTGATTCTAGTGATTTTTGTGTTGTTTTTGGAGTTTTTGGGTCGAAAATACTTTTTGATTCTGTTCCAAGCTTGTGTTAGTGTTTTGGTGTTGTATTTTGCTCAAAGATTGTGGTATTTGGTCATAGGAAGCTTTTAAAACAAACGTGTATGCAAATGGTCAAGTTTTGAAGGTTTTCGAGCTGTTTCCGTACTGTTGCAGGGTGGTTGAGCTACCAGCGAATCTAACTGTTCAACCAGCGAAACTGTCTGTTCATCCAGCGAACCTAATTCAAATTTGTGTCCTGATTGGTTTGTGTTGTGGCGAGCGAATCTGACATATCATCGAACGAAAGTTCACTTGTTTGACTGACTGTGCAAGCGAAACTGCTGCCAAAATCAGGCCAGCGAATCTGTGCTTGCCTCTCAGCGAAACTGTTTGCCTGTCGAGCGAATCTGTTTCCAGCGAATCTGCCAGCGAATCTGCTGTGTTCTTTGAGCGAATCTAGCCAGCGAATCTGCTTATTTTCAGCGAATCTATAATCTGTTCAAAGTTATGACTTCATCAACACTGAATATGAATGATCTGGATAGCGTTCAACCTAACAGGCCACCGAGGCTTGTTAGTGGTGAAAACTTTGAAGATTGGAAAAGATGTTTGAAAGCATTCTTCTACTACACGGACTACAACCAATGGGAATTTATAGTAAATGGCCCGCACGTGCCAACAACTGTTGAAGGAACCGTCACCTCAGTAAACATAAATCCAACTACTTTTACTGAAACAGATATCAAGTTACTTGATCGTGACAAGAAGGCACTGGGGGCATTGATACTTTGCTTGCATCAGGACATCTTCAACAGGTTTGCTGAACACACAACTGCAAAGAGCCTGTATGATGCATTGTGTGAATTTTATGATGGGAATGAGGATCTGAAACTGGATAGAAAAGCACAAGCTGAAAAGGAATTCAACTCCTTCGTGGGATACTCACAAGAAAACTTGACTGACATTACAAACCGATTCCTATCTGTGTCAAGTAATCTGAAGAAATATGATGATAAGCTGGGCAATCATGAACAAGTTGCAAAACTATTAGATTCTCTTCCTCCTCAATGGAGTCTTCAAATCAAGCTGTTGAAACAAGAGAGAAACTTTCCTGACTACAAACTGATGGACGTCATCAACAAGCTGAAGTCTTTCGACCTTGATGTGAAGAGAAGAGAATATAATCAGTCAATGATGGTTCCAAACATTCCCTCTCAAAATGCTGCACTTATCTCATCCGCTGCAAACTCATATATGTACAGTGCTGCATCTAGAGGATCATCTGGTCATGTGTCTGCTAAATCTGCTGGTGCATCTACAAACGCTGGTTCAAGCTCAAATGCATCTGTCACCACTCAGATTCCGTCAGATACTATGGCTTTATTTGGAATGTTTGTTCACAGTTATGAAGCTCTTGTTGCAGGTGAGTTGAAAGGGAAGGGTATGACTGTAGAAGATATGTATCAGGTGGATCCTGATGATCTGGAGGAAACAGATATCCAATGGCAGATGGCTATGCTCACTCTTCGTGCCAGACGATTCATGGAAAGAACTGGCAGAAGAAACTTTGGAAATCAGGGACAGAATAGTAAGCTGGGGTATGACAAGGGAAAGTTAAGATGCTATAACTGCAAACAACTGGGCCACTTCAAGAGAGAATGCCCATTACCAATCGTTACTGAGCCAGTTAACTCTGCAAATCCAAGATCTGCTCCAATTCAAGAAAAAGTTGAGGAAGCAAAGTCAAAGAATGAAACTGCACTGCTCACCAACTTTGATTGGAGTGCAGAAATTGAAGAAACCAAGGAGGAGATTAACCATGCCCTTGTTGCTGAAATTGCTGAGTTTGATGACAATGATATAAATCTCTTTGATCCGTTCAAAGAATTTTATGAAAAGGAAGAGGAAGAGAAAGTGGAGAATGTTGTTAACGTTCAATCAGATGTTATTGCTCAAGGACATCTGAATCATTCAGGGTTAGTTTGTGAAGCTGCTGTTAATGAAGTGAAGCATGAGGAGGAGTCTAAGGTTAGCTTGGAAGAAATGATTGAGAAGGCAAGGCTGGATGCAGTTGATGAATTCAAAAGAAGCACTCCCTACTGCCAATGTGATCGTGCTCTGGCTGCCGAGAAACTGGTAATTGGTCTTCCTTACGATGTTATTGAAGATATGTGTTCATCTGCTTGCAAAATTCGTTTAATTGGCATATACAAAGCAAATAAATTGTTAATGTCAAACGAAAACGAATTAAAAAGAACCATCAAAGAGCTTAAATTAAGTGAATCAAAATATTTTGTTAAGTTAAGAGAAGCTTTAAAGGAAAATGAACACTTAAAAAGGACTCTTTTAGAAAAGAACTGTGAAATTAACTACTTGACTGAGCAAGTTACACTTGCTGAATTTGAAGCAAGAAAACTTAAAAACAAATTGCAGCAGTGGACTATATCTGGGATGAAAAGGGAGGAACTGTGCAAGAAACAAAGGGGGGCCAGAGTTAAGACGGGTTTGGGTCTTAGTAACAATGAAACATATGCATATCCTCCACCGAGTACTTTCTGTTACTCTCCTACACCTATTCCTCATCCCTCAAATGAGTTAATTCAAGAGATTATGCAGAATGATACTGACAGTTCCATTGCAGGTTTAAGTGAAGTAAATCTTAAGGAAGTTAGAGAGGATTACGCATATGGTGGGAGTGTTGGGCTCGGTTGTTCTGGCAGTAGTGATTGCAGTAGTTCTGATTCCAAGAAGTCTTTTGAAGACATTAGTTTAATTAACTCTGTTTGTAGTAATGTGTCATATTCAGACAATTCCATGTTTAATAGTAATCTAGGGTGTTCTACTTCAAACCCTAATGTGTTGAATGATGATTTGATTAAAAATGTGTGTGTGAATGACAAAGACAAACTTTCAGGTCATGTCTCTGAAGGTCAAACCAAAACAAACTGTTTTCAAAAGTTCTTCACTCATCAAATTCCATCTTTCACACCTGTGAGAATTTCAAAACCAAAAGAGAAGGAATCATCTTTTTCATACATTCTTAAACCAAAACCTGAATCTGATACAGTTAAAGTCACAACAGGTAAGTTAAAAGAACTCTATGACACTTACAGTGACTGCAACTCACAACTGTCTGAATGTGATGAGGAAATTGAAATGGATAAAATTCCTGTTAACAGAGTTCCCAAAACTGGTTTTAAGTCTCACTGTTTTAAATGTGGAAATACTGGTCACACTGTCAAGCAATGCCCTAAGTTAATCCAAAACAGCTCAAAGCAAAAATCTTTCGGAAAAAGATTAAACACTTTTGTAAATAATTTCTTTTGTAATACTTCATCTGCTTCACCACCCAAGTACACAAAGGCTTGGGTGCCTATTGCAAAGGTCTAACTTTTTATTTTTTAATAAATGTCAGGAACATTCAAATGCCGTTGTAAATAGTCATTGGCATATTGACAGCGGATGTTCCAGACATATGACAGGATTGAAGGATCTTCTGACTAACTATAGGATCATAAATGGAGGTTATGTTGCTTTTGCGGGAGATAAGAAAGGTGGGAAGATGATTGGTCAAGGAGAAGTCTCAAATGGCTCACTTACTTTGGAAGACGTCAATTATGTTCCTGAACTGGCATTCAATCTTCTGAGTGTATCACAAATCTGTGATAAAAATATTCCTGTGATGTTTCTTCCAAATGAATGCCTGTTCTTGAAGCCAGAGTTTACTATTCCTGAAGATATGGTGATCATGCGAGCTCCGAGACGAAATGATACCTATATGCTGAATATGGGATCTAAAGAATCAAACTCCACCGTGACATGTCTTCTGTCTAAAGCTTCATCTTTTGAATCATCTTTTGGTTAGGGGTTTACCACTCAAAGACTTTTCAGTGGTCGAGAAATGCATGGCTTGTGCTAAAGGAAAACAACACAAAAAGCCACATAAACTCAAAATTACGAATACTATCTCAGAACCCCTCGAATTGTTACATACTGATTTATTCGGTCCAATAAGTGTCAAATCTATTGCTAAAAAGTCTTATTGCTTGGTTGTCACAGATGATTACTCTAGGTACACCTGGGTGAGATTCATGGCAAACAAGAGTGAGACTGCCGAAGAGTTGATGAAGCTAATACCTCTAATCGAGGTTCTGGGAAAGAAGAAGGTTCAAGCCATCAGAAGCGATAACGGAACTGAATTAAGAAACCACATCTTCAACTCCTTCTGTGAACAACGGGGTATTCTCAGACAGTTTAGCGCCGCCCGAACACCACAACAAAATGGTGTTGCTGAAAGGAAGAATCGAACCCTTGTGGAGGCCGCTAGAACTATGCTGATCGAGTCAAAACTTCCAATTATTTTCTGGGCTGAAGTAGTTAATTGTGCCGCTTATGTTCTTAACAGGGTACTGATTGTCAAGGAAAAGATGAAGACTTCATATCAACTGTTTCGAGGAATTAAGCCGCTGATTGATTTTCTGCGCCCCTTTGGATGTTCTTGCACTCTTTTGAATACTCAAGATCAGAAGACGAAGTTTGGTGCTGTCTCTGATGAATGCTTCTTTGTGGGCTACTCGAACACACAAAAGGCGTATCGTGTTTACAACAAGCGAACGCGGATTGTGCAAGAGTCCTTCTATGTTGATTGGCAAGAATCAAACACTACCAGTATTGGTAGTGAACCGGCATGGTTTTATGATTCCACCACCATTTTCAAATCATTTAATCTTCCTGACTCTGACGATGATGACATCATTCCACACACATCAGTTTCTATTTTCAATCATCCATCCACACCATCACAATCACAACCTTCAACATCAGCCACACAACTACCTCCCACTTCATTTGACATTCCATCACCTCCACCATCTCAAACTGTTCAAACTTCTCCATCAGATATTCCATCCACATCTACCCTTCAATCCCCTGCCACCAATACAATTCCTACACCCTCACAACCATCTAATCAACCACCACCCTCAACCGAACCAAATCCTTTACTCCTCAACACCGGCTTCAAAACCTTGAAAAACCATCCTCACGATTATATCATTGGATCTATTACTGATGGTGTGCGAACTCGGAGTCAGAGTGGTTTGATTAATGAATGTCTTTATGCTGCCTTTCTGTCTCAAGTTGTTCCAAAGAATTATAAACAGGCACTTGAAGATCCGAGTTGGGTGGATGCCATGCAAATGGAACTGCAGCAATTCAGGAAGCTAAAAGTTTGGGAACTGGTTGATCTTCCTCCTAACAATTGTCCAATCGGCACTAAATGGGTTTTCCGAAACAAGCCAGATGATCGCGGTGTCGTAATCAGAAACAAAGCGAGACTGGTTGTTCAAGGATTTGCTCAAGAGGAGGGAATTGACTACACCGAAGTTTTTGCTCCAGTCGCTCGTCTGGAAGCCATCAGAATCTTTCTTGCTCATGCCGCAAACAAAAACTTTAAAGTTTATCAGATGGATGTGAAATGTGCATTTCTATATGGAGATATTGATGAGGAGATCTACGTATGTCAACCACCGGGTTTCGAGGATCCAGATTTTCCGTCAAAGGTTTACAAGCTTGATAAATCCTTGTATGGGTTGCATCAAGCTCCACGGATCTGGTATGAAACTCTGACACAGTATCTTCTCAGCAAAGGTTTCTCACGTGGAGCTATAGATATGACATTATTCAAGAAGGAGGTGAATGGCGAGCTGCTGATCGTTCAAGTGTATGTTGATGATATCATTTTTGGTTCGACAAATGAAGGGTTGTGTAGAGAATTTGAGAAGGTGATGATGGATCGTTTTGAGATGACAATAATGGGGGAGATGTGTTTCTTCTTGGGGCTGCAAGTGGAGCAAAAGCCTGATGGAATTCTGATCCACCAAGAGAAATACATCAAAGAAATCCTCACGAAGTTTGGCATGGATGACTCTTCTCCTGAATTGATTCCTTTTACAGCTCAAACATGCCTTACTTCCGACGATAATGGGAATCCTGTGGATGCTCATCGGTACCGCTCGATGATCGGATCTCTCATGTATCTGACTGCAAGTCGTCCAGATATTACATTTGCCGTGTGTTACTGTGCTCGTTTCCAAGCCAATCCAAAAGAATCACATGAGAAAGCTGTTAAACGCATTTTTCGCTACCTTAAGGGTTCCTCTCGATTGGGACTTTGGTACCCAAAAGGTGGGAACTTTGATTTACATGCTTTTTCTGATAGTGATCATGCTGGTTGCAGGATTAACAGGAAATCAGTCACTGGTGGATGTCAATACCTTGGAGAATGTCTTGTTTCATGGCAAAGCAAGAAACAAACAACTGTCTCTCTGTCCACAGGAGAAGCAGAATACATTGCTGCTTCAAGTTGCTGTTGCCAAGTGCTGTGGATTCAACATCAGATGATGGATTATGGCATCAACTTTCTTCATACGCCACTCTTTTGTGATAATGAAGCTGCTGTTGGAATTGCCAAGAATCCTATTCATCACACTCGAACCAAGCACATTGAAACGAGAATTCATGCAATCAGGGATGCACAGGAAAAGGGGTTTATTGATATTATTCCTATCGAAACTCGAAAGCAAAAAGCTGATCTTTTCACAAAACTTTTGACAAACCACGTTTTTATGAACTGATCTCCATGCTGGGTCTTATATCTTTTTGAAAACCTTTTTCTGTGAGAATCCATTTGTAAATACGTAAATAACCTTTCTTTTTCTTCTTTGAAAAATCCGTGGGTCACTCGATTCATTGCTCCGTTACTTTATTTTATTTTATCTTCTTTTATTAAGAAAATCTGAAAAACAAAAATTTCTTATTAGACGGCTATTATATAGAAATTTTGGGGGAGATATAAAAGATTAACTATTTATAGTTTTTCAAATTTTGCTATTTCAGGATCTCCGTTTTGATTGATGTTGAAAAGTCGTTGAAGGAGGTCAGAAGCATTGCGTTTGGGATATGTCAGATAGGCTCAGCCCGAAAACGAAGTAAACAGTGATTGTGCAGCCAAACATAACGCTCAAGATCTCGACAACAAGGATTATCTCCTCGACATGATTGGATTGCACAAAGATAAGGGTTCTGTCAAAAATGGGTTGAGAGCGTCAAATCTTTGCCTTGATTTCTCCAAACATCCCAAATCACCCTCGCCCTATCCCCGAATCGAGTTTCTAGTATGCAAAACAAATAAAATAAAAAGCTGCTAGTGATGCTCTTCGGAAAAGCCTCTGAGTGAGTTACTCGTTAACTCCTCAGAACGTTTTGAGTCAAGTGCTTAACTCCTCTGCTATACGGAAGTATTGACCTGGAGTTGGTGGATCTTCTCTGCTATACAGAAGTATTGACCTGAAGATTCACCGAGCATGCTCAAATGTTTATCTCCTCTGTTATACGTAAGTATAGACCTGGAGCTCTAAACTATTTGAGTTTCCCAAATAATAAGTCGCACTGTATTCAAAAGAATCAATTGCTGACAAGCTCCACTCACAAAGAAAAGATGCAAAAATTGCACAAGTGTCAAAAGAAGCTAATGCATCGGTCAACATTCAAAAGTTGATCATTGAAATTCAAGCAAAGTCAATCGTATTGCTCAGATATACCCTGATGACAGAACCTGTTCTTTTTACCTAGATGTCTGTGGGGACCGAGCTGTCTGAGCTTCTTCAATCAAACCATAAACATGATAAAAGAAGCTGCTAATCTCTTGTTGAAAGGACTAAGGCATGGGTTTAAATGGACAAACATATCTGCAATCCCGCCAATCGATGATTCTCCGGATTCCGCTCAAAACATCATGAAGAATATATATCCTTATTAGCGTTTAAAACTTTTTCTTTATTTTATTTTATTTTTATTTTTATTTTAACTTCTATCTTGTTATTTCTAGTAATTTTAGGATTATATGTGTATGTGTTTATTTTTGGAGCGTTGATAATCGTGGGACGTTTTCACGGATTTACAAAGATTTTAAAATCTAAGAAAAACCAAAAATATTTTTGTGTGTGTGCTAGCGAACCTAAGGCGAACCTACAGGTTCGCCAGCACCCCTATGTTCGCCCGGAATCTCTTTGATTCGCTGACATGAAACATCTTTGTTTATGTGCCAGCGAACCTGCTAGCGAACCAGTCGGCTGCCTTGACTTTTGGTCTTCCGGCGAACCTAAGGTTCGCTGGTTTGCCTTCCAGCGAACCTGTGTAAGTATATATATACAGTGACAGCGAAATATCTCATTTTCGTTGTCATCTGTACTGTAGCACGATTTTCAAAAACTCCACACCGAACGTTCGATTCTCACTATTTCACGGCTTTTTCATACATTAAACATCATCTTATTGTCTGGTATGTGATCGACTACACTCTAATCTCTGTCTAAACCCTTAATCGCACCATTACCATGTTTTTAACTGTCGATCTTTGATTATGTGTTGATTGAATGACTGATTTGGTGTTAGTTATTAGGGTTTTACATCATAATAGCCTCGTTTAATGATTATACTACCTGTTTGTTGCTTTAAATGCTTGATAATGGTTGATAATGATGGACTGTACTTGATTTTAGCCGTTTTTCAAAAACTAGGGTTTCCAGCGAACCTATGTGTTCGTCTGGCGAATCTGAACGAAAGTTCAAAACTTCGAGCGAATCTATGTCGTTATGCTGCCCGCGCAACAACATAGATTCGCCCGACTGTTTCTAGCGAACCTATACATTCGCTCGACCACAATGACTGATTTTTCATGTCAGCGAATCTATAGGTTCTGGTGCCAAAATCTCAGGTTCGCTATACCAGCGAACCTAATTTCCAGCGAATCTATTAACTGTTTTTCAAATTTTCATTTCTGATCAATCTCCGTTTATTTTTCAGGCACAATGTCGACTTTATTCTTTGAGAAAAAGCACAACATGTGTGCTTTGCTTGATGAAAACTTTGAAAAGGCCAGCGGGTATAGAGACTGTATCAAGTGGCTGAAGTCATCACCTATACATCACGCCATATCTTACTTACCCACTATATATGAACAGCATGTTCGGGATTTCTGGCGAACTGCTGTAATGAACGTGTCGGTGCAGCCGTCACGCATCTGTGCTAAAGTCGGTGGACATGACCTGGAGTTCACAGAGGCTGATCTAGCCAGGATTCTAAGGCTAGAGGAGGATGTAGGAGAAGAAGTTAGTATGACGGCGGAAGAGGTGTATGGGGCACTTCGGACTGCTGGGTATGAGGGACCGATGCCCGGCGAGAAGAAAATGGAGTTTGTTAAGTCCTACTTGATCCAGGAGTGGAGGTACATCGCTCACGTGTTTATCATGTGCCTGGATCATAGGAAAGGGGGTACGGACGGGCTAAACCTTGACTGGGCAAGGGCTATGGTGCTGTTTTGCCGAGGGCAAAAAGCAAATCTCGCGAAGCTGATATTCAATTATCTTCTCGAGAACATTCACGCTACCAAAGGCATCAAATGGTTAATGTATCCCAGGTTCATCCAAATGATACTAAATGACAAGCTGCCAAATCTGCCGGTGGAGGGTGCAGAACTGAAGATCTGGGAGATGCATTCAAGGATCTTCAAAGATTGTAAATCGGTGAGGTCGGACTGTGTGGGCAGGACTGCTTATCTCTGGGAAAATATGTATCCGGCCGAAAGATGGGTTTATATACAGAGGTTGATGGAGACGGAAAGAAAAAGGGGCGGTGAGAATGTAGAAGTGGTTGAGAAGAAGATGAAGAAACGGAAAGCTTACGCCAAAGAGAAAGACTACTCATTTGATAAGGAAGTGGATGAAATTCAGGCAGAGATAGATGCTGGAAGGGAACAGAGGACGAAGAGAAAGTCTGATACTCAATCTGAAACATCAAAGAAAGCTAGGCATGATACCGGGGGTACATCGGGTGGATCAGCTGGTGAATTAAAGGGTGTTGTTGAAAGATTGGAAGCAGAATTGGTTGAGCTGAAAAGTAAACATGAAGAGCTGGAAAAACAGGATGCTGAGAAATCAACTGTCATATACGAGATGGGTAGGATGATGAAGGACCAGCAGTGTCTGATTGTGAGGATCTTCAAAGAATTAAACAGTCTGAAGGAAAATGTTGGAACTGAACCGGCAATGACTGAAGCAGAACTGCACTCCTTAACGGATATTGCAAGGTATCCGTTAATGGATGTTGACTTTGGAGATAAAGGCAAGGGAAAAGCTGCTGAGGAGACATTTGATGAGGAGATGGGGATTGATTTGGATGCTTTCAAAGGAGAAGAAGTGGTAGGTGGATCTGGTGTGGATTTTACTTTGATTGATGAACCCGAAACTGATGTCGATGCTGATAGTGAAGAAGATTTAGATGATGAGCCTGAAAATTATAAGGTTGAAGAAAAGGGGGTTAGCTACCAGTTCGAGCACGTAGATTTAGACAAATCAGAATGGTTCAGGAAGGAAGAAGCTGTGGTTCCCGAAGTGCCGATATTCCAACACCTGGATGAACCCAACACCAAACAGCTTGATAGGCAAATCATAGCGTGGAAGTATAACTGTTTGGTGGATGCCTACATGATCAAAAGAAGGGGCGGTGACATCAGTTACATCAAGAACAGGAAGCACTTCGCTACCTTTCCTCGTTGGGACTTGCGTAGGCTGGCAGAGCTACCACTGTTGGGGAAAGAGGAAAGCGGAAGGGCTTGTGCGTTTGAAGCTACAATCCAGGAGGCTGCAAAGACTGATTTTGTTAACTTTGGATATCAGAAGCCGAAGAGGATGAGGCAGAAAAAGGATAAACATTGGGTGTCGTGGAAGGGCAAGATTGTGTTGAAGATAGCTGCACCAAAGGTAATGACAAGGGTTAGAGTTCCTGACACTCAGCCACCCAGGCTGCAGGATTTCTATAAATGGTTCTACGATAACAGCACGGGTGAAGCTATTATCAGACTACAAGGAGATGACCGTCCTGAAATCCGACTATTCGATCCAATGGAGGTCTTCTCCTTCTGTGACGAGGATCTGAGGGTGCTGTGTGAAAACAGGATAAAGCACGGGGCTGGAGATGACACTGCTGCTGAAGCGAACCTGTTTGTGAAGGTCGCAAACAAAGCCCGGGGGATTCGTGCAGAACTTAAGGTTGTGAATGAAAGGTTGAGAAGGACGGATGATCAGCGCATGGACATGGACGACCTAACTAGACAGCTGGATCGATCAATAGAACAAAGGTTTGAGAAACCGGTGCAGGTTATTGATTTGGATGTAATCAGCGAGGAGCACACTGTAGAGACGCAGGCGGAATCTACTGTTCAACAAATGCCTGATGCTGGTGTCGCTGATGCTGAGTTCGCAGACTCGATGCTAAATTTGAGTGAAGACGAGGCCGGATCTGAAGACATTACAAACCCAATGGCCGGAATAAAAGGAAGGGCAGGAGCATATATCGAACATCTTTGAGGCCATCAAGACGGAGCTAAATTAGAAGACTTCCCCAGGTGAGGTCCAACCTAGGGGGAGTATTGATAGTCACTATGTATAGGTTGGACTCACCGGCTTGTCGGTGTTACTTTTGTTTGTATTTGTTTAACTTGTATTTGTATTTGTACTAGCGAACCTACGGGCGAATCTATAGATTCGCCCGCAGTTCATCTGTCTTTTGTATTAAGGGTCGACTGGGCGAACCTATGTGCCCAGCGAACCTGTGTTGGTTCGCTAGATAGATTCGCTAGAGCGAATCTATCAGCGAACCTAACACTGCTATATATTGTAACCTTATCTTCACTTTATACAACTTTTGCACATCTTTTACCAAGGCTATTATTCACTGATTGTGTTGTGTAATCGTTCAATTTGAGGTGCTAGGAGCATATTCTACTTATCTTTGTAGCTTATTTACCTCATTTGTGTGTGTAATCTTGTTATTGGGTTGTTTGGATATTATACACTTTGTTCTTCAAGTCTTGGATATATTTGTGTTAAACAAGTCAACATAGCACTGAAATCACGATCATTATGGACCAACAATATGGTATCAGAGCTATTTATAGTTTGGGATAGCCTCAAATGGTATAAGCTACAAAGATAAGTAGAATATGCTCCTAGCACCTCAAATTGAACGATCATTATGGACCAACAATATTCTACTTATCTTTATATCTCCCCCAAACTATGAATCAACTTGCCCAGCGATCATTATGGACCAACAAGCTTCAAAACTTAACCATTTGTAGACCCGTTTGTTTCAGAAGCTTCCTATGACCAAATATGACAACACCCAAGCAAAATACAACACCAAAACACCGAAACCAGTCCAGAAAAGAATCAAATAGTGTTTTGACACAAAAACCCCAAAATCAACACAAAAATCACTAGAATCAAACAATCAAGAGCACTAAGGCTCTGATACCATATTGTTGGTCCATCTAGATCGTGATTTCAGTGCTATAATGACTTGTATAACAACAAACAAACTTGACTCAAACAAACAAAGTGTATTATAACCAATAACGAGATTAAATCCACACAACCGGAGGTAAATACGCTACAAAGATGAGTAATATATGCTCCTAGCACCTCCAGTAAACACACAAACGACACAAGGGTTTTAGATAAGATTTCTGTCAAAGTTGTGCAAAAGTTACATTATCATGAAGATAAGGTTACAATATATATCAGACATAGGTTCGCTGATAGATTCGCTGACAACGAATCTATCCAGTGAACCATATAGGTTCGCCGGGCACAATCAAGTTCGCCCGGTCGACACCAACACAAAAACTAAACTGTGCTACGGGCGAATCTATAGATTCGCCCGTAGGTTCGCTAGTACTAAAACATACAAAATACATACAAAATATATAACACCGACATACCGGTGAGTCCGACCTATACATGACTATCAGTGCCGGATGACACGGTGTGAGCAACCGGCTCACACCAACTCACTATATATATGAGTGGAAGGCTCATATTTGCTTCACTTCTCATGAAGCAAACACACACATAAAGGTGTGTTTTAGAGAGAAGGAGGGCTGGAGAGGGAGAGCTTGGCTGGAGGTGGTGGTCCGGTGGCGGTCCGGTGGCGGCTGACGGCGGTCCGTGGTGGTACGACGACGGCCGGAAAAGTCGTTTTCACCCGGAACCATTTCTCGACCTCCTGAACGCAATGGTAAGCTCCGTTTAACCTCAATCTCTCGTTAAAGTCATGTAAATGTCGGAAAACCGTCCTAAGATGTATGCATGTGTTGTTCATGAAAACACAGCGGTGTTCTAGGAAGGATCTTGGAAGATCTAGCCGTTGGATACATGTGAAATTTGGATATGTTATTCCCAACACATAGATGCTCACATCTACCGTTAAGTTTCCAAAGATCTTACCCAGAGGTACGATTTTTATGTTGAAAACCGAGACTGATCGGATTCCCGTCACTGGAAATGCAGTCCCAAAGATCGTCACTTTCCTGGAGATCCGACCGTTGGTTAGTGACGAAATTTGGACTGTAGGTTCCTGAGACAAAGGAGAACATTTCCACCGAAGGAAAATACGATCAGAAGTCCGGAAGTATGGATTTAGATCTGTTCAGTTTGTAATAGTTTTCTTGTCGAAAACAGGAAAATTGATTATGTTGCATGTTGGTCAAGATGAGGATGTATGGATGGTTTGATGATGGATAAATGTTTGTTTTGGAAAGACGAACACGATGGTATATTGGTTCTCGGTGTATGTCGGTCTTTAAGGAATTCGCGTATGCGAACCGGCCCGAAGGTATAACCGAGCATTGACCTTCCATATAGTGTCAATCAAGTATGATGAAATGTGACACTTTGGGAAGCTATAGTGAAGCAAACGGGCTGTTATGGAAATGATGTTAAAGCTCGGGATTGCTAAGGATTAGCATCTTGGAAGCTCTCAATTAAATGGAAAGACTCGTTTTAGTATTCTTCGAGTTATTTACCATATGTACATATAGTGATAAATGTACACATGTATGTATGAGGATTAGGTTGATAATGATGATGGCAAACCCGTTACAATGTTGGTCATTGTGAACGGTGTTGGATTCCTCGAGTTAAGAGCTGGATCTATAAGCTGGCAAGGCGAAAGGTTGTCAAGTTGCCGAAAGATAGATAGATTCGAGGCAGACAGAGCAAACCGCTGTCAGAATTCCTAGGTAAAGTATATAAATCCCTTGTTTACTTAAGACTGTTATGACTTAAGTCCATGGGGAAAAGCCAGGGTTTTAAAGTAGAACATTCTTAGTTATTTATGATAATACACTAGGAATTAGTCATGTTTTAATAAATCCATACGTATGATAAATCCTTGTGAGAAACACAAGGATATGATGAAGTGGCTTTCAAAAGATTTAAAAATGAAACCGTAGGAACCCTGACTCGAATGCTCAGGCATTCTGAGTAATATGTCTAAGACCAAGGACTAAAGTCATCACCTAAGTCACATAGCGTGACCAAGGTAATGCATCGGTGAGAAAACACCGATAGGATTATCCCTACGGGAATGAATCCTGATAGTATGAAATGTTTACAGGGTTGCCTTTATTAGCCACCAGTTCGGAATACTTAGACTGCACTGAGGTGAGTCTAACCGCCCTCCTTTACATGTTTTATGATTTCGGGGCTGTATCCGAGCTTGTATGAAAAGTATGAAATGTTTTATATATATTGAATATGTATGTGGTTATAAGTAGATCGCTACCTGGTGATCAACGCATCTCAACTCCAGGTTCGTCCGGTTGTTATGTGAGTTGGTCCGCGGTAATAAGCTTCTTGACGAGTTATCCTGAATTATTCGGGATGGCGGCTACATGCCATAGGGCAAGTCATTAAGGCAGGGCTTCTGGGGGTAGATCTTCGAGAACTACCGGCCCCGCCTCGGGATATGTATGCGTATAGTTGGATCCAATTAGGTAGACTGATTGCTCGTAACAGGAAAGGCACCCGATGCCCGGGATGTTATGAAATGTTATGGCATAGATTTGCCATATAGGTGCCTTAGATGATCCTGTATGCGGTATACATATTAGCAGGCATTACGTCAGATGACGTCACTAAGTGGCGTAATGAAGAGTTGACTTGTAGATAACTTATCACCACACATATATGAATGAATGAATGATGTCTAAATGTTTTTATATGTCTTATGTCACTGGTTACGACTCACCAACAACGTTGTTGTTGACGTCCTTTAGCTCGTGATGCAGGTACAGGGAACGCCTGAGGGCGTTAGCTAGGTTGAAGATGCTTAGCTAGGATCAGATGGTTGATGCTCTCATCATAGGAGCTAGTACCCGATTTGGACACCTGGGAGCAGTGTCCTTAGATAGTTGTCTTGTACCACACTCACAACGAGTGTAGGTAGTTTACTTTAATGACATTGTTAAAAGTTCAAATTGGGTTGACATTTAGTGGTCTTTATTATGAAAGACTTCCGCTGTAATATGATTACCTTATTTGATTGGCTGATATTATGCAGCGTGTCGGGCCCTGGAGTCGGGGTGTGACAAATTAGGCGAATTGAATTGGTCGAATTGGGACTTTTAAAAACTGTATTCGTATTCGATCCACATTCGAATAAAAATCTATGTATTCGATTCGATTAAGTTATTCGAATTCGAATCGGATTCGAATAGATTCGAACGTATTCGCTTTTAAAAAAATATAAATAAACAAACACATCAAGTAACAATACAAATGTAGCACCAACATAACATAAGTCTACAACATTACCCAAACAATGTGCAAAACATCACCCAAACAATATGCAAAATACTAGCACATCAACAAATCTAAAACATGTTAACAAAAGGTCTAAAACTGCATAATCAAACATAAAAAAGACTATAAACAAGTTTAAAACCTATAAAAACAACAATTAAGCAGTTGTCATAACACCAAATCATGTTCATATGCAGAAACAACAATTAAGATTGGGTAATGGGTTGGATTTGGGTATTTTTAACTTTACTTCAAACCAACTAATCATATTCTTATATAGATAATTAATTAGATATATTAAAAATATATATTAAAAAATATATAAATTTTTTATTCGAATTGGGCGAATCGAATGCGAATACAAAAAATTATATTCGTATTCGATCCATATTCGACAAAATTATTCGAATCGAATGCGAATCGAATTCGAATGACTGAAAGTCGATTTCGAATGGCCTTAATCGAATTCGATTCGAATCGAATTTCGAATAATTCGAATGGTATTCGAATAATGCACACCCCTACTTCTGAGAAGCCAATTAGAGGAGTGTTTGAAGTTACCAAACCTTTCCTTATATCTTCATCCATTTGTAAGAAGCAATGTTCATAGAGTATTTCGCTGGAGCTTCCTCCATCTAGATATACCCTTTGTGTTAGGTGACCTTAATGTCTGCTTCAATCATCATAGGGGCAGTAGTCAGCTTTCCTTTTTCCGGGGAGGGAAAGTAATCTTCCCTCTTGCCCACATAGGGGTTCTTCTTTGTAGCCTTTGTGTCACACCCCGACTCCCAGGGCCTGACACGTTGCATAACATCAGCCAATCAAATAAAATAATACAGCGGAAGACTTTATTCCAAAGACCACAAATAAGGTCCCAAACTTAAACTTTCATTAAGATAATAACAACATTGTCTATCACTCGATGTGAGTGTATTACATTATCATAACAAAACTAAAGACACTAATTCCAAGCGTCTTCCTTCCTCCTATGTGGAGTACTATCATCCGGTCATCTCTAGCTAGGCCTTCCTAGCTAATGTCCACAGTTATTTCTTTCACCTGCATCACGAGCTGAAAGACGTCAACAACTATGTGTTGGTGAGTCGTAACCAGTGACATAAGACATATAAAGCATTTAGACATCATCATTCATATATGTGTGGTAATAAGTTATCTACAAGCCAACTCTTCTCCAACGCCATATCTAATGGTGAATCTCGTCAGAGTCTGTTAACGTATATGCCGCATACAGGAATAACCAAGGTACCCTTATGACCTCTCTCGGTCGCATCATGTTGCCTAGGCGGGTGGTACCTCTCCTGTTACGAGCCGTCAGTCTACCTAATTGGATCCAACTAGACGCATATACATCCCGAGGCGGAGCCGGTAGTTCCTTAAACAACTACCTCTTAGCGCGAAGCCCTGCCCTAATGACTTGCCCTGTGGTATGTAGCCGCCATCCCTATCCAGGGATGACTCTTAACGCGAAGCTTATTACCGCGGACCAACAACACAACAACCGGACGAACCTGGAGTTGAGGTGCGTTGAATCACCAGGTAGCGATCTACTTATAACCACATACATATTCATAACATTCATAAAACATTTCATACTTTTCATACATGCTCGGATACAGCCCCGAAATCATAAAACGTATAAAAGAGGGGCGGTTAGACTCACCTTCTGATGTAGCCTACGTATCACAAGCTAGTGGCTAATCAAGACAACCCTGTAAAACATTTCATACTTATTAGGATTCATTTCCCTTAGGGATAATCCTATCAGTGTCTTCTTACTGATGCCTCGCCTAAGTCACACTATGTGACTTTGGCGACGACTTTAGTCCTTGGTATATTCATTCTTCTCAGAGTGCTTTAATATCTGAGTCAGGGTTATCCTATATTCTCATTATCATTTTATTTGAAAAGCCACATCGTCATATCTTCGTGTTTCTCACACGATCATATCATTCATTGAAAACATATAACGTTCCTAGTAATATTATATGACTAGGAATGTTCTTATTCTAAAATCCTGGTTCTACCATGGACTTAAGTCATACATACATCTTAAATGAGTACGGGGTCTGGGACGTTTACCTAATGAATCGAGCAGAGTGGGGGCCTGGGTACGGAAATCTCTCTGAACTTGGGCAGCACTTCGCCTTGTTCAACGGTCCCGAGCTCACGTGCTTGTGGGAGGACACCGTTTACTATAATGACGGGTTTCATTTCCCTTTAGTATCTTAGGTGCATATATATATATATATAAACGATAAGTACTCGAAGAAATCTAAAAACGAGTCTTACCGAACACCGAAGATTTCCGTAGACGCTTTGTGAGCAACTTGCACTTGAACCGAACTTTTGGAGGCTTCCGTTATGCGTCGGAAACCTACCGGGACTTCGTCGGGACTTCACCGTGCGTGCTTGGCTGGAAATCTTAGAGAGAGAGACTAGAGAGAGAGAGGAGTGGTGCAAGAATGAAGGGGGGTCGCCCCCTTTTTATAGCTGGTGACCACGCGTTAGGCGATACGCGCAGATCATGGCTTCCCATGCGCGTATCGCGTAACGAAGGTGGTTTCGTGCGATACAGCGGCTGCCCCTGATTCACGTACCCGGTATTCTCTGCCCTAGGCGATACGCGCAGACTAACGTCTCTCATGCGCGTATCGCGTAATATACATATTTTTTTTTAAGTCTTTTTATTCTCGTATGAGGCGGAGTGTCACATTCTCCCCTCCTTATTGGGATTCCGTGCCGGAATCACTCTGAGAATAAATGAGGGTACTTCTTTCTCATGGCGTCTTCTGGTTCCCAGGTAAACTCGGAACCGCGCCTCGCATTCCATCTGACTTTAACAATGGGAATGCGTTTCCTTCTTAACTTCTTAACCTGTCTTTGGACTATCTCTGTTGGTTTCTCAACGAAATTTAATCGTTCGTCCACTTGGATTTCTTCCAGTGGTGTTTGCAGGGTTTCATCAGACAGACATTTACGGAGTTGAGAGACATGGAAGACTGGGTGGATCCCACGCAGCTCTTCCGGAAGTTCAAGTCTATACGCTACTTTGCCTATTCTGTTGGTTATCACAAAAGGTCCGATAAATCGGGGACTTAGCTTTCCTCGTTTTCCAAAACGAATCGTGCCTTTCCATGGTGATACTTTTAACATGACTTTATCTCCTTCTGCGAACTCTAGTGGCCTTCGACGTCTGTCGGCATAACTCTTTTGCCTGCTTTGTGCCACTATGAGTCGCTCCCGGATCACCTTGACTTTTTCAATGGTGTCCAGTACCATTTCGGGGCCGGTCATTTGACCTTCTCCCACTTGAAACCAACATAAAGGCGTTCGACACCGTCGACCGTATAAAACTTCGAATGGTGAGGCTTTCAAACTCTTGTGGTAGCTGTTGTTATAAGAAAATTCGGCTAATGGGAGGTGAGTGTCCCAGCTACCACCGAAATCTATCACATAAGCTCGCAACATATCCTCCAAAGTTTGAATGGTCCTTTCACTTTGACCATCCGTTTGCGGGTGATAGGCCGTGCTCATCTTTAATTTAGTGCCGAGAGCTTCATGGAATTGTCTCCAATATCGGGATGTGAATCTCCCGTCTCTATCAGAAACTATAGACACTGGTACACCGTGCCTCGCCACTATCTCATCGACATATAACTGGGCGAGTTGTTCAGCTCCGGCGCTTTCTTTCATAGGTAAGAAGTGGGCGGACTTAGTGAGTCTGTCCACGATTACCCATATAGCATCATTCCCCTTTCTTGTTTTTGGCAAACCCATCACAAAATCCATTGTGATCATTTCCCATTTCCACGTAGGGATCTCAAGGGGTTGGAGCATACCAGACGGTTTTTGATGTTCAGCCATCACCTGGAGACATGTCGTGCAACGCTCCACATAAGTTGCTATGTCCTTTTTCATTCCAGGCCACCAAAATTAATCCTTCATGGTATAATACATCTTATCTACTCCAGGATGAATGAGGTACTTAGTTTTATGGGCTTCATCCAATATGAGTCCTCTCAAATTACCGAAGTTTGGTACCCAAATTCGACATTTCATACGGATGAACCCGTCTTCTCCTGCTTCTAACTTCTTTATTACTCCAACCATTTCTTCCTTTTGGACGTTTTCGTCCTTCAGTGCTTCCTTTTGGGCCATCTTTACTTGGTCCAAGAGGTTTACTTGCACATTCATTCTCAGTGCTCGGATACGTCTGGGTTTGGCGCACTCTTTCCTACTCAAGGCGTCAGCGACGACGTTTGCCTTCCCTGGGTGGTAGTGAAGATCGAAGTCATAATCAGATAAAACTTCCATCCATCGCCGTTGTCTCATGTTAAGCTCCTTCTGATCGAATATATGCTTCAAGCTCTTGTGATCAGAATACACCGTAAACTTTGAGCCATATAAATAGTGCCGCCATATCTTCAATGCAAACACTATTGCGCCTAACTCGAGGTCATGAGTTGCGTATCCTGTTTCGGCGCCCTTCAGTTGTCTTGAGGCGTAAGCAATTACGTTGCTACGCTGCATCAAGACACAACCAAATCCTGTGGCAGATGCATCACAGTACACGACAAAGTCATCGTTACCATTGGGTAATGCAAGGATTGTTGCGCTGCTCAACCTTTCCTTCAAGGTTCTAAACGCCTCTTCTTGTTCGGGCTCCCACTTGAACGCGACTTTCTTTTGAGTTAGCTTAGTCAAGGATTTGGCTATCTTTGAGAAATCCTTGATGAATCTTCTATAGTAGCCGGCTAACCCAAGAAATCTCCGAATTTCAGTCGCCGTTCTAGGGGTTTCCCACTTCATCACCGCTTCAACTTTTGAAGGATCAACTTGAATTCCTTGCTTATTGAAAATATGTCCTAAGAACTGAACTTCTCGTAGCCAAAATTCGCACTTAGAAAATTTGGCATAGAGCTTTTCTCCTCTGAGGAGCTCGAGTACCTTTCGTAGGTGTTCAGAGTGCTCTTCCATGGTACGAGAGTAGATCAGGATATCGTCAATGAATACAATCACGAATTTGTCTAGATATGGCTTGCACACTCGATTCATCAAATCCATGAATACCGCTGGTGCATTAGTTAACCCAAAGGGCATTACTAAGAATTCGTAATGGCCATATCTAGTTCGGAATGCCGTTTTTGGTACGTCTTCTCTTCTAACCTTCACTTGATGATACCCAGATCTCAAGTCTATTTTCGATAAATAGTTTGATCCTTGAAGTTGGTCGAATAGATCATCGATTCTGGGTAACGGGTATCGGTTCTTAATCGTCACCTTATTAAGATCTCGGTAGTCGATACACATTCTTAATGACCCGTCCTTCTTCTTCACGAATAATATGGGGGCTCCCCATGGTGAAGAACTAGGTTGGATGAATCCTTTTTCCAACAACTCTTGAAGTTGTGCCATAAGCTCCGTCATCTCCGACGGCGCTAGTCGATAAGGTGATTTTGCGATTGGTGCTGTGCCTGGCACTAAGTCGATGTGAAACTCAACTTGTCGGTCTGGAGGTAAACCAGGCAATTCCTCGGGAAACACGTCAGGGTATTCTGCGACTATGGGGACTTCTGAAATCTCCTTCTTCTCTCCCTTTTCGGTCATAAGATACAACCAGAATCCCTCGCACCCTTGTCGCAGATGTTTGCTTGCCTTTGCGATCGTCAAGAGTCTGGAAGGTTTACGCGGTGTGTCTCCCTTAATTTCTGCCTGATGGCCGTCTGGTAACTCAATTTTTAGCAATTTCTGCTCGCAATTGATTTGTGCCTTATGCTTAGCTAACCAATCCATTCCTAGAACTATGTCAAATCCACCTAATTTCATAGGAAGGAGTTCTAAGGGAATGTTTTGGTCATTGATCTTGAGATAACAGTCTCTAAGGGCACTTTCAACCTTCACCTCAAGACCGTTAGCTATCTCGACTACATAGGGTATGTCTAGCTTAGCTATCAAGCCGTTCAAACAAGGTAAAAACGTATTGGAAACAAAACTCCTATTTGCGCCTGAATCGAACAGTATGCAAGCATAGGTATGATTAACTGGGAACATACCAGTGAGTACATCATCATGGTTGCGGGCTTCCTCTGCGGTCATCTGGAAGACCCGGGCATTCGCCTTGCCTACCGTCTTCCCTTTATCATTTCCTCCCCTCGTTCTCTTAGGGCAGTTTGCCCTAATATGACCCTCTTGCCCACAACCATAGCATTTATTGGAACCAACTAGACAATCTGCGGTTACATGACTAGATCTCCCGCACTTCCCACACTCGTCTGCGGCAGATTTCTCCTCTGGGTTGACCCTCCTGAATTTGTTGGGACCAGGTCTTTCTTTGCGTTTTCCTGCGTTGAATTTCCCGAACTTCCTCTTGTTCCCACCTTCACTGCTCCCTACACTTATTCGGCTACCTTTAGCTCGAATAATGTCTTCGGTGAGTTCAGCAGCTAAATCCACGGCTGCTTGTAGTGTTGGTGGCTTGGAAGTTCGTAAATCTCCTCGGATCTCTGGAATGACTCCCCAAATGTATCGGCCCACTTTCTTGGACTCAGATCCGGTAAACTCAGGCAGTAATCCAACAAGCTCCAAGAAGCGTTCTGTGTACTTCTTGTGATCAGTTCCCTTCATCTCCAGATGGAGATATTCATCTTCCAAATGCTCGATCTCATGATGTGGTACGAATTTCTCCAGGAATCTTTGACGGAAATTCTTCCATCCCATCGCTGATGCTTTTCTCGGGTTCATCGATGCCTTCACTGTCTTCCACCATGAATGTGCCAATCCTTTAAATGACTGAGTTGCAAACAAAACTCGATCCTCATCGCTGCAACCGCTTACCTCGAGGGTAGTCTCGATCTCTTCAATCCACCTCAGAGCATCAGTAACCGTTTTATCTCCTCTGAACTGTTCGGGTTTGCAGGCCATGTAATGCCTATAACTGCAACCCTTGGCTCTTGGGTCTCGGTCTGCCTCTTCCTTGGGCTTGTTAACTTCATTGTCGTCTTCCGAACTTGGGCTACTGCTTCCATGGCTGCTCTTCTTGGTATGGTGGAAATCGGAATTAGTATTACTCTTCTTTGAGTCCTTCCTTCTATTGCTTCCAGACTCTCCACTTTCAGTACAGCTTTCGTGACTCCCGCGATGATCGTCGGCATAGCTGCGGTGATTCCTGCCGTTAGCATCTCTTGAAACTTAGCCATTTGTTCCGCCTCTTGCTTTTGTTCAGCGGTTAGTGGCTCTTCTGGGTGAATCTCAACGGAGGGTTCCTTGTCTTGATTGGGGTCAATTGGATCTTTATTCCTACCTCTTGTGGAAGGTCCTACTTCGGAAACAATCTTGCTACTTTTATCCTTAGCCATACTATAATTTAAACACTTTCCTTTGTTAATTACAATCTTTAACACAATTTATCTTAATACTTTAGATGCAGGTACCGAAACATATGATAGGGATTTATAACATAATTCCAAATATAATAATTCCAACATAATGATCCGAGTACAACATAATCAAGGTTACAACATAGTTTCAATACAACAAAACATAGTACGATATTACATAGTTCAAAATGAATTACAACATGATTCGAATACAATTACAACATAAATCAGAATACAATATAATTCTTCTTCTTCTTGATCTTCACCCAAAGAATTTCCTCTAATACTCTTCCTTTTCGTCATCCTTGTACTTCGAATGACTGAAAGTCGAATCGAATGACAAAAAATTATATTCGTATTCGATCCATATTCGACAAAATTATTCGAATCGAATGCGAATCGAATTCGAATGACTGAAAGTCGATTTCGAATGGCCTTAATCGAATTCGATTCGAATCGAATTTCGAATAATTCGAATGGTATTCGAATAATGCACACCCCTACTTCTGAGAAGCCAATTAGAGGAGTGTTTGAAGTTACCAAACCTTTCCTTATATCTTCATCCATTTGTAAGAAGCAATGTTCATAGAGTATTTCGCTGGAGCTTCCTCCATCTAGATATACCCTTTGTGTTAGGTGACCTTAATGTCTGCTTCAATCATCATAGGGGCAGTAGTCAGCTTTCCTTTTTCCGGGGAGGGAAAGTAATCTTCCCTCTTGCCCACATAGGGGTTCTTCTTTGTAGCCTTTGTGTCACACCCCGACTCCCAGGGCCTGACACGTTGCATAACATCAGCCAATCAAATAAAATAATACAGCGGAAGACTTTATTCCAAAGACCACAAATAAGGTCCCAAACTTAAACTTTCATTAAGATAATAACAACATTGTCTATCACTCGATGTGAGTGTATTACATTATCATAACAAAACTAAAGACACTAATTCCAAGCGTCTTCCTTCCTACTATGTGGAGTACTATCATCCGGTCATCTCTAGCTAGGCCTTCCTAGCTAATGTCCACGGTTATTTCTTTCACCTGCATCACGAGCTAAAAGACGTCAACAACTATGTGTTGGTGAGTCGTAACCAGTGACATAAGACATATAAAGCATTTAGACATCATCATTCATATATGTGTGGTAATAAGTTATCTACAAGCCAACTCTTCTCCAACGCCATATCTAATGGTGAATCTCGTCAGAGTCTGTTAACGTATATGCCGCATACAGGAATAACCAAGGTACCCTTATGACCTCTCTCGGTCGCATCATGTTGCCTAGGCGGGTGGTACCTCTCCTGTTACGAGCCGTCAGTCTACCTAATTGGATCCAACTAGACGCATATACATCCCGAGGCGGAGCCGGTAGTTCCTTAAACAACTACCTCTTAGCGCGAAGCCCTGCCCTAATGACTTGCCCTGTGGTATGTAGCCGCCATCCCTATCCATGGATGACTCTTAACGCGAAGCTTATTACCGCGGACCAACAACACAACAACCGGACGAACCTGGAGTTGAGGTGCGTTGAATCACCAGGTAGCGATCTACTTATAACCACATACATATTCATAACATTCATAAAACATTTCATACTTTTCATACATGCTCGGATACAGCCCCGAAATCATAAAACGTATAAAAGAGGGGCGGTTAGACTCACCTTCTGATGTAGCCTACGTATCACAAGCTAGTGGCTAATCAAGACAACCCTGTAAAACATTTCATACTTATTAGGATTCATTTCCCTTAGGGATAATCCTATCAGTGTCTTCTTACTGATGCCTCGCCTAAGTCACACTATGTGACTTTGGCGACGACTTTAGTCCTTGGTATATTCATTCTTCTCAGAGTGCTTTAATATCTGAGTCAGGGTTATCCTATATTCTCATTATCATTTTATTTGAAAAGCCACATCGTCATATCTTCGTGTTTCTCACACGATCATATCATTCATTGAAAACATATAACGTTCCTAGTAATATTATATGACTAGGAATGTTCTTATTCTAAAATCCTGGTTCTACCATGGACTTAAGTCATACATACATCTTAAATGAGTACGGGGTCTGGGACGTTTACCTAATGAATCGAGCAGAGTGGGGGCCTGGGTACGGAAATCTCTCTGAACTTGGGCAGCACTTCGCCTTGTTCAACGGTCCCGAGCTCACGTGCTTGTAGGAGGACACCGTTTACTATAATGACGGGTTTCATTTCCCTTTAGTATCTTAGGTGCATATATATATATATATATAAACGATAAGTACTCGAAGAAATCTAAAAACGAGTCTTACCGAACACCGAAGATTTCCGTAGACGCTTTGTGAGCAACTTGCACTTGAACCGAACTTTTGGAGGCTTCCGTTATGCGTTGGAAACCTACCGGGACTTCGTCGGGACTTCACCGTGCGTGCTTGGCTGGAAATCTTAGAGAGAGAGACTAGAGAGAGAGGAGTGGTGCAAGAATGAAGGGGGGGTCGCCCCCTTTTTATAGCTGGTGACCACGCGTTAGGCGATACGCGCAGATCATGGCTTCCCATGCGCGTATCGCGTAACGGAGGTGGTTTCGTGCGATACAGCGGCTGCCCCTGATTCACGTACCCGGTATTCTCTGCCCTAGGCGATACGCGCAGACTAACGTCTCTCATGCGCGTATCGCGTAATATACATATTTTTTTTAAGTCTTTTTTATGAGGCGGAGTGTCACACTTTGTTCTTTCGACTTCTCGGTTTTTGCCACCATATGAATTTCTTTTCCCTTTGATCTTTCCTTTTCCTTGTCAGGTCTCTCTTGCTGCCTTTTAGCTTTTAT
Organism: Tagetes erecta; assembly: GCA_030867185.1. Classification (NCBI taxonomy): domain Eukaryota; kingdom Viridiplantae; phylum Streptophyta; class Magnoliopsida; order Asterales; family Asteraceae; genus Tagetes; species Tagetes erecta. Next base: position 58,975,225 of record CM061486.1, on the reverse strand, counting down.
GTCTTTGATTAAGTGTGACAACTCTCCTGATTTTACTGCAGCCTCAATCCTCTTCTTCAATTGGAAGCATTCGTTGGTGTGATAACCATGATCCCAATGGAAATCGCAATATTTATGCGCATTCTTGTCATTCGGGGCCTTTGTTAAAGGGCGAGGCAGCCTAAAGCTGAATCGTGCTTCTTCTATTGTGAGAATTTCTTGTGGAGTCTTCGTTAGCTCTGTAAATTGGACTTGTTTGATCTTGTCATCATAATCGTTTGGCTGGGACCTTTGATAACCTGTCTTGTCATACGGCTTGCGCGTTTCATGTTGGTTATGGGGTGATCGCCTTTCCACAAAGGGCTGGAAACGCTGGTTTTGCGAGCGCGAGCTAGGCTGAGCGTTTTTCCACCCTGGGCTACGCCCTTTTTTGGCTGCATCGAGGCTTTGTGCTGCCTCCTTTCCTCTTAGGAAAGATTCTGCCCTTTCCATGGCTTCTTCCATAGTCTTTGGTATTTTCCTATTAAGCTCTTCTATGAGTTGCCTGGGTTTCACCCCATGCATGAAACCCGAGATTCTCATTTGTTCGGTAGCACCTCCAATGCTTAAACATTCCTTCTTATATCTTTCCATGAAGGCTCTCAAGTCTTCATCTTCTCTTTGTTTGATGTTATGCAATTCCACGGGGTCACGTGTGTACCGCTTTTGTTGAATAAAATTGGCAAGGAATCTTTGGCTGAGGTCTTTGAAAGAGTCTATGCATAAAATTGAACCATAACCGGGCTGGACCAGCCAACGTTTGTACAAACATATGGCACCATATGGCCATCGACCATTGTTCCACCATGGCCGCTCCTTTGAAAAGTTCCAAATGGTCTTCTGGGTCTCCCAACCCATCGTAGGTTTTTACGTTTTGGGGCATTTTTGTTTTAGGAGGAAACTGGAAATTTGCTATTCGTGAGGTGAATCTGGATTGGGCATCTAGTACGTAGGGCTTTGACAAATCGTCATCCAGGTCTATGTGTATGATTGAGGGTGAGATGTGAGTAGTGGTTGGATTTTGTTGTGATCCGAAGGCTATGGGTTGGGATGTTGGTTGCAGATGACCCATAGTGGTCATTGGAAAAACCGGAAAGCCTGGGTTTGTAGTTGGCATAAATTGCGATGAGGGATACATCATTGGTTGGGAGAGATGAGAAAAAGGCTGGAACTGGTTAACCAAGGTCTGGGCCTGGCTGTACGCTAAGGAAAAATTCGTATCCATCATGCTTTGAGCGCTTGCATATACTGCCGGTTGCCAAGGGTAGCCTCCATATGCTTGCCCAAAAGCATTACTGGCGAGCCAATGATTCATCAATTGATTTTGATATAGTTCAGGGTAAGACACCTGTGGAACTTGGCTGAAAGTCACCGTGTCCGCCCCGGTGGCCATCTGTTCTATAGCTGCCAAGTTCAAACTGGCCTCTACATCGGCGGGTGACACAACATGTTCAACCCGCGGGGTTTGTTATTCGAAAAAATCAGGATTGTCCTCGTAAGCCAGGCGTACCCTGACTCCCCGAGTCCTTTCTTCTTGCACATAATCATTGATTAATTCTTGGAGGGGGGAAAAATTCTCCCTTACTCCCTCTGGCGTCAACTCTATCATATCGGAGATGTCTGGGGGTTGATCTGGTGAATGGAAGGTCGAGAAGTTCCCGCTCCCCCTGACATCGGATGAGATCCAGACATGAACTCTGTTGTTAACAAATTGATGTAACAAGGTTGTATTTTTCACAGGTTTGGCAAGAGCCGATTCTTTGGGTGTAGGACGCGACTCAAAGTGGCTTTACTCAGAGTGGGTCCCACGGATGGCGCCACTTGTTACAACAAAAGTTATGTTATCCGGATTAAGTGCGTGTGATATGACTTCAAGGATCGTCGAGTCTTGTAATCTCCTAGCCTGAGAACTGCACACAAACAACAACCGTTAGGCTCACCACAGGGGAAGACCCCCTGTGATCCACCTCTGGCGCGAGAATCAGTATCTCGTGGATGTAAGAGGAGTATTCATATCAAGATGCGAGTGTGTGTAGGAATGCATATTCATTTGAGGGAATATTAAGAGAATGAGTAAGTGAGTGAGTTTGGGTATGTGAATGAGTATGTAGCAACTTACCTTCCTTCATCGGTGACTCCTCTATATATAAGACCCTAGCAGGTCTTACTAGAAGACAACCTCCCCCTGTTTTGGCTAATGAGCTTTTTCTTTCTTCCCTTTATTCTCGATTAACGCTAGCATTTCCTTATTAGTATAAGGGTTTGACTACTGTTCATGCTATCTCCTTTTGTTGTCTTCAAGGAGATACTTTTCTCTCCTTTTATGTTAAAAAAGGCTGTCTGTGTTTGTGATATCTTCTTATCCCTGGCTGTTTTTGGCCTTGTGGTTGGTTCTCGTGTTTGACCAAGATTAACCATAAGACCATGTATTTAACTAGCCTTGCCTTTTTTGCCAGGATGCTTAACGGACTTTGAGCAGTTCATTTTAGTTTAGTGGATTGTTAATCCACGTACGTCATCATATCCAAATATAAAATGTGTTCACCAACAATATATCAAGATAGTGAGTTACTAACGCTATGTTAAGATAATGTTTTACAAATACCCATTTAAATATGATTGAATAGTCTTTGAAGCTTGACGCTTTTAATCTTAATAGATTTCTTGATCTTGATCATTTTCTTTTGATCTTTTTAACTTTGAAGTCATAAAAAGAGCCAAAATATTTGTTTCAATGTGATATTTTAATATCTTATGTTTTTTTTTTCAAAAGGCAACAATATGTTATATTAAAGAATTTATTTATATGATATATATTTCATTAATGATATGATATATACTTATATGATATGTATTTATTAAAAAAACATTAAATCTTTACTTATTTAAAATCACATGACATGAAATTTCAACTACTACTTAGGGGTTGTTTGTTTCAGCCTCTTAATTGTTCAGATGTCTAAATAGTTCAGCATTTAATGGTTTAGACTGTTTGTTTCGCGAGCAGATGTCTGAATGGTTAAGACATTTGCCTCTGAATGGTTAAGCATTATACAGAGTCTAAATGGTGAAGAGTTATAATCTGAATTAGTCAGACATTTGCGTTTAAACAGTTAAGCAATATAATAGCTTTTAATGGTTCAGACCTCTTATTGATTCAACATTTAATGGTTCAGACCTCTTATTAGTTCAGCATTTATCCATTCAGATATTGCCAAACAGCCCCTTAGTGTAGATGAGAATAGGCTGATGGTACTTCTACGTCAATATTTTTTTATCGACTAATAGTGAAAATAGTGAAACTAAATGATCCATCCAGCCCTTCACTCTTCAATATATATCACCTTCCTCAAATTTCACACAATCTTCACTTTCAATTTACTTCAAATTTACAAGTCAACAACATCATTCAACTTTCACTTCAATTCACTTCTTAATCGATCATCAACAACTTGTCAAAGGCCCCCAAGGGCTAGTCAACGCCCCACTATAACGAGTCTTAACGCCCTCACCAGCTTGGTGTGTCGATGTACGTTTTAACGGTTGATGTGGGTGATTACTGACGTGGGGTGTGAGATCATACCAGGTAGCCTAATAATTGAGGTTTTACACACAACTAACAATGGTTATTACTTAATTTTTACCCGGGCGGTAAACATACGGTTCAAAATGAGGATTTCAAATGTCTAAAATGGGAATTAAATTCTTGAGAAAAAATGTACGTATATAAATTTACTAGATTTTACCCCGTGTGTTACACGAGTTGAATAACTAAAAATATTTAATTATTATCGAGCATAATAAACAAAGAATCATATGACGAATAAGCCTTAAACTATAAATCATTACCATCTTGTGTACATTCTCTAACACCAACAAAAACAAAACCCATATAAGAAAAATTAGAAGACAAATTACAGATTCACAAGCATAAAAATCTATTAAAATCGTATAAATGGATGACAACTTGTATTGATACAAGCCATGAGCTTTGGTATAGAGATAAGAAACCGACAAACGAATGTAGTAGACAAAAACAATGTTAAAATAGTATTTAATACAAAAATCAATACTTTGGAATAATCTTAATATATATTTTGGTAATTGATATTTTTATCTTTGTAAGAATATGGTAATTATTTTTTTAATTAATAGAGAAATATATTACTAATATGATAATTATTTTGTAACTGATAGGTAGATATATTATATCATAGTCGTATGTTGTGTAATAGTATGAGGATTAAATATGTAATATATTATTGGCGGGAAAATGATGTCAACAATGGCTCCATTGCATGCCATGTGGCATCAAAAACCCTCTTTTATTAGAAGGTATAGATTTAAGAAAACACTTTTTGTTCGATAAATTATTTTTAAATTACACATTTTAGTTAATTTTTTTAACCATATTCGTTTGAGAAAAAAACACCAACTACGACAGTTAAATAAATTCCAAACACCTCCCAGTACACCAAAACTTTCTGTTCTTGTTTTCTAGTTAAAGCAAAAAATCACCCGAAATATGAAACATAAAACAAAAATGGGTTGTACAGATCACTCGAATATTTGTACCGAAATGAACAGTGTTTTTTCTCAGAAACCGACCACGGATTTTAAAAATATTTTCTAATAATTTGATTTAGTTACACAAATTGATTTTTTCCACTCGTTTATAAATTTTGAGCTTTATCAACGATTATGTATTCACGCATATGCCCGTCTCTAACGCGTAAGTATTCATTTATCTTAGCGAAATTCTAATGCTCCTGATAACTCAGAAATACTTTATATATTTCTGTATTGGGTGAGCCATGTTTATTATGTCAGTCAATAAGGTTGTTTTGACTAAGTGTTCAGGGCATCAACATCTTTTTGGAACAGTGGAGCGTTAGGTCTCCATCTCATTTCTCTCGAGATGCACTGGTCGTCTATATAGAAGTTGTCTTTCCAGTTCTTCAATCCAAACAATGCTCCGGTAAAACACGACACTGCCGTTGATCGGCGTCGTTCAAAAGTATACCAATCCCTACATTTGGTTATATGAAACAAATTCCTAAAAACTAATCTGGTACTTCTTCTAATGGTCTATATATAGGTAATCTCGAAGTGCATTGTTTTTGTTATTTTTAAAGGCACACACTAAGAAATATGTATTCCATGATACAACAGGGTTTTTATTAAAAAAAACGAGTAAAGGGTACTCTACAGTTCGTCGTCTTAAACAAATGGGTATACATGGGAATTTTATGAGCCGACGGGTGATATACAAGGGTGTTTGCCGGAGGCAGCGACAGATAAAGATTAGTGGAATATCATATCTCTCTATTAATTTTAGCAATTGTGGTTATTTTAATTTTAAAAAAAACACAAATCCATGTTACATTTCACATTTTTTGTCATTCTAGATAATCAATTCTATACAACTTTTCTTATAAATAAGAAACAAGTAAAACTAGTTTTTCTAGGGTTAAAGGCTCAAATACCTTCATAAGTAGGCATGTTATGATTCTTGTTTTGTATATCTTGGATCGTCTTTGCTATCAATTGCAGATTCAAATTGTTGTGGAGTTTTGATATTTCAATTCAAGAAAATTGATGTCAAAGGGGCGATAAAAAGGCTCTCCAATAGGGGAGTGGTTACTGGTTAGAGGAGGAAAAATAAGGGGATGTCCTATTCACACACCTAACAATCTAATCAAACACTCATTTAACGTCTGTTAAGTCTTTAACGGGCCGTTATACTACAAACGTAATTATAAAATAAAAGAAATTTTTAAAAAAATTAAAAAAATTCTAACGGTCGTTAGATGCTTAACGGGCAGTTAAAATTATAGGTATTTTTTTGAATTTCAAAAATGACTATTTTGTAAAACAATTATATGTATCATTTAGATTATTTACTTGAAACATATGAGAAACTCAAATGCATCCTTATATATATATATATATAGGGGAGGGATCAAGAGAGAACTCCATATTAAGTTGAGAACTAGAGAACTAAAAAAAAGGTATGGATGGAATTTTTAAATGAGAGGTAAAATTGGAACTTTAAATATTTAAATCTTTAAACATTTCTATCTTTTGCATACGTTAAGTTTTTTAAATTTTTTTTGCACCATTAGATCAATATTTTCATTATCTTTCATTTGAGTATAAATAACGTTATAAAAAAATATTTTTTCTCGTTTTTTTAACTTTCAATACTACATATATGTAATATACGATACCGTATGTTTTTAAATTGGGGAAATGAATACGGTGTTGTTATGAACCTAAATTACCCAAAAAACCATAAAAACTACATACTTTGATAAAATATCAAAAGTTCAATGATATTGATTTCGATGACGTTATCACAAAAAAACAACATCATCATGCCTCAATTCCAAATTTGGATTTTCTCATATGATCGTATTGACATTGCTAGCAATAACTTGGTTCACGTTATGTGATGTAGTATATCATAATACCAATTATATGAGTCATGTTATATTAATCTGTTAGTTGGAATTGAGAAGCCAAATTGAGTTACGATCGATTTTTAAAGGGCGGATAATATTTTACCAAATGAATGACGATTATTGAGTAAATGAGAAAGAGAAAAATTATGATCTAAGAGGAGAAGACTGAGTCGTCCATTAACATTGAATAAAGATCAATGAGTTAAGTTTTCTAATAAAAAATTTAAGTTAATTTATCAAAGCTACGTAATTTAAATGGTTTTACGGGTAATTTAGGTACATAACATCACCATATTCACTATCCCCTTTTAAATTTTATAGTATTGCATATATGCAGTATCGTATACTACATATATGTAGTATCCAAGTACTACATATATGCAGCATATGCAATATTGATGCATTGTTATCTTATAGTTTGAATTTCAAGTTTTTTTTACTTTTTTATGATATTTATTATTGGTTTATTAGTTTATTATTATATTTATGTTTAGACATAGTATAAGTATTGTTTTTCTTTTCATTTGCCATAAGTTTTTTAATATGAAATCTTATAAACTTTGTTATTGGTTATTTGATATCATATGTACACTTTAAATAATTGTTAGACTCTTGAGTCATTTGGCCACTTAATAAATGCATCAAGTACATTGATACTACATATATGTAGTATCAAAAAAGCCAAAATGTGATTTTTAAAATTGTTTAATGTAAATAACGTATGAAAAAGTTAGTAACGTTTAAAGAAAAATATATCAAATACAATATCGCAATACTACATATATGTAGTATGAAATTTAAAAAAACGAGAAAAAAAATATTTTTTGTGACGTTATTTATACTCAAATGAAAGATAATGAAATTCTTGATCTAATGGTGCAATTTTTTTAAAATAATATTAACGTATGCAAAAGATAGAAATGTTTAAAGATTTATATATTTAAAGTTCCAATTTTACCCTTCCTCTTTAAAATTCCATCCCTTGTATTTTTAGTAGTTCTCTAGTTCTCAACTTAAAATGAGTTCTCTCTTGAACCCTACCCTATATATATATATATATATATATATATATATATATATATATATATATATATATATATATATATATATATATATATATATATATAGGGGAGGGTTCATTTGAGAAGAGCAAATATTGCGAGAAGAAAAAGAAATTGCTAAATTCTTCATTTTTTCAACCAAAAACGTTTTTAACTTACAAAACAATGATAGAAATACAACATTTATTCATTAACTTTGATATTCAATAAATAAAATTTAATAAATCTTGTTTATTTGTTAAACCTACACATGTGGAAGTCATGTGTATGTTAGGTTACTTACACATAACCTACACGTGTGTAGGTAAATTTAAAACGCTAAAAATACATACGTAAAAAATATTTTAATGATTTTTTTTAGTTTATACCTTACACATTTGTATGTAGGAAGTGAATTTATTTAAAAAAATTAAACAAATGAAAAGTTTTTTAGTGATTTAGGTTTCTTCTTTTTCTTCTCGCAATATATGAGTCTTCTCAAATGAACCTCCACCTATATATATATATATATATATATATATATATGAGAAACGTACCTTATTATTTTTTTTATTGAAAAGATAAAATAAATACTGCAAATTATATGATCTAAATCGTGAATATTCTCATCCAACATATCTTCTTTACCCTCTTTTTGAACAAGAGAAAAGAAAAGATAAGCACAAAGAAACTCAAACTTATATATTATCGTCATACATGTCTCATAAAGCTACTTTTAATTTATTTTTAGAACCTTATAATTTCATATGGTTATCATAACCTTGTTCTTTTTAGTTTTGAAACACCAAGTAATCGTCACATAAAATTTATAATTATTGCAAATTTCACACTATAACATGTTAGGAACTTTTGAACTATTTGATATTAATATAATATGATTTAATTGCCATAATAATTATTGCAAATTTCGTTCAAGGCCTAACAAACCGTTATACTACAAATGCAAAAAAAAAAAACATCTAACGGCCGTTAAAGGCTTAATGGGCAGTTAAATAAATTTAACGGCCGTTAAGTAATTAACGGGCCGTTAAAAAGATGGATGGATAGAAAGGTTGAGTGTGTGAATAGATATAGCCAAAATAAGAAGTGTTTATTTTGGCACAAGGACAAACATTTATATATGTTTTTTTAAAGAAACGCAAGTGATGAGGTGCGGTAGTTTTAGTTTCTTTTTTTTTTAAATGTAACCATTATTAGTGGGATTTGATAATGTGTGGTACTTTATGGAACAACAGTTTTGGAAAGAGGATAGATGCACAAGTAAAGTGTTAAAACAAGGAGGAGAAAAGGTGATAAAGTGCACACGTCGACAAATGAAAGTACCAAACCATGCATAAAACTAGTATAAATAGATAGTGAGGTTCAGTTGTAAGGGGTTAAATATTTTTTACCTTGTAAAACACACAACAAAATCTCCATTACAATTTCTATTGTTCTTATTCTATTCCTTCATGATTAATTAGTCAATCTAGAACTGATTATCCGGTCTCAATCAAATGCAGTGGCGGAACCATAAATTATTGACCGGAGGGTCGTAATAAAAAAGTATATACTTCCCAAACTCAATTCATCATCACCATCGGTTTCTAAACATTGAAAGAACGAGTTTGGTAAGTTAATTTCATTTACTGGTTTGAAGCGCTTTGGATCGGTTTTGGTTTAATGGGTTAATGGCTATAGGTGAGCATTAAGGATTTGTTTCAAAACAATTGAATTGTGTATTAGATTGCGATTAACAGCTAGCCACAGGTTCGAAACATGACTAGGGATATTTTATATAGATTTGATATGATGGTGACGTTATAAATAGATGAATAAATTTTATACGGTAATACGATGCACTAAAAACTTAAAGCCTTTAAATGGTGGTGACGTTATAAATAGAATAACAAATTTGTATAAAAAACAAACGAAAATTTGTTATAATATTTCTGTTGGTATTATTACATATAAAAGTATTATCATACTTATCTTTCAAAATTTATTGTAATTTTTGGTTTGTATAAATAACATAAATTTTATCTATGTATATCATTTAATTCGTATAATATACAAGTTTCACCCTAATAAACTAGTATGATAATGAATTAATAAAAATAGTTATTAGCCGTACGTTCTTATACACATTTGATGATAATGAATTAATGAATAATATTACCCACAAACAAACAAATAAAGGGTAACCAAGTTTTCACATGTGGCTCACTATATAAAAAAAATACCTAACCCACTCATCTTCCTTCTTCCATCTTCTTAATTCTCAAACAAACTCTTTAGCAGCGTCGTGTCTGCCACCGGCTACTACCGAAAACGAATTTCAAATCAAGTTATCTTTAGTCTTCTCTCTTCATTTCAAACCATTCTAACAACAATTTGAAAGGGTCAAACATAAGAAACTGATCGGAATTTTGGCCGGCCGGAGGATCCTCGGACCCTCTTGTGGTTCCGCCCCTGATCAAATGTGTCGGTATTTATTCTAACAACTACCTAGCTATATTACATTTTGTATAGGCGGATCGTCTAAAGGAATTTCATTTTATTAGTTTTTCTTAAGGTTAACTAACCAGAGGTTGCCACTTGTTTTTTTAATCCATTTTCAACAAAAAGGTTATATAAAACTAATTTTTGATACAAAACCGAAGATCATATGATGGTAGGGTGCCCCCGCCTAAGTTGAGACTCATGTTCTAGTCTTGAAGAGCATATTGGGTTTTAGTAGAGTTTTGATGTATTTTTAATACCTTTTTCTATTTCGTAACTAGTTTTAATACCTGTGTGTTACACACGGGAACCCCATGTGTTACACGGGTGTCGGGTGAAAATATAAAAAACGTAATTCTAAAATTTTGTGAAAAAGTAACATTTAAAAATAAACTATGTATTACATGAACAAATATGAGCTTTGAACAAATATATTTAAACTACAAATACACTATTAGTAGCAAATTAGATATTGACGCTTTTAAACTGGGTACCTTATAAATCCTACTAATTAATTAAAAAAAGATTAAGAAAAAATAGACATACAAATAAACCAGATACCAATGATCCTTAGCTGAAGTGGTTAAGGTGAGGTACTCAAGATTTATAAAAATGGAGAGGTTTTGGGTTCAAATCCCACTTAAAAAAATGGAGGTTCTAGGTTGGGCCAAAATGTTTTCTCACTAAAGGTGTGTTTCCTCCTGTTGGTGTTAGGGTGTAGTCTCGGCTGGGAAATGGATAGGTGGGCCAGATTAAAATAGGACATATCTTCTGAAGCAGGGTCCTACATTTGCCGTTAAAAAAACCAATAATTCAGATGATAGATGTCCAGAAAAATTCACGGTTACACTCATATGTACCGAGCCGAGCGTACGAGTCGGCATGCGTATATGAGTCTGGGTCGTAAATTCTGATACAGTGTTTAAGTTGTTTGTTTTTCGTTTTAATAGCTATTTCAGGGATGTAAATAAGGTAAATTGAAACTTTGGAAGAGAAATTAAGGGTAGTTTAATGTTATTGATTTACTTTCATACATAGCTTAAAATAAAAGATTTTTAGTTTTGGTGGGAAAATGCTCCAACACCATCTCCATTAAATGACAAGTGTCCTCCAAAACCCTCTTTTATTAAAAGGTATAGATTAAAATTAAGTATTTGATTTTATGGTTAGTTTATTTTTATTATTCTTTTTAGTCTTTAACAAAAGCTTTTAAATTAGTTAAATAATTTATTGCCGTACGTTATTTATCTTCATGCAACAATGAAGCCTACATCAATAACAACCCCTACAAGGAGCTAAACCTCACTTAGAGGCTGTTTGGTAACATCTTAATAACCTCTGAATAAACAGTAAAAAGCTACCTCTTAATTTTAAAAAATCCATTATAAGGTAGGTTTTGAAATTAGGGGCATTTACATATATCTCTTTCCTAAGTTCTTTTATTACATATTTACCCAACCTTAAAAATCAATTACATATTTCCTCTTCCTAAACCACATATATTACACATTTATCCATTTCTTTTAAATTAATTAATTGAATTACTATTTTACCCTTAATGAATTAATTACATGATAATTTACATATATCACCTTACAAAGTTGTAGATACATGTTATCAACTTCACATACCTTGACCAATATGACCCGTACTTCCCAATAGCAAGATCTAACCAACGTTTATAATTCCCACTGTAATGTACATCAACTACCTTCTCAATATGGTGTTTTCTCAGTATAAACTACTATATATATTTTTCATGACACCTTGTTCTAATACCCCACATAAACTATATACACTATATTAAACAAAAAAATGCTTTGTTGAACTGCGCGCAATGCAATTAAGTTATAACATCAAAGTCGTAAGAATTTATATCCTGAATTCTTATTGTATGTCATGTATATATAACCATAAGACTAACCAAAGTGCAAAGAATTTATTGAATCATACGGTTTTGATGCATAAAGTAACAATGTGTGTAATTAGTTTTTTACTTGTTAGGAAGAGATTTGAAGTCTGGATTGATCTTCTTTTCTTCACGGTTCCTTCTTGCGTTCCTAACGTTCACATGAATTTACACGACCCTAAACCTAATTGTTGGTGGATGTACGTATATGAGTACGTGAATAGGCATTGGTAGAAAAAGGGTAATTGTGTCAATTTTTTATGGAAGGGGAAATATGTAATAAAAACTTAGAGTTGGGGATATATGTAATTAAGATGCTTAAGAAGGGGAAATATGTAAAAACCCCTTGAAATTATGATAAATTGGGTGAGGTTGTTGTACCATTCAAAGGCTACCTCTTAACCATTCAGCATCTTTTTATCCCGCCTTAATGGTTCAGAGGTTTTGTATGATTAAGAGATAAGCCTCTGAATGACCATTAAGAGGCTATCAAACACCCTCTTAGCTTCTCTTACCACCTAAATGACTATTCAAAACAACAAACTTTCTTGGTTGAATACCCAACAAAATATTAAACTATATGATATGTACTAGCCCCACGCGCGGCATCACCCGGACATAATTCTAGTTTATAATTAGACTCTATGATATGAAAGAGTGATAAGTGTAAAAAAATGTTGTAACCAAGTAAAGAAATATTTAAAAATAAAAATGAAATAAAACCCACATAAACATCTCCATCGGGAGCTAGCTAGCGTGATCCCCCCAATATCACCAACTAGGATAGTGTTGCGGTGTGCTGGATATATAGCATCCTGCCAACATGACGGGGCTTAAAGCCCCATCAACTATCTATAACAGGAAGTCTTATAAAATAACTATGATATGAAATTTTATTTTGATAATTAATCTTGTTAAGAATAGACCAAAGATTCCTCGTAGACAACGACCTTCAATTATTTTTATTACACATAACATGCATGCATCTAGCTTTACATGTTCGATTCATATCTACTTTAAAGCCAGGTCACATTATTAGTTATAACAAAAATTGATCAAGTTCATGTATTTATCTGTTACACTTAAAGTAGATAACAATTTTTTAACAAACTGGAAAATGACATTATTGCTTGGAATCATATATATATAGATCTCTAAATTTAAATAAAGTTTAATGGTCACTACAAAAAAATCAACTTTTAACGACGCCAAAAGTCGTCCCCAAAGGCCAAATGTCGTCGCCAAAACCTTTGGTTTTAGTAATGCCCTCTTTGGCTCGAGTGACCATAGGATGAGTACGCACGGATAGTTGTACGTTATGGCTAGAGTGGTGACGAGGGATCTATTAACTCATATTGGGATGGTTTAGAGCGATAGTTAGGGTGAGGGTCGACTCTTATGGTGTCTAATGATGGAAACACCTACGATGGATGGATCAAGACTTGAATAGGCTTCGGAAGATTGGGAAAATATTCAAGGATATATGAATCTAGAACTTGAAGTCATATGATGAAGATTGTGCGAGGCAAAATGACAAAAATCGAAACAAAGACTCATTTATATCTTAAATATACATGAACGATAATATTTTTAGTGTGAATATCAAGACGCTGATAGCCCTGGTGATGAGAGGGATAACTGAGGAAAATAAAGAAAAAGAGGTTTGTGTGAAAAAAAACATACGAGTTATTACGAGATTATCTAATGGATTGGAAATGAGTATGTTATCATACGAACAACCTTCACCCGGTAGCTAGAGGAAGGTGTGGAGATAGTTTTGGGAGGAAGATAGATATAACGTATTTTCGCTCCGATGACATAAAATGTCAAAATGATGTATAAGAGCACATATACACATGTATATATAGAGACAAGTACTAAAATAAACCTTAATTTAGAATATTTATTAGTTTGAAACCTTCTCTCAAATAAAAGCCAACATCAAACAAACATATATATGACTATAGTTTCTAAAGTAATAATTAAGTTAGTTGAAACTAAAAACTTTAAACCATCCTTGTTTATTAATGACTATATATATAAGCTCTAACGAGTTAAAAAGCTTAACCTACATCATATAAGGTAGACTAAAATAAAGAAAAATACAAATTAAAAAATATAGATCAAATAAATTTTTGATGTGAAACCCAAACTAAAAGATTATGTACGGACAAAGACCGAAGGATAAAATGCTTCTTACATGAAACCAACCAATGACAACTCGACAGGTGTGATACGCATTGAAAGTTGGTGACAACTGACAGAAACCTACGCGCGCATCACGCGCTTCATTGCAAGTGGGCCTATAGTCATTTCTTGATGCTTGCTTGCTTGCTTGTGTTTCTCAAATAGGTTAAAAGATCATCAAGCTTTGAGGGTTGTATTAAACACAGCCCCAAATTTCACATCTTTATGTTCAAACACAAATCTTGAACCCTAAAAACCACAATTTCCCACCAACCCATCTCCATTTCTGTGTTTTTTTCCCAATCTTGAACATGATCATCGATCTTGGTTGGTTGGAATTGTATATTTTTGAATAAAGTTTGAATCTTTTTCATCTGGGTATCAAGATTTTTTGTGTTGGGTAGAAGTTATGGGTAGGGGAAGAGTAGAGTTGAAGAGGATAGAGAACAAGATAAACAGGCAAGTTACTTTTGCAAAAAGAAGAAATGGGTTGTTGAAAAAAGCTTATGAACTCTCTGTTCTTTGTGATGCTGAAGTTGCACTCATCATCTTCTCAAATCGTGGCAAGCTTTATGAGTTTTGTAGCACTTCCAAGTACTTCATTTCTCTCTCTAGATCTCCTTCTCTCTCTCTCTCTATATATATATATATATATATCTATCTATGAAAGTTTCAATCTTTTTTATGTGTGTGTGTTTTGGTGTTTTTCTTTTGCTTTTGCAGACTTGAGAATATGGGTTATTAACTATGTTTAGTTAAGTTTGTTGGTTTGGTAATTGGTTTAATGGTTTGATGGTGGTGTTTGAGTTAAAAGTTATGCAGTTATGCTCATGTAGGTTAGGATACTAAGATTTAGGCTTTTGATATGATCTGTTAGTTTATGATTTAAATCTTCTGATGTGTGATTTAGATCTAGTAGCAACTAGCTAGGTTAAACAATACACTTGTTGGATTTGTTACATTCTGTGACCTAGTAAATGTGTTAATGACTGTTGAATTGAGGTTTTGTTTTTGTTTTTGTAACTGCAAGTTTTAATTGAATCTTTAAAAGAAATTATAACCCCTTGTTCTGGACTGGTACTTAATGATTTCAAAACCTTGATTAAATTGGTTTATATTTCAACAGGTTGTTTAGGTATTAAGATATTGTTAATCACCAATTAAGCAAATTAAGATGACCAAACATGAAATCAATGAAACAGTTGTTCTTACGTGGATGAGTCTTGAGTAATATAATATGATATCTAGTAACCATATTTGTTTTTGTACTTATCTACTACAAAAATGATATAATAAGATCTTTCTTAAATTCTAAACATATATATACTTGTGCCAATAGTTTTTTTTTCAAACACCAAATTTATTAATTAAAATAAACATCAAGTAGCTATAGAGAAGCAAAATATTTTTCACATAAATATAATCAACTCATGAGATTAGATCTACTTTAAGAAAAGATTGAATGTCATCAAAGACGAACCGTTTCCAGCTTGAAGAGGGTTTGAAAACTGAGTCATTTCTTAATCTCCAAAGCGACCACGACGTAACCATAACAATACCAATAACAATACCAGCTTGAAGAGTTTTAGAAATATGAATTGTTATATTAAATGTTTGAAGTCATGTGTGGCAATGTGTAGGTAGATTGAAATCTAGAACTTATGTTAAAGGAAGGAGTAAAGTGTTTTCTTTTTCTGTGCATATATCTTTCTTTATGGGGATCATACTACTACTACTAAGTTGCTATCTTGTCTCTAGGAAGTTGATAAACTAGTAGCTCATTGCAGTTATCTACAGATAACAATGGGTTCTAGGCAAGCATTGTTCTGTGGATAATAGATTTGGCATATCCTATATACTTATCAAAGTGGGAACAAAGAAACAAAAAACTATCCTCATTGTGGTTTATAATTTTCTCCTCAAAATATGAAGTTTTTTGTTTTTATGTGTAAGGAGGCGTACGTGCTCAATCAATACATAATTAAATTTTATTTAGAGAACCGTAACATTCACATAAGCATTTGTACGTAGTACTATTGCCTAACAAGTGCGACCTAATAATTATATGTTTATATGGTTTTCCCAGGTGTTTAGGTTAATTTTTGGTTTTTTTTAGAAGAGAGTTGACAACACGATTCTAATATTGCAAGAATGAGTTTAATTGGAGTTTTATTTAACCCAGTACGTTGTGATAGAGATAAATACCACTTTTGACATTTTTAGGCAAAAAGTTCTCTTTTTAAACTATGCTCATCCTCACCTTAAGATATGACAATTAGAATGATGATCATTATATGTTTGTATATGGTTTTCATGGTTTTTTACTTAACATAGGTTTTAAAGTAGGTTCTAAATGTATAATAGTTGGAATATATTTAACTGGAAATAGTAAAAGTCTAGTTGTAAAATACATAGAAGTAATAAAATGTTAGTTGTAATCATGTAAAAATAATAATTGAAAATTATTAGAAAAATTAGAAAAAAGGTTGAATTTTATCTGTAAGTGAATTGAATCTCCCATAAAATATTGGGTTAATTTTATAAAAACATAAATAAATTTTAATTTTACTCCTGTTAATTTATTTAAATTTTGCTTTAGTAGATATATGTAGGTAGCTTAACTTTAAAAAGATATTATAATCTTAGTGATTGACTTATATAATACGTAAAAACATCGATTTTTAACATTCAATTTAAAATACATAAAATAAAAACTCATGGAAAATTTTAAAATTTTAAAAAAGCCGAAAGTTTTATAAATTAAAAAAAATTAAAAATAGTGCCGAATCTTTTAGAAATTACCAAGAATGAAAAAAGTTGGAAAAAAATGCAAACAGTTTTAAAAAATAGAAAAGTGTAATTTTTATAAAAATTATAAAAGTCTTTAGTTAGAAGGCAAAAAAAAAAACAAAACAATCAAATGGATCTAAAACTCACTTAAAAGTTAAAACATTTAAACGGTTCTCAAATTCACCTACAAATTAATGTTTACCTATTATTTAAGTTTAGTTACCTAGGATAGAACACCTTTTAAATTTAGGATTATTGGATTTTAATAATCCAAACTTTTGTATATTGCCTGATATTAATTTCAACTTAAAAAATTTCATGTGACAACCCTAACTTGTAACTTATTTTCTTACAATGATCCTCCGTTAAAGTTAACTTAGCGCTGTTAATTTTTTTTTTGAATTTCTTATCGATGTTTTACAGCTTTTGATCGGGAGGACGACAAATTAACATGGGAATGTGTTTATTTTCCCCTAAACTTACCAGAACAAGTCATGCAGTCAATCAAGATTTCTTGTAATGAATAACTTCTCTTGGGTCTTGTGTTTATTTCACTTTATAAGTTTATCAAGTACACAAATCTTGATAAAAGGCTCTAAATGATGTACATCATGCCTTATAAATTGTCTTTTACAAAAAAGTAACCTCATAGTTGTTAAAAGTCACCGCTTCAGGCGTTTAAACGATAAATTTAAGCTGTTATAGTTTCTAGATATTTAAAACGTACTCATGTCATTTACCAAATACAAATCATTTTATCCTTCTACATCAAATCAACTAATTGTGTTATTAACAAACCTTAACTTAACTAGTTAACTTGAGACAATTTATCTCATTTATCAAGTACTAATCATTTTATCCTTCTATATCCAATCAACTAATTGTGTCATTAACATACACACCTTAACTTAACTTGATAAAACTTATCTCAGCATGCTCAAGATGCTTGAAAGATACCATAACTGCACTTATGGTTCCATGGAAATCGATAGATCAACCTCTAACGCCGAGGTATCTAACTAGCTGATTCAACTTTCTTCATAGTTTCATCTTTCACAATTTTTTCAACCAAAAGTCCAAATCTTTTCTTTATTTAGCAAAACAGTTACAAGGAGTACATAAAACTGAAAGCCAAATACGAGTCGCTACAACAGTACCAAAGGCGAGTTTCATAATATATCCTACTCTTGCAACATCATAACATAATGGTAGTTAGGTACCCTATGAGGCTTAATTAACGTGATTTGTATCTAAATATATAACAGGCAGATTTTTGGGGAGGACCTTGGCCCATTGAGTCTTAAGGAGCTTGAACAACTAGAGCGACAACTAGACTCGACTCTGAGGCAAATTCGGTCCATAAGGGTAACATTATGTCAATGCTTTTTTCTTTTATTATGTAAAATAAGATAGGATTATTATTGATCGCGCTAAATGCAGACACAGTCAATGCTGGATCAGCTTTCTGAACTTCAAGTTAAGGTATACTTTAAGGTTTCGTTAATTCGTTAAATTTATGTTAAATGTACTCTTGTGTGACTTGTGACAAACTGACATTTGATTGTTGATGAAATAACAGGAGAGAATGTGGACAGAAGCTAATAAAGATTTGCAGAATAAGGTAATTATAACATCAATATCATGCATTTCATGCGAACATAAACGCATCCAACACAAATATATTTTGGAAACAATCTTAAAGATCAAATTTTTAATGCATTGTTCAATGTTAATATGTTGTTTAGCAGCTGGAAGAAGTTTACGCAGAAAATCAAGCAGGACAATCATGGGCAGCTGCGCTTGAAAACGGTTATTATGAACAACAACAGCAGCAGCATCATGAGCATCATGATCATCCACAATCTCAGGGGTTTTTCCAGCCTTTGGATTGCAATCCCAATTTGCAAATGGGGTAAATCTGTTGGTTCTTTCGTCGGTCAAATCTTTAACTATAATTGTATCAAAGATTTAAATGTGATCAAGAATTAATTTGTTTGAATGGTTAAATTTACAGGTATAACACAGTTGGTTCAGAGCAGTTAACAGCTACAACAAATGTGCAGAATTTGAGTGGACTAGTCCCTGGATGGATGCTTTGACTTTGACTAATATGGTCAACCAACTCCATTGTTGATGATACAAATCTACAATATTATGAATTTGAATAATGTCTGGATTTGGGGATTTATTCAATAGGATTGTAAGAACCTTGCTTTATAAACTCTACGAAAACGATGTTTCTGTTAAGTTTGATCTCATTGAGACGGTGGATGGAGGATGATCATAATGTTTTGTTCTTGAGGTTTGACTTTTCAAGATTTGCAAGTAAAATGTATTTATGCTTAATGAGTGACAATTATTGAAGAAGTATAATCTGTCAAATACTCCATTGGTGACATATACTGATTGTTGGCAGAGAAAGTACAAATGTGTAACGTGCCATGATTAACACCGGTTTGTTAATATCTCGACGTATTGATGAAAGTAGCTCTAACATCACAATCGTTGTCAAATTAACTCGATTGCCCATGCTAAGTTAAATATGTGGAGCACCATTTTCACATGTGTGGCCTTGTGTCGTAAGAGTGATGTACATTATCAAGATATCGATCTTAAGAGATGTTCGTACTTTATTTAATTATTATGTTATCAGGTTAGAAACTCTAGTGTTATATAAGTGAAATAAACTCATCATGTAAAACTAATAGTTAAGTCTTTATATGTTAATATCATTAGCCTTTAATGAAATTATAAATAACGAATATTTAACAAATTATAAATAACAAATAATTAATATTAAGTGTTAAAAATATATTTTAAGGAAAAATATAATTGTAATTTATGAATGAACTAGATTAGTACATGTGTACTACACAGATTTTAATTGTATAGGTTTTAACTAAATTTAGATATCAAATTTATTTTAAACATATCCCTTATTAAATCGATTTGGATATTTACAAATATATTCATATCAAAAATCATATGTTAAAATAAAGAATATGATGTATAATAATTGGTAAATGTTTATTTGAACATATCGGGTTAGGAGATAATTCATGATAATTGTTAATTTTTTATTCGAACATATCGAGTTAGGAAATAATTAATGATAATTGGTAAAATTTTAATTTGAACATATCGAGTTAGGATAGATCATAATAATTGATAAATTTTTTATTTGAATATATCGGGTTAGGAGATAATTCATGATAATTGGTAAATTTTTAATTTGAACATATCGGGTTAAGATATGGATCATGATAATTGGTAAATTTTGTATTTGAACATATCGGGTTAAAAGATAATTGATGATAATTTGTGAATTTTTTATTTAAACATACCGGGTTATTTCGAATATGGAGCATACCATGACCCGTCTAAAAATTCTCCATCAAATTAATTTAGAACATGACACCTAAGCAAAATCCTATGTGGAATAGTTAAAATGATGACATGTGGATGAGTTACTCAATTATTAGAATAGGTAGATTAGTTTGTTTTGATAAATCATTAGAGTGAGAAGATTTATATTTTAGATATTTAATCATTTGTTTAAAACTCATTATAATTTAATAGGAAGGAGAGACAAGAAATAATTAAAATCTAGACCTCACCTTAAACTGTTAGGTGTACGTTAAATATATAGCAGAGTAAACTGCAGTTTTGGTTCATATGTTTTAATATCATTAACAATTTCAGTCTCATCTTAACAATTTTGATTCATGTGTTTTTATTTTCTAACAGAAATGGTCCCAAACACTAACTCCATCCAATTTTCCGTTAAGTCTCCCTCACATACGGAGTAAAAGTGTCATTTGTCCCACTCTTTTTGACATGCGAATGAATAAAAATATTAACCTACATGACGAACTAGTTAAAAGAGGGGGAGAAATGACATTTTTATCCCTTAGATGCGGGGCGTGTGTAAGAGACTTAACGAAAAATTGGATGGAGTTAGTGTTCAAGACCATTTATGTTAGAAAATAAAAACACAAGGACCAAAACTGTTAAATTGGGACTAAAACTGTTAATGGTATCAAAACACATGAACCAAAACTGCAGTTTACTCTATATAGTATAAACTAGGTTTATTACCCGTGTGTTACACGGGATAAATAATTTTTTTTAAAATCTTTATATAATATAGCAAAACCAAAAAAGCTTATGTGGCACCATTTTAAAGCTTTTGGGTTATGTGGCATCATTTGAGAGTTTATCTCATAATAATAATTTTTTTATTTAAAATATGTATATAAAATATATTATAATAAAACTAATTACATTTTTGGTCCCCTAATATTTTGGAGAATTCTGAAAAATTTAAAAGTATTTATACTTTTAACCCTCTACTACAAGGGGTGTACATGAGTCGGTTTATATTTGATAGGGTGTGAAAATGAAACTTATGGATAAAATTAATAATAATATATAATTAAAGACCTCAGTGTTTTATAAATATACATAACTTTTTTATATGGATTTAAAAAAATAAACTACACCATAAAACTGGGCATTTTATTCTCTTTAATTTGAGTATAATATTGCTATACTAAAAAATTAATTTTTAAAAATATATTTCGTGTTCCGGTTTACCACGGTTTTGTTTCAAAACTTATTGGAACGTTCATGAATATCCTTAAAAGCATCACTTGAATGTTTTGTTCCCGAGCGTAGCGCGGACACTAAACTAGTAATAACTATAACCACACAATTAAGTATATGTAAAAATATTTTTAACATAATGATATTAATCACATCACGTCAAAATAATAAATATTTATTAAGAAATGAATAATGTTATAAAAGAAGCAAAACAAATTTAATTTATAAATATCCAAAGAATTTTTTTGTATATAACAATTAATTTTCTACTCCTAATTAAATTTACCATCACAAAAGAAATTTAAACAACTTGGAAAACAGAATATGAAACAAACTCTTAATCACACATTGTGCCTGTTTTGAACACACTAATATCTCAAAAAAATAGATGCCATTCGGTGGTTTAGCTAGATGAGCATTGAGTTCATAGTCGAAACACTTTAATGTGACAAACAATAATTGAAAGAGATTGTAAAACGAAAGCTCTTCTCTACCTTGTAAGACAATCTAAAATTCCAAATTAGGTTAATCATACGGTACAAAACTCACATTAAATCAATAGCTAATTAATACAATAGTTGTATCCATAACAACTCTTCATGCCAAAAATCGATGTAACCCACGACTTACAAATGCGAAAAAAATAACTGAAAAGGAAAAAATTTGCCGCCCAAACATCAAGTATTCAGCTCAAAGTTTTTCCTACTCAAATGTGCCGACCAAATGGGCCTTTGATGTGCACATTCCCTGGTGGATAGGAAGGGCAATAATAATGGATCAAAATGTCATATTTTGGTAAATGTCATAACGGGATGAGTTTAAATCTTTGAACAAAATGATTTAGAAGTTTGAATGCATTAAAAATAAAGTTTTAAGTGACTTCAATAGATGAATGTTACCTTTTTACCTAAGCTTTTTTTATTTGACTCATTTAACTAATGATCATTGAACACGTTTCTAGTTAGTACTATTTCGTTATGAACTTATGACCACTGTGCGCACATAGTTGATGGTTAATATTTCATTAAAAGTTAGATGAATAAGCACATAACTGGAATACATTTTAAACCAGTTATGTAAAAAATGATTAGAATTTGTTGTACCAAATTGATAACCTAGTGAAATTTAAAGGATTAGCTAAAACGAAAACTTGAAAATACAACAAATATTTGTGAACAAAAAAGCTCAAAAGCAAGCAGGTTAATTTCTATAAAACCATAAGAAAAATCCATTGTTTCAGTCTTAAGAGAGATGAGCCAAATCACGGTTCAGTTATCATAGGAATCCACATGAAGCATAAGAGTTAAGATCCCTAAAAATGTTGTATCGATCACATTACCACAAATTCAAATCCATAAGTTATATGCTCTTATAAATTGAACTCAACAAATGGAAACAAAGAACGAACCATAAAACATTAAAAGGAAAAAATGAAAACGGACAAAAACCTAAAATGAAAACAAAAACGAAGTAGATGACATATCATATGATAGAAACACTACTTAAATTTGTAAATGTGCTAGATTAAACTACACAAACATCAAATCCTTCCCAAACAATGTAATACTTGGTTACAAAGAAGCAGCTAATGACGATATTGAAAGAGTTGACGAAGCCTTCTACTAACGTTGAATTGGTTATTGGTATTTAATGGAGTAAAACATCGAGCTTATCGATCTATGTAAAGTTGACAAATCAATTGACAACTGTCAAATCGTTTGTAAAAGACATGGAGATACCTAATTTGTAAATAGCATTCTCTCGAAATTGAAGGCACTAATATGACGGTTTCCAAACTAAGCTTCTGATCGACCGAATATTAATGAATTGGGAGTAAATTTTGGTACGTATAATCATTCCGCTTCCCCAAACCTAATCATTTCCTTAATTGATATTCATAAATCAAATGACGGTCAAATTATTTCACCTCAAATATCCTACTTAAAGTTTTTCCAACTCAAAATGTGCCGCTCAAATGAGTATTAAAAATAGAAGTGTTTTGGAGCCAAAAAAAGTTTTCCCCCTCATTTTTCCCCCCAATTGCCCCCCCTAAAAACTTAGATTTATTATATAGATATAGTTATAGACTTTTATTATAACTCAGTTTTTAATCCTTTTAACTCCTGATAAACTAATCCGGCCTTGTATTAAAAGCCAAGCTTGGCTACAGTACGTACTATACCATGTACATGAACACCGTTTCATTTCTTGTTCTCTTGTTTTCAGCGTGTTTTTATTGCAACAAAAAAAAAGAGAGTAGGATGGCATATAATGTTCGAATCCCCCTCTCGCTCTTTTAAGCGTCTCTTTTTTTTTAAGAAACATTTCATTCTTTAAATTTATTTACATTTTGTGCGGCTTTTCTCAATAAAAAGCAGTTTGGCATGGCGGGTTAACTAAGTCGTGCTTTGTTACCTAGAAGACCGACCCATATACCTTGCTATTTTTTAAGTCTCTTCCGCTTAATTTTTGGTTGTTTTTGTATTGATGTTATTTGTATCGTATCACATTTAAATCTTATTAGCCATATTCTTACGAGCTTGTTGGCATCTATAGATGCATTTAATATTTTGGATACGGTGTAAACGTATGTGGTCAAGGAGGAAATTTTCAAAGCAAATGTCCCTCAACTGCAGTCACCGTTAGTTTAATATATAAAATCATCTTCATTCCTGTGGGTGAGAAACCGGCCCAAAGGCATGATATTGATCGGGGAAAATGATGTACTTTCACATTTGACTTTACTTTGACTTCAATTTTCATTGGTGTAATTTTGGTTTGAAGATTGTAAATGAGACTAGCTCATTGCTAGTCAAGTGATGATATTTTGCCTTGCCGTTCAATAAAAATAACTATGTATTTCCCTATGCAACGACCAAGGTCCGAAGACCCGCCTATTCCGATAATAAGCGCTTATAAATCTTTTAGTTTAACGATAAAATTTTAAAAGATCTTCAAACTTATTTTGTTTAGGCCTTCAAAAACCTAAAACCTTAAGACGCGCTTGATGAACTCTAGATAGTGAAATGAGTAAGACATTTTCTGTATAAATCAATGTCAAGTGTCCATTAAAAATATGTCATTCCTCAATAGAATATAGATTATAGAATATGATTGTTTTATAATGGCTTGTTAAGACATGGGCTTGTGAGTTCCATGAAAAGATAACATTAAAAAATCCAACAAAAGGTGCCATTTACTTCCCACTGGCCCAACAACACAATTTTGCTTATAATTAGTGCCGACAATTTTGTACACAGACACAAATACACGACACAAACCTACACGATCTTAACAGGTAACAAGTAAGGCCTTAACAGGTAACAGGTACTAAACAGGTAGACACGAATCTACCTGTTAATTTTCGTGTATTTAACAGGTATTTACCTGTTTACCTATTAGTACCTGTTAATACCTGTTATGATTTTTTAAAAATTAAAAATATAATTTAGTATCACATATTTACCTTATTTACCCTTATACTTATAGACAATTTTTATTTTACTAAACAAGTTCTTGAATACTTGTTTTTAAATAAGTCTTATCGTGTATTATCGTGTCTTATCGTGTATACCTGTTATAAACAGATACAGGTACAGGTAATGGTAACAGGTACACGATAGCTTATCGTGTCGTGTACAGGTAATAGGCTTTATGTTCGTGTCTTAACAGGTTCGTGTCTTAACAAATACAGATATACACGATTTGCCAGCCCTACTTATAATCCATTAATTATCACAAAAGTGATTTCATTATTTTACCATTCAAGTAATTATTTTTTTCATTATACAGCATAAATATTGAGTTGTATCATAAACTACTAGAATCTATAACCTTTTTTCATCATACAACCATAAATATTGAGTTTTATCATCTATAACCCGCCCGACCCGAAAATAGGTTTAGAAAATAAATAAGAAAATGGGAAAGCGGAATTTTATTGAAGTGTGGCTATGGAATTTACCTAAACCACATGAGAGTGAAATTTTATATTATCACGTTCATTGGAAAGGTAGCTTCTATGCATTTAATTTAAATATATACATTTTAAACTTGCGTCTACAATGATATTCAATAAGCTAATCCTCAAATGCAAATGGGAACAATACATTTGCTGATTTCTTAGTCATCACCACATGTTTGTCTGCTTCTATGTAAGCAAGGACGAAGCTTTTAAGGGACGGGGAGGGTCACGGCCTACCAACTTTTTTTCGCTCGAAGTGTTGGTTTGTTGGTCGGTAGTTGATTTTTTTTAATATATTTGGTACCTCCCCCCGGGCGCGGAAACAAAGTGTTAAGAACTTTGGCCCCCCTTATCGTAAAATCCTGGCTTCGCCAATGTAAGTGTGTCCTTCGCCCACGACTCCACGTTTCCAAGCCGGCTAGTTGCTTCTTTTTCATCTTTATCACATACATGATTTCTCGAGCTCTACCAACCAAGATCAAATCTGACAACGCAACCAGCATTGTTGACTTTAATTTTGTTGTATGTCTTTCGATTCAAGGTGTGATTTTGACTTTAACTTAATTTGTTGTATGTCTTCGTTGGTTTTTGTATTTGGAAGTATTTTTGTGCATAAAACTTCAACTGAAAGTAAACCAAGGAGGCATGTGGAAACAAGCCATTGAAATTGGTAAACAACTTTAATGAAGTAACGAATCTAAGAGTAAATTTGGATTTATATGAATACTTTCCTTAGACAGATGATCTCAAAAGTACGGATCATATCCACCATTCCAGTATTGCATATGTTCAGTTTTAGAACTTAGACTTTGATGAGATTCAAAAAACATGGATAAATCTTTGATTTCAAATTTGATTATTCAATTGAGAATAGGCATTACGCCTTAGAATTTGAATTTAGATATTTGATTTTTCATTGAAGTAACTGAGTATAAGGATTAAGAAAATAAAGATAACACTTAAGTATTCATGTAGCATATTATGAAATGATAAAAGATAATTAATAATAACATGAGAGGAATAATAACATGAGATGACTCATGTTTAGTGTGTTTAGTTATAGACTACGTCATCCATTTCTAATAACCTAATTCATTGTATCCATGGCTATGATACTAATCTGTCACACCCCGATCGATGACGGAAACCTCGGGGCGGACGAATGTGAATGATTGTTCATAGCTCATGGTACTCAAATAGTTTCAATATTATTAAAATCCAATTTAAAATTATCCAAACAAAACCAAAGCAAATAATCCAAGCAAAATAAATAAATAAATAGTCTTACTTCAATTTATTAAATTAACTATGTCCAAGTCCTTAGTTGTGAGGCATCCAAAGTCTCTTATTTTGCTTTTCCTGGAATTATGTGAAAAATAACTAATCAGCTAAAATATTAGACGGTGAGTAAACATATGGTTGAAATACATATAGATACAATAGATACAATGATAAAAATTCAATTCATGTCGTTATGTCCAAACTTATAAATGCAAACATGTACATACAGGATAATAACGCATAATCAAACCTTGAATGAATGCAACCACGTAATCACACAGATTAAGTTGTTAATGAAAAGGGTCCAAATGATAACTTAGTTATAAACACTCAAGAATCAGGGGGTGAGTTTCTAGGCCAATAGATTTATCATTAGTAACATTCGGTTTCAATAAATTAATGATTACACTTGCACAAAATTGTTATCAGGCTATGAACATATAATTTGCAAGTAAAGACATAACATGAATTGATTTACTGATCAATATGACTAAAATGAATAACTAAAATCCGATTAATAAGTTCACGTGAAATCACACCAAATTAAAACAAGAAAAAAGACTATGAATACTCACTTGATCATTGCTTGATGAAATGAAAAAAAAGTAACTTGAAAAAGACACCAGGAAGCTCCTTAAGGATCACTTAAAGAATATTGTCCTATGCTAGAAGGATAACTAAAATGACATAGGGATCTAAGGTTCTAATTGAGATCTGAGTTTAAGTAAACTAAATGATAAAATTAATAGACAAAGATAATAATGTATTAGTAATAGGTTTTAATTATGTAATAAACAATATCCTGATTAGTTTGTATATAAAATTTAACTCTTTACAAAATTAATTAAAATCAATAGTTCATTAATGACATTACCGATATGATTACAAAATAACTAATAAAATTTAATTTACAAAAATAAGTTCTTTAATTAGTAATACCATTATCACGTTCGCATGTAAATAATAATAATAAAACTTGATTAAATCATATACTCGAGAGTATTAAATACAAGAATCTAGAAGTAAATTAGTTTACCTAGGTTTTATTTTTTATACCAAAACTGTTATTGGATTTAATGGTTAAAACTCATGACTTTTTATAAAAGCACTCTTATATATTGTATAAATTTATATAGTCTTGTATAAAATATTCCTTACATTAACTCAGAAAATATTTCATAAACTACTAGAAATTAAGAGAATTAATGTAATGTAACTATGTAAAAGGATTTACTGTTAACTAAAGAATTACTAGTAGTTAAATAATTTTATGTTACTTAATAAATTGGATTTGTTTTAACTAATGAACACCAAAAATTAAAAATAAAAACTGCATAGCCACGTCTAGAGACTCGAACCTTGGACCTTCTGCTTAACACATACAACATGAAACCAACATATCAGAAACCTTTGCTGTTATAATTTTTGAAACAAAAGCTTTTTTAAAGTGATTCTTTCTTAAAGCCAAATCTTAAATAAACCCTAAACCCTAATCATACAAAGTGAACATGAATATGATTATACTGAAATCAAATGCAAGATTCACAATCTACATGATAATACAGATGTAATGGTAAATTTGTTTACCTCAATTGATGATAAAACGACAAAGATCAAAAAAAGAAAAGAAGAACACAATTGCGAGCCTCAACTGATGATCCAGGAAGATGATGCCATCAAGAAGTGATAATACGAAAACAATTTTTTATGATAGAAAAATGCTTCCTTATAAGGAGTTTGATATCCTCAACACCAAGACACGTTTAAAAATCGTAAGAGAGGGGCGTGTGAGGGCAATATCATGGTGCAGTTATGTTGGACTGTTACAAATATTTCCTTATAAGGGGCTTGATACTCTCACCACCACCATGCGTTTTAAAACCATGAGGGACGGGCACCTGAGGGAGTGTCGGCCGTCAAAGCGGGCAATATCATGGTATATTTACGCTGGACTAATACAATCATCATTTCACCCATAACTCTTTTTAGCTCATTTCCACCATTAGCTTTCATTTAGTTCGGTTCTTATTTTTAGATCATTTTTCTAGTTTAAATCTCACACTCTAGGGTAACTTTAGATAACTTGTCTTTTGTTTGTTTTATTTTCTTAAAATTAAAAATCCAAGTCTTTTACATCGGTTAAAAGTCGATAGAGATTCGGTATTAGAAGATGTCAAAACTCATATCCATTAGGTATGATATCCGGTCTTACATGACTTGTTACATACGACCGATACATTTTTTGATTGTAATAACTTGTGAGGAGGAGGGCAAGAGCTAGCCTTACTCGGTAGAACTGACCACTTTATTTTTTTTACAAAATATATAATATAAATATATTCCACATCTGGTTTGATAAATTATTTAACATTAAGGGGCTGTTTGGCAAAATCTGAATTATTAAGTGCTGAATGGTTAAAAGGTCTGAACCATTAAGAGGTTCCATCAATGAGAGGGATGTTGGTGTAGAACTTTAGATAAACATAAAGTTAGTATATGATCCATTCAGTTTCATTCAACATCTCTCTGTCTCTTAACCATTCAGCACTTAACTAAACCATCAGAGACTCTTTTTTTCTGAAACAAACGCTCTGAATGCTGAATACTGAATGATTAAACACTGAACTGAACCACTAAAAGGTAAACAAATAGCCACTAAGATATTCCAAAAAAATTGGAACCTTAGCAACACTCCATTATGATACGAAATCTCCTACTATTACTAACCATTATTATTTACTTTTTCTTACACTTACTTTATTTTACTTTTATAAAAATACTCACTCATTATCTGACTTGATAACAAAATTTGATTATTCATTCCCCATCTTATGTCCCTGAATAGAAGACTAACAATACCCTCTTAAGATCCCTAAATTACTCTAAATCTTACTTGAACCTAGCTGCATGTGTGGTGTATAAAAACTAAAAAGTCTTACATTCTTAACACAACATAGCACTTAAATGGCCGGGTAAAGATATTTGAGGTACTAAAAGATGGAAGTATAGAATAAATTTGTTAACTTTTGTTCTAGCTAGTGTACTATATATATATAGGGGATGACTAGAATGGAAACTCTAATATATCAAGAAAACCCTGAAAACTTTATATCAACCGTTGATGAAGCTAGATCAATGAGTGGGGTTTAGTTGGTACAATGTGTTTAAAACAATTGTACTTGTATGTTTTTTTATTGGGATTAAAGTACACAAAAGGGTAAAATTGGAAAGGGTTTGACACACTCTCTCTCTCATACTCAAAAGCCAGCCAGGATATTGAACTCATATGTCCTTTCTCCTTTCATTCTCTCATCTCTCTCCACAAACAGAAAATCTGCATATCTTCCATTCCTTATCCCGTTCTCTCATTTCGTCGGATTTACCTAGTTGAAATGTTAACGATGAGCAACCGAACTTTCTTTTGGCTTATGAGGAGAAGAAGGTATGTAATTCTTTAAAGATTTTTGTGTAATTTTACTTCTGTTTTCACCTCCAACTTAGGTGTCTTTAGAATCTTACCAGACGAAGCTAAAGAATCGAATGACTTCCTCTTTAGGACTGGTTTGGCGATCTTCTGTTCAGAGTTTTGAACATCAACAGGCAGTTTAGTGGAGGAAGTGGCACCTACGACCTCGTTCTCTCTCTTGGGAATTTTAAGTGGGCGGAAAGATGAAGATTCCATTTTAAGAATGGTAGTAGGATGGTAGTAGTTATGAACTTCAATATTATTAAGGGAGTGGATATTTATATGGAGAGGATCACATATGGAGAGGGAGAATTTGAATTTTTGTTAAAATTTGAAGTTTTGTTTCTAATTGAGCGGGTATTTATTTGGTTAGGTGGGGGAGTGAATTATAAAATCATCAATATCTAGGACCCCTCAATATTTATTTGTTTAGGTGGTGGACCATATATGGTACTTTTGTTGTCTTTTATAAAATGGGTCCCATGCATAGTGAAAAAACTAACAGGAAGTTTAGTGTAAAAAAAACAAATTACAAAAGTGATAGCTGAAGAACCATCATATCATATCCAGTTAACCAAAAAGACAAAACGTCATTGTTACACAATGTTACATACATATTTGTTAAGTGGTAGATAAACAAGATGCCACACTTTCATACTACTATCTTTGTTCCATTAAATAACAGTTTTAGATGTTCTATGAAAAAACAACTATTAAACTGTTATTCTATGTAACAAATAAATATGACAAAAAAAACACCCACCAAAATATATTAATAGTCTTAAACATAATAAAGGGTGTGTTAACTACTTGATATTAAGGGCAAGCGTTCTCTTGTTGCTGAGCCTGCGCAGTAATCTTTCTGCAGTTACGTGAATCATGGTCATCAACATATTGTAAGAACCGTTCATACAAAAACACAAAATTCTTCAATATATTCATTTACAATACAAAGAAAATAAAGAAAACAAATACATTACAATACGATTACAACTGAAAATCAATAAATACAAGAAATGAGTAGAAGTAGAAGCATAATTGTGGCTGAGGATTCGTGTTCAACACGGGTCCCTTAAAACAAATTCCGAGTCTCCCAAGAGAACTCGTTTGTTTCCCAGGGTACAACAGCCGAAACAGTATGTACTGCCGGGATTGACTCACAACCCAAATTATACTTAAAGAAAAAAGATGAAAAAGATCAACTACATGTTAGAAAAATTAGAAGAGAAAGAATGAGAGAATTTTTCATAGTTGGAGTTCTTTGGTGTTGTATTTGGTGTATTTTCAACTAAGGTTCACCTTGGTATTTATAGGACAAGAATGAGTTGAAACACCTCATTCATTGTCCATAAACATGACATAAAACACTTATTCAACTTAATTAATTATGAGTTGAAACATATATTCAACACAATTAACTAGTTGAAACTCATAATAACTTCAAAGTTATAACACCAATTTATTTATTATTTTGTATTTTTCACAAAATGTTTTTGTGTTATACAAAAATTTCCAACAATCCCCCACATGGGAAAAAGACAAAATCTCATTTTCTCAAATGAAAACCTCATTTTTTCATATGAAAACTCATTTTCACATATTATTCCAACAATCCAGATTGATCGTTACATACAAGTTTCTTAGATATAATTCAGCGGTTGAGTACTGCCGGATAGGTAGGTGTTACCTTTGAACCTTCCGTTGTGATGCATACTTAGTCTCCTAGTGGTTCGGTAGACGTGATGTCCTTGAACCAACCACCATTTATGGAGACGACAATACACTTCACACAACACTCTCCCTGGTTCGGTCAAACCCTCATTGTCGTGTCCGTTATGGTCATGGAACACTAGCCTGGTTCTGCGAAAGCTCTAGGAATTGCGCACCCCACAATTTCATTCAAAGCGACCCCACTTCTCTTTCACATAGGTGATTTATCTAAAAAAAATCATTAAAAGCATTAAGGTTACTATGATTACGCAAATCATTAACCATACGGTATGCTTAGCCTCACAACGTGTCACTGTTGTTATAGGAATGGACTAGGAAGTATTTAAGCTCCCTTTATAATTTAAGAGGACATGTACAAACATTTATACATATTAGCTTATATATCGACTGATATATATTAAATATGCCCCCACAGTGACCACCCTTAGATATATGAGTAGGTTGTCCTATTGAACTTAGATCTTGGGATCTCCAGTCAACTAAGTTAGGTTTTCCTTCATATATCATCTTTCATGGGCTTTAGTCTCATTCCACAACTCCGTCTCTCATGTTGTTGGATCCAAAACCATTATCTATGACTCCGTCGAGTCAATATAGATAATTGCAGTTGAGATGAGTTGTTGTGATGTGTTATTAACTCACAAGTTAATCTTGCCTTTTGTCATTTTTTAAGACTATAACCTCGAGTATCAACTCGAACTGAGGTACATTTTTGTCTTTAAAATGCATTTCAAGTCTAGCATATCCATGCCATTAGTAATTAGATGTTAAATCTAACCAATTGACCTTCGAGTCTAGCTTGTAGATTCGGTCACATAGTTGCATTATATTTGGCTCAACAAAAGGTTCTCTTTTGATACAGGTTTGAGAAACTTCTCAAATACCATTTCTCAAATGGCTTCCCCCCACATTTCTTGCATTTAGATAGAAAATGTTTAAATATACGATTAGACATCCATGATTTGAACAAGATCAACGTCTTGTATCAAAGATGTCGTCAATGCTTGTTTGCCGACTAAAGCAACGCATGCCTTGTCATAAGTTGTTATCAACCATCTCAAACTTAAAATACTTTTAAGTTATTATTTAGGTTAAATCTAGAAACTTGAGTTCTCCATAAGTTATATGACTTTTCTTAGATTGAATGACAACCGTCATTCAAATTGTCTTATACACAACTTTACTTTTATATTGTATATGAGTTGAATGTTTCACATTAATAGTCTCCTCAGAGCACCATAATTAACAAGTACTAGTCTAGCATGCTTTAGACTACAATACTCTAGCATATGAACAGAAGATGCATCATTCTGATTCTTCACAGCTTTTAAGGAATATCCCAATATTCGTTCAAAACATTCATCTCATAGTTTAAACAAACAATGAGAGTTGTTCAACATCCCAAAATCTCAATATTTAGGAATGTCTAATATGTATGTTACATAAACGTACATAGACCGTCATTCAATCTAGGATCATAAACTTTTTTTTTCTCAAAAGGTTTCATCATTGACTCATATGGACTTTGAAGGATCACAAATTGATCTCCCATAGTGGTACTCCCACTTTAAACAATCACAAAATTGATATAAAACATCATGTTGTTTATATGGTAAATTGTTCTCAAGTATTAGTATTTGAACAATTATATATGTTCATAGCAACAAAGATTTATCTTTCCATCAAATAATCAACTTGAATCTATTATTGCTTTATGACGTGTTACTTTTTACAAAAGTAACAACCTATATTAACACTTTATGTGAAACTTTTGGTTTATTTCATTCTAAACCAAATCTTAGTTTTGCCAAAACATGCACTTAGCAGTTTCGAAATAAACTATTTTAATTTTATGTTTTGATTACGGAAATCAATACCCAAAATTGTAAATAGTATTATTGAATATATAACTTCTAACGCACACGTTAAAGATAAGATGTTTACATAAAACACTCTTATTTAAATTTATCATTAACACACATGTTAAGAATAAACGCCTACATAAGACGCTTTTAGACCATAAAATTTAGGTCATATCGAACACATATGCTAGATAAGTAAATGGGTTCTAACACGCACATTAGTCAACAAAAAGTCTACATCAAACGTTCTAAGCATATGGTTTCATGTAATGAAAGGTTCCAACAAAACGTTTGCAAAATGTTTTAAAACGAAAAGTTTTATAAAATGATCATTTGTAAATTAATAATTATGATTGTCAACGTTTTCGAATTAATAATGATTTCATCATTTGTTTAAAAAAAACAGTTTTAAATTTAAAAGATTAATACTAAATCAATACAAAATTGATTATATTATAAAGAACCTCTTCTAATACTTAATTAGAATAACATTAGGTTTTAACACACATGTTAAAACACAAGTTTCACTTTCACATATGAAAGATTTCTTACTCGCAAATAAGAAATACAAGTTTTCATAAGATGCGTACACAAACATAACCAATCTTAAGACCATATGAAAACTAATCTTGAAACCCACAAACGGGTTAATTCAAAGTTTTAATCTTGAAACCACATAGGTTCCGAAACCTTTGATTTAAAACAAAGTTGGATCTTCAACCTTTTTGTTTTAATACCTTGAACCATTCAACAAAATGGTTGTAATGAAAATAAACCCACTTTTGAATGCTAAAGTAATTGGGTCAAGTTTTATGAAAACTACAAAAGCTTTTATACATAAACAAAATTACACTCAATCAAAACCAACAAATGGTGAAAATTGAGCCACTTTTTCTTTGTAAATAAAATCCGGTTCTAAAAAGAAGTCAAGTGTAAGTTCTCTAAGTCCAATTTTGAGAGACAAACAATGACCTTTTTTTTTTAAATACGAACGGTAATTTAAAAAAAATTTGTTTTAAGATTGTAAGAACCGTTCATACAAAAACACAAAATTCTTCAATATATTCATTTACAATACAAAGAAAATAAAGAAAACAAATACATTACAATACGATTACAACTGAAAATCAATAAATACAAGAAATGAGTAGAAGTAGAAGCATAATTGTGGCTGAGGATTCGTGTTCAACACGGGTCCCTTAAAACAAATTCCGAGTCTCCCAAGAGAACTCGTTTGTTTCCCAGGGTACAACAGCCGAAACAGTATGTACTGCCGGGATTGACTCACAACCCAAATTATACTTAAAGAAAAAAGATGAAAAAGATCAACTACATGTTAGAAAAATTAGAAGAGAAAGAATGAGAGAATTTTTCATAGTTGGAGTTCTTTGGTGTTGTATTTGGTGTATTTTCAACTAAGGTTCACCTTGGTATTTATAGGACAAGAATGAGTTGAAACACCTCATTCATTGTCCATAAACATGACATAAAACACTTATTCAACTTAATTAATTATGAGTTGAAACATATATTCAACACAATTAACTAGTTGAAACTCATAATAACTTCAAAGTTATAACACCAATTTATTTATTATTTTGTATTTTTCACAAAATGTTTTTGTGTTATACAAAAATTTCCAACACATATTTGTTACAAGTATGACAAAGTCTAACACGTCTGGGCTTCTTACTTTTTTTCTCTGCAGAAGCATGAATTCGACCTCGCTTCCCAGTACCCTTGTTTCTTATTCCTTCAGGATTCGCAACTGAAATTTCGCTCACAATTGGTTGACCAACCAACTCCTTAATCACAGAATAAGCGGCCTCCTTACCTTCAGGTTCATGATAACCTTTTTAATCAATTCTTGTCTCATATCTTTCAATTGACTGGCAAATGTGGAAAGACCCTCAATATCACCCCTTAAGACATCACAACACTCAGTCATCAGATCTAGAATTTCAGTTCTTAACACAGATTGTGGCTGATTGTCAACTCCATAACGACTATGCAAAGAGTATATGCTGGAAGGCAGCACATTCCTTAACCAACGCTTGGAAATATATAATTCCGGGATTTTTTCTATTTTGTTTACACGGTAAACAGCGAAAATGTGACGACAAAGGTAGCCAAGTCTTGTAAACCCTCTACAGGAGCACGATGTTGACAACGTCTCGCTTTCAAATTTAACCTACAAAAACATTATGTCAGTATGTTAGCTGTTATACAAAGGTATGATGCTATTATGTAACAATATGTAACAAAATCTATTTAAAACATAGAACCATTCTGTTTAACATTATGTAAAGTGTAGCTTTCTGAGTTTTTGACATGTAACATCATGCAAATACTGTAAAGGTAACATCTGAAACTTTGGAATGTACCATTATGTAACATCATGTAAATACTGTAACCAAGTTGTTTGTTTTTTGCAAAACCGTGTGTATCATTATGGAATATATATTGTAATGTGAAAATTTAAGAACATAGGGTTTTAGCCGCACCTGAAATGTGTTCGTAAGGTCATTCCGACGATCAAGATGTGACACGTGATAAACATGAACACCATCAACAAGTTCCCTGTTGGCTATGTAACAACAAAACAATCCTTTCGTAATTTCCTTCTGAACCTCCAAGAATATTGTATGAGAATACAAATCAAAGGCATGTTTTTCAATGACAAGATTGGTGATTCCAACAAATGAAGTGTCTGATGTTTTAAATTGTGCAAGCCTTTGACGATATCGTTGACTCTCTAGTCGTGCATCATAACATAGCATGAACTGAACAAGCGTATTCGCACTACTGGAGTTCACTTTGAAAGACGAGTTAGAACTTTCGCAACGAGAGGTAGTTTTCATGAGACAACATAGGGGCAATTCACGAAAATAAGCAGGCACCCAACGGTGACGAATAGCATACATTTCAGAAAGCCATTCATGGTCTTGTAAAGAAAACATTTCAATAAGATCTTGCCAACGACTTTCAAACGTAGCTGGGGATATAAACAAATTCCACACGAGACGATGTAACAATTTACGGATATTAGTATTTTGAAGCAATTCGCTAGAGATCTGCAAAGTTCAAGAAAGATCGTTGTTGTCATAAAAATATATGCATATGAAAAAAGGTAGTTGACACAAACAGTCAAATATAAAAAAAATACATTGACTGGTAACTTCTTCATTATATGCCACATACATAAACGATGTCGAGAAGCTAGGAGTACCTCTAAAATGGCTTGCCTCATTGCAGCGTCTTAGTCAGTTAACACAAGCACTGGTTGTTTTTTGTGAGCAGTGATAAAACACTCAAGCAACCAGATGAACGATTCAGTAGTCTCGTCAAATATAAGTCCAGCTCCAAACGTGACACAATTTTTGTTATTATCGACACCAGTAAATGGAACAAATACCATGTCATACCTAATAAAGAAATAAAAACTCAACCTTAAAATACACTAGGTGTAACCGCAAAAGTGTAACACATTTTCATATATGGTATGTAACAATATGTAACATATATGGTGTGTAACTATATGTAACATATAATAAACATGAAATAAAACGTACTTGTTTGTCTGGTAAGTTGCATCAAATGCAAGTACATCTCCAAATGCTTTGTAATTCAACTTGGATATCTCGTCGGCCCAGAAAACAGATCTTAACTTACCATTTTGAACAACGAAATCAAAAAAGAAATTTGGTAACGATTCTAAACGTTCACGTAAGCGTTCAAGAATCATTTGTGAATCCCTATCACCAATGAATATCCTTATAGATTGACTAAAATTCTTAAAGTCAGTGACTGTTCCGCATACATTATGAACCCCACCCATTAATGACACTAACAACCTATGAGCTTTAACGGGTCCTACACTATTAATACTCATGTTGTGAATATACTGTTTAGTGGAAAATGGAAGCTTTCTAGATGTTGGAAATCCTTTTATTATTGTGAAAATAAATAAATAATAATGTAATTATGATAATTGGTTGTTTCAAAATTCAAGTCAAATAGAGTTTAATATTGAATTCAATTTTGAATTCAATACTCTATTAATGTTTTGAAACATGTTTCAACTTTGGTTCACTATAAATACTATGTGAAACTTAGTTGTATGACACACTTGAAACACCAAAGATCATCATACACTTGAAAGCTCTCATTCTCTAACTTTCTTGCTATCCTCCATTCTCTATAAAAATACTCTTTCGGGTTTTAAGTTCATCCCGGCAGTACATACTGCTTCGGCTGTTGTACCCTGGGAAACAAACGAGTTCTCTTGGGAGACTCGAAATTTGTTTTAAGGGATCCGTGTTGAACACGAATCCTCAGCCCATATTACAATTCTGCTTCTACTCATTTCTTGTATTTCGAATTTTTCAATTGTAATCACATTGTAATTCATTTATGTTCTTTACTTTCATTGTATTGTAATTGAATTTATAAAAGAATTTTAGTTTTTGTACGAGCGGTTCCTACAATCTTAAAACAATTTTTTTTAAAATACCGTTCGTATTTAAAAAAAAAAAGTCATTGTTAGTCTCTCAAAGTTGGACTTAGAGAACTTACACGTGACTTCTTTCTTGAACCGTTTTTTTTAATCAAAGTAATTCATATATATCTATATATATATATATTTTACCTCTTAAACCTTTTGTAGGTTTATTGTTTTTACGGTTAGAAGAGTTTGATATTTTGCTAAGCATTTCTAAATTCTTTCATTATCTTGTTTAAGTTTAAAGAATAATGGCAACACCAAAGCGTGAGCGTGCACATATGGTGAAAGATGAGAGGACTTCAGTGGCCATGATAACTGAAGCTTCGGCTTTCATTGCGGAAGTCAACATTGCGGGTGAGAAACCACAAGGTTGGTACGTAGACACGGGAGCTACCCGTCACGTATGTGGTGACAAAAACCTCTTTAATATGTTTAAAGAGATGACGGGTGATCAAAAGCTCTACATGGGGAACAAAGCGACCGCCAACATTATGGGAGAAGGTGACGTGATCTTGAAGATGACTTCCGGAAAGGAACTCACCTTGAGCAACACTTTGTATGTTCCCGAGATTCACAAGAATCTTGTTTCGGGATGGTTGCTCAACAAGTTTGGTTTTAAACTAGTGTTTGAATTTGATAAGGTCATTGTGACCAAATGTGGAATACTTGTTGGTAAGGGTTATGCCCTTAATGGAATGTTTAAAATTAATGCAACGGTTGTTAAAAATGATTTGTTTAAAAATATTACAAGTTCTATTTATATGCTTGAGTTTTCAAATTCAAATGTTTGGCATGGTAGATTAGGACATGTCAATTTTAATTCAATTCGCCGTCTAATAAAATTAAATAGCATTCCAAGTGTTCAAATTAATAAAAAAATGAAATGTGAAACATGTGTTGAATCCAAACTTACAAGATCATCTTTTAAGTCGGTTGAACGAATAACCGAACCACTTGATTTAATCCACACGGATGTGTGTGATTTAAAATCGGTACCTACGAGAGGTGGTAATAAATATTTCATCACTTTTATTGATGATAGTACAAAATATTGCTATGTATACTTACTTAAAAGTAAGGATGAAGCAATTGACAAGTTTGTCTTGTATAAAAATGAGGTTGAGAATCAACTCAACAAGAAAATCAAAGTTGTTAGCAGCGATAGGGGAGGTGAATACGTTTCACCATTTGCGGATGTATGTGCCCAAAGTGGAATCATCCATGAATGCACCGCACCTTATTCTCCACAACAAAATGGCACCGCGGAACGAAAAAACCGAACATTGAAAGAAATGATGAATGCCATGCTAATAAGTTCCGGGTTAAGCCAGGACATGTGGGGGGAAGCCGTATTATCGGCTAATTATATTTTGAATAAAATACCCCACAAGAAAAGGGATGAAACCCCGTATGAGCTATGGATAGGAAAAAACCATCATACAAATACTTGAAAGTATGGGGGTGCCTAGCAAAGGTATTGATACCCGAACCTAAGGTCCAAAAGATAGGACCCAAAACTATTGATTGCATATTTATTGGATATGCACACAATAGTAGTGCATATCGGTTTATGGTTCATGAGTCTAAGAATTCCGGTATACACAAGAACACTATCATGGAATCAATGAATGCGTTGTTTTTTAAAAACATGTTTCCTTGTTTAAAACCAAAACACGCGAGCTCATCAACACGAGTTGATAATGTTGTTCATGATAAGAGACATGCGCAATATGAGCTTGAAGAGGTTGAAACAAGGCGAAGTAAACGACCACGGATTAATAAATCCTTTGGTCCGGATTTCATGACTTACATGGTTGAGGGTGCGCCCAATACCTATCGTGAGGCGATTACTTGTTCAGAATCACCTCAATGGAAAGAGGCCATCAAAAGTGAGATTGATTCAATATTACAGAATCATACATGGGAGCTAGTAGATCTACCTCCTGGTTGTAAACCACTTGGATATCGTTGGATGTTCAAAAAGAAACCAAAACCCGATGGTACTATTGATAAATATAAGGCTAGATTAGTGGTCAAAGGATATAGACAAAAGGAGGGTCTAGATTACTTTGATACCTATTCGCCTGTGACACGAATAACTTCTATTCGTTTGGTTCTTGCTATTGCGGCTTTGAGAAATTTGGAGGTTCACCAAATGGATGTCAAAACTGCATTTCTAAATGGTGATTTAGAAGAAGAGATCTACATGGAGCAACCTAAGGGTTTCTCTGCTCCCGGTCAAGAGGGAAAAGTATGTAGACTTGTCAAGTCTTTGTATGGCTTGAAGCAAGCACCAAAACAGTGGCACCAAAAGTTTGATAATGTCATGCTTGACAACGATTTTAAAATAAATGAGTGCGACAAATGTGTTTATGTGAAAGACACAAGTAGAGGATATGTGATCTTGTGCCTTTATGTAGATGACATGCTTATCATTGGGAGTGATGATAGCATGATTAAATCTACTAAAGACATGTTAAAAGCAAAGTTCGACATGAAAGACATGGGTCTAGCCGATGTAATTCTTGGAGTAAAGATCACTAGAACCCAAGATGGTCTTGTGTTGAGTCAAACTCAATATGTGGACAAGATCCTTGAGAAGTTCAACGCAGGAGACACATGTGTCGCCAAAACTCCAGTTGACACCACCCAACATCTTTCTAAGAATAAGGGTGACAGTGTCGCTCAGTTAGAATACTCAAGGGTCATTGGCAGTCTAATGTATCTCATGACATGTACTAGACCTGACTTAGCGTACGCTGTGAGCAAACTAAGTAGATATACTAGTAACCCCAGTGTTGAACATTGGAAGAGTATAACAAGGTTGCTAAGGTACTTGAGATACACAAGGAATTATGGACTACACTATAATAGAAATCCGGCAGTGATTGAAGGATACACTGATGCAAACTGGATTTCGGACATGAAAGATTCCAAATCAACAAGTGGGTATGTGTTCACACTTGGTGGGGCGGCTATATCTTGGAAGTCTTGCAAGCAAACAGTTATAGCTAAATCCACAATGGAATCTGAGTTTATCGCCTTAGAAAAATGTGGAGAAGAGGCGGAATGGCTACGCCAGTTTGTGGAAGACATTCCACGATGGCCTAAGCCATTGACGGCGATTTACATACATTGTGACAGCCAATCTGCGATTGGTAGAGCTAAAAGTTCAATGTATAATGGAAAATCAAGGCACATTCGACGTAGATACAACATTGTACGACAACTACTCTCAACGGGGGTTATCACAATTGACTATGTGAAGTCAAAAGAAAACATTGCGGACCCCCTTACGAAAGGCTTAAGCAAAGAGTTAGTACATAAGTCGTCACGTGGAATGGGACTAAAGCTCGTAAAGGAAGTTAATACAAAGGAAAACCTAACCTATGAGATTGGAGATCCCAAAATCTAGGTTCAATAGGACAACCTAATTGTATTAACTAAGGTCACTGTGGGGGAGTACCTCAAATAAATAAAAGGGAGTTAAACACTTCCTAGTCCATTCCTTTAACAACAGTGACACGTTGTGAGGATAAGCATAATGTATGGTCAATGATTTATGGTAATCTATGTAACCTTAATGCTTTTAATGATTTAAGGAAAATCACCTATGTGAGAGAGAAGTGGGGTCGCTTCGAATGGATTTGTGGGGAGCGCGAATCCTAGAGCTCTCGCAGAACCAGGCTAGTGTTCCATGACCATAACGGACACGACCATGAGGGGTTGACTAGACCAGGAATAATATTGTGTAATGTGTATTGTCGTCTACGTAAACGGTGGTTGGTTCAAGGACATCACGTCTACCGAACCACTAGGAGACTAAGTATACATCACAACGGAAGGTTCAAAGTTAACCACTACCTATCCGACAATATTAAACCGTTGAAATTGTATTTTGATATTGATAGAGTATGGATTGAGATCCATACTCATGGGGATTGTTGGAAGATGTGTGAAATTTGTTTTCGCATGACGAAAATGAGATTTTGTTTATTTTCACATGTGGGGGATTGTTGGAAATCCTTTTATTATTGTGAAAATAAATAAATAATAATGTAATTATGATAATTGGTTGTTTCAAAATTCAAGTCAAATTGTAAAACCCTAAATTTTGACGTAAGACTATGCTGCTTACGAGCGGTTGTTCATGTAAATAGCACGTTGAATAAAGAGTCCTAATGTATAGAGATAAACCCTAGGGGTAATAGAGGACTTAAAATGAAGAACGTGGGCGAAAACGGAACTCAAATCGGAGTTATAACGAAGCGGGAAATGCGAAAACACCCAAGGAATGCCCGAAAACTTGTTTCGAGCATATCTTGACTTAGAAGAAGAGTTACGGAGCCCATAATATATGAATTCCACGTGTTTCGACGAGAGGA
The DNA here is from genome assembly GCA_030867185.1 of Tagetes erecta. Classification (NCBI taxonomy): domain Eukaryota; kingdom Viridiplantae; phylum Streptophyta; class Magnoliopsida; order Asterales; family Asteraceae; genus Tagetes; species Tagetes erecta. The sequence goes on along the minus strand of CM061486.1, from coordinate 58,932,517 downwards.
ATCTGAAAATGTAGGTTACGCGGTCCGCGCATCAAAGGGTAGGCCCCTGCGCGTATCGCCTAGCATCAGTCGGGTGGAAAACAGCTGGCTGGCACTCTCCTCCTACGCGATACGCGCAGAGGAGCATGCTATGCTGCGCGTAGCGCCTAGCATGGCCCGACCAGCCTATATAAAGGGGTGCAACCCCCCTTCTTCACTTGCTCATCTTCTCCTTCTCTCTCTAGACTTTTAGAGAGAGAAACCTCTTAGTTTTTGTTGCGGAACCGCGCCTCGAGTGCGGTACCCTGCGTCGGAACACTGCTTCGAGTTTCGGGCGCGTGTAGATCGCTTAGCGTGCGTCGAGGTTCTGTCCGAGTGAAGAACGGTGATCATCAAGGTGTTGCGCGACTGAAGATCGGTGATCGACGAGGTAATAGTCTTTCATTCTCGATCTAGTTTAGGACGGGAATCGGGTTGGGAACTCGATGGGAATGCGGGGTGAAGATACCCGCATAGCACGAGGGACGTGCTAGGGGAAATAGTTGCGGGATTAAACACCCGCAACTAACGGGTAGATTACCCGGGGAGGGTGCGGGTTGAATATCCGTACCCTAGGGGTATGATATCCGTTGTGTACGGGCAACATATCTCTGTAGGATTCATTTAGATCCCCGAGGTGTGGGATTTGGTAGGCGTAGGTGGCAACGACTCGTGTCTAGTCGTATGCTTCGCTAGTTGTGCCCTAGGACTTACATAGTCTTAGGAATCGTTATTTATAACGTTGTGATATCGCGTTATAGGTGGATTATAGCTATTGAGATTGATTGTCGATATAGCTATTTGTGTGATCGTGAAGATATCCATTTGGATTGATTGTTGGGATTAGATCAAGGACCGAAGCTAGTTGTGAGCTTGTTGTGATCTTGTTAAGGTGAGTTCATACACTTAAACTCTTTTGAAATGATTGTATGTTTTACAAAACTGGATGTGTTGCTTAAACTTGTTTTGGTTGCAAATGATTGTGAGTTTTTGTATAAACTCTGTTGGATTGGTTGTGTTCTTAAACTGTTGTTTTTGAACGGTTGGCTAGCATTCTACGGTAAATATCGGGCAATACCACTTCAGTTATAGGGTGACGCGGTAAACTCGGTGAAGGGTATATGCATATATTCTGCTCCAGCGCAGACGTGCCTGACGGAGTTGTTGAGGGGTTTATCGTATTGTTTGTGTATATTTATCTGATTATGCTAGTATGTTTATGAAATGCTTGTAAATGATGGAGTTAGTGGTAACTCTTTGATCAATGGAGCTTGGCAACTCGTTGATCAAGGTTTTTACAAGTATTTGGTTGAATGTTCGAAATGTTTTGTAAAATGTTTTATTATGAACTCACCAGCGTAAGCTGACCCTTTCTTTTAAAACTTTTTGGCACACATCTTAGGTGCCGAGTGATGCAGGAAAGCACTGTTGAGGCTAGAGCAGGTAGAAGGCTTGCGGGCTTAGAAGATAGACGCTCTGGACCTAGAATAGTTGCTAGCTTTAGTTGTTGATTTTATGTATCAAACAAACAATTGTCGTTTTGTAAACAATATATTGTATATATGGAGTTTAATGTATGCACAACCTTAAGTTTTAAGCTGTGTGTATGTATGTTTGTTGATTCCGCTGCGTTGCTCCTGATATCCATCCGTCACACGCGTGTAAACCCCCCGGGCACCTGGGACCGCCCGCCGTGTTGGGGTTGTGACAGGCTTGGTATCAGAGCCGTAGTTTAAGCGAACTAGGTACAAGCTTAGTATCTAGACTTAAACTAAGATAAGATAGGATAAGTGCCCGCATAGGTGTATTGAAGTTGCCTTTCTGGAAAGGGAAATGGGTTTTGGTATGAACGTGGCGGAGAATGGCTAAGAACACGATCAGCGCGGTAAATAAATAATTGCAACTGGCCACTGTCATTATTTGTTTACAAGCACTATATTGTTCTTAATCATGGTCCATCATGTGAATACTGACTCCCTGCTCTCTTTTGTAGGTAGAGTTATGGCTGGTAAAAGGAAAGGCAGCGGTAGACGTCCTCCTACAAGAAGAAGTACTAGGACGAACACGAATAAAGAAACTGATAACGCTGAAACTGTCGAGAATCATGATAATGACGGAGAGGAAGTTATCATGACGGAAACCCAGTTTAATTCGGCGGTTGCTGATCAAGTCTCCAAGGTATTGGAAACCACGTTGCCTAGGATCATAGACTCCGCTCTGCAAAGGCGATCAAATGAAGAGAATCGTGGAGGCAGTGGTGGCACTAGAGGTGGCACAGGAGGCAGTGGTGGTACCGGAGGCAATGGTGGCACGGGAAGTGGTGGCGATGCCAGAGGTGATGGTGGTACTGGTGGAAATGATGGTGGAAGAATCCCCAAGCGAGGTTGTTTGTATAAAGGTTTTAAGGATTGTACTCCTAAACCCTTCAGTGGAAAAGGTGGTGCCATAGCGACGTACAATTGGATTTCTGCGATGGAAGCTGTGATCAACATCAGTGAATGCCGAGAAGATCAAGCGGTCAAGTACGCTGCTCATTCGTTTGAAGAAGAAGCTATGCACTGGTGGAAGACGATAGTCCAAAGGAAAGGACAAGCCGCTATCGATAGCATGAGGTGGAATGACATGAAGGAGTTGGTGCTCCAACAATTCTGTCCGCAGAATGAGTTGGACAAGATGGAGATGGAGTTTCTTCGGCTAGAGGCTGGATCGATGACGCATCGTGAATACACCTCGAGATTCAATGAGATGGCTTTATTGGTTCCCCACTTAGTCACTCCTGAGTCCAGAAGGTTGAGATGCTATATCCAGGGGCTTCCACCAAAGGTCCGAACGCATGTAAAGGCGAAAGGGCCAACGACCTTTGATGAAGCAGTAGGACTGAGCGCAATCATCTACGATGAGGTGCAAAGTCAAGAAGTACATGAAGGAGAAAGGAAGAGGAAGTCGGAGGATAGGAAGAGTGGATCTGGCGGTAGATTCAAGTTCAAAAAGGGAGAAGGCGGTGGCAAAGATAAGGGGAAGGTTGGAGAGGAATATCAAGAGAGGAGGTGTTACAGATGTCAGCAATCGGGACATCTCTCAAGGTCGTGTCCGACGATTAAGTGCTATAATTGTCAGGAAACAGGGCATTATAAGAGTGATTGCCCTAAAATTAAGGGAGGAAAGAACCCAGCCAAAGGGCGAGTGTTTGTTATGAAGAAGGGAGGTGATAAAGTAGTTAATGAGGATGTTGTGGCAGGTATGTTCCCTCTAAACAACGTTTATGCTAAGGTTTTATTTGACACGGGTGCAAATAAGAGTTTTGTGTCAACTTCCTTTGGTAAATACCTAGGAAAAGAACCTGTAGTGTTAGATTCTGCTTATGAGGTAGAAACCGCAAATGGAGGAAGTGATGTGATAACAGTAGTGTATAAGGATTGCTTGCTTAATTTAAATGGTGTTGAGTTTCCAGTTGATGTTATGCCTATGAACTTGTGTGGTTATGATGTAGTCATAGGAATGGACTGGTTAACTTATAATCGAGCCCAAGTTGATTGTGAGAAAAAGTTGGTTAGGGTATGTAAGTCAGATGGTGAAACATTAGTGGTTAAGGGAGATAGTAACGGAGGTAATATCCGGATGATATCTGCAATTAAGGCTAGTAAATGTTTAATGAAAGGTTGTGAGGCTTTTATAGCCTATGCTTTAGATGCTAAGCCTGAAAAGCAGATTTCGGATATCCCAGTCGTATGTGATTACCCTGACGTGTTTCCTGATGACTTACCTGGACTCCCTCCCAACCGACAAATCGAATTTCGAATCGATTTAATACCTGAAGCAAGGCCGATTGCGAAGGCTCCTTATCGTTTGGCGCCCTCCGAATTGCAAGAACTAATGAAGCAAGTCCAGGAGTTGCTCGACTTAGGCTTCATTAGACCGAGTTCATCCCCTTGGGGTGCACCAGTGTTGTTTGTAAAGAAGAAGGACGGTTCCATGCGGATGTGCATCGACTACCGTGAGCTGAACAAGTTGACAATCAAGAACAAGTATCCATTGCCGAGGATAGACGATCTGTTTGATCAGCTGCAAGGCGCTAGTTATTTTTCCAAGATCGATCTTAGGTCTGGATACCATCAACTGAAGGTGCGGGAAGAAGATATTCCCAAGACGGCTTTTAGAACCCGATATGGGCACTATGAGTTTTTGGTTATGTCCTTTGGACTAACCAATGCCCCTGCAGCATTCATGGATCTCATGAACAGAGTCTGCAAGCCGTACTTAGACAAATTCGTCATTGTCTTTATCGATGATATTTTGGTCTATTCGAGAGATCAAAATGATCATGCTGAACACTTGAAGAAGGTTTTGGAAACTCTCAGGCAGGAGAAGCTGTATGCTAAGTTCTCCAAGTGTGATTTTTGGAAGAGAGAAGTTCAATTTCTCGGGCATGTGATAAATGAAGCTGGTGTTCAGGTAGATCCAACTAAGATAGAGGCTATAATGAAATGGGAAGTCCCGAAGACTCCCACGGAAATTAGAAGCTTCTTAGGCTTAGCTGGGTACTACCGAAGATTTATCAAGGGCTTCTCTAAGATTGCTACACCGATGACTGCATTAACACGGAAGAAGGTTGAGTTCAAATGGGGACCCGAGCAAGAGAAAGCCTTTAGCGTCTTGAAGAAGAAGCTTTGTAGCGCTCCAATCCTTTCATTACCCGAAGGTAATGAGGATTTTGTGGTATGTTGTGATGCCTCACTTAATGGTCTTGGTTGCGTGCTGATGCAACGAGAGAAGGTCATTGCCTATGCATCACGACAATTAAGCGTTCATGAGAAACGTTACACCACACATGATTTGGAATTAGGTGCCATAGTGTTTGCCTTGAAGACGTGGCGACACTATCTTTATGGTACTAAATTCGTGATATATTCTGATCACAAAAGTCTTCAACACCTTTTTGATCAGAAGGAGCTAAATATGAGGCAACGTAGATGGATGGAATTGCTTAGCGATTATGATTGTGAGATCAAATACCACCCTGGCAAGGCCAATGTGGTAGCGGATGCCCTCAGTCGGAAGGAGAGGATTAAACCCATTAGAGTAAGGGCCTTGCAAATCATTGTAACGATTGATTGGAAGGATCAGATCGTTGAAGCTCAGACAAATGCCTTGAAGGAAGAAAACATCAGGAAGGAGCGAATGGTGGGAAAGGAAGGTTTGTTGACAAACGGAAAGGATGAGATTCTAAGGTTTGGGTCAAGAATTTGGATTCCAAAGTTTGGAGGAATTCAGGAGAAGATTCTTGACGAAACCCACAAGTCTAAGTACTCGATTCATCCTGGAACGGATAAGATGTTCATGAACTTGAAAGAACATTATTGGTGGCCCAATATGAAGAGATCAATTGCACAGTATGTGCAAAGGTGCTTGACTTGTTTACAAGTTAAGATAGAACATCAGAAACCAGCAGGTCTGTTACAACAGATAGAATTACCAGTTTGGAAGTGGGAAAGAGTAACAATGGATTATGTCACGAAGCTCCCAAGAACTCGTGCAGGGCATAATGCCATATGGGTGATTGTGGATCGATTGACCAAGTCGTCCCATTTCATACCATATAACGAGAGCTACTCACCAGAGAAGATGGCGAAATTGTATATCAAGGAGATTGTGAGTAGACATGGCGTGCCACTTTCGATCATCTCTGACAGAGATAGTCGATTCACGTCAAGGTTTTGGGCGAGTCTGCAAAAAGATCTAGGAACTAGATTGAATTTGAGCACGGCATATCATCCTCAAACTGATGGGCAGAGTGAGCGTACGATCCAAACCCTTGAGGATATGCTGCGTGCGTGTGTGATTGACTTTAGTGGTAGTTGGGATGAATTCTTACCATTGGTTGAGTTTTCATACAACAATAGTTATCACACTAGCATAGGGATGACACCATTTGAAGCACTTTATGGAAGAAAGTGCAGAACTCCTGTTTGTTGGACTGAAGTTGGGGAGGATCAGTTGTGTAGTACAGAGATGATGCTAGAAACAACTGATAAAATCCAACTGATTAGGCAAAGGCTGAAAGCTGCCCAGGATAGGCAGAAAAGTTATGCTGATGTTCGTAGAAGGCCTTTAGAATTCAAAGTCGGGGACTATGTGATGTTGAAAGTATCTCCTTGGAAAGGAGTTGTGATATTTATCAAACGAGGAAAGTTAGCCCCGCGATACATTGGTCCATTCAAGATTGTTGCTAGAGTTGGGAAAGTTGCTTATAAGCTTGAATTACCGGAAACCTTGAAGGGTGTGCACGATACCTTTCATGTGTCAAACTTAAGGAAATGTTTGGCAGATCCGAACCAAGCTGTACCTCTCAAAGATGTTCAAGTAAGTGGGAAGCTATCTTTTACTGAGAGGCCAGTGAAGATTCTTGATACTCAAGAAAGAAAGTTGAGAAAGAAAAGAATCCGGTTAGTGTTGGTCCAATGGGAAGGACAAAGAGGACCGGAGAAGACTTGGGAATTGGCTAGTGAGATGAAAGCCAAATACCCTAAGTTATTTTTGTAATATTCGAATTTCGAGGACGAAATTCTTTTAAGGAGGGGAGAAATGTAAAACCCTAAATTTTGACGTAAGACTATGCTGTTTACGAGCGGTTGTTCATGTAAATAGCACGTTGAATAAAGAGTCCTAATGTATAGAGATAAACCCTAGGGGTAATAGAGGACTTAAAAATGAAGAACGTGGGCGAAAACGGAACTCAAATCGGAGTTATAACGAAGCGGGAAATGCGAAAACACCCAAGGAATGCCCGAAAACTTGTTTCGAGCATATCTTGACTTAGAAGAAGAGTTACGGAGCCCATAATATATGAATTCCACGTGTTTCGACGAGAGGAATCTGAAAATGTAGGTTACGCGGTCCGCGCATCAAAGGGTAGGCCCCTGCGCGTATCGCCTAGCATCAGTCGGGTGGAAAACAGCTGGCTGGCACTCTCCTCCTACGCGATACGCGCAGAGGAGCATGCTATGCTGCGCGTAGCGCCTAGCATGGCCCGACCAGCCTATATAAAGGGGTGCAACCCCCCTTCTTCACTTGCTCATCTTCTCCTTCTCTCTCTAGACTTTTAGAGAGAGAAACCTCTTAGTTTTTGTTGCGGAACCGCGCCTCGAGTGCGGTACCCTGCGTCGGAACACTGCTTCGAGTTTCGGGCGCGTGTAGATCGCTTAGCGTGCGTCGAGGTTCTGTCCGAGTGAAGAACGGTGATCATCAAGGTGTTGCGCGACTGAAGATCGGTGATCGACGAGGTAATAGTCTTTCATTCTCGATCTAGTTTAGGACGGGAATCGGGTTGGGAACTCGATGGGAATGCGGGGTGAAGATACCCGCATAGCACGAGGGACGTGCTAGGGGAAATAGTTGCGGGATTAAACACCCGCAACTAACGGGTAGATTACCCGGGGAGGGTGCGGGTTGAATATCCGTACCCTAGGGGTATGATATCCGTTGTGTACGGGCAACATATCTCTGTAGGATTCATTTAGATCCCCGAGGTGTGGGATTTGGTAGGCGTAGGTGGCAACGACTCGTGTCTAGTCGTATGCTTCGCTAGTTGTGCCCTAGGACTTACATAGTCTTAGGAATCGTTATTTATAACGTTGTGATATCGCGTTATAGGTGGATTATAGCTATTGAGATTGATTGTCGATATAGCTATTTGTGTGATCGTGAAGATATCCATTTGGATTGATTGTTGGGATTAGATCAAGGACCGAAGCTAGTTGTGAGCTTGTTGTGATCTTGTTAAGGTGAGTTCATACACTTAAACTCTTTTGAAATGATTGTATGTTTTACAAAACTGGATGTGTTGCTTAAACTTGTTTTGGTTGCAAATGATTGTGAGTTTTTGTATAAACTCTGTTGGATTGGTTGTGTTCTTAAACTGTTGTTTTTGAACGGTTGGCTAGCATTCTACGGTAAATATCGGGCAATACCACTTCAGTTATAGGGTGACGCGGTAAACTCGGTGAAGGGTATATGCATATATTCTGCTCCAGCGCAGACGTGCCTGACGGAGTTGTTGAGGGGTTTATCGTATTTTTTGTGTATATTTATCTGATTATGCTAGTATGTTTATGAAATGCTTGTAAATGATGGAGTTAGTGGTAACTCTTTGATCAATGGAGCTTGGCAACTCGTTGATCAAGGTTTTTACAAGTATTTGGTTGAATGTTCGAAATGTTTTGTAAAATGTTTTATTATGAACTCACCAGCGTAAGCTGACCCTTTCTTTTAAAACTTTTTGGCACACATCTTAGGTGCCGAGTGATGCAGGAAAGCACTGTTGAGGCTAGAGCAGGTAGAAGGCTTGCGGGCTTAGAAGATAGACGCTCTGGACCTAGAATAGTTGCTAGCTTTAGTTGTTGATTTTATGTATCAAACAAACAATTGTCGTTTTGTAAACAATGTATTGTATATATGGAGTTTAATGTATGCACAACCTTAAGTTTTAAGCTGTGTGTATGTATGTTTGTTGATTCCGCTGCGTTGCTCCTGATATCCATCCGTCACACGCGTGTAAACCCCCCGGGCACCTGGGACCGCCCGCTGTGTTGGGGTTGTGACACAAATAGAGTTTAATATTGAATTCAATTTTGAATTCAATACTCTATTAATGTTTTGAAACATGTTTCAACTTTGGTTCACTATAAATACTATGTGAAACTTAGTTGTATGACACACTTGAAACACCAAAGATCATCATACACTTGAAACACCAAAGATCATCATACACTTGAAAGCTCTCATTCTCTAACTTTCTTGCTATCCTCCATTCTCTATAAAAATACTCTTTCGGGTTTTAAGTTCATCCCGACAGTACATACTGCTTCGGCTGTTGTACCCTGGGAAACAAACGAGTTCTCTTGGGAGACTCGAAATTTGTTTTAAGGGACCCGTGTTGAACACGAATCCTCAGCCCATATTACAATTCTGCTTCTACTCATTTCTTGTATTTCTAATTTTTCAATTGTAATCACATTGTAATTCATTTATGTTCTTTACTTTCATTGTATTGTAATTGAATTTATAAAAGAATTTTAGTTTTTGTACGAGCGGTTCCTACACTAGATACCTTATTTAGGTCCTTGTTAATAGAGCTTACTAGAGGGTGATTGTGATATTCATCAAAAGTTACGACAACCCACTCGTTTTTGGCTTCATCAATGTTGAGTAGTATGTGTACTTTGCAATCGCAAGTCGTAAATCTACTCCTCCTCTTTTGTTTCAGAAAACCTTTATCCAAAGTATCAAACTTGTGTTTTGATTGAGGGTTCCCTGCTTTGTTGCACCTTAGGTATTTATGGGTGACAACGTCCTTCCACCATTTTGTTTGCCCTTTCCGAACAGAGAAACCAACCTTTTCAGCGTATGACTTAAACGTTTGCAGGGCGTCTTCAAAAGACTTAAATCTACACCCCTTAACAGGTATCAAATGTTCTGTAACTTTTCGAGTATAAAGTTTAGTGCCATTAGGGGAGATGCTTACAACAATATCTTCCTCTTCTGCAATTTATTTTGAGAACAAAAAGTATAAGGACCCTACTAAAACATTTCCTCAAAAAAAAAAGAACATAAACATAAACAAAAAATATACCTTGTGTTGGAACATCATTTATTTGTATTTGTTCATTGTTAACTTCAACTTCAATGTAATCATTGATATTGTGAGCAAAAAAATTAATTGGAGACAGTGGACTGTTTGCATCTTCAATGTTAGTGGTATTGTTCAATACTATGGGTGAGTTTAAGGCAAACGCTTCATCGAATTTTGAAGAGAGGTTGGTGGCCATTAATGGGGAAGCCATTAATGATTTTGTTTTCCCCTTTGTTTTCATGTTAATAAAGATAAAGACTCAAGGTAATGAAGATGAAGATAAATAGGGAGGGGCTCCTAAATAGGGATATGGGACAGGAAGATATTGGACACGTTGGAAAATGTGGAACATTTAATGAAGGTTTGATTGATAAGATGTGTAAGGTTTTATAAATTGTTTAAGGTACAAAAAGAACTTACAAAGTGGTACAAATTGATTAGACATCTTTACTATAAGATAAAATTTGAATCTTCAAATAAGATTTGAAAGTACATAAAAGTCAACTTAAAAAACCTCTTTTTATATGCAATCATTGGATTGTTTCTTTGTTTTTATTATTTGTCAAAATATGGGGAAAACGTGAGTCTTGTAGTCTTCTACTATTGTTCTACTAAAAAGTAGTGGTAAAAAGGGCCTACAACATACTGACAAAATAAATGCGTCGGATATGCTTCTTCTAGTACTAATAAAAGGCCTAGATTATACTGTCCAAACAAAATCACGACAAAGTTTTCAAGCAAGTTACAACAATACAAATACACCGCTACGACTAAAACATTATTACATAAACTAAAACGAAGATGATGCTTGTCAGAAGAAGCTTCCTTAGCATTCTTGTTTCGCCTATGTAACATCTGCCCCGACTCATTTCTATGTAAACCCGAGTTGTAAAATAAAATTGTACACAAGTTAATTATTCCAGTTAATTATCAAATTATAAGTTATGGTTTGATTTTTATAAAGTTTATAAAAGTATCAATAATTATATAACTTCTAAGAGTTGATTTATAAAATGTTAAAGCTTTACAAGATTACATTGTTAGTTAGTTAGCAAAGTTAAAGTTTGGGCTAAAATGTAAACTTTGAAACTAATATTAAACTTTTATACTCATTTATAAACAGAATCAAATAGCAGGGACTGGAAGTGTAAATTTGTTAAAATCTTAACCCAGCCCATTTTTCCCACCCGTGATTCCGACCAGTGGCTTCCGGTGAGTCCGGTGAAGCTCCGGCATCACCCAACAACCCAAAAATTTAACAAATTAACCCGATAAAACCGTTCTCTAGCCATTATCTGTAAGAGTCGAACTACAAGCACCTATACGAACTCAATTTTACGGATTTATCATCAAATTTAAAACCACTCCGTTATACTCGATGTCGATAATTCAAACTAACGGCTAATACGCAGTTGAGGGCAAATTAAACTAATCCAGACCATGTCATTCGTTAAAATGAGTCTAAGCATCGAATAAATTTAACAACAAACTCGATTAATCAGTCAAATTATGTTCCTTTAATCCCGAAGCCCACGACAAATCGTTTCAATCTTTTGACCATGATTCAATCACATTTGAACTGCTAAAATCATTCATTCGAACTCACACTACCTATCTGCAACATCAATTCAACTTCAAAACACACAAAATCAATCATTGATCATCATCATCTTCGTCTCTCTGCGTGTTGGTCGTCGGTAGCCTCTGGGTCATTATAAGCATCAATTTGTTGGGGCTTTTATTCATCATCAATCGAAGAGTGATTCTTCAACTTTAATTGCATTATCATCATCGCCTACATCATCAATTGATTTCTTGTTGCTACGTTTTTCGTTTCTTTTATTCGTCATCATTTTAGCATCAATTCAGGTAATCAAAACATTCATTGAACTCGTTATAGTGTACAGATTTCGTAATCTATGGTTAATTTGACTATGGAATTGATCAATAAGATGTTGATAGTTCTAGGGTTTATATAGGAAATTGGGTTTAGGAAGTAACAGAATATAAACATTCTTTTCAAATTGCAATAACAAAAATCGAGTTGGTTTGGTGGTTTCTTGTTTCTTGTTTCTTGATTCAACCAAGAGGTCTTGTGTTCAAATCTTGGTACAACTGCATATGTTTTTTTATCATATAATTTATTTCTTATAATTATAATAAAGTTATTTATGAAAAATTGTATAAGTTATCTTCATAAACATATGGTGTACAAGAGTGTTTATATATATAATAATACATATAAGATTATATATATAATTAAGAGTTAGATTTCTTTTAGGAGGAGTTTCGAGTTTTAAACATTAGAACGCATAATACGTTTAGATTTTATAAAAGTCTCGGGAACTAATTTACTTATGGATTTTTGGTATTTAGTACTCATGCGATTTTGATTTAATCATGTTTTGGTCATCATTTATTTACGAATATAATCATGGCATTATTTTAAAGGATTAATTTTTGTAAATTAATTTTATAAGAAAGTAGTTAATTTCATTATATCAGTTATGTTCAATATAGATCTATTAATTTTAATTAACTTCATAGCAGTTAAACGCTATATATACAATTTAATCATGATATTACTTATTTAATCATTTTTAATAAAAGCTATTAAAGTAAATTATTATCTCTTTCTATTTATACAATTTATTACTTAAACCCAAATTTCAATTAGATCCCTAGATACCTAAATTCCTAGATTCGTTTAGTTATCATTTTAACATAAGCCGACATTCCTTAGGTGATCCTTAAGGAGATATTCTCGGTGCCTTTTTCAAGTTTTACTTTTATTTTGTTTTCATCAAATCCGTTATCAGGTGAGTATTCATAGCCCCTTTTCTGGTTTTCAATTTGGGGTGATATCATGTGACCTATTAAATCAGTTATCAGATTTCAGTTTATCAGTTATTTCAGTTATCAGATTTCATGTTATCATTAAAACAATTCATGTTATGTCTTTACTTGCAAATTATGTGTTCATAGCCTGATAGCAATTTTTGTGCAAGCGTAATCATTAATTTGTAGAAACCGACAGTTACTAATGGTAGATCTATTGGTCGAAAGGACCCACCCCCCTGATTCTTGGGTGATTATAACTGAGTATCATTATCATGTGGACCCCCCCTTATCATTGTTCAAGGTTTGATTATGCGTTGTTATCTTGTATGTACATGTTTTGCATTTATAAGTTTAGACATAACGACATGAATTTGCCGTTCAAAAAAAAAAAAAAAAAGACATAACGACTTGAATTGAATTTTTCTTTATCAGTGTATCTATATGTATTTTAAACCTATGTTTACTCACCAGCTAATTCGTTAGCTGACCAGTTTTTTTTCATATGATTTCAAGAAGAGCAAGTTAGGAACTTTGGATGCCAAACGCCTAGGGACTTGGACCTAGTTAAATAAATTAAAGTAGACTTTTTCATTTGTTCTGTTTGGTTTATTTGTTTGGATTTATCATTTAGTCTTGTTTAGATAATTGGATTTTAATAATATTTAAACTATTTATAGTACCATGAGCTATGAACAATCATTCACTTTCGTCCGTCTCGATGATTCCGCCATCGGTCGGGGTGTGACAGATTGGTATTAGAGCCATGGTTATAGGGAATTAGGTTATTAGAAATGGAATGACCTAGACTATAACTAAGCACCCTAAACATGATTCATCTCATGTTATTATTCGTTACCTTTTTGCACTCTATAATATAATCATGAGTCCTCTCATGTTAGTATTTATTATCTTTTATCACTTCCTAATCTGCTACATGATTACTTAAGTATCATCTTTATTTTCGTAATCCTTGTGCTCAGATACTTCAATGAAAAGAAACTCAAATACCTAAATTCAATTTCTAAGGCATAATGCCTAATCTCAATTGAATAATCAAATTCGAAATCAAAGATTTATGCTTGTTTTTTTTCAAATTCTCGTCAAAGTCTAAGTCCCAAAACTGAACACGTGCAATACTGGAAGGGTAGATACCTGTACTTTTGAGATGTTCTGGCTAAGGCAAGTATTTGTATAAATCCAAACCTACCGCTGGATCTGTTACTTACCTGGGAACTCTCAAAAGTGAGTGTCGACTTATAGGTAGTCACGTCTTCATAAAAGTTAACGGACTTACTACTTTGATAAGTCAATGTACCCGTTTGATTTGCTAATCGAACGTTTACACTCAAAGTGTCGTTAAACGATCTTATTACCTCGAACATTTTCAAACTTTTCATCAAAATGTGATTTCATTATCAAATCATATCGGCAAATCATAAACTCCTAATCAAATCAAAACTTGTTATTATATCAAGAAAGTTGTCATCATAATATAAATTTGATAAGGAATTACAGATTCATAATCACCTCAAAAGCTTATCATCAAATCATGAGCTCATTAAACTTCTTAGATATGTTTACTACACAAATTTTTTTTTATTTTTATTTTTACGTAAACTTAATATTTAAATTACAGTGTGATCTCATATTAGAAGCTCATCCTATAATGTTCTATTCATACATACATTCATTAATCGAACTAAATACACTTCGTTTTTCATAAATGCATCCAAACCCATTGTAGCTATTTATAAACCTCCTGCTCACATAATGTTTCATCAACCAAAGAGTTTCTGTAAAATAAAAATTGTATAAAAAAAGAATTTATTCTGATTAATTCCATTGAGAATAATTTCTTTAACTTTTCAAACTTTACCTTTAAGTTTTTTCAAAATTTACGAAGTCTCCTAACAAATTATTTCTTAAATGTTTTTAAAATAGCTGTCAAACAATCATATGTCATACCTATAATTTCCTTTTCCAAACACTATCTAAGGATTTATAACACTATCTAAGGATTTATAACATGAGTTGGAGTTTCTTAAAATACAAAGATCAAAACTAGACATGTTAACTATTTTCAATAAATCCACCCTATGGAAAAATTAAAATTTTCAACTTATTCTCATTCCAAAACCTCATCATATACAAACAACATCTTACCATGTAACATTAATTACCTCTATTATCTATACATCTATTTTCTCAAAATATGTTTTCATATGAACTCTGTTAGGACTATTTCCAGTTTAAGATTTACTTTGTACTTGTTTTATACATTTTGTATAGTTTAGGGTTTATTTTGTTATTTTCCCTAAAATGTATTTGTTGCATAAAGCATGTAGTGAGAGAGTGTGAGGAGAGAGAGTCTAGATCACATATTCACGTTAGAGAGAACTAAGTGTGTGTGATTACATTCTCCTGCATTTTGTACTACAATATTTGCTTTGATCAATCAACACAAAGAGAATTATTTAGTAATGAATTGTGTTGCTGATTGAACTGTTTGTTTGTACTTATCATTCTGATCATTTGAGTGATATCGATCCAATTGAACCTATCAATTGGTATCAGAGCTGTGGTATTATGTTCTTCGCTATTCATCAAGCAAAAACACTGTAATATTGCTCAAATATCATGATCTGAATGAATTGTTGCTGTTTTTAGTTGTGATTTATCATCGCAATCACTTCTAATTCACATCAATTATGCAAATTCCATCAGATTATCATCAGATCTGAGGAATTAAGAAGAAAGAAAAAGTTACTGTTCGATCGAAATTTTGCTCAAATTCATCAAAATTTGATCATGTTTTGGATTGATTGAGATTAGGGATTGATAATCGGACCATTTCACTGATTGTGTGTGATTTTTGAAGGAATTGGACAAGTTTTTGATAAACCCAGAAAATTTCTCATGACGAAGATGATGAACAGTATGAACAGGTTGAAGATTAACTAGCCGGGTAACAATTTGGACTTAGACAATTTCCTTTGGACTTAGATTTGTGAACAAATTAGGTCTTGTGCAGCCATGTAAAGGAATTTGTGATAGACGGGTGAAGAATTGCAAGTAAAATTCTGTGTACTGTTGTGCCGGGTGATATACTGTTTAGCCGTGTGAAGAACTATTCAGACGGGTAAAGTACTGTCCAGCCGGGTAATCAACAAAACAGCCGGATCGACTTGTTACTATTTAGCCGGGTGATAAACACTTTCAAGCCGTGTCAAGGTCTGCCGGGTGAAGTGTTGATAACTGTTCAGCCGGGTGAATATTTTCTTCTTGCCGGGTCAAGTTGTTTGCCGTGTCAAGTTATTTCTTTTAGCCGTGTAACTGTTCAGCTGGGTAACGTTCTTGCCGGGTGAAGATTTCAAGTTTAAAGACTTACAACTATTGAGCCGTGTGACTGTTTAGACGGGTGAAGATTTTGTCTGCCGGATGAAGAAGAAAAATCACTGTTCAGCCGGGTGAAAGTCAAAATTTCACTGTTTAGCCGTGTGACTCATTTTTAGTTGTTTTAAACTTTGTTATCTTATCTTGTCATTATTTACTTGTTTTATTTTAAGTAGTTTAACTATTTCTTTTCAAAAATCAACAAAAACCAAAAATATTTTCTTTAAATCTTTTAAAATGGCACCTAATGATGATTCTGATAACCGTGTTCCTAGACTTGTTAACCGTGCAGATTTCAAGAATTGGACAATCAGATTAAAGCATCATCTTTGCTCGATTGACAATGATCTTTGGAAGTCAATTGACAAAGGTCCTCACATTCCAACTCAAACTGCTCCAGATAGTGCAAGTACCTACACCAAAGACTCTACTGAACCTTATCCAGAAGATAATTTATCAGCTGAAGATTTAAGGAAAGTGAAGAATGATAGCAAAGCCTATTCTTTTGTTAGGGTTATTTCCTAGTTAAGATTTACTTTGTATTTTGTTTATATGTTTGTATATAGTTTTGGGTCTATTTTGTTATATTCCTTAAACTTGTATTTTGTTGCTTTAAGCATGTAGTGAGAGAGTGTGAGGAGAGAGGCTAGATCACTATTACACGTTAGAGAGAGAGTTAACTGTGTGTGATTTATTTCTCCTGCACTTGTACTTCAAATTTGCTTTGATCATCAATATACAAAGAGAATTATTAGTATGAATTGTGTTTGTGATTGAACTGTTTGTTTGTGCGAATTATTCTGATCATTGTGAGTGATATTAACGATCCAATTGAACCTATCAATTGGTATCAGAGCTTTCGGTATTGTGTTCTTCGCTGTTCTTAAGCAAAACACTACAATATTGCTCAAATATCATGATCTGAATGAATTGTTCGTGTTTTTAGTTGTGATTCATCAGCATAATCACTTCTAATTCACAACGATTGTGCAAATTCTATCAGATTATCATCAGATCTGAAGAATTAAGAAGATTGAAAAAGTTACTGTTCGATCGAATTTTGCTCAAATTCATCAAAATTTGATCATGTTTTGGATTGATTGAGATTAGGGATTGATAATCGGACCATTTCGCAGCTTGTGTGTGAATTTTGAACGAATTGGACAAGTTTTTGACAAAACCCAGAAAATTCTCATGGAGAAGATGATAAACAGTATGAACTTGGTTGAAGATTAACTTGCCGGGTGACAAATTTGACTTAGACAATTTCCTTTGGACTTAGATTGAAGAACAATTAGGTCCTGTATTGCCGTGTAAAGGAATTTGTGCTTGTCGGGTGAAGAATTTGACGAAGAAAAGGTGTTACTGTTCAGCCGGATCAAACACTGTTGTGCCGGGTAAAACACTGTTACGCCGGGTGATTAAGAGATTTCAGCCGGGTAATCATCAACTGTGTTGCCGGGTAAACAACATTGCCGTGTGATCGACAACTGTTCAGCCGGGTAAAGCCTTCTGCCGTGTCAAGATTCAAGCCGGGTCAAGTTTCATTGCCGTGTGAAGTTATTTCTTGTTGCCGGGTAACTGTTCAGCCGGGTCAAGAACAAAAGTTTTACAACTGTTGAGCCGTGTAACTGTTTAGCCGTGTAAAGACTTTTTCTCTGCCGGGTGAAGAACAAAGCTACTGTTTAGCCGGGTGAAGAAGGATTTTCACTGTTCAGCCGTGTGACTCAATTTTAGTTGTTTTTCAATACTTGTTTCTTATCTTGTCTTTAATTACTTGTCTTTATTTTAGTATTTTAATCATTTCTTTTCAAAAATTAACAAAAACCAAAAATATTTTCTTTAAAATTTTTCCTTAAAAATTAAAAATGGCACCTAATGATGATTCTGATAACCGTGTTCCTAGACTTGTTAATCGTGCAGATTTCAAAAATTGGACAATCAGACTGAGACATCACTTATGCTTCATTGACAATGATTTATGGAAGTCAATTGAAAAGGGTCCTCATATTCCAACTCAGACTGCTCCAGACAGTGCAAGTACCTACACCAAAGACTCTACTGAACCTTATCCAGAGGATAATTTGTCAGCAGAAGATTTGAAGAAAGTAAAGAATGATAGCAAGGCTTATTCTTTGATGTGGAAGGGACTGCCACTCCAAGTTTTGTCGAGATTGGATGCATATCAGACTGGTTATACATGTTTCAAGGCATTAAAGTCGATATGTGAAGGAGGAGAACAATTGAGAAGTTTGAAGAAATCAAAGTTAAAAAGGCAATTGGAGTTATTTGAACATATTCATGGAGAAACAGTGCATCAAATGATGAACAGATTTGTTCATTTAACTACTGAGATGTCAAACCTCGGAGTTAAGACTGAACTTCAAGACTTGAATGATCGATTGTTATGTGCTTTGCCATCATCATGGAAGCAGACTGTTACTCTGTTAAAGCATACTGAGAAATTTCCAATGGAATTAGATTTGCTTATTGGAAAGATTGAAGAAGTTGAGATTGATGAAGGATCAAGAAATACTGATAGATCAAGCTCACAAGCTCAGTATAAGTATGTGGTAAATCCTGCCAATACTGTGGAAAATGCATTTCTTGCACAAGATGCAATGAAGTTTGAAGAAGAGGGTGATTTATTTGTTGGTGCAAGTTTTTACACTGATTCATCATACTTTCCGAGTTCAGCAACTTATTCACAACCTCAATCTCCACCAAGAGTTCAAGTTCAAAGTCAGAATCTGAAGAATCAATCAGAAAATCAAAGTTCAAATGTTCAAGCCAAGGTGAAAGACGTAATGAACATTCTGTTGCAAGATGACGAGACCAAAACTGCTTTTACAGCGTTTATGGCAAGTTTTCAAGCATACCAAGGAAGTCACTTAAGTCAAATGGACGTGGTCCTTCAAGACTTATTTGAGATGGATCCAGTTGACGTTGAAGAAATGGATTTGAATTGGCAAATGGTAATGGTTGCATATAGGACGCAAAAGCATGCATATGTTAACCGAAGTTACAAGCCTCATGCAAACAAAACTGTTGGTTTTGACAAATCAAAGGCCAGATGTTTCAATTGTAACCAGTATGGTCATTTCTCAAGAGAATGCAAAGCTCCCAAGAATCAAAATTTCAATGACCAAGCTAGTTCAAGTAATCAAGGTCAAGGTCAAAGCTCACAACAGTCTTCAAGCTACCAAAGCAGGAATCAACGTTACTTTCAGAAACCATACCAAAGTCTTCCCATGCCTGAATTGAAAGATGAAGGAAAGAAACCAGAAGACCAAACAAAGGCGCTGGTAGTGAGTGTAAAAGATGGTTATGATTGGAGCGCTTATGCAGAACAATTTACATCTGATCTTACATCAAGTTTGGCACTGGTATGTGAAGTCGAAGAAGACTGGTCTGAAGAAGGGGATGGTAAAATGCTTGAATGTGTGAGTGAAGATTCTGAAGATTATGACTGGAGTGCAAAGTCTGATCCTGTTGAAGAATCTGAGTCTGAAGTTGCGCTGATGGCTACTGCCAATGAGTCTTCATCTTCTACTGAACAACCAAAGGTTAGTAATGACTTACCCCCTAACTATGTTCCATTACCTGCTGATGTGAAAGAAAGGTTATGTTCTGAACAATGCATTCAACAAGTAGAACATTATCGAACTCATTCATTTAAAATTGGTGATAAATTAAGTAAACATGAAAAACTTCATGAACAACTTAAAATTGATCATAAAATTTCTGATGAGAAGATTTTGTCACTTAAAGAATCATGGAACAAGACCTTAAAAGAACTGGAATTGGTAACAAAACAACTTGAAGAAATGACAAAGAACTTTGAACAAGAAAAAGTTGCACATGCAGTCACTCAAGTTGAATTAACAAAGGTTAAAAGTTGTAAAACCATGGTGAAACAACTCGTAAGTGAAAGAGGTAACAAAACCAAAACCGGGTTGGGTTTTACTCATGAACCAATGCCAAATTCTATCACACAAACCTTACCGGAAAACTTTAATGAATTTGATCATTCACCTGAAAATGAAAGAAAATTTAAAGAAATTCAAAGAAGTAAATCCGAGTCTGAAGGTTCTGAAGTGTTGATGGAAAGTTTAAAAGAAGAAGATGGTGCTACAACTGAAGCTGATGATGAAGCAAGCAACAAGTCTGATAACAAATTGGAGCCTGTTCTGATTCAACTTGTTGAGTATCCAGAACTGAATCCGAAGCCAGAAACGGTGAAGGAAGAAGGTGAGTTTTCAGGATACAATGATCCTGAATACATCAGGTGGAAGAAAGAACAAAAGACGCAAGTTGCTGATCAATTGATCAAGAAGCAAGAAGTAAAGAAGGCTGAAGTTTCAACTGCAAAGAAGCAGAAATCGAAAGTAATGAACAATCAATCTGAAACAAAACAGACAAAAGGCAAAAGTGTCTTAAAATCGAATGATAACACCAAAGTTCAAAGTGTTAAAACTGACAAAGTTAAACCTGTCAAGAAAGTGTCAAAAGGTAAAAACATCAAGTTTGTGTCTGCAGGAACGTTTGATTTGAACGGATCTTATGGTAAACCAATCAATTCTCCAATCAAATCTAACTCTGGTCTGAAAACAGGTTCAGGTCCTAAGTCTTCCGCTGTCAATGATAAGAGAATTGAATCCAAAAAGTTAACCAAAACAGAACAGTTTAAAATCGAACCAAAGTCCCATGCAATCAAGATCACAAACCAAGTCTCCACAAAAGAATCAAGATAATCTAAAACCGAACAAAACTGATAATGAATCTCGAATTGGTTCTTCATCAAAGGTTAACAATCGGCTCTTTAGGATTAGCAAGAAACATTGTGAAATTTGTGATAGATATAATCATGCAACTGCTGAATGTTTCTTTAACAGGTACTGCAGTTTCTGTGACAAAAGAAATCATTCTTCAGAAGAATGTTATTATAACAAATTTTGTGATATTTGTGAAAGAAGAAACCATGACACAAAGGATTGTTTCTTTCGATCAAACTCAACAAGAGAAATGACTCCGTTTTCAAACTTTCAAAGAAATCAATCATTTGGTTTTCAAAATATAAATCAAAGTCATTCTCCAGTTTTGAGAAATTTCAATCGAAACAATTCTGTTTCTAACTTTTCACCAAGAAATGTGCAGGTTAACAGTTTTAAACCAAGAGCTTTGATGGTGAGAAATCAAAAGTTTGAAAATAACCTTGATCCTAAATTAGAGGAAAGGTTTAGTGCTTTGAGAAGAAAGCAGTCAATGAACGCCAATGGGCGAAACAATAGTTATCAGCATCAAAATCTCTTAAATGAAACAAATTTTCAAAAAGTTAAATATCAACAAGTTACTATTGCAGATAGATTCGGAAAACCCAAGACCGTGTGGGCCTGGGTTGACCAAACTAACTAAGTGATTGTTGATATGCAGGTACGCCCAAGAAGACCTATCAACTCGTGGTTCGTTGATAGTGGGTGTAGCCGGCATATGACAGACAACCATGCCTTGCTTCAGGATTTCAAGCTGAAAAATGGTACACACGTTGCATTTGGAGGTGATGCGGGTGGTAAAATAACAGGAGAAGGAACCGTATCGAATGGGGTCATTAGTTTTGATAAAGTCAACTACTGTGCACAGTTGAACTTTAACTTACTAAGTGTATCTCAAATTTGTGATAAATCTTATTCAACTTTATTTGATGATTCTTTCTGTTATATACTCAAACCAGGTTTCAAGATCGACAATGAATGGGTAGTGGTGAAAGCTCCAAGAGATCGTGATGTATACAAGCTGGATATGTCGCAGATTGATGCCGAAACCGAAACTACTTGTCTCATTGCACATGCTTCAAATGATGAGAGTCAGCTTTGGCATAGACGGCTGGGCCATTCAAACTTCAGAAACATGAATCGTTTGGTGACTGGAAATCACGCTGTGGGAATCCCATCGAAGAAATTCTCTACAACTGATCTCTGTCCAGCATGTTTGAAGGGAAAACATCATCGCATGTCTTTTAAGTCCAAGCTAGAAAGCTCCATTTCAAAACCCTTGCAGATGCTACATATGGATCTTTTCGAACCAACAAATGTGCAAAGCATTGGAAAGAAGTCTTACTGTTTTGTCATTATTGACGATTTCACTAGATTTTCTTGGGTTTATTTCTTGCATGCTAAATCTGAAACTGCGGAGTTATTAAAAGAATTTATCATCAAAGTTGAAAATCAGTTGGATTGCAAAGTAAAAACTTTGAGAAGTGATAATGGAACTGAATTTAAGAACGCTAATGTTGATTTGTTTTGTGCAGAAAAAGGAATTGCTAGACAATTTAGTGCTCCAAGAACGCCTCAACAGAATGGGGTTGCGGAACGGAAAAACCGGACACTGATTGAAGCTGCAAGATCCATGCTCGCAGATGCCAAAATCCCTATCACATTCTGGGACGAAGCTATTGCTACTGCGTGTTTTGTAGAAAACAGGACATTATTGGTTCTGGATAAACAGAAAACATCTTATGAGTTGTTATTTGGAAGAAAACCGAATATTTCTTATTTGAAAGCATTTGGTTGTCCTGTAACGATTCTAAATTTAAATGATCATCTCGGGAAATTTGAGTCAAAATCTGACGATGGATTTTTCCTTGGATATTCGACTGTTTCTAAAGCTTATCGGGTTTTTAATAGCAAAACAAATACTGTTATTGAAACTATTAACGTAAAGTTTTTAGAAAATTCGTTTCCATCAGTGGCACATGGTCCCGAATGGTTATTTGATCTAGATTCGTTATCAAAATCTTTCAATTCTAACTTATTTGATTTTTCAGGAAAAACAAGGAAGGAATCAGGTGACTTGGGATGCTTTAGTGACGATTCTGATAATGACGAGGATGGAAATCTCAACTCTGAATATCCGTTCATGTCATTTCATAATCCTGATCATGTCAAATCCAGTCAAGCTCCGGGTCCTTCTGGTTCTCAAGAAGATCAAGAATCAATAATCTTGAAGATGATGTGAATCCGCAAAGTTCTCCTAATGATGGTGGATCCGTTCAAAATCAACCATCATCAGATCCGAATGTTGAAGTTATTCCAGAATCATTTGATTACTTCATCAATTCACCGGATCAAGTCCCGAATTTCACTCCGCATACTTCTACCATACTACAAGATCTACCGAATCTGAATCATTCTAATCTGGAGAGTCAAGTGCAAGGAGGTGACATACCAATTCATCGAATTCACAAGAAACATCCTGTCTCTCAGATTATTGGGCCTTTGAATCAGAGAACTACAAGAAGTCAAACTGAGCAAGCAAATGTTTGTCTTTATTCATGTTTTCTTTCTCAAGTGGTGCCGAAGAACATTTCAGAAGCGTTACAAGATAATAGTTGGATTGAAGCCATGCAAGAGGAGTTACTTCAATTTCGCAAACAAGAGGTTTGGAAATTAGTGGACTTACCTGAAGGAGAAAATGCGATTGGTACAAGATGGTTGTACAAAAACAAGCCAGACGAACGTGGCATTGTTGTGAGAAACAAAGCAAGACTCATTGCACAGGGATATACTCAAGAAGAAGCCATACGCGTTTTTCTTGCATATGCTTCCTTCATGAAATTTAAAGTATTCCAAATGGACGTTAAAGGCGCTTTTCTGTATGGACCTATTACAGATGACGTATATGTCAGACAACCTCCGGGTTTTGAAGATCCTGACTATCCTCATCGTGTATACAAGTTGAGTAAAGCTCTATACGGTCTACACCAAGCTCCAAGAATCTGGTATGAGACATTATCCAAGCATTTACTAGAACATGGATTCACAAGAGGTCAGAATGATCCAACTTTGTTTATGAAGAGGGAGAATGAAGAACTCTTATGTGTTCAAGTTTATGTGGACGATATTATCTTCGGTTCGACCAGTGCGTCAATGTGCAAAGAATTTGAGGAAATCATGAAGTGCAGATTTCAGATGAGTTCTATGGGGGAGATTAATTTCTTTCTTGGATTACAAGTGAAACAATCAGCTGACAGAATTTTCATCAATCAATCAAAATTCGTTGAGAAGCTGTTGAAGAAGTTCAAGATGCAAGATTGTCAGACTATTCGAACTCCATCTGATGTGAACTGCAAGATACAGCCGGATCCGAAAGGCAAATCCGTGGATCAAACACTATACAGATCAATGATCGGTTCACTGATGTATCTTACTGCATCAAGGCCAGACATCATGTACGCTGTATGTGTGTGCGCAAGATATCAGTCAGATCCAAAAGAGTCGCACCTGATTGCTGTGAAACGTATTTTCAGATACCTTAAAGGGAAACCGAATCTTGGGTTATGGTATCCTTATGAAGGAAATTTTGAATTATATAGTTATTCTGACAGTGATTTTGGTGGGTGTGCTCTTGACAGGAAATCGACTACTGGTGGATGTCAGTTTCTGGGTCCTAGACTTGTCTCTTGGCAATGCAAGAAGCAGACCAACGTTTCTGTATCCACAGCTAAAGCAGAGTATATCGCTGCATCTGCAGGATGTTCTCAAGTTTTGTGGCTACAAAACCAATTGCTTGACTACGGGTTTAACTTTCTCAAAACTCCTATATACATAGATAATACTGCTGCTATGTTTATTACTGCTAATCCTGTTCAACACTCAAAAACCAAACATATCGAAATTCGATATCACTTTTTAAGAGACAACTCTGAAAAAGGTTTAATAATTTTGATTAAAGTTCACACCGACAAACAACTGGCAGATCTTTTCACAAAATCATTTTTGTCAGGACGGTTTGAATTCTTAATTCAATCCATAGGATTAATCAATCATGATTAATTCTATTTTTCGAAAACAAAACAAAAATCAGAAAAATATAAAAGCCAAAAATAAAATAAATTGATGTTATATTTTGATTCCTTTGTCTTTTACTTTATTTTTTTTGCATTGTGTGTGTGCATGAAAAAGAAAAACAAAAACAAAATATAAAAGCAAAAAGAAAAGAAAATATCATGTCATAAGAATCTATATTGCAAAAAGTGAGAAATGATAGTTACACTAGACATTATTTGTTACATCATTTTTAATAAAGACTGATGAATGTTAATTGATGTGCTAGACAGCTCAGGCAATTAGACTGAAAAAGTAAGTTGACTGTTGACAAACATAAACTTAATGATCTTTGTGTTAAGTTCCATTGTTATACATGTCTAGATATATATCTTTTGATACATTGCTTGTGATGATAGTTGTGCATGATCGGGTAACGATGCAGTCTATTCAGTGTGATGAACCGCATCGTGAGCTTCTTTGTTGTGGTACCCACAGACCTGAAGTCTCACACGAAGTCTCTTTTGAGCTTCAAGGTGCAGCAAAAGATTCCCAAAGTTGGAACGAAAAGAGTCCCAAATGTGGACCAACACCAAACAAAAATTCCAAAAAGGAATTCAGAAGATTCCCAAGGGGAACGATAGGAAAGAAAAATTCCCAAAGATGGAATTAAAAAGAAGTCCCAAAGTGGACCAAATCCGAATAAAACCCAGATTCCACACTGTGTATGACTGTAAGTGACCAGGTTTTGTGCAATATGCATTCAGGTAGTGATTGATAAGGAAATATGTTGACATATGTATACATGTGGGTCACATGAGTCATTTTAATCAAACCTTAAATATCATCATGATACTGAAAAAGTAAGTGTGTCAACTCGAGCTAATTGGTATGTTTTCATATCATCACTCAATCAAACATAAGTCAAATGTCTATTCAAAACTTGCAAAACATGTTCAGATAATGTGTGGTATGATCTCACTGCGATATTTTGATTCATTGCATTGCATATGTCTTTATTTTAATGTGTGTGCTTTGTGTGTGCAGGCATTTGGAATCATTATTGACACATCGACATCCTTGTTAAACTTAAAAATTTCGAGAAATTTCAAGTTTAGGGGGAGAATAAATTTGAAGAAAAATATCTACAAAAATCCAAAAACATTTTGTTTTGAATAAGTGTGTTTTGAATGAACAAGATTATGTGGTATGAAAAGCAAAAAGTATTGGATATGTTAAAAACAAACCCAAGGTCTTGCAATGGGATTTTCAGAAATTGCTTCGGGATATAGAAAATTGGTTGTGCAAAAACATCTTTGAAAAAGAAAAAGAAAAATGAATTTAATTGGAATTTATGTTATTGCTTGTTTAATGTTGTTGATAATTAATGTGACAAATTCTTTTTAAGGATATCTTGTCTAATTAATATGTCGAGAATGTTTGCAGGTGCAATAAATGCCGTTGAAAAAGTCAACAGACGAGAAAAGTGAAGAAAAATCGCAAAGTGTTATAGCCGGGCAAAGATATCAGATACAACTGTTCTGCCGGGTAATGAACATATTGTTCAGCCGGGTAATGTTGTGATTTTGATACAAGCCGGGTGATTGAGAAAAAGGTGAAGATATTATGACTACTGTACAGCCGGGCAACGAACATGTCAAATACAGCCGGGTGAAGGTCATAGATATCTGCCGGGTGACAAGTGTTCACTATACAGCCGGGTAAAAGAGAAATCTTCTTGCCGTGTAATAGTATAACACTGTGTTGCCGGGTAATGAAGAAAAAAAGCATGCCGGGTGATATAGAAGACAACTATGTTGCCGTGTGAAGAAGAAAGCATGCCGGGTGATAAGGAAAGCAACTATGTTGCCGGGTGATGAAGAAAGCAAGCCGAATGAAAGAAAAGCAACTGTGTTGCCGGGTGATGAAGAAAGGTTGCCGGGTGATGTTTTGAAGACTACTATTCTGTCGGGTGATGAATAAAACCCATCAGGTGTAGTTGTTCCTAACCTTTACCCGTCACTACAGTGACTTACCCGTCTCTACAGTGTTTGACCCGTCAAGTGTTTTTCACATGTTTGTGACTTGTCTCAACAGTACATGACCCGTCACTACAGTACATGACACGGATCAACAGTGCTTGACCCGGCAAGGCTTATTGGGCTTTTTAAGCTTGCCCGTCCCATTTTGTTGACCCGACACCTCAAGTTTGACCTAAATTTTTAACGATACAAAACCCGCCTCTTCACAAACACTTATCACATTCACTTTCAAGCAAATCCCCTGTACTTAAAATCGCTTTGATTATCATATTCAGTCGTTGATTCTGTAACAAGTACAATCGATTGAATAAGGTATTGTCCTTGTGATTTGTTCTTGATAAACCTGCAAATCGACCGATAAAATGAAAAACGATGATGAACAGTGTTTTTGATCATTGAATCGACACTTTGATTGTGTGTGTTAAAACCTAAATCGAATGTTGTTTTAAGTATAAAACCTGTCGATCATTAAGAATCAATCATTCATTTGCACCAAAACACCTTAAAACCAACTGAATCAATCAAAATTGTCATAACTGTTAAAACCGCCATTGCTGAACTTTGAAAGCTCTTAAATGATAAACTTCAAAATGATGAAATGTGTGTTAAAAGTGACAAATCCATGTTAAAACTGAACTAAAACATGCTAAACTACTTCATCTTATAACTTTCAAAATTGTGTTCTTAAGTGTTAAACTGTTAAAATTGAAACATTTTGTATAATCATTAAAATTCAATGTTGTTTGATCAAAATGATGAAAATCATGTTATTAGAACAATTTAGGATTTAAAATGCTTATGTGAATGTTTTACATGTTAACTTTTGTTCAAACACTTATGAAAATTTGATATGTTTTTAATGAAGAATCTAACACATTTGTTTTGTTTATGTTTTGTGTTTGTTTTGACAGATGGAGAATTTAAAATTTGAGCCCAAACACAATTTGGTGGCATGTCTAGATGAATCTATCCCTGAGACTGATGGTTACAGAGATATGATCAAGTTTATAAAGAGGACGAAATATGTATATGCTATGTGTGCCAAACCGGTCATATATGCAAGGCTGATTAAGAGCTTTTGGAGAACAGCAGAAGTGATCAGAGATGAGAATGGTATTGCTATTGTTAGAGGGAATATTACTGGAGATATGGTATTGACAGTTTCTGAAGAAGCAATAAGAAATGCCTTAAGATTTGATGAAGATGAAGTGGGTATGAATGATGAATTGACCATGGCAGAGTGTCAATCGTGTTTTGTTAATATGGGGCATCCACCTGTATTTCCAAAGTCACAGTTTTATCGAGCAAAGTTGGGAAAGAAGTTTAAGCTGTTATGCTATGTTGTTCAACAATGCATGTCCAGGAGGAGTGCAGGTTTTGACAACTTCCCATCTAATATAGCTTCTCCAATAGTTGCTATAGCAGAGAACAAACCATTCAACATGTCAAGATGGATAATGAATGGGTTTGTGTTCAATTTGGTAAAGGGCAAAAGGTTTAAGTTTCTCATGTACCCGAGATTCTTACAACTGATGATCAATGTTGCATATCCTATCATCAGAGCCGAAGGTTATTCTGGAGGTATATTATATACTGAGGACATGAATGATCTATCTTACAGAAAGATGAGTCTCGGGAATGTACCTAATGTGGAGTTGTTTGACTATATGAGAGATATAGCCAACAATGAAGAAGATGTTGAAGGTGTGTATCATCATATTTCTCATGGTGAGATAGTTAATCCACAGGACCTAGTGGATGAGGTGCCTGATGATTTGTTAGATGATGATGAGTACTTTGCTCGTCATCCAGAGGATGAAAATGAATCTGAGAATGAAGAAGAAAATGATAGTGATGATGGTGAAAATGGTGATAG
This sequence comes from Tagetes erecta, assembly GCA_030867185.1. NCBI lineage: Eukaryota > Viridiplantae > Streptophyta > Magnoliopsida > Asterales > Asteraceae > Tagetes > Tagetes erecta. The sequence goes on along the minus strand of CM061486.1, from coordinate 58,903,897 downwards.
TGATAGTGAGGATGATCAAGATGATGATAATGATGATGGTGGTAATGATGGTGCTGAATCTGAATCTAATTCAGAGGAGGCAGAGATTGTTGAAACAACTGAACTGATGGAATTGGAGACTGAGAATGTTGAAATCATTGAGCCTGTTGTGATAGAAGAACCTGTTGAGGTTGCTTCTGTTGTTGAAGAAGTAGTTGCTGAAATCCCAAAGGATGTTACTGTTCAGTATGTCAGAAGAAAAAGATCGAAACCAGTAATAGAGTCTGTGATTGTAGAGAAATCGAATGTGATTGAGACTGAAGAGATAGATGTAATTCAGATAGCTCAGGAGGTAATGGCCGAAGCTGAAACTATTGCACAGATAGTTGAGGAAGCTGATGCTGGCGTTACTGATCCTATCCCTGTTGATATTCCCACCACATCATCCCCCATTGCAGAAAACATTGAACAAGGTTTGGAGTCTTCACCAAACTTTGTGTCAAGTGTTGAAGAAACAGAGAATGTGAAAAGGATTGTTGAGTTAGAGAAGATGGTACAAAAGTTGGTAGAAGCAAATGAAATGTTGAAAGCTTCTAATGAAAGGAAAAAGAAAAGATTTGAAGAGTTTTGGAATATTCATAATCAAAACTTGAAAACTTTCAAAGAATTGGATGCAGATCATCTCAAACTGAAGATTGAGCATGATGAACTGAAGGATAAATATGATAAATTGAAGGAGGAACATGATAACCTGAAGTATGATTATACTGAACTGAAGGCTGAATGCAATACTTTGGAGGATGAGAAAGAGATGTTGGAAAAATGGCTGGAGGAAACGAAACCGAAGAAAGCTGGTTCATCATCTGATAAAGATTTTTCAGATGAAGTGGTTGAAATAGCTGAAGCGGCTCAAGTACCAAAAGTTTATCTAACTAGAGCACGAGGCACTACAAATGTTGGTATAAGGGTAGAATCTCCAATCATCATTCCCGATGAAGCTGTTGCTGAAACTGTTAATACGGACAAAGCTGAGGGAAAAAGGAAGCTAGATGCAGTTCCAGAGATTATGGGTGATGAAAGCAGTTCGAAAAAGGCAAAGATAGATGAGACAGTGCAGATTGAGCCGATTCAATCTGTAGCTGTAGTTGAAACTGATATAGTTGATGAGATTGTGACTGAAGCTGAAATTGCTAAACCAGTTCAGATTGAGCCGATTCAATCTGAAGCTGTTATTGTTGAAGAATTGCCTGAAAGTGCCAAAGTTGTAGAAAATGAGCCTGAAACTGTAACTGAAGTTGCAAGTCAGTTTGAGCCGGTTCAAACTGACAATGCACCAATGATTGAAGCGTTAGATGATTTGGATGATATAGACTTTACTGAGTCTGAGCCAGAAGCTGAACCAGAAACAAATATTGATCAAGAGATTCCAGATGATTTAGATCAAAGATTTGCTTATCTTGAGAGGATGAAGTATAATCCTGTGTTTTTGAATGGGTTGACTGTGAGCCAGATAAATGAAGAATATGAAAAGTGTTTGATTGCTCAAGACAAAGCCGAAGCTGATAAAAAGGAATTTATTATTGAGATGGGTGAATGGACTCCAATGCAAGAAAGTCTGAATATAGAAGACTTGCCTCCAACTGAACTTTATCATCAAAATCCGGAAGAAATGTCAAGTACAGATATGCGTAGTTGGCTGAGCTCAAGAAATTATCCGTATAGGACTTTGAAGAGGTTGAAATCTGAGTCACTGAGGAAGATTGTTACTAGCTTTATGAAGACCGAAAAAATGTACAATCGTATGTTTTATTTGGACTACAACAATCCTCAATACTTCGAGCTGACAAAGAGATATAAAGTTCTTGGACCGAAGGAGATACCGGTGATGGCTTTACCTGAAAATGCTCACAAGAAAAGGCACGAGTTGATGGATATGTTTCCCAGTGAAGTTAAATCTTATAACATACCGATGGATGTTCGTGAGTCATGGCATAAATCAGCCACAGCAGGTGACGTGGTGAGGTCACTGCTGAGCAAGGGGCAGTCGATTGCTGAATTGCTTGATTCAATGATTGTGCCTGAAAAGAATAAGAAGGTGAAGATTATAGCATGGAAATACGATGAAGTGTTTGATGCGTTTATGATAAAGAGAGTTAATGGTTTATGTGACGTATATCATTACTACTCTAGCATTTTCAAATTGGAAGTTCAGGATTTGAAGGAGCTGCACAAACTCAGGTTGATAAATCACACGCATGCTGAGCGTGGTGATAAATGTGCAATGCTGCTTGATGCCGGGATTGCTAGACCACCAAAGTATCTTGATTTCAGAGGCCAACAAGAAGATACTGCTTATGTGCAAGCAAAGAAAGAAAGAAGAAGAGATTGGTTGTTAGTGAAGATATGTATTTAGAAGAATTTTCGGATGAGTATTTTGATAAAGTGACCAATCCTGGATTGAAGGTGATAGATGGATCTCAAATGACAAAGCCAATACTTAAAGTTTTCTACAATCAAGAAACTTTTGAGTTGAAGCTTGTTCGAAATTTGGAAGATTGGGACAAAGACATGATTACTCTTTTTAGTACCTTTGAGTTGAAGCTGCTACATCCATCCTACATAGATTTTTTGAGAAGCTACAGAATGGAGAAGTGTAAAGATAAACTTGCTGAAGCTGACAGAAAATTGTTCGTGGTGATGATAGAGGTGATTGCTGCTGCAACTGAAAAGATCCGAGTGAGGAAGGCACTGCTTAATTCTAATCTCGTGAGGGTTGACATACCAGAGATAGAATTTATGAGGATCAGTGCAAAGGGTACTTTAGAAGTGCAAGTCAAAGGACAGGAGATGCCATTTGAATTTTATGCTAATATTGACTTTGCAGGTTTAAATCTGGATTCACTAAGACGCATGAATGCCTGCCCAATTCTGACAAATGAGTCCAAACCTCGACAAGCCAAGATTGCGGAAAAGTTCAAGTCTTGCATAGAAGAAGCATTGAAAGAACAAGAAGAGTTTAAAGGAAGAGAGCTGCTGAATGTCAAAGACGAGCCAGAAGATTGGTAGAAAAAGATTGATGCTGAACAAAGAAGAAAAAGATTAGAAGATTTTGCTGAAGATTCAAAGATAAATCTTAGGGGGAGTACTGTTAGGGTTATTTCCTAGTTAAGATTTACTTTGTATTTTGTTTATATGTTTGTATATAGTTTAGGGTCTATTTTGTTATATTCCTTAAACTTGTATTTTGTTGCTTTAAGCATGTAGTGAGAGAGTGTGAGGAGAGAGGCTAGATCACTATTACACGTTAGAGAGAGAGTTAACTGTGTGTGATTTATTTCTCCTGCACTTGTACTACAAATTTGCTTTGATCATCAATATACAAAGAGAATTATTAGTATGAATTGTGTTTGTGATTGAACTGTTTGTTTGTGCGAATTATTCTGATCATTGTGAGTGATATTAACGATCCAATTGAACCTATCATCTTTGATGTGTAAAGGACTGCCACTACAAGTACTGTCAAGGTTGGATACTTATCAGACAGGTTATACTTTGTTCAAAGCCTTGAAGTCAATCTGTGAAGGAGGTGAACAACTCAGGAGTCTCAAGAAACAAAAGCTGAAGAGACAATTGGAGTTATTTGAACACATTGCTGGAGAATCTGTGCACCAGATGATGAATAGGTTTGTTCATCTGACTACTGAAATGACCAATGTTGGTGCGAAAATAGATCTTCAAGCCCTGAATGACAGATTACTATGTGCTCTTCCATCATCGTAGAAACAAACTGTGACACTACTGAAACATACTGAAAAGTTTCCGATGGATTTGGATCTGCTCATTGCAAAGATAGAGGAAGTAGAGATTGATGAAAGTTCTAGAAACACTGATAGAACTGGTTCACATGCACAATACAAATATATTGTGAATCCTGCTAATACTATGGAGAATGCTTTTCTTGCACAAGATGCAACTAAGTTTGAAGATGAGGGTGATTTATTTGTTGGTGCAAGTTTTTACACTGATTCGTCATACATTCCAAATTCACCAACTTATTCTCAACCTCAATCTCCACCAAGAGCTCAAGTTCAAAGTCAGAATCTGAAGAATCAAGCAGAAAATCAGAGTTCAAATGTTCAAACAAAAGTAAAAGATGTGATGAACATCTTGTTACAAGATGATGAGACGAAGACTGCTTTTACTGCGTTAATGGCAAGCTTTCAAGCTTATCAAGGAAGTCATTTGTCTCAGATGGATGTTGTTCTTCAAGATCTTTTTGAAATGGATCCTGATGACGTTGAAGAAATGGATCTGAATTGGCAAATGGTTATGGTTGCATATCGAACTCAGAAACATGCATATGTTAACCGTAGTTTCAAGCCACATGCAAACAAGACAGTTGGTTTTGACAAATCGAAGGCCAGATGTTTCAACTGTAATTGTTATGGTCATTTTTCGAGGGAATGCAAAGCTCCTAAGAATCAGAACTACAATGATCAAGCAAGTTCAAGTGGACAAAATCAAGGTCAAGGTCAAAGCTCTCAACAGTCTTCAAGCTATCAACAGAGGAATCAACGTTTTCTACAGAAGCCATATCAAAGTCTTCCCATGCCAAAACTTGAAGATGAAGGCAAGAAGCCAGAAGATCAGACCAAAGCACTGGTAGTAAGTGTGAAAGATGGATATGATTGGAGTGCTTATGCAGAACAGTTTACATCTGATCTTACATCCAGTCTGGCATTAGTTTGTGAAATTGAGGAAGATTGGTCTGAAGAAGGGGATGGTAAACTGATTGATGCTGTGAGTGAAGATTCTGAGGAATACGACTGGAGTGCAAAGTCAGATCCTGTTGAAGAATCTGAATCAGAAATTGCGCTGATGGCTACATCCAGTGAGTCTTCATCATCCACTGAACAACCAAAGGTTAGTACTGATTTACCCCCTAACTATGTTCCTTTGCCTGATGATGTTAGAGGTAGGTTGTGTTCTGAACAATGCATTCAACAAGTAGAACATTATCGTACTCATTCATTTAAAATTGGTGATAAATTAAGCAAACATGAGAAAATTCATGAACAACTTAAAATTGATCACAAAATTGCTGATGAGAAGATTTTGTCACTTAAAGAATCATGGAACAAAACCTTAAAGGAATTGGAACTGGTAACAAAACAACTTGAAGAAATGACAAAGAACTTTGAACAAGAAAAAGTTGCTCATGCTGTCACATAAGATGAATTAACAAAAGTGAAAAGTTGTAAAACAATGGTTAAACAACTTATAAGTGAAAGAGGTAACAAAAGCAAACTAGGATTAGGTTTCACTCATGAACCAATGCCTAACTCAATCACACAAACTTTACCTGAAAACTTCAATGAATTTGATCATTCACCTGAAAATGAACGAAAATTCAAAGAAATTCAAAGAAGTAAATCCGAATCCGAAGGATATGAAGTGTTGATTGAAAGTTTGAAAGAAGAAGATGGCGTGACGACTGAAGCCGATGATGAAGCAAGCAACGAATCTGATAACAAGTTAGAGCCTGTTCTGATTCAACTTGTTGAGTATCCGGAACTGAATCCGAAGCCAGAAGAAACAGTGAAGGAAGAAGGTGAATTTTCAGGATACAATGATCCTGAATACATCAAGTGGAAGAATGAACAGAAGGCGAAAGTTGCTGATCAACTGATCAAGAAGCAAGAAGTGAAAAAGACTGAAGTTTCGAATGCAAAAATGCATAAATTAAAATCGAAAGTCAATCAATCTGAAACGAAACAGTCAAAAGGAAAGAGTGTCATAAAATCGAATGACAACACCAAAGCTCAAATTATCAAAACTGACAAAGTAAAACCTGTCAAGCAGAAAGTGTCAAAAGGTAAAACAATTAAGTTTGTGTCTGCAGGAACTTTTGATTTGAACGGATCTTATGGTAAACCAATCAATTCTTCAATCAAATCTAACTCTGGTCTGAAAACAGGTTCAGGTCCTAAGTCTTCCGCTGTCAATGATAAAAGAATTTAACCAAAAAAGGTAACCAAACAAGATGGTTTAAAATCGAACCAAGTTCCCAAGCAAGCAAAATCACAATCAAAATCGCCACAAAAGAATCAAGTTAATCTAAAACCGACCAAAACTGATAATGAATCACGAATGGGTTCAACATCAAAAGTTAACAATCGGCTCTTTAGGATTAGCAAGAAACATTGTGAAATTTGTGATCGTTATAACCATATCACTGCTGAATGTTTCTTTAACAGGTACTGCAGTTACTGTGACAAAAAAAATCATTCTTCAGAAGAATGTTTTTATAACAAATTCTGTGATATTTGTGAAAGAAGAAACCATGACACAAAGGATTGTTTCTTTCGAAAAAACTCAACAAGAGAAATGACTCCGTTTCCAAATTTTCAAAGAAATCAATCATTTGGTTTTCAAAATGATGAGAGTCAGCTTTGGCATAGACGGCTGGGCCATTCAAACTTCAGAAACATGAACCGTTTAGTGACTGGAAATCACGCTGTAGGAATACCATCAAAGAAGTTCTCTACAACTGATCTCTGTCCAGCATGTTTGAAAGGAAAACAGCACCGAATGTCTTTTAAGTCCAAGCAAGAACACTCCATTTCAAAACCTTTGCAGATGCTACATATGGATCTTTTTGGACCAACAAATGTTCAAAGCATCGGAAAGAAGTCTTATTGTTTTGTCATCATTGATGATTTTAATAGATTTTCTTGGGTTTATTTCTTGCATGTTAAATCTGAAACTGCTGAGTTGTTAAAAGAATTTATTGTCAAAGTTGAAAATCAGTTGGATTGTAAAGTAAAAATCTTGAGAAGTGATAATGGAACAGAGTTTAAGAACGCTAATGTTGATTTGTTTTGTGCAGAAAAAGGAATTGCTAGACAATTTAGTGCTCCAAGAACGCCTCAACAAAACGGGGTTGCGGAACGGAAAAATCGGACACTGATTGAGGCAGCAAGATCCATGCTCGCAGATGCCAAAATCCCTATCACATTCTGGGACGAAGCTATTGCTACTGCGTGTTTTGTACAAAACAGGACATTATTGGTTCAGGATAAAAATAAAACATCTTATGAGTTATTGTTTGGAAGAAAACCAAATATTTCTTACTTGAAAGCATTTGGTTGTCCTGTATCGATTCTAAATTTAAGTGATCATCTCGGGAAATTTGAGTCAAAATCTGACGATGGATTTTTCCTTGGTTACTCGTCTGTTTCTAAAGCTTATCGGGTTTTTAATAGCAAAACAAATACTGTTATTGAAACTATTAACGTAAAGTTTTTAGAAAATTCGTTTCCGTCAGTGGCACATGGTCCCGAATGGTTATTTGATTTAGATTAGTTATCAAAATCTTTCAATTCTAACTTGTTTGATTTTTCAGGAAAAGCAAGTAAAGAATCAGGTGACTTGGGATGTTTTAGTGATGATTCTGACAATGACGATGATAGCAATCTCAATTCTGAGTATCCGTTCATGTCATTTCATAATCCTGATCATGTCAAAACTAGTCAAGCTCCGGTTCCTTCTGGTTCTCAAGAAGATCAAGAATCAAATATTCTTGGTGATGATGTTAATCCGCAAAATTCTCCTAATGATGGTGGATCTGTTCAGAACCAACCATCATCAGATCCGAATGTTGAAGTTGTTCCAGAATCATTTGACTACTTCATCAATTCACCGGATCAAGTTCCTAATTTCACTCCGCATGAATCAACTATTCTACAAGATCTACCAAATCTGAATCAGTCAAATCTGGAGACGCAAGTTCAAGGTGACGTTATACCAACTCATCGAGTTCATAGGAATCATCTTGTCTCTCAGATCATTGGGCCTTTGAATCAGCGAACTATGAGAAGTCAGACTGAACATGCAAACGTTTGTCTTTATTCATGTTTTCTTTCTCAAGTGGTGCCAAAGAACATTTCAGAAGCGTTGCAAGATAATAGTTGGATTGAAGCCATGCAAGAGGAGTTACTTCAATTTCGCAAACAAGAAGTGTGGAAATTAGTGGACTTACCTGAAGGAGAAAATGCGATTGGTACAAGATGGTTGTACAAGAACAAGCCAGATGAACGTGGTATTGTTGTGCGAAATAAAGCCAGACTTATTGCACAAGGTTACACTCAGGAAGAAGGTATTGATTATGAAGAAGTGTTTGCTCCGGTCGCTCGACTTGAAGCTATTCGCGTTTTTCTTGCCTATGCCTCTTTCATGAAGTTCAAAGCTATGCAGTTAATCTCGGTGAGATCTCAGTGAGATCTCACCGATATCTCGGTAATCGGTACTCTATTGAAATATCGGTACAAATATCGGGACAAGATATCGGTGCCGAGAATATCGGCCGATATTACCGATATATCACCGATATTTGGATTTCAAGATATCGGTAATATCGCCGAGATTCTCGATTTTGCGTGTTTTTTGGTCGAGATGCAGCTACGAATGCCTTTTTTTCGCCGGAATGCATTGCCGGAGCACTCTGCTCTGCTGTGAAGAAGGAGAGCAGCCAAGAAGGAGAGCGGCGGTGATGATATAGTGTTTAATTTTTAGGGTTTTAGTTGACTTTGCTTTTTTATCACTTTATATCCTCTAGTTTTCATTGTTACAATTTCAGCACTAACTTATAAAATAGTTCTACTACATATTTTCATTTTCTTTATTTTAGTCCCTCTAGGCTTATATATTTCATTTGTAGCACATTATTTGGGTTATGACTTATAACTTAGACTTTCTATTAAGTATTAATTATCTAATATATACATATATAAATTTATGCTTGATATTTTAGTTACCGATATCTCACCGAGATAACCGATATCTCAAATATCGGTCCTTGGCCGATAACCGATATTTTTCCGCATTAACTGCTTAGGTTCAAAGTGTTTCAAATGGATGTTAAATGCGCTTTTCTGTATGGACCAATTACCGATGATGTGTACGTCAAGCAACCTCCTGGTTTTGAGGATCCTGAGTATCCACATCGTGTATACAAATTGAGCAAAGCATTGTACGGTTTACATCAAGCTCCAAGGATTTGGTACGAAACATTATCTAAGCATTTGCTCGAACATGGTTTTTCAAGAGGTCAGATTGATCCTACATTGTTCATGAAACGGGAAAATGAAGATCTTTTATGTGTTCAAGTGTATGTGGATGATATCATCTTTGGATCAACCAGTGCGTCCATTTGCAAAGAGTTTGAAGAAATCATGAAGTCAAGATTTCAGATGAGTTCGATGGGGGAGATTAATTTCTTTCTCGGATTGCAAGTAAAACAGTCAGCAGACGGAATTTTTATCAACCAATCAAAATTTGTTGAGAAGTTGCTGAAAAAGTTCAAAATGCAAGATTGTCAGACTATTCGAACGCCATCTGATGTGAATTGCAAGATACAGCCGGATCCGAAAGGCAAATCCGTTGATCAAACACTGTACAGATCAATGATTGGTTCACTGATGTATCTTACTGCATCAAGGCCAGACATTATGTATGCTGTATGTGTGTGCGCAAGATATCAGTCTGATCCAAAAGAGTCGCACCTGGTCGCTGTTAAACGTATTTTCAGATACCTTAAAGGGAAACCGAATCTCGGGTTATGGTATCCTTATGAAGGCAATTTTGAATTATATAGTTATTCTGATAGTGACTTTGGTGGGTGTGCTCTTGACAGGAAATCGACTACGGGTGGATGTCAATTTCTGGGTCCTAGACTTGTTTCTTGGCAATGCAAAAAGCAGACTAACGTTTCTGTATCCACAGCTGAAGTAGAGTATATCGCTACATCTGCAGGATGTTCTCAAGTTTTGTGGTTACAAAACCAATTGCTTGACTATGGGTTTAACTTTCTCAAAACTCCTATTTACATAGACAATACTGCTGCTATGTTCATTACTGCTAATCTTGTTCAACACTCAAAAACCAAACATATCGAAATTCGATATCATTTTCTCAGAGACAACTCTGAAAAAGGTTTAATAAATTTGATTAAAGTTTATACCGACAAACAACTGACAGATCTTTTCACAAAATCTTTCTTGTCAGGGCGGTTTGAATTCTTAATTCAATCCATAGGGTTAATCAACCATGATTAATTCTAATTTTTGAAAAACAAACAAAATCAGAAAATATAAAAGTCAAAAATATAATAAGTCGATGTCAATTATTGATTCCTTTGTCTTTTATTTTACTATTTTGCATTGTGTGTGTGCATGAAAAAGAAAAGCAAAAACAAAATATAAAATCAAAAAGAAAAAGAAAAATATCATGTCATAAGAATCTATATTGCAAAAAGTGAGAAATGATAGTTACACTAGACATTATTTGTTACATTATTTTTAATAAAGACTGATGAATGTTAATTGATGTGCTAGACAACTCAGGCAATTAGACTGAAAAAGTAAGTTTCATTGTTGACAAATCTAAACTTAATAATCTTTGTGTTAAGTTCCATTGTTATACATGTCTAGATATATATCTTTTGATGCATTGCTTGTGATGATAGTTGTGCATGATCGGGTAACGATGCAATTTATTCAGTGTGATGAACCGCATCGTGAGCTTCTTTGTTGTGGTATCCACAGACCTGAAGTCTCACACGAAGTCTCTTTTGAGCTTCAAGGTGCAGCAAAAGATTCCCAAAGTTGGAACAAAAAGAGTGCCAAATGTGGACCATCACCAAACAAAAATTCCAAAAAGGAATTCAGAAGATTCCCAAGGGGAACGATAGGAAATTAAAATTCCAAAATGGAATTAAAAGAAGTCCCAAAGTGGACCAAATCTGAATAGAACCCAGATTCCACACTGTTTATGATTGTAAGTGACCAGGTTCTGTGCAATATGCATTCAGGTAGTGGTTGATAAGGAAATATATTGACATATGTATACATGTGGGTCACATAAGTCATTTTAATCGAACCTTAATCTCATCATGATATTGAAAAAGTAAGTGTGTCAACTCGAGCCAATTGGTATGTTTTCATATCATCACTCAATCAAACATAAGTCAAGTGTCTATTCAAAACTTGCAAAACATGTTCAGATAATGTATGGTATGATCTCACTGCGATATTTTTGATTCATTGCATTGCATATGTTTTTATTTTAATGTGTGTGTTTTGTGTGTGCAGGCATATGGAATCTTTATTGACACATCGACATCCTTGTTAAACTTAAAAATTTCAAGAAATTTCAAGTTTAGGGGGAGAATAATTGAAGAAGAAAAATATTTAAAAATCCAAAAATATTTACAAATAAGTGTGTTTTGAATGAACAAGATTATGTGGTATGGAAAGCAATGGTATTGGATGTGTTAAAAACAAACCTAAGGTCTTGTGATGTGTTTTTAAGAAATTGCTTCGGGATATAGAAATGTTGGTTGTGCAAAAACATTTTTACAAGAAAAATCAAGAAAAAGAAAAAAGGTTTTATTGAGAATTAATTTGTTGCCTTGTATTAGATTTTTGATATTTAATGTGACAAACCCTATTAAGGATGTCTTGTCTAATTAATATGTTGAGAATGTTTGCAGGTGCAATAAGTGTCATTGAAAAGTCAACAGACGGAAAAAGAAGAAAATTGTCAAAGTGTGTGTTCGCCGGGTGAAGATATCAGAAAAGTTGTTATGTCTGATATGAGCCGGGTGAAAAGAAGTGAAGCCGGGTAAAGATATTATGACTACTGTATGGCCGGGCAATGAACATGTCAAATTTATGTCGGGTGAAGGAGTCATCGATATCTGCCGGGTGACAAGTTGTGTTACTATACAGCCGGGCAATGAAGTGTTGACACTGTACAGCCGGGTAAAAGAAAGAAGTCTTTATCTTGCCGTGTAAGTGATGAACATTGTGTAGCCGGGTAAAGTACAACTGTGTTGCCGGGTGATGAAGAAAAGTAAGCCGGGTGTTGAAGAAGATAACTGTGTTGCCAGGTGATGAAGAAAAACTAGCCGGGTGATGAAGAAGATAACTGTGTTGCCGGGTGATGAAGAAAAACAAGTCGGGTGATGAAGAAGATAACTGTGTTGCCGGGTGATGAAGAAAAACAAGCCGGGTGATGGAAACGATCACTATGTTGCCGGGTGATGAGTAAAATCAAAACAGGTGTAGTTGTTCCTAACCTTTAGCCGTCTCTACAGTGACTTACCCGTCTCTACAGTGATTGACCCGTCCAAGTGTTTTACATGTTTTTATGTTGACCCGTCCCATGTTGTGACTTGTCTCAAGTACTTGACCCGTCCCAACAGTACATGACGCGGCTCAACAGTGCATGACCCGTCAAGGCTTATTGGGCTTTTATGCTTACCCGTCCCATTTTGTTGACCCGTCACAATTTGTTTGACCTAATTCTTAAACCATATAAAACCCCGCCTCTTCACAACACTTATCATTTTTCACAAAGTTTTTCAAGCAAAATCCCCTGTATCACAAATCGTTCATACCATTGTTCAATCGATTGTTCTGTAACAAGTGTGATTGATTGAATAAGGTATATTTTCAGTGATTCGACCTTGATAAACCTGCAAATCGATCGTTAAAACGAAAAATGATGATGAACAGTACTTTGATCACTGAATCGACACTTTGATTTTGTGTGTTAAAACTGAAATCGAATGTTGTTTTATGTGTAAAAACTGTCGATTATCAACAATCAATCATTAATCTGCATCAAATTGCTTTCAAACAACAGAACCAACCAAAATTTGCTCATAACTGTCAACCGCCATTAAGACCTGTTGAATGTTCTTATGATTATAACTTCAAAATGATAAAATGTGTGTTAAACATTGACAAATCATTGTTAAAATTGAGCTTAACATGTTAAACCACTTCATCATACAAATGTCAAATTTGTGTTCTTAAGTGTTAAACTGTTAAATTGTGAAATGTTGTATGATCATTAAAATTCAAAGTTGTTTTGATCAAAATGATGAAAATCAGATTGTTAGATCAATTTAGGAGTTAAAATGATTATGTGAATGTTTTACTTTTATAACTGTTTGTTCAAACACTTATGTAAATTTGAAATTTATTAATGAAGAATCTAACACATTTGTCTTGTTTTTGTTTTAAACAGATGGAGAATTTGAAGTTTGAGCCTAAGCACAATTTAGTTGCTTGTTTGGATGAAACTATACCAGAGACTGAAGGGTATAGAGATATGATGAGATTTATCAAGAGAACCAAGTATGTCTATGCCATGTGTGCAAAGCCAGTGATCTATGCCAGACTTATCAAAAGCTTCTGGAGAACAGCTGAGGTGGTAACTGGTGAAGATGGTGTGACTGTTGTTAGAGGAAATATCACCAGAGATTTTGTGTTGACTGTTTCTGAAGAAGCTATCAGAACAGCATTGAGGATTGATGATGATGAGATAGGAGCCAATGATGAGTTGACAAATGCTGAATGTCAAGCGTGTTTTGTTAATATGGGTCATCCTCCTATATTTCCAAAGTCACAGTTTGTTAGAGCAAGATTGGGGAAGAAGTGGAAGTTATTGTGCTATGTGATTCAACAATGCATGTCAAGAAGGAGTGCTGGTTTTGACAATTTTCCTTCTGACATCGCATCTCCAATTGTTGCTATTGCAGAGAACAAACCATTCAATATGTCGAAATGGATTATGAATGGGTTTGTATTTAATTTGGTGAAAGGCAAAAGATTCAAGTTTCTCATTTATCCGAGATTCTTGCAATTGATGATTAATGTTGCTTATCCTATTATCAGAGAAGAAGGATTTGCTGGAGGGATATTGTATACTGAGGATATGAATGATTTATCATATCGAAAGATGAGTATAGGAAATGTTGCAAGTGTTGAGTTATTTGACTATATGCGGGATATAGCAAATAATGTGGAAGATATTGAGACTGTATACCATCACATTTCACATGGAGAGATAGTAAATCCACAGGACCTAGTTGATGAGATGCCTGATAACTTATTGGATGATGACGAGTACTTTGCTAGACATCCAGAAGAAGAAGATGGATCTGAGAATGATGAGAATGAAGAAGATAGTGATAGTGATGATGGCAATGGTGAAAATGTGGATATTATGGAAGAAGAAAGTGCTGAATCAGTTCCTAAGGAGGCCAAAATTGTTGAAACTGAACCAATGGTGATTGAAGAACCTGTTGAGGTTATTGGTGTTGCTGAAGAAGTTATTATTGAAGCTCCAAAGAATATTACAGTTCAATATACTAGATCTCGAAGATCTAAGGCTGTGATTGAACCTGTATTAGTTGATGAACAGAATGTTATTGAAGATGTACATGTGTCAGAGATAGTGGACATTGTACAGATTGCTCAAGAAGTTGAAGCAGAAGTAGAGTTTGTGGCACAGACAGACGATGAAACTGATGCTGGCGTAATTGTTCCTGTGACTACTGATATTGCCACATCCCCCAAAGCTGCTGAAAACATTGAACAACCTTTGGAGTCTTCACCAAAAGTTGATTCAAGTGTTAATGTCAATGAAGATAAAATGAAAATTGCTGAGTTAGAAGAGTTGGTAGCAAAACTCTTAGATGCTAATGAACAGTTGAAAGCATCAAATGAAAGAAAGAAGAAGCGATTAGAAGAGTTTTGGGCTACTCATAATCAGAATCTTGAAACATTCAGAGTATTTGATGTTGATTATGTGAAGTTGAAGGCTGATTATGGAAAGTTGAAGGATGAGCATGATAAGTTGAAGGATGAGCATGCAAATTTGAAAGATGATTATAAAGAGTTAAAGGCAGAATGCAATATTCTTGATGCTGAGAAGGAGATGTTGGAAAAATGGTTAGAAGAAACCAGATCAAAGAAGTCAGGTTCTACATCAGATAAAGATTTTTCGGATGATGTAATGGAAGTGACTGAGCCTATTCAAGAAGCCAAAGTTTATTATACAAGAGCACGTGGTACGAAGAATGTGGGCATAAGGATTGAGTCACCAATTACCATTCCCGATGAAGCTGATGATATTGTCAATTCTGACAAAGCTGAGGGAAAAAGAAAGTTAGATGCTGTGCCTGAGATTACTGGTGAAGAAAGTTGTATTAAAAAGGCAAGAATGGAAGAAACAGTTCAGATTGAGCCGATTCAATCTGAATCTGTGACTGAAACTGAGGTGGCTGAAATGGCAAAGGTGGATGAAACTGTGATAGAAGCTGAAACTGATAAAACAGTTCAGATTGAGCCGATTCAATCTGAATCTGTAGTGGAAACTGAAGTGCCTGAAGTGATTGAAGTGGTTGAAAATGCGCAAGAAACCGTGACTGAAGAAGCATTTCAGTTTGAGCCGGTTCAAACTGAAAGTGCACCAATGATTGAGGCACTGGATGATTTATATGACATTGATTTCACAGAGTCTGAACCTGAGTTTGAGACTGAATCTAATCCTGATGATGAGATTCCAGCTGATTTGCCTGAACGCTTTGCTTATCTTGAGAAAATGAAGTATAATCCAGTATATCTGAATGGGCTGACTGTGAGTCAAATTAATGAAGAGTATGAGAAATGTTTGACTGCACAAGATAAAGCAACTGCTGATGAGAAAGAATTTATTGTTGAGATGGGTGAGTGGACACCGTTACAAGAAAGCATGAATATTGATGATTTACCTCCAACAGAGCTTTATCATCAAAATCCAGAAGAAATGTCCAGCAGAAACATGCGAGAATGGTTGAGTTCGAGGAACTATCCATATAGAACTTTGAAGAAGTTGAAACATGAATCGCTGAAGAAAATTGTTGTAAGCTTTATGAAGACTGAGAAGATGTACAATCGGATGTTTTACCTGGATTACAACAACCCTCAATACTATGAGCTGACCAAGAGATACAAAGTACTCGGACCGAAAGAGATACCGGTGATGGCTTTACCAGAAAATGCGCACAAGAAGAGACAAGAGTTGATTGATATGTTTCCAAGTGAAGTCAAGTCATACAATATTCCTATGGACGTACGAGAATCATGGCATAAATCTGCCACAACAGGTGATGTTGTGAGATCACTGCTGAGCAAAGGACAGTCCGTTGCTGAACTACTTGATTCGATGATCGTACCATGCTGAGCGTGGTGATAAATGTTTACCATTATTACTCTAGTATTTTCAAGCTGGAAGTGCAAGATTTGAAGGAGTTGCACAAACTGAGGTTAATTAATCACACGCATGCTGAGCGTGGTGATAAATGTGCGATGCTGTTAGATGCTGGAATAAGCCGATTGCCGAAATACTTGGAGTTTAGAGGACAACAAGAGGACAGTGCATATGTTGAGTCAAAGAAAAAGAGGAAACAAAAGAAGTTGGTGATGCGTGACATGTATCTAGAAGAGTTTTCGGATGAATATTTTGATAAAGTGACTGATCCGGGGTTGAAAGTGATAGATGGTACTCAAGCAACGAAACCAATTCTTAAGTTTTTCTACAATCAGGAAACTTTTGAGCTGAAATTGGTACGAAATCTGGATGACTGGGATAAGGACATGATCACCTTATTCAGTACATTTGAGCTGAAATTGTTACATCCATCCTACATCGATCATCTGAGAAGTTACAGAATGGAGAAGTGCAAAGATAAAGTTGCTGAAGCTGATCGAAATTTGTTTATGGTGATGATTGAGGTGATTGCAGCGGCGTCAGAGAAAATTCATCTAAGGAAGGCATTACTCAATGCTAACCTTGTGAAGGTCGATATTCCAGAGATAGAGTTTATGCGTGTGACTGCAAAGGGTACATTGGAAGTGCAAGTCAAAGGGCGAGAACTGCCTTATGAATTTTATGCTAATATTGATTTTGCAGGTTTGACTCTTGATTCTCTGAGACGCATGAATGCCTGTGCCATCCTTACAAACGAGTCAAAGCCTAGACAAGCAAAGATCGCGGAAAAGTTCAAGTCATGCATCGAGGAAGCGTTAAAAGAACAAGAAGAATACAAAGGAAAAGAGTTGCTGGACGTTAAAGAAGAGCCTGAAGATTGGTGAGAGATTGAAGCTGAAAAAGAAAAAGATGAAAACTGTTTGAAGATTTTGTTGAAGTCCAAAGATAAATCTTAGGGGGAGTACTGTTAGGACTATTTCCAGTTTAAGATTTACTTTGTACTTGTTTTATACATTTTGTATAGTTTAGGGTTTATTTTGTTATTTTCCCTAAAATGTATTTGTTGCATAAAGCATGTAGTGAGAGAGTGTGAGGAGAGAGTCTAGATCACATATTCACGTTAGAGAGAGAACTAAGTGTGTGTGATTACATTCTCCTGCATTTTGTACTACAATATTTGCTTTGATCAATCAATACAAAGAGAATTATTTAGTAATGAATTGTGTTGCTGATTGAACTGTTTGTTTGTACTTATCATATGGATCATTTGAGTGATATCGATCCAATTGAACCTATCAAACTCTAATGTCCCAAACTGAATCAATTAAAACTTTGGTAACCCTTGCAATCGATATGTTAATTGGATTATCCATACTCGTAAATATTCATGAAGATTGATTTTTCCAACATATTAAGAAACTTGATTTTACATGCACGTCAGCATAAACTAACAATACTTATGAGCATGACTTATCATAAACAAGGTTTTCACACACACAACTTTATATAAAAAAAAAATTTTGGCCCATGAACTTGGTTATCTATGAATAAGAACTATGAACCTAAATATCTACAAACATGAATTCACGTACCTTGAACAAGAAAATCTATTTATATGAACAAAAAGACTATCTAATGAACTCAATTTTTCATAATCATCAATCAATTTATATATCATCTTAAACTAGACTTCACAAAACAATTGAGCATGAAATCAGATTCTATGTGTATCATCATTTTAGTTAGAAGTTTTAGGTACCCTTGACCCACACGTGATCGAGTGAGCTATGTGGTTCATGCAAAAGCTAAAGTAATTACGGGTGCACACGGAATTATGAAAGCTGGTGCATGAAAACCATAATAAATTTTGTCATGTGTTTAAAGGCGATGCGACAAATGTGGTTTGATAAGGGCATGGTGGATACGCCGCTGGTACATCCTATATATAAGTGTACTTATCATACTACCAAATGAAGCATTGCCTGTGACCTGAGATGCTTGTGTTATTCTTTTACTTTACCCATCCAGTGAGCCCTATTGTAAATCATTGATCTCGATAAACTTTATTCTAAAAATCATTATCTCAACCTATGCTCTGAAATCAAGAATCGTTCGTATCTTATGCAATTCAAAACTTAACTATTGTTTTTTTGTGTGTTTCATTTTTCACCATCAGCTAGTGCTCAAGTTGATGTATTCCTAATCAACTTCTCGGAGTTGACGTATTCTTGTTCAACTCGAGAGAGCTAGATAACGTTAGTACATTTAAAATGGAAAGCATATCTTCATTTATTCACTCGTTTTATTAAACATATTTATCCACTTGGTTCTTTCATTCGTTTTGTTAACAACATTCATTCATTGGCTTTGTTTTATCTTATTTCACTTTATTCATCAACTCATTGACCTCCTTTATACATTTTTATTATTATTCATCGCATTCATAAACCTTACTCATTTGAAACATTACATTTTATCCAGTTATCTAAGTCGTTCTATTTACAAGACAAACACTAATAATGTACTTCAATGATGCTAAATCTTATCCTCTTTAGAAGCATACGATTTCTGCTCGAGTATGTGTTCAATTAAATCACCTGAATCATTCATAATTCGAACTACATTAAATGGAAGACTCGCAAACACATAAGAAAAAAAATAAGAAATAAACCCTTAAGTGATTACCTCACTTAAACCTAAGACGGTCTATCTGAGTTGGGGTTATCTTTTTGGGCACGGTTGCATTACCAAATAGACTCTCGACGCGCCCGTTATTTACCCAGCATAGTTTGTAAACAAATAATAAACCTATGGTGTATTAAATAAGTCTTATATTGTTATGAAGTCGATTTTTAGGATATTATCAAACCTAACAATAATCAAATTTCGGGACGACATTTCTTAAAGGATGTGAGACTGTAACATCTGCCCCGACTCATTTCTATGTAAACCCGAGTTGTAAAATAAAATTGTACACAAGTTAATTATTCCAGTTAATTATCAAATTATAAGTTATGGTTTGATTTTTATAAAGTTTATAAAAGTATCAATAATTATATAACTTCTAAGAGTTGATATATAAAATGTTAAAGCTTTACAAGATTACATTGTTAGTTAGTTAGCAAAGTTAAAGTTTGGGCTAAAATGTAAACTTTGAAACTAATATTAAACTTTTATACTCATTTATAAACAGAATCAAATAGCAGGGACTGGAAGTGTAAATTTGTTAAAATCTTAACCCAGCCCATTTTTCCCACCCGTGATTCCGGCCAGTGACTTCCGGTGAGTCCGGCGAAGCTCCGGCATCACCCAACAACCCAAAAATTTAACAAATTAACCCGATAAAACCGTTCTCTAGCCATTATCTGTAAAAGTCGAACTACAAGCACCTATACGAACTCAATTTTACGGATTTATCATCAAATTTAAAACCACTCCGTTATACTCGATGTCGATAATTCAAACTAACGGCTAATACGCAGTTGAGGGCAAATTAAACTAATCCAGACCATGTCATTCGTTAAAATGAGTCTAAGCATCGAATAAATTTAACAACAAACTCGATTAATCAGTCAAATTATGTTCCTTTAATCCCGAAGCCCACGACAAATCGTTTCAATCTTTTGACCATGATTCAATCACATTTGAACTGCTAAAATCATTCATTCGAACTCACACTACCTATCTGCAACATCAATTCAACTTCAAAACACACAAAATCAATCATTGATCATCATCATCTTCGTCTCTCTGCGTGTTGGTCGTCGGTAGCCTCTGGGTCATTATAAGCATCAATTTGTTGGGGCTTTTATTCATCATCAATCGAAGAGTGATTCTGCAACTTTAATTGCATTATCATCATCGCCTACATCATCAATTGATTTCTTGCTGCTACGTTTTTCGTTTCTTTTATTCGTCATCATTTTAGCATCAATTCAGGTAATCAAAACATTCATTGAACTCGTTATAGTGTACAGATTTCGTAATCTATGGTTAATTTGACTATGGAATTGATCAATAAGATGTTGATAGTTCTAGGGTTTATATAGGAAATTGGGTTTAGGAAGTAACAGAATATAAACATTCTTTTTGATAGTCTACTATGTATAGGTTGGACCCACCGGCTTGTCGGTGCTACTTTTGTATGTAATTGTTTGTATTGTAATTGTATTAGTTCTAGCGAACCTACGGGCGAATCTATAGATTCGCCCGCAGGCCAACATGTCTTTTGGTTTAGGTATCGACTGGGCGAACCTATGTGCCCAGCGAACCTGTGTTGGTTCGCTGGATAGATTCGCTAGAGCGAATCTATCAGCGAACCTAACATCACTATATATTGTAACCTTATCTACAACTTTATAGAACTTTTGCACATCTTTTACTCAGACGAATTCTTACCATTTTGTGTTGTGTAATCGTTCAATTGAGGTGCTAGGAGCTTATATCTTTCATCATTGTAGCTTATTAACCTCGATTATGTGTTAGATCTTGATATTGGGTTATTTGGACTTTATTCACTTTGTTCTTCAAGTATTTGACATATTTGTGTTAAACAAGTCAACAAAGCACTGAAATCACGATCATTATGGACCAACAATATGGTATCAGAGCCTTAGTGCTCTTGATTGTTTGATTCAAGTGATTTTTGTGTTGATTTTTGAAGTTTTTGGGTCAAAACTCTTTCGATTCTGTTTGAAGCTTGTTTGTTGTGTTTTGGAGTCGTATTTTGCTCTGGTTTTGTGTTATTTGGACGTAGAAAGCTTTTAAAACAAACCTGAAGGCAAATGGTCGAGTTTTGAGGGTTTTCGAGCTGTTTCTGTACTTTTTCAGAGTGGTTGAGCAACCAGCGAAACTGTGTGTTCAACCAGCGAATCTGCAGTTCTTCCAGCGAATCTAAATTCAAAATTTTGTCCTGTTTGTGTTGTGTTGTGGCCAGCGAATCTAGCATATCATCGAACGAAAGTTCATCTATTTGACTGACTGTGCAAGCGAAACTGCTGCCAAAATCAGGCCAGCGAATCTGTGCTTGCTCGTCAGCGAATCTGTTTGACTGTCTAGCGAATCTTTCAGCGAATCTGCTGCGTTCTTCTAGCGAAACTAGCCAGCGAATCTGTTAATTTTCAGCGAATCTGTTGTCTGTTCAAAGTTATGACTTCTTCAACACTTAATATGAATGATCTAGACAGCGTTCAACCTAACAGGCCACCGAGGCTTGTTAGTGGTGAAAACTTTGAAGACTGGAAAAGATGTTTGAAAGCGTTCTTCTACTACACGGACTACAACCAATGGGAATCTATAGTAAATGGTCCGCACGTGCCAACAACCGTTGAAGGAACTGTTACTTCAACAAACACAAATCCAAGCACTTTCACTGAAGCAGACATCAGATTACTAGATCGGGACAAGAAGGCACTCGGGGCACTGATACTTTGCTTACATCAGGACATCTTCAACCGGTTTGCAGAACACACAACTGCAAAGAGTCTGTATGATGCATTGTGTGAATTTTATGATGGCAATGAAGATCTGAAGCTGGATAGAAAGGCTCAGGCTGAAAAGGAATTCAACTCTTTTGTGGGGTACTCACAAGAGAACTTGACTGACATTACAAACAGATTTCTATCGGTGTCAAGTAATCTGAAGAAATATGATGAAAAGCTGGGCAATCACGAACAAGTTGCAAAGTTGCTAGATTCTCTTCCTCCTCAATGGAGCCTTCAAATTAAGCTGCTGAAACAAGAGAGAAACTTTCCGGATTACAAACTGATGGACGTCATCAACAAGCTGAAGTCTTTCGACCTTGATGTAAAACGAAGAGAATATAATCAGTCAATGATGGTTCCAAACATTCCCTCTCAAAATGCTGCACTTATCTCATCCGCTGCAAACTCTTATGTTTACAGTGCAGCATCCAGAGGATCTTCAGGTCATGTGTCTGCTAAGTCTGCTGGTGCATCTACTAACGCTGGTTCAAGCTCAAATGCATCTGTCACCACACAGATTCCATCAGACACCATGGCATTATTTGGAATGTTCGTTCACAGTTATGAAGCTCTTGTTGCAGGAGAGTTGAAAGGGAAGGGTATGACAGTAGAAGATATGTATCAGGTAGACCCTGATGATTTGGAGGAAACAGATATTCAATGGCAGATGGCTATGCTCACTCTCCGCGCCAGACGATTTATGGAAAGAACTGGCAGAAGAAACTTTGGAAATCAAGGACAGAACGCTAAGCTGGGTTATGACAAGGGAAAGTTACGATGCTATAACTGCAAACAGCTGGGCCACTTCAAGAGAGAATGCCCATTACCAATCGTTTCTGAGCCAGTTAACTCTGTAAGTCCAAGATCTGCTCCAATTCAAGAAAAGGTTGAGGAAGCAAAGTCAAAGAATGAAACTGCACTTCTCACCAACTTTGACTGGAGTGCTGAAATCGAAGAAACCAAGGAGGAGATCAACCATGCCCTTATTGCTGAAATTACTGAGTTTGATGACAGTGATATAAATCTCTTTGATCCATTCAAAGAATTTTTTGGAAATGAAGAAGAAGAGAAAGTGGAGGATGCTGTTGAAGTTCAATCAGATGTTATTGCTCAAGGACATCTGAATCATTCAGGGTTAGTTTGTGAAGCCGCTGTTAATGAAGTAAAGCATGAGGAGGAGTCTAAGGCTAGCTTGGAAGAAATGATCGAAAAGGCAAGGCTGGATGCAGTTGATGAATTCAAAAGAAGCACTCCCTACTGTCAATGTGATCGTGCTCTGGCCGCTGAAAAACTGGTAATCGGTCTTCCTTATGATGTTATTGAAGATATGTGTTCATCTGCTTGCAAAATTCGTTTAATTGGCATATACAAAGCAAATAAACTGTTAATGTCAAACGAAAACGAATTAAAAAAAAACCAACAAAGAGCTCAAATTAAGTGAATCAAAATATTTTGTTAAGTTAAGAGAAGCTTTAAAAGAAAATGAACACTTAAAAAGGACTCTTTTAGAAAAGAACTGTGAGATTAATTACTTGACTGAGCAAGTTACACTTGCTGAGTTTGAAGCAAGAAAACTCAAAAACAAATTGCAGCAGTGGACCATATCTGGTATGAAAAGGGAGGAACTTTGCAAGAATCAAAGGGGGGCCAGGGTCAAGACAGGTTTGGGTTTTAGTAAAAATGAAACATATGCATATCCTCCACCCAGTACTTTCTGTTATTCTCCTACACCTATTCCTCATCCCTCAAATGAGTTAATTCAAGAGATTATGCAGAAAGATACTGACAGTTCCATTGCAGGTTTAAGTGAAGTAAACCTTAAGGAAGTTAGAGAGGAGTACGCATATGGTGCGAGTGTTGGGCTCGGGTGTTCTGGCAGTAGTGATTGCAGTAGTTCTGATTCCAAGAAGTCTTTTGAAGACATTTGTTTAGATAATTCTGTTTGTAGTAATGTGACATATTCAGACAATTCCATGTTCAATAGTAATTTAGGGTGTTCCACTTCAAGCCCTAATGTGTTTAATGATGCTGTTTTGACTGAAAATGTGTGTGTGAATGACAAATACAAACTTTCAGGTCACATCTCTGAAAGTCAAACCAAAACAAACTGTTTCCAAAAGTTCTTCACTCACCAAATTCCATCTTTCACACCAGTGAGAATTTCAAAACCAAAAGGGAAGGAATCATCTTTTTCATACATCCTTAAACCAAAACCTGAATCTGATACAGTTAAAGTCACAACAAGTAAGTTAAAAGAACTCTATGACACTTATAGTGACTGTGACTCACAACTGTCTGAATGTGATGAAGAAATTGTAATGGATAAAATTCCTGTCAACAGAATTCCCAAAACCGGTTTGAAGTCTCACTGTTTTAAATGTGGAAATACTGGTCACACTGTCAAGCAATGCCCTAAGTTAATCCAAAATAGCACAAAGCAAAAATCTTTGGGAAAAAGATTAAACACTTTTGTAAATAAATTCTTTTGTAATACTTCATCTGCTTCACCACCCAGGTACACAAAGACTTGGGTGCCTATTGCAAAGGTCTAACTTTTCTTTGTGTTTAATAAATGTCAGGAACATTCAAATGCCGTTGTAAATAGTCATTGGCATATTGACAGCGGATGTTCCAGACATATGACTGGATTGAAGGATCTTCTTACTAACTATAGGATCATAAATGGAGGCTATGTTGCTTTTGCGGGTGATAAGAAAGGCGGGAAGATGATAGGTCAAGGAGAAGTCTCAAATGGCTCACTTACTTTGGAAGATGTCAACTATGTTCCTGAACTGGCGTTCAACCTTCTGAGTGTATCACAAATCTGTGATAAGAATATTCCTGTGCTGTTCCTTCAAAATGAATGCCTGTTCTTGAAGCCAGAGTTTACTATTCCAGAAAATATGGTGATCATGCGTGCTCCGAGACGAAATGACACCTATATGTTGAATATGGGTTCAAAGGAATCAAATTCCACCGTGACATGTCTCCTGTCTAAAGCATCATCCTTTGAATCATTTTTGTGGCATAAACGTTTAGGACACATCAATTTTAAAATTCTGAATAAATTAGTTAAGAACAATTTGGTCAGGGGTTTACCACAAAAGGATTTTTCTGTGGTGGAGAAATGCATGGCTTGTGCTAAAGGAAAACAGCACAAAAAGCCACATAAACTCAAAATTACAAATACTATCTCAGAACCCCTCGAATTGTTACATACTGATTTATTCGGACCAATAAGTGTCAAATCAATTGCTAAAAAGTCTTATTGCTTGGTTGTCACAGATGATTACTCTAGGTACACCTGGGTGAGATTCATGGCAAACAAGAGTGAGACAGCAGAAGAATTGATGAAGCTGATACCTCTAATAGAGGTTCTTGGAAAGAAGAAGGTTCAAGCCATCAGAAGCGATAACGGAACTGAATTCAGAAACCACATCTTCAACTCCTTCTGTGAACAACGGGGTATTCTCAGACAGTTTAGCGCTGCCCGAACACCACAACAAAATGGTGTTGCTGAAAGAAAGAACCGAACTCTTGTTGAGGCCGCTAGAACTATGCTGATCGAGTCAAAACTTCCAATTATTTTCTGGGCTGAAGCGGTTAATTGTGCAGCTTATGTTCTTAACAGGGTACTGATAGTCAAAGAAAAGATGAAGACTTCATATCAACTGTTTCGAGGGATTAAGCCGCTGATTGACTTTCTACGCCCCTTTGGATGTTCTTGCACTCTTCTGAATACTCAAGACCAGAAGACGAAGTTTGGGGCTGTCTCTGATGAATGCTTCTTTGTGGGATACTCTAACACGCAAAAGGCGTATCGCGTTTACAACAAGCGAACGCGGATCGTGCAAGAGTCCTACTATGTTGATTGGCAAGAATCAAACACTACAAGTATTGGTAGTGAACCGGCTTGGTTTTATGATGCCACCACCATTTTCAAATCATTTAATCTTCCTGACTCTGACGATGACGACATCATTCCACACACATCGGTCTCTATTTTCAATCATACACCTACACCATCACAATCACAACCTTCCACATCAGCTACACAACTACCTCCCACATCATTTGACATCCCATCACCCCCACCAAATATTCCATCACCACAAACTGTTCAAACTTCCACAACAGATATTCCATCCACATCCAACACCATTCCATCACCTACACCTACACCTCCACAACCATCAAATCAACCACCCACAACCGATCAAAATCCTTTACTACTCAACACCGACTTCAAAACCCTGAAAAACCACCCTCACGATTATATCATTGGATCTATTACCGATGGTGTGCGGACCCGGAGTCAGAGCGGCTTGATAAATGAATGTCTTTATGCTGCCTTTCTGTCACAAGTCGTTCCAAAGAATTACAAACAGGCACTTGAAGATCCGAGTTGGGTGGATGCCATGCAGATGGAACTGCAACAATTCAGGAAGCTCAAAGTTTGGGAACTAGTTGATCTTCCTCCTAACAAGTGTCCAATCGGCACTAAATGGGTTTTTCGGAACAAGCCAGATGATCGTGGTGTGGTAATTAGAAATAAAGCGAGACTGGTTGTTCAGGGATTTGCTCAGGAGGAGGGAATTGACTATACCGAAGTTTTTGCTCCAGTCGCTCGCCTGGAAGCCATCAGAATCTTTCTTGCACATGCCGCGAACAAAAACTTTAAGGTTTATCAGATGGATGTGAAATGTGCATTTCTATACGGAGACATCGATGAGGAGATCTACGTGTGCCAACCACCAGGCTTCGAGGATCCTGATTTCCCGTCAAAGGTTTACAAGCTTGACAAATCGTTGTATGGGTTGCATCAAGCTCCAAGGATCTGGTATGAAACGCTGACGCAGTATCTCCTCAGTAAAGGTTTCTCACGTGGGGCTATAGATATGACATTATTCAAGAAGGAGGTGGATGGCGAGCTGCTGATCGTTCAAGTGTACGTTGATGATATCATTTTTGGTTCGACTAATGAAGGGTTGTGTAGAGAATTTGAGAAGGTGATGATGGATCGATTTGAGATGACTATAATGGGGGAGATGTGTTTCTTCTTGGGGCTGCAAGTGGAGCAAAAGCCTGATGGGATTCTAATCCACCAAGAGAAATATATCAAAGAAATCCTCACGAAGTTTGGCATGGATGACTCTTCTCCTGAATTGATTCCTTTTACTGCTCAAACATGCCTTACTTCCGATGATAATGGGAATCCTGTGGATGCTCATCGGTATCGTTCGATGATCGGATCTCTCATGTATCTGACTGCAAGTCGTCCGGATATCACATTTGCCGTGTGTTACTGTGCTCGTTTCCAAGCAAATCCAAAAGAATCACACGAAAAAGCTGTCAAACGAATTTTCCGTTACCTTAAGGGTTCCTCTCGTTTGGGACTTTGGTACCCAAAAGGTGGGAACTTTGATTTACATGCGTTTTCTGATAGTGATCATGCTGGTTGCAGGAT
Source organism: Tagetes erecta (assembly GCA_030867185.1). Taxonomy (NCBI): domain Eukaryota; kingdom Viridiplantae; phylum Streptophyta; class Magnoliopsida; order Asterales; family Asteraceae; genus Tagetes; species Tagetes erecta. Next base: position 58,876,864 of record CM061486.1, on the reverse strand, counting down.
TAACAGGAAATCGGTCACCGGTGGATGTCAATACCTTGGAGAATGTCTTGTTTCATGGCAAAGCAAGAAGCAAACAACCGTCTCCCTGTCCACAGGAGAAGCAGAATACATAGCTGCGTCAAGTTGCTGTTGCCAAGTGCTGTGGATTCAACATCAGATGATGGATTATGGCATCAACTTTCTTCACACGCCACTCTTTTGTGACAATGAAGCTGCAGTTGGAATCGCCAAGAATCCTATTCATCACACACGAACCAAGCACATTGAAACGAGAATTCATGCTATCAGGGATGCACAGGAAAAGGGGTTTATTGATATTATTCCTATCGAAACTAGAAAGCAAAAAGCGGATCTTTTCACGAAAACCTTTGACAAACCACGTTTTTATGAATTGATCTCCATGCTTGGACTTATATCTTTTTGAAAACCTTTTTCTGTGAGAATCCTTTTTGTAAATATGTAAATAATCTGTTCTTCGTAAATAATCGGGTCTTTATCTTCTTTGAAAAATCCGTGGGTCACTCGATTCTTTGCTCCGTTTCTTTATTTTATTTCATCTTCTTTTCTTTTTCTTTTAAATTCTGTATATATATATATTTAGAAAATCTGAAAAACAAAAATTTCTTAATTAGACGGCTATTATATAGAAATTTTGGGGGAGATATAAAAGATAAACTATTTATAGTTTTTCAAATTTTGCTATTTCAGGATCTCCGTTTTGATTGATGTTGAAAAGTCGTTGAAGGAGGTCAGAAGCATTGCGTTTGGGATATGTCAGATAGGCTCAGCCCGAAAACGAAGTAAACTAGTGATTATGCAGCCAAACATAACGCTCAAGATCTCGACAGCAAGGATTATCTCCTTGACGTGATTGGATTGCACAAAGATTATGGTTCTGTCAAAAATGGGTTGAGAGCGTCAAATCTTTGCCTTGATTTCCCCAAACATCCCAAATCACCCTCGCCCTATCCCCGAATCGAGTTTCTAGTATGCAAAACAAATAAAAATAAAAAGCTGCTAGTGATGCTCTTCGGAAAAGCCTCTGAGTGAGTTACTTGTTAACTCCTCAGAATGTATTGAGTCAAAAGTGCTTAACTCCTCTGCTATACGGAAGTATTGACCTGGAGTTGGTGGATCTTCTCTGCTATACGGAAGTATTGACCTGAAGATTCACCGAGCATGCTCAAATGTTTATCTCCTCTGTTATACGTCAGTATAGACCTGGAGCTCTAGACTATTTGAGTTTCCCAAATAATAAGTCGCATTGTATTCAAAATGAATCAATTGCTGACAAAGCTCCACTCACAAAAGAAAAGATGCAAAAATTGCACATGTGTCAAAAGACAACATTCAAAAGTTGTTATATGAAACTCAAGCAAAGTAAATCGTATTGCTCAGATATACCCTGATAACAGAACTTGTTCTTTTTACCTAGACGTTTGTGGGGACCGAGTTGTCTGAGTTTCTTCAATCAAACCGAAAACATGATAAAAGAAGCTGATGATCTCTTGTTGAAAGGACTAAGGCATGGGTTTAAATGGACAAACATATCTGCAATCCCGCCAATCGATGATTCTCCGGATTCTACTCAAAACATCATGAAGAATAAATATCCTTTCTAGCGTTTAAAACCGTCTCTTGTTATATTTATTTTATTTTATTTTATTTTATTTTATTTTATTTTAATTTTTAATTTTAAATTTTAATTTTTAGGATTATATGTATACATGTTTATTTTTGGGACGATGATATCGTGGGACGTTTTCACGGATTTACAAAGATTTTAAAATTTTAAGAAAATCCAAAAATATTTTTTTTCTTTCTTTTGTCTAGCGAATCTGTGGCGAACCTACTGATTCGCTCGGCCTCTAAGGTTCGCCCGGACTCTCTTTGTTTCGCTGACATGAAACATGCTTGTTTTTGTGTCAGCGAACCTGTTAGCGAACTAGTCGGTTGTTTTGTCTGTTGGTCTTCCAGCGAACCTAAAGTTCGCTGGACTGACTGCTAGCGAACCTATGTCTGTTTATATACTAGTGACAGCGAATTTTTCTCACTTATTCGCTTACCCACTGTACTGTAGCAGACGCTTTTTAAAACTTCCACCAACGTTCGATTCTCACCTATTTACGGCTTTTTCATACATTAAACAACTTCTTAGTGTTTGGTATGTCATCGCTTTCATCTTAATCTGTGTTTTATACCCTTAATCGTTCATTTGACCTGTTAGAACTGTCGAATCTTGATTATGTAGTGTTTAAAAAACTGATTGTTTGTTAGATGTTAGGGTTTTACTTCATAATAGCCTTGTTTGGTGTTTCTTCTACCTGTTTGTTGCCTTTAATGCCTGAAAATGATGAACTGTATGTGATTTCGGCCGTTTTTCAAAAGCTAGGGTTTCCAGCGAACCTAAGTGTTCGTCTGGCGAATCTGAACGAAAGTTCAAGTCTTCGAGCGAATCTATGTCGTTATGCTGCCCGCGCAACAACATAGATTCGCCCGACTGTTTCTAGCGAACCTATACATTCGCTCGACAACAATGACTGATTTTTTTTTTTTTCTGTCAGCGAATCTATAGGTTCTTGTGCCAAAATCTCAGGTTCGCTATACCAGCGAACCTAATTTCCAGCGAATCTATTTTCTGATTTTCAAAACTTTATTTCTGATCAATCTCCGTTTATTTTTCAGGCAAAATGTCGACTTTATTCTTCGAGAAGAAGCACAATATGTGTGCTTTACTCGATGAAAACTTCGAAAAGGCCAGCAGCTATAGAGACGCTATCATATGGCTGAAGTCGTCACACATTTATCATGCCATCTCTCACTCACCCACCATATACGAGACGCACGTTCGGGATTTCTGGCGAACTGCGGTCATGAATGTGTCGGTGCAGCCGTCACGAATATGTGCCAATGTCTGTGGCCAAGACCTCGCGTTTACTGAAGCCGATCTGGCAAGGATTCTCAGATTAGAAGATGATATGGGTGAGGAGGTACATATGTCTGCTGAAGAAGTTTACGGGGCATTCCGGACAGCGGGGTATGAGGGACCGATGCCCGGAGAAAAGAAGATGGAATTTGTAAAGTCGTACCTGATCCAGGAATGGAGATATATCGCACATGTGTTTATTATGTGCCTGGATCACCGAAAGGGGGGTACGGACGGGTTGAACCTAGATTGGGCTAGAGCTATGATGCTATTTTGCCGGGGGCAAAAAGCAAATCTTGCTAAGTTGATTTACAACTACATGCTCGAGAACATTCACGCCAGCAAGGGGGCGAAATGGCTAATGTATCCCAGATTCATTCAGATGATTCTGAATGATAAGCTGCCAAATCTGTTGGTTGAAGGTGCAGAATTGGAAATCTGGGATATGCATCCAAGAATCTTCAAGGACTGTAAATCCGTGCGGGCAGACTGTGTTGGTAGAACGTCGTTTTTGTGGGAGAACATGTACCCGGCTGAAAGATGGGTGCAAATTCAGAGGTTGATAGAGTCGGAAAGAAAACGGGGAGGCGAGAATATAGAAGTGATTGAGAAGAAGATTAGAAAAAGGAAAGCCTATGCCAAGGATAAAAATTATTCATTTGAACGGGAGGTGGATGAGATACAAGCTGAGATAGATGCGGGCAGAGAACTGAGGACAAAGAAGAGGGCTGATACACATGCTGAGGGGTCAAAGAAGGCAAAGCATGATGTAGGGGGTACATCTACTGGGTTTGGGAATGAGTTGAAGGATGAAGTTGAGAGATTGAAGGCTGATTTGGTTGAACTCAAAGGTAAGCATGAAGAATTGGAAAAGCAGGATGCGGAAAAATCAACGGTCATATATGAGATGGGACGGATGATGAAAGACCAGCAATGTTTAATTGTAAGGATCTTCAAAGAGCTGAATGATTTGAAGAAGAATGTTGGGACAGAACCGGCGATGACTGAGGCGGAACTGAACTCCTTAACGGATATTACAAGATATCCGTTAATGGATGTTGATTTTGATAATAAAGGAAAGGGAAAGGCCGTAGAGGAAGAGTTTGATGAAGAGATGGGGATAAATTTGGATGCGTTTGAAGGAGAGGAAGTTGTTGGTGGATCTGGGGTTGATTATACTTTGGTGGATGAACCTGACACTGATTTTGATGCTGAAAGTGAGGAGGACATTGAGGATGAGCCTGAGGTATACAAAGTGGAGGAAAAGGGAATGAGCTACCAGTTTGAACACGCTGAGTTAGACAAATCCGAATGGTTCAGGAAAGAGGAAGCAGTGGTGCCCGAGGTACCGATATTCCAAAATCTAGACGAACCCACCACCAAACAGCAAGATAGACAGATTATAGCATGGAAATATAACTGTTTGGTGGAAGCTTATATGATCAAAAGGAGGGGTGGCGACATTACATACGTGAAGAACCGAAAGCACTTTGCCACCTTTCCTCGTTGGGACTTGAGGAGACTGGCAGAGCTGCCGCTTTTAGGGAAAGAGGATAGCGGTAGGGCATGTGCATTTGAAGCTGCGATCAGGGAGGCCGCTAAGTCAAACTTTGTTGAATTCGGGTACCAAAAGCCTAGAAGGATGAGGCAGAAAAGGGATAAACATTGGGTATCGTGGAAGGGCAAAATTGTTTTGAAAATTGCTGCTCCGAAAGTGATGACGAGGGTCAGGGTCCCAGATACTCAGCCACCCAGATTGCAGGATTTCTACAAGTGGTTCTATGATAATAGCACTGGGGAGGCCATTATTAGACTAAGTGGAGATGACCGTCCAGAAATTCGATTGTTTGATCCGATGGAGGTCTTCTCCTTCTGTGATGAGGACTTGAAGGTGCTATGTGAGCACAGAATTAAGCACGGGGCTGGTGATGACACTGCTGCTGAAGCAAACCTGTTTGTGAAGGTTGCTAACAAAGCCCGAGGGATTCGTGCAGAACTGAAGGCAGTGAATGAGAGGTTGAGAAGGTCAGATGATCTGCAACTGGAAATGGACGATCTAACTCGACAGCTAGATCGATCAATTGAGCAGAGGTTTGAGAAACCTGTTGAAGTTGTAGACTTGGAAGTTGAAAGCGAGGAGCCAACAGCTGATATTCAGGCGGAAACGACAGTTCATCCTGAGCCTGATACAGAGGTCGCAGAAACAGAGTTTGTGGATTCTATGTTAAATCTGAGTGAAGATGAGGCCGGAATTGAAGACTATACAAATCCAAAGGCCGGGATCAAAGAACGGGCAGGAGCTTTTATTGAACAACTTTGAAGCCAACAAGACAGGAGCTAATCTGAAGACTTCCCCAGGTGAGGTCCAACCTAGGGGGAGTATTGATAGTCTACTATGTATAGGTTGGACCCACCGGCTTGTCGGTGCTACTTTTGTATGTAATTGTTTGTATTGTAATTGTATTAGTTCTAGCGAACCTACGGGCGAATCTATAGATTCGCCCGCAGGCCAACATGTCTTTTGGTTTAGGTATCGACTGGGCGAACCTATGTGCCCAGCGAACCTGTGTTGGTTCGCTGGATAGATTCGCTAGAGCGAATCTATCAGCGAACCTAACATCACTATATATTGTAACCTTATCTACAACTTTATAGAACTTTTGCACATCTTTTACTCAGACGAATTCTTACCATTTTGTGTTGTGTAATCGTTCAATTGAGGTGCTAGGAGCTTATATCTTTCATCATTGTAGCTTATTAACCTCGATTATGTGTTAGATCTTGATATTGGGTTATTTGGACTTTATTCACTTTGTTCTTCAAGTATTTGACATATTTGTGTTAAACAAGTCAACAAAGCACTGAAATCACGATCATTATGGACCAACACTTTTCAAATTGCAATAACAAAAATCGAGTTGGTTTGGTGGTTTCTTGTTTCTTGATTCAACCAAGAGGTCTTGTGTTCAAATCTTGGTACAACTGCATATGTTTTTTTTATCATATAATTTATTTCTTATAATTATAATAAAGTTATTTATGAAAAATTGTATAAGTTATCTTCATAAACATATGGTGTACAAGAGTGTTTATATATATAATAATACATATAAGATTATATATATAATTAAGAGTTAGATTTCTTTTAGGAGGAGTTTCGAGTTTTAAACATTAGAACGCATAATACGTTTAGATTTTATAAAAGTCTCGGGAACTAATTTACTTATGGATTTTTGGTATTTAGTACTCATGCGATTTTGATTTAATCATGTTTTGGTCATCATTTATTTACGAATATAATCATGGCATTATTTTAAAGGATTAATTTTTGTAAATTAATTTTATAAGGAAGTAGTTAATTTCATTATATCAGTTATGTCCAATATAGATCTATTAATTTTAATTAACTTCATAGCAGTTAAACGCTATATATACAATTTAATCATGATATTACTTATTTATTCATTTTTAATAAAAGCTATTAAAGTAAATTATTATCTCTTTCTATTTATACAATTTAATTACTTAAACCCAAATTTCAATTAGATCCCTAGATACCTAAATTCCTAGATTCGTTTAGTTATCATTTTAACATAAGCCGACATTCCTTAGGTGATCCTTAAGGAGATTCTCGGTGCCTTTTTCAAGTTTTACTTTTATTTTGTTTTCATCAAATCCGTTATCAGGTGAGTATTCATAGCCCCTTTTCTGGTTTTCAATTTGGGGTGATATCATGTGACCTAATAAATCAGTTATCAGATTTCAGTTTATCAGTTATTTCAGTTATCAGATTTCATGTTATCATTAAAACAATTCATGTTATGTCTTTACTTGCAAATTATGTGTTGATAGCCTGATAGCAATTTTTGTGCAAGCGTAATCATTAATTTGTAGAAACCGACAGTTATTAATGGTAGATCTATTGGTCGAAAGGACCCACCCCCCTGATTCTTGGGTGATTATAACTGAGTATCATTATCATGTGGACCCCCCCCCCCTTATCATTGTTCAAGGTTTGATTATGCGTTGTTATCTTGTATGTACATGTTTGCATTTATAAGTTTAGACATAACGACATGAATTGAATTTTTCTTTATCAGTGTATCTATATGTATTTTAAACCTATGTTTACTCACCAGCTAATTCGTTAGCTGACCAGTTATTTTTCACATGATTTCAGGAAGAGCAAGTTAGGAACTTTGGATGCCAAACGCCTAGGGACTTGGACCTAGTTAAATAAATTAAAGTAGACTTTTTCATTTGTTCTGTTTGGTTTATATGTTTGGATTTATCATTTAGTCTTGTTTGGATAATTGGATTTTAATAATATTTAAACTATTTATAGTACCATGAGCTATTAACAATCATTCACTTTCGTCCGCCTCGATGATTCCGCCATCGGTCGGGGTGTGACAGCCTACAGCTGAAGAGAGTTTTTTTGATAGGGTGTCGTTGGACTGCAAGAGCACAAAGTTTTGTGACTCCAAATCATTCTTAGCCCTAAGGAGACCAGGGATAATGTCTGTACATGCTTGGCACCTCTTTTCATCCAACCATTCAAAGAAACCGCAACGTGCCACCTAAAAAGATAACCAAAAGAATAAGAAAATAGAAATATAAAGTAAAAAATGAAAATCAACAAACTGACTTGGCCAGCGCATGCATAAAAACGGCGGCCCGGGTTTTTCAGAGTCCAAGATGTACGGGTTGTCGCATCCTTACCGCAATGACAGAAAACCATCCTACACAAAAACTCTTTAATGTGATTTGAGTGTAACATTATGTAACATGTATGAGATGTTATCTTCCGGGTTATATGTAACATTGTGTAACATATATAAACGAATTAAATATAGTAAACATACGCACGACATATGACTGATTGTGTAACATGATGTAACATTGACTTACAAAAACATGGCCTGTGTAACAATTGAAAAGGCGTTAAAATGTAACATTGTGTAACATATAAAAAAGAATTAAATAAATAAACATACGCAAGACATGTAACTGATTGTGTAGCACGATGTAACATTGACTTACAAAAAATGGTAGGACCAAAAACATGGCCTGTGTAACAATTGAAAAGGCGTGAAAATGTAACATTGTGTAACAAAAAATACTAATTAATTAAAAAATAAGCATACGCACGACATGTAACTGATTGTGTAACACGATGTAACATTAACTTACAAAAAATGGTAGGTTTAACGTAGGGGCCAAAAACATGCTTGTGTAACAAATTGAAAAAGCGAGAAAATGCAACATTATGTAACAAAAAAATACTAATTAATTAAAAAAAAGCATACGCACGACATGTAACTGATTGTGTAACACGATGTAACATTGACTTACAAAAAATGGTAGGGTTGGGGTAGATGGCCAGGAACATGCTTGGGTAACAAATTGAAAAAGCGAGAAAATGCAACATTGTATAACAAAAAAATACTATTTAATTCAAAATTAAGCATATGAACGACATATAAAATGGTAAGGTTTGGGTAGGGGCCAAAAAGAAACTCATTGTCAAAAATAAGCATACGAACGACATATTAAACTAAGTGTGTAACATGATGTAACAATGACTTACAAAAAAAGTACAGTTTCGGAAAATTTTAAAATGTTTTTCATAAAATACGTAACATTAATGGCTGGTAGATCTGTAAATAAAAAAAGATATATTAATGGCAGGTAGGGTGAAAGTAACAAGATCTACCTTGACTGGTAAGTGCATGAAGAATATACACAACAAAAAAAAACATAAAAAAAATACAGATCTACCTGGTTAATGGCTGGTTATGCATAAACCTTGTAAAAATAGTAACTAGATAAACCTTGTTAACGGCTGGTAGTGCGTAAACCTGGTTAATGGTTGGTAGTGCATAAACCTTGTAAAAATACTAACTAGATAAACCTTGTTAACGGTTGGTAGTGCATAAACCTTGTTAATGGCTGGTAGTGCATAAACCATGTAAATATTCTAACTCGAACGATGTCGAGGTACACAGATGTTCAAAAAACTTAAATGTAGAAAAAACATACAGATCTACCTGGTTAGAGCACGAAGAGCTAAAAACGGTTCACGTCCAAGTTGCCATAGCCGAACTTATATGTAAATACTTGCCGGAGGGTTTGAAGAAGGTGAGAAAAAGTGGGTCGACTGAGAGAGATTTTGAAGGTCGATTTGAATTAAAGGGGGTATGACATGGGGTAGTTGGCGTAATGGGTCAGGTTTTGGGAGTGGGGAAAGGTTGTTAAAAGACTGTAATACCCTCATGCATAAAAGACAAAACAATTGGTTTTTGAAGGATGTGACTAATTTTAGGCCACACATAAAGTTTATAGGGTTTGCTGAATAAAACAAGGTTTCTATATTATACATCTCCTATATATATATTGTTAGAACTTGAGAGTTTTCTTGTTCTACTAAATTTAAACCTATTGACAGCCTAAAAACACGTAGTGATGATGGGTTGAATCAGGAAACATCAGCCTCAATTAATCTATCATTCTATCCGTACATATATATATAAGCAACGAAGACAACCTTGTACTCACAAAGAAAATGATGTTCTACTTTCAAAATTTTCAATTCTTTTAGGCTAATTGCATTTGGATATATATATGAACAATTAATTCATAGTTTTTTTAACACATCCATTTGCTAGATTCAGTTTTCAACAAATCAAAGTTTATTGAGCTAGGGATCTTAGTGAGAATTAATTTGGCCGGGATTGACGAAAGGTTTGTTATTATCTCACCTTCTCCCTAGACTATGCAAATAATATTGCTAAAAACTTTTGACGATTTGAGTGGGATTTTATTGGTTACATACTTCCGCTTGTTCATTAGTTTCTCAAAGCATAAAAAAATCCTTTAAATTTCCTTTGATACATTATGCAAAGAATTATAACATTTTGTGCCACATACTTGAGAAGAAAATTCATCCCGGAAAATACTTTTTAAAGTATTAATTAGTAATGTTGCAAAAGAGTTAAGCCAAGGTTTAAATGGTCGTAGCTAGGCTAGCTTAGCATTATAATCCAACAAGCAAATGTTAACAACTTCTTAAAGAATATTCTCTCCGAATTTGAAATAAATTCTCTTGCAAGTATCCATATAAAAAGGAAGATACCATCTTTTTAAGCTCATTGTTTAGGCACAATGGTTTTGTTGTTATAATATATATATATATATATATATATATATATATATATATATATATATATATATATATATAGGGTAGGGTTCAAGAGAGAACTCATTTTAAGTTGAGAACTAGAGAACTACCAAAAATACAAGGGATGAAATTTTAATGAGGAAGGGTAAAATTGAAACTTTAAATAAATAAATCTTTAAACATTTCTATATTTTGCATACGTTAATATTATTTTAAAAAAATTACACCATTAAATCAAGAATTTCATTATCTTTCATTTGAGTATAAATAACATCATAAAAAATATTTTTTTTCTCGTTTTTTTAAATTTCATACTACATATATGTAGTATTGCGATATTGTATTTGATTATATTGTTTTTAAACGTTACTAACTTTTTCATACGTTATTTGCATTAAACAATTTTAAAAATCACATTTTGGTTTTTTTGATACTACATATATGTAGTATCAATGTACTTGACGCATTTATTAAGTGGTCAAATGACTCAAAAGTCTAATAATTATTTAAAGTGTATATATGATCTCAAATAACCAATAACAAAGTTCATAAGATTTCATATTAAAAAACTTATGGCAAATGAAAACAAAACCAATACTTATACTATGTCTAAACATAAAGATAATAATAAACTAATAAACCAATTATAAATATCATAAAAAAGTAAAAAAAAAACTTGAAATTCAAACTATAAGATAACAATGCATCAATATTGCATATACTGCATATATGTAATACCTACAACATATATGTAGTATACGATACTGCATATATGTAATACTATAAAATGTAAAAGGGGATAGTGAATATGGTGATGTTATGCACCTAAGTTACACGTAAAACCATTAAAATTATGTATCTTTGATAAATTAACTTAATTTTTTTTATTAGAAAACTTAACTCATTGATCTGTATTCAATGTTAATGGACGAATCAATCTTCTCCTCTTAGATCATAATTTTTCTCTTTCTCATTTACTCAATAATCATAATTCATTTTAGTAAAATATTATCCGCCCTTTAAAAATCGATCGTAACTCAATTTGACTTCTCAATTCCAACTAACAGATTAATATAACATGACTCATATAATTGGTATTATGATATGCTCATGCTGCACATATTCATACCACATCACATAACGTGAACCAAGTTATTGCTAGCAATGTCAATACGATCATATGAGAAAATTCAAATTTGGAATTGAGGCATGATGATGTTGTTTTTTTGTGATAACGTCATCCAAATCAATGCCTTTGAACTTTTGATCTTTTATCAAAATATGTAGTTTTGATGGTTTCTCGGGTAATTTATGTTCATAACAACACCGTATTCATTTTCCCAATTTAAAAACATACGGTATTGTATATTACATATATGCAGTATTGAAAGTAAAAAAACGAGAAAAAAATATTTTTTTTATAACGTTATTTATACTCAAATGAAAGTTAATGAAATTCTTGATCTAATGGTGCAAAAAAAAATTAAAAAACTTAACGTATGCAAAAGATAGAAATGTTTAAAGATTTACATATTTAAAGTTCCAATTTTACCCCTCCTTTAAAAATTCCATCTATACCTTTTTTTTAGTTCTCTAGTTCTCAACTTAATATGGAGTTCTCTCTTGATCCCTCCCCTATATATATATATATAGGGGCATCTTCATTTGAGAACTCATTTTTAGAAAGAACTGAGTGAGAACCGATTTAACTGTTATATTTTTTATTATCTAAATTAACAAAAATGCTTGTAAACTTACCAATTATAAGATGTATTTATAAAAAAATGATTTGCATCGTTTATTGTTGAAATACATATATGCACCCACATTATATATGCAAATATGCACACGTTTTAGTTTCTAAAAAAACCGAGAAGAGAGGTGATAAAATTCAAGAAATAATGAACAATGGTAATAAAACGGTACATTTTTACTTTACCATTGTTTTTGAAGCAAAAAGTACATGGCTTATATGGTTCTCACTAGTTCTTTCCAATTATTTGGTTCTCATTTGAAGGTAACACATAATATATATATATATATATATATATATAGGAGAGTTATCCTACATAGTGTTGGAAATCTAAGAAGGCTAAGAAGGATTTATGACCTTTAGATCTCTTTTTTAATGGTTGAGATCAATTTGTAGGAAAAGAAATTAGTGGAAGGGTACATTAGTCATAGCCACTTTTGTTGACTTTCTCTCTTCACATGCAAGGCACATGCCAATTCCCCCACTTTTTTTAAAACTTTCATAACTTTTGGATACGATATTATTTTTATAAAAAAATTACACCAAAAAAACAAGCGTTTTGTTATCTTTAAAACGCGTATAATATTGATATATAAAAAATAAAAAAAATTTCAGCACTTGTCTAGTCCTTGTGTAATATCATGTGATTGTGTTTTATTATAACTAGTGAAATATCACTTTTATCGGTTCATTCTTAAGTCATTATATAATATCATCTTATTATAAATATTTGTTGTGTCATATTATGTGTTTAGAAATTATCACCGTGTCACAAATTGTTAATATGTGTTTGAGAAATGTTCAAAGACAACGTCATTTTTTGTTACAAAGTGTGAGAATGACACAATGGTAAACAAAGACACAATGACACTTTTATAAAAATTATAACTCACAATATAAATCAAATTTGAAAAAAGTGGTTCGGAGACCTTGTTCCCCATGTATTCCTCTTTCATAAAATAAATAAACGAAAAATTAAAAAAAATTAAAAAAAATTACCTTTTTTTTATTTTTAAAATTAGACACAATGAAAAAAGACACAATGAGAAAATAGTAGTTTTTTTAAGTTTTGTTTATTTATTTTTTAAGGAGGATGATGTGAGAGCAAGATCTTTGAAATACTTTTTGTGTTATTGTGTAATTATTATTAGATCATTGTGTGATACTTGTCAAATAAGATTACACAATGACCCGATGAATGACACAACAACCTTACGGATGACACAATCACACAATGACCTGATAAAAGACACAATGACCTGACGGAAGACACAATGACCTGACGTTAGACACAATGAGCTGAAAAATTGTGAAAAAAAAGTTCGTTTTTTATATATCAATATTATACGCGTTTTAAAGAGAAAAAAATTCTCGTCTTTATGGTGTAATTTGTTTAAAAAAATAATGTCGTATGTAAAAGTTATAAACGTTTTAAAAAAGTGGGGGAATTGACATGTGACTTGCATGTGGAGAGAGAATATTGAAAAAAGTGGGCATGACTAAAATACCCCCTCTCCTAATTTTCCTAGATGCCACATGTCAATCTCTTATTGCTTCTTAGTCTTCTTAGATTTATAACACTATGTAGGTGAACCTCACTATATATATATATATATATATATATATATATATATATATATATATATATATATATATATATATATATATATATATATATATATATATATATATATATATATATATATATATATATATATATATATATATATATATATATATATATATATATATAGGGGAGGGTTCAATGGGGAACCACTTTTTACCGGGGAACTAGGGAACAATTATTGACCCTTGGATCATCCAAGGGTGGGGAACACCTACACCCTCATAATCCTATACATTGCAATTAAAAAAATTAAAAAACGCGTCGGCCAAGGGAATCGAACCCAAGACCACGACGGCATTTTACACGCGTTTTTCCACCAGACCAGCCTACAATTTTGTTTCATAATTCGATTTTTCAATAGTTAAACACTAGTTTAGTGCCCGTGTTACGCTCGGGAACACAATTTAAGTGATGTTTTTAAGGATGTTCATAAATATTCCATTTAGTTTTGAGACAAAACCGTGGTAAAACGAAACACATGATATTTTTTTAAAATTAGATTTTTAGTATAGCAATATTATACTCACACTAAAGAGAATAAAGTGTTTAGTTTTATGGTGTAGTTATATATTTTTTAAAAAATCATATAAAAATGTTATGTGTATTTATAAAACACTAAGGTCTTTAATTGTATTTTATTATTAACTTTAGGGATATCTTTGTAGAAACATAACCAAATTTCAATTTTGTTTCAATTTAATCATTGAAAGTTTATTATGTTCTAATTTGATAACTTAACTTTAAAAAATGTTCTAATTCTAGATAATTAACTTGATTGATAGGTCAACCTTAATTTTTATTTTTTAATATGCAAAATTAAACAAGGAGACCATCATCTTCATCTTCTAAATTCACATTAAAATCTTCATCTAAATTCATCCAACAAAGATCATACAACTAAAACTAAGATAATCATCATTAATTCATTATCATCGTCAAACTACCACGACTAAAACACAATTATTAAAGCTTACATTATCACAATCATCATTAAACTATTGTTTATAAAACAAAATTACATTAGAATGATTTTATAGTATTATTGGTTTCAACCTCAAACTATTGTGTCGCATTTCTAATTTTAAATTTGATGCAAGCTGTGTGATTTTTACACGTAAATTGGTATCGATTCACATGACAATTATTTAATAACCAATGATTAAAATTGGTGTGTAACTATATATATCACCTCCGTGATCAGTATGTTAAGGGACTTGATCAGTATGTTAAGCGATTTTTAAAATCAATTTTTACCTATTAAATAGGTTAATTATTTAGGATTAGAACATAAAAGTAAACTAAGTTACCTAATTAAAACAAAACAAACTTTAAGTGACTTAATTAAAACAAAATCCAAAGTTCGTTATGTTTTAATGGCATTTTCCTTTCATAAGTTTCATTTTTAAACCCTATCAAATATAAAACGACTCACGTACACCCCTTGTAGTAAAGGGTTAAAAATATAAATACTCTTAAATTTTTCAGAATTCTCCAAAATATTAGGGGACCATAAATGTAATTAGTTTTATTATAATAAATTATATATATATATATATATATTAAATAAAAAATCATTATTGTGAGATAATCTTTCAAATAATGTCACATAAGCTAAAAGCTATGAAAAGATGCCACATATGATTTTTTTGTTTTGCTATATTATATAAGGATGAGTTTCGCAGTTTTTTTTGTTTTGTTTCATTTTGTTTTTAGTTTATATGTTATCTATTATTGTTTAACGTTAAGAATTAGTTTTTATATTAGATTTTTTATAGATTAATAATTAATCTAATTTTTATTTAATGTTTTTGTCATAACTTTTTTTTATTAATTTGTTTTAATTTTATTAATTTTATTTTACCTATTATTGTTTAGTTTTAAGGGTTATTTTTTGTTTAAATCTTACAATTTAGATTTTAACTAGTGGTGTAAATGAGTCAAGTCGAGATTAAATCGGTAAAAACTCGTTCGAGTCGAGCCTTAAAGAGTTTTTTGTTTATATCTTTTATTTAGTTTTATAAATATATCTTCCTAAATATAATAAAAAATATTTATAAAGTTATGATAAAAAAGATTAAATAATATGTATTTGTTATATATAAGATGTGTGATTATAAATATGTATAAATTAATTTTAAAATTTACATATAGAATACTTAAATACTAAACAAGCCGAGCCCGAGCCGAGCTTGAGCTTGAAAAATTTCTAACGAGCCGAGCTCGAGCTCTATTAGACTAAAGCAAGCATAACTCGAGCCTTAACGAGTCCGGGCTCGGCTTGTTTACAACCCAAATTTTAGCTTCTTTGGTGAGCGGCAGGTTGAGTGTGGGATTTGTACTCGTGACGCTAAGTACGCAACTCACAAACAAAATGCTCAAACCACTACACTATAACATTAACTTGTTATTATTTCCGATTCATTAATATTATTATCATTAGTTGTGTTGATTATTATTAATTGTTTTTTACTTGCTTATGTTTTATTAATTTTACGTTTTATCTTTTAGAGTTTAACTTTAAGGTATAGTTTTTAGGTTTAGTTGTACGATTAAGTTTTTTGTGTTAAGCTTTTGAGTTTAGGTTTCTCGAAATCACATGTGCTAAAACATAAAATCACATGTTCAAAACGTCAAATCACATGTGCTAAATATCGAATCGCATGTGCTAAAAACAACGTTTTTAAAACCGGACCGGATAACAAACCGGACACTCAACTGGTTCATTGGTTGGACCGGTCGGACCGGTCAAACCGGTTTTAAGAATCGAATAATATCATATATAACTTAATACTTAAAACTATAAAAGTTTATGTTAAAAGGTTTAATTAAAAGTGAAGATATTTAATAAATAAAAATGTATGTTATATACTTTAAGAAAAGTTTTTAATCCTACAATTCATCAAGAAATATATAAATGAAAAAGTATTAAAATTAGTTTGGAGCTAATTTAAATAAGGAAGAAAAAGAAGGGGTAAAAAAAAGTACACAAACATTCACGCATAGTCTCTTCCCCTTTTCTTCCTTTTCACGCCGATGCTGCTCAACACCTTAAACACATTCACTCACACAACCAACAACGCCGAATAAGCTTCATATCTCCGGTTAAACTTTAAATCTACGATTTGGTGATTTGTTTCGAAAGGTAAATTCAGTCAAGTCCTCTCAAACTCCAAGCTTCAGATCTCTACGGATTATCAATTTGGTGAATTGGTCCGACCGCCTTGCCGGTCCAGCGGTTCAACCGGAAAATATTACTGACCGGCCGGTTATTTTTCAACCCGTTTTAAGCTATGAACCGGACCGCTATTGCTCCCGAATCCCGGTCCGACCGGTCGAACCGGCCGGTCCGGTCCGGGTTTAAAAACATTGGCTAAAAACTAAAATCACATGTTTTAAATTTGAAATTTATATAAATAAAAAAGATTAATGTCGATTGGTATATTTTAGCACATGTGATTTTAGATTTAGCATAAAGAAAGTCATTTTCACATAGTTATAAAACGTTGACAACGAATGCCTGGTGGAAAGGACTAATTTGACACTATTCAAAACCATTGTATTATCAATATATAGGATAATAGGATAATTTTATGTTTTACCTTTTTTAAAATTTAACTTTTACATTTTCAAACCTTCACATTTTCAAAGCTAAGTATTTATATATTTTATGTTTGCTATACTTGAATGTGATCTGAATAACGTGCTTTATGATATTAATTTCAGTAACTATATGGTTTATTATAACATTTTTTTAATTAAAACCAATATACTTAGTTGTCATACGTCAACCCACATATTTAGTATGTTATCTTTAACCGACTTACACAGCAACCAACTTACAACCCTTAAATTATTTGATTCATTTTGATAAATGGGTTAAATGAGTCATATCACACGTGCAAAGTTTCCACCCAAAGACAATTAATAAGTTTACTAACTTCAAATACATGTGCTAAAAATTAAAAATCACATGTGCTAAAACTAGAATAACATATGCTAAACCTCAAATCACATGTGCTAAAGTTTCAACCAAAGAAAGTTAATACGTTTATAAAACCTCAAATAACTAGAATCACATGTGTTAAAACTAAATTCACATGTGCTAAAACTAGAATCACATGTGCTAAATCTCATATCACATGTGCTAAAACTCAAATCACATGTGCTAAAACTAGAATCACATGTGCTAAACCTAAAATCACATGTGCTAGAACTAGAATCACATGTGCTAAAACTAGAATCATATGTGCTAAATCTCATATCACATGTGCTAAAACTCAAATCACATGTGCTAAAACTAGAATCACATGTGCTAAACCTAAAATCACATGTGCTAGAACTAGAGTCACATGTGCTAAACCTAAAGGCACATGTGCTAAAACTCAAATCACATGTGCTAAATGCCTAAAACTAGAATCACATATGCTAAAACGAGAATCACATATGTTAAACCTCAAATCACATGTGCTAAAACTAGAATCACATGTGCTAAACTTTCAACCAAAGACAATTAACAAGTTTACAAAACTTCAAATTAATGGGCTAAAAATTAAAATCACATGTGCGAAACCTCAAATCACATATGCTAAAACTAGAATCGCACGTGCTAAACCTCAAATCACAGGTGCTGAAACTCAAATCATATGTGCTAAAACTAGAATCACATGTGATAAACCTCAAATCGCATGTGCTAAAACTAGAATCACACATGCTAAACCTCAAATCACATGTGCTGAAACTCAAATCATATGTGCTAAAACTAGAATCACATGTGATAAACCTCAAATCGCATGTGCTAAAACTAGAATCACATGTGATAAACCTCAAATCATATGTGCTAAAAGCCTAGAACTAGATCACATGCACTAAAACTAGAATCACATATGTTAAACCTCAAATCACATTTGTTAAAACTAGAATCACATGTGATAAACCTAGAATCACATGTGCTAAACCTAAATCACATGTGCTAGAACTAGAATCACATGTGCTAAACCTAGAATCACATGTGCTAAACCTCATATCACATGTGCTAAAACTCAAATCACATATGCTAACCTCAAATCACATGTGCTAAAACTAGAATCACATGTGCTAAACCTCATATCACATGTGCTAAAACTCAAATCACATGTGCTAAAAATAAAATCACATGTGCTAGAACTAGAATCACATGTGCTAAGCCTAGAAGCACATGTGCTAAACCTCAAATCACATATGCTAAACGCCTAAAACTAGAATCCTATGGGCTAAAACTAGAATCATATATGTTAAACCTCAAATCACATGTGCTAAACTAGAATCACATGTGCCAAAACAAAAATCACACGTGCTAAACCTCAAATCACATGTGTTAAAAGCCTAGAACTAGAATCACATGTGCTAAAACTAGAATCACATATGTTAAACCTCAAATCACATGTGCTAAACCTAGAATCACATATGACAAACTAGAATCGCATGTGCTAAACCTCAAATCACATGTGCTAAAAGCCTAGAACTAGAATCACATGTGCTAAAACTAGAATCACATGTGATTTTCGCTTTAGTACATGTTATTTGAGATCTAGCACATGTGATTCTAGGTTTAGCACATGTGATTTGAGGGTTGACACATGCGATTCTAGTTTTAGCACATTTATTTGAGGATTATCACATGTGATTCTAGATTTAGCACATGTGATTTAAGGTATAGTATGTGTGATTGAAGTTTAGCATATGTGATTTAACTTTTAGCAAATGCGATATATAACTTTAGCGCATTTATTTGGGGTTTTGTAAAATTCTTAGTTGTCTTTGGTTGGAAGTTTATCACATGTGATTTTAGTTTTAGCACATGTGATTTAAAGTTTAGCACATGTGATTTAAGGTTTAACACATGCGATTTTAGTTTGAGCACATGTATTTGAGGTTTATCACATGTGATAATAGTTTTAACACATGCGATTTGTGGTTTAGCACATGTAATTCTAGTTTTAGGCTTTTATCACATGTGATTTGAGGTTTAACACATGTGATTCTAGTTTTAGCAAATGTGATTTGTGGTTTAGCACATGCGATTCTAGCTAGTTTTAGCAAATGTGATTCTAGTTTTAGCACATGTGATTCTAATTTTAGTATATGTGATTATAGTTTTAGCACATTTTATTTGAGGTTTAGCACATGTGATTTGAGGTTTAGCACATGTGATTTGAGGTTTAGCACATGTGATTCGAGTTTTAGCACATGTGATTTGAGGTTGAGCACATGTGATTTTAGTTTTAGCACAAGGGATTTTAGTTTTGGCACATGTGATTCTAGTTTTAACACATGTGATTTGTGGTTTAGCACATGTAATTCTAGTTTTAGGCTTTTATCACATGTGATTTGAGGTTTAACACATGTGATTCTAGTTTTGGCACATGTGATTCTAGTTTTAGCACATGTGATAATAGTTTTAACACATGTGATTTGTGGTTTAGCACATGTAATTCTAGTTTTAGGCTTTTATCACATGTGATTTGAGGTTTAACACATGTGATTCTAGTTTTAGCACATGTGATTCTAGATTTAGCATATGTGATTCTACTTTTAGCACATGTGATTTGATTTTTAGCACATGTGATTTGATTTTTAGCACATGTGATTTGAGGTTTAACACATGTGATTCTAGTTTTAGCACATGTAAATTTTCCTTCGTTCTTAGTGTCGTTGTAAATTGTAATTACAACACTTCCAACGATTTTTTTCTTCTTTGACCACTATGGTGATGACCGTTTCTTCTCCGTGCGTGGTTATGGCGGAGAAATTGAGCAACCAAAGGGGTTCATGAACTCATCTGGTGTCCGGACTACTCAGGATTTCTAAAGAAATTGTATGCTCAACGTGAGAGTTCTACCTCCTAGCAGGCTCCTTGTGTTTAGTTTAGTCATGTTAGACCCAAAATACATAAGTCTTTGTGTTTCATTGTGTCGGCGTCGCTTGCGTACTGTTTTTGGTTACATTCTTTTAATATCATGATTTTAGTCGTTTGCGTTGAAACCTTAACACATGTGATTTGTGGTTTACCACATCTGATTTGAGGTTTAGCACTTGTGATTCTAGTTTTAACACATGTGATTCTAGTTTTAACATATGTGATTTTAGTTTTGTAAACTCATTAAATGTCTTTGGTTGGAAGTTTAGCACGTGTGAAATTTTCTAAACTAAAATAATCTAAATAACCTTCCAAACACATCGTCATTAAAGACGAACCTTAAAGACGATGTCATCTCTGTTATTAACAACGGCTTTGTGGAGATCATGTACTACCAACCCACCCAAAAATTGTGAAATACCCACCCACACCCCCAATAAACCTTAACCACCCAACCCCAACCCTCAGAACCTAACCTTAAAAGTTAAACCCAGAAGTTAAAGAAAAACAAATTATCTTATATATTAATAGATGAGTGAATTGAACCATCTCAAAAAGTGTAATTGTATTTATGCATTTGTTACATGTTACTTTAGCACATTTTATGGTGATAGCTAATGACTTAATGGAACAACTATGTAATGCATAAGGTACTATTGTTTAATGCATATGAGATTGTGTATAGATGGTCGTTATGGGTATACTTTTAAACAACGCATCCTCTCTCTGCTATAATGACTACCATCATCGACCCACTACTCACCACCATAAGTTTGTCCACCCAGTATAGAGAAAGGTAATGACAAGGTTCATGAATTGAGAAATTCAACATTTATTTACTTTAGACGGTTTATTGGTGGTGTTGGTTTGAGTCTTAGCTCGATCAATTAAGTGTTTATGATGGTGATAAAGAAAACGTTATATGAGCCTTGGTTTTATAACGAAAATGATTAACATCGAGATCAAATAAATCGTAGGGTAAACGCGTCGGCCTGTTTACTTGTTTAGAACCTAGTTTACTTAAAATCTAAACCTTAAACACTGAATCTATTAACATAAACTATAAAACATAAATCATTAAATAAAAATAAATAAATAAAGAGTTGCGAAAAAGTGTGACGCTAAACCGTAAAAACTAAACACTAAAACTAAACCATAAAAGCTAAACGTAAAACTAAAAATAAAATAAAGGAGATTAAGAAAAAGAAAGATAAAAAAAAACTTTGCTCTAAAAGCTAAACCTAATAGCTAAACACTAAAACGAATTAGGTTCAAATACAAAGTCTAAATTGCCTAGAAAGTCTAAGAAGGAATTTGGACCATTAGATCTAATATTAAATGAAGATCAATGGCTTATAAACACAAGGTGGCATAATGGTAAATAGTTAGAACTTTAAATGGTAGGCCAAGGGTATATTAGTCTTGTCTCATTTTCAAATTCCACCCTCTTTTTTAAACGTCCATAACTTTTACATACGACAATACTTTTTAATAAAAATTACACCAAAAAAACGAGCGTTTTTTTATTCTTCAAAACGCATATAATATTGATATATAAAAAACGAATTTTTTTTTTAAAGTTTCAGCTCATTGTGTTATATTCGTTAGGTCATTGTGTTATATTTTTCAGCTCATTGTGTTATATTAGTCAAGACATTGTGTTATATTTTTCAGATTGTGTTATATCCGTCAGGTCATTGTGTTATATTCGTCAGGTCATTGTGTTATATTTTCATCAGGTCGTTGTGTTATATTCTCATCAGGTCGTTGTGTTAAATTTTCATCAGGTCGTTGTGTTATATTTTCATCAGGTCGTTGTGTTATATTTTCATCAGGTCGTTGTGTTATATTTTCATCAGGTCGTTGTGTTATATTTTCATCAGGTCGTTGTGTTATATTTTCGTCAGGTCGTTGTGTTATATTTTCGTCAGGTCGTTGTGTTATATTTTCATCAGGTCGTTGTGTTATATTTTCATCAGATCGTTGTGTTATATTTTCATCTGGTCGTTGTGTTATATTTTCGTCAGGTCGTTGTGTTATATTTTCGTCTTGTCTTTGTGTTATATTTCATCAGGTCATTGTGTTATATTTTCATCAGGTCATTGTGTTATATTTCATCAGGTCATTGTGTTATTTCAGATCATTGTGTTATTTCATTAGGTTATTGTGTTATAACACAATGACTTGAATAAATAACACAATGACTTGATAAATAACACAACGAGCTAAAAAACGTGATTTTTTTTTTGTTTTTTATATATGAATATTATACGCGTTTTAAAGATAAGAAAATGCTCGTTTTTATGGTGCAATTTTTTTAAAAAAATAATATCGTATGTAAAAGTTATGGACGTTTAAAAAAATGGGGTGAAACTTAAAATATAGAGACATTACCATCTTTACCCTTCCTTCTAATTTTAAGGGAGTGCCACATGTCATCATCTCATGGCTTCTTAGACTTTCTAAGAAAATTAGACTTTGTAGTATAACTCCACTCACACTAAAACTGGTAACTAAAGGAGTAAAGGTAAACAATAAAAAATAAATATAAAGCTAAATAAAATAAATAAATATTAAAAAAAAAAAAGAAAAATAAAGGATAAGAAAACCTTAATCGATCGTAGTTGTAGGAAATAAAGTAGTTAACATTAGTGTAGAAGAATTAAAAAAAATTAAATATAAACCAATAAAAAGAATAAAAAGACACATAGTGAAACGCAACTATAATGGATTATAAAAATTTTAAGAAAAGGTTAAATATTAACTTAAATTATGGAGACTTTTTGTGTTGCTTGTTCATGTGTAAATATAAAACAAAACCAAAACGGAAAAAAACTGCAAAAAAACAAAAGAAAGCAAAGCTAAAAAAAGTTGCCAAAAAAAAACAAAAAAAAAGCTGCGAAATAACAAGTCTAAGATAAACAAAAACGAATTTTAAAACATATTATGTCCTCTAGCATGTTGGTAAAACGTGTGGTTTTCAACCGAACGGTCAGCGGTTCGACTCCCATTCTGCGCGTTTTTTTATATATTTTTTTAAGTGTAATGCATAGGATCGGAGGGTGTAGGTGTTCCCCACCCAAAATTAATCAAGATGATCTAAGGGCCTAGAATTGTTCCCTAGTTCCCCGGTAAAAAAGGGGTTCCCCATTGAACTTTTCCATATATATATATATATATATATATATATATATATATATATATATATATATATATATATATATATATATATATATATATATATATATATATATATATATATATATATATATATATATATATATATATATATATATAGGGGAGGGATCAAGAGAGAATTTCATATTAAGTTGAGAACTAGAGAACTAAAAAAAATGTATGTATGGAATTTTTAATGGAGGGGTAAAATTGGAACTTTAAATATGTAAATCTTTAAACATTTCTATCTTTTGCATACGTTATGTTTTTTAAATTTTTTTTGCATCATTAGATCAAGAATTTCATTATCTTTCATTTGAGTATAAATAACGTTATAAAAAATATTTTTTTCTCGTTTTTTTTACTTTCAATACTGCATATATGTAATATACGATACCGTATGTTTTTAAATTGGGGAAATGAATACGGTGTTGTTATGAACCTAAATTACCCAAGAAACCATCAAAACTACATACTTTGATAAAATATCAAAAGTTCAAGGGCATTGATTTCGATGACGTTATCACAAAAAAACAACATCATCATGCCTCAATTCCAATTTTGGATTTTCTCATATGATCGTATTGACATTGCTAGCAATAACTTGGTTCACGTTATGTGATGTGGTATGAATATGTGCGGCATGCGCAAATCATAATACCAATTATATGAGTCATGTTATATTAATCTGTTATTTGGAATTGAGAAGCCAAATTTAGTTACGATCGATTTTTAAAGGGTGGATAATATTTTACTAAAATGAATGACGATTATTGAGTAAATGAGAAAGAGAAAAATTATGATCTAAAAGGAGAAGACTGAGTTGTCCATTAACATTGAATAAAGATCAATGAGTTAAGTTTTCTAATAAAAAAATTTAAGTTAATTTATCAAAGCTACGTAATTTTAATGGTTTTACGTGTAACTTAGGTGCATTACATCACCATATTCACTATCTCCTTTTAAATTTTATAGTATTGCATATATGCAGTATCGTATACTACATATATGTAGTATCAAAGTACTACATATATGCAGTATATGCAATATTGATGCATTGCTATCTTATAGTTTGAATTTCAAGTTTTTTTTTTTACTTTTTTATGATATTTATCATTGATTTTTTAGTTTATTATTATCTTTATGTTTAGACATAGTATAAGTATTGGTTTTGTTTTTATTTGCCATAAGTTTTTTGATATGAAATCTTATGAACTTTGTTATTGGTTATTTGAAATCATATGTACACTTTAAATAATTATTAGACTCTTGAGTCATTTGGCCCCTTAATAAATGCATCAAGTACATTGATACTACATATATGTAGTATCAAAAAAACCAAAATGTGATTTTTAAAATTATTTAATGTAAATAACGTATGAAAAAGTTAGTAACGTTTAAAGAAAAATATAATCAAATAAAATATCGTAATACTACATATATATAATATGACATTTAAAAAAACGAGAAAAAAATATTTTTTATGACGTTATTTATACTCAAATGAAAGATAATGAAATTCTTGATCTAATGGTGCAATTTTTTTAAAATAATATTAACGTATGCAAAAGATAGAAATGTTTAAAGATTTATATATTTAAAGTTCCAATTTTACCCTTCCTCTTTAAAATTTCATCCCTTGTATTTTTGGTAGTTCTCTAGTTCTCAACTTAAAATGAGTATATATATATATATATATATATTTCTGTGTTGGTATTGTCATCATTATAAATTTTAATGTTTAAATCAAGAGAATTTGAACTTTTAATTTGTTTTCAGGTTCATATATAAAATATAATTTGTTTTAATATATGCGAGTTATAATTAGTATGTAAGGTTTATTTACACTTCTATATATAATTCATGGAGAAAATAAACCTGATAAAACTGTTCAAGAAGATTGTCTTTCACGCCATCGAAAACATATTCTTATACGTTGTTTAGTTGAAACATGCAGTATGGAGACAATTCTTGAAAGGTACGAAAGATATTCGTATGCAAAGAAATTGCTGACTGCAGAACCAAAACAGAGGTGCATATGTGTGTTCTTGCCATCTATTTCGATTGTTTATGGTCGATCTTAGTTAGCGTTCATTTCTGAAAAAATGCTCACAGGCAAGCTGGATACATGAATCCTCAAAGCTTAAGGCAAAGATTGAGAAAAACATGAGGTACAAAAGTTGCTATAAAAATCTTCTTAATTTTGTTATCTTGTATTTCTATTATATATATTTTATGTGTTGGACCGAATTGTTTTGTATTTGACCATAGAGAATTTATGATCGAGCCCCCAGCCCACTGATCTTGTATATAATGATCCATGACAAAAAGCTCTGACACTGCCACTGTTGTTATGGCTAATCATATATAACTTAAACAAGTTTAGGAACTTCGTACGTTGGGGAAGATCTAGAGCAACTAAAGCTTAGGGAGCTTCAAAACGTGGAACAATAACTTGAGACAGCGCTTAAGCGAGTACGAACTAAGAAGGTGACTATACTGATCGATCTTTCTTGTATGTATATTTAAACGATTACTCAGTAGTTAATTATGCATGCTTGGGTTTTGCAGAATCAAGTCATGCACGAGTCCATCTCTGAGCTTCATATAAAGGTAATTAAACTATAAACATACTCTTAGTCTCTTAATTACATACGTTGCAAAACATATTAAAAGGTTTCAAGACACTGATCATCAACGCATGGAACTAATTTACAAAATACACCATGTTTAATGACAGGCCGGAGAAGCATTTGAGAGAACGAAACAACTCACTCTCTAAGAAGGTACTTTTAAATATATATCAGTTAGCGATTTTTTAGAATAACCTAACCCATTTGATTTAATCCTGAAAAATTAAGAAAATCTAATTAAGGGCGGAATTTAATTAATTAGTATAATTTTTAG
Organism: Tagetes erecta; assembly: GCA_030867185.1. NCBI lineage: Eukaryota > Viridiplantae > Streptophyta > Magnoliopsida > Asterales > Asteraceae > Tagetes > Tagetes erecta. The sequence goes on along the minus strand of CM061486.1, from coordinate 58,850,399 downwards.
TCTTTTATTTAATTGTTTAATTGGTAAATTTACTTTTAGTTTGATCTTGTCAAGTGAGTTGGTATTTAGTGTAAGTTATTCTAGTACGTATATAAAGTTATAAACAAGACGTCTTGGTTCATGTTTTCATCAACTTCAATGAGTCGAGCAAGACGCTAAAATATTTTTGTATTCTTAGTACGTTGTATCTGGGCCAACGCCCATACCACTACTAAAAAACTATGCTTTTACAACCGACATTGTGATGGCAAAACCTCATTCTGTAATCCTATTTTGCAAGCGTTGACGAATGGCCGCTTTTGCAGTCTCAAATTGAGGACAGGTTTGTGAGAGTGGGTTTTGTGACGGAGTCATTTAAGTTATGATTTTTACACTATTTGAACCATGCACAGTTGAAAGAAAATGACAAGAACATTGAGCAACAAAATTCAAGGTTACCATTGCCTCAGCCACACTCAGTTCCTTCTTTTGCAATAACCACCAGGTTCACTTAATCTCTCTCTCTCTCTAAATATATATAAACACACATGTGTATATATAGAAATATATTGTTTGTAATTGATTTTTTGATTTTTTTTAAAGGGGGACATTGATGAGGGAGGATGAATTAGGTGAAAGCAGTGTTTTTAAACCGGCCGGTTCGACCGGTCGGACCGCGGTCGGACCGTGTTTTTTGAGAATCACGGTTTGATAGGTCACGGTCTGATAGGTGTTTGTGAACCGTTCGAACCGTTATCGAACCGCTCGAACCGGACCGTTTTGAACCGCTATCAAACCGTTTTTTCTTGGATTTTATGTTTATATATATAATTTTTTGTGTTTCAAGTGATGAAACTCAATATGTTGATGTTCTGAGTGATGAAGATGATGAATTAGTTTTACTTAATGTTGAAAAATTGGATATGTGGCGTGACATTTGAACTTAAAACTTATGATGATGATGATTTAGTTTTATTTTTTGTTAAAATTTGTTTATATTGTAATTTTTTTGTGGTTCTTCGTGTTAAAATATGTTTGATTTATGACTTTTGTGTTATATTTTAATATTATTGAACTTAGGTTGTGTTTAAATTAGAATTCTTATGGTATTATTTTGATAAATGTATATTTCGTCAAACCCGGTCCAACCACGGTCCGACCCCGGTCCGACCAATAAAATTAAAATTACGGTTCGATGTCCGGTCCGGTTTTCAAAACATTGGGTGAAAGTCATTCTGTATCCACTAGCAGTCTAGCATGATGCCACTTTGGATGCTACGCCACATTAACAATAACCAATAATATATTGAGATATAAAAACAGTTGTGTTATATATGCATACATTTAAATATATACATTTTAAACCGGTGTGAATAGTGATTTACAACTTATATTGCATGTCGTACTTATTCTTTAATATATTGTACTTATTATTAAGCATATGGTACACCATTCTATTACAATTTCCCCCGGTATATATATCTTTCTCCCCATTCATTAAGTTTCTTTCAGTTTACCTTCATTAACCTTTTTTCCATTTCATCTTTCATGAAACCTAAGTTTTTACCAGTTTACCTTTTGTTTTGGTGGTTTTTATTTACCGGTGTGTTGTTTTTTGCCGGCTAATATGATCAACTGCTTTCTTCTCAGTTCCTAATGTTTTTTATTGCGTTTGTGTGGATTTTTATGGTTCGTATAAGGCTTTATCATCGATTACCACCCAATTGAATTTTAAAGTCTATATGAAGGAGACGTAAGGCAATAACTTACCTTAAGATTTGATTCAATTTGGGAAGATAACTAAAGAACATGGTTTGTGTGGTTTGTATAAATTAAGACTTACGGTGAATTATTTATAAGACTTTCTGTGAAAAAAACCGAAATCTAAATAAGGATTACCGTAAGATTAGATTCAATTTTGGAAGATAACTAAAGAATATGGTTTGTGTGGTTTGTATAAGACTTTCTGTGAATTATTTATAAGACTTTATAAGACTTTATGTGAAAAACAACCATAATCTTAATAAGGATTACTAATTGGTTTGGAATGGGTGTTAGTGTTGTCTGGAGAATATCTTTAAAATACCCACGATTCCGCAGCGAAGCGCGGGAACCATCACTAGTATATATATATATATATATATATATATATATATATATATATATATATATATATATATATATATATATATATATATATATATATATATATATATATATATATATATGGGGAAAGTGAATATGAGGCTGTAACGCATCTAAGCTTACATGCTAAACACTCTAAAACTACGGAGTTTTATATAAATCAACATCAAAACTACGTAGTTTCAGCCAATAGATTCATTAGATTTAACTAGAATTCCTTAACTCTATTAGATTACTCCCTTATTATCACGTATCTTTCTCGTCTATTAGGTTCACAATTACGATTATAATATGCATACTATATTTCAATATATATGTTGTAATCTATTGATTCAAAATGAATCATTGCATTTAAAAAATGTATTTAACCAACCGAAAGGAAATTCATAGAGGATCAAGAGAATGTAGTAAATTTTATTATTTTAAATTAGTGATATAAATCAATATGTGATTTGAATGGATCGAACAAAGAAGACTATTCGAAAATCATGCATTACTTTTAAAATTGTAGTTTTGATGTTGAATTTAGGAGATATCATTTGAACTAAACTAATTGAAATTGTAGTTTTGATGTTGATTTAAACAAAACTACGTAGTTTTAGAGTGTTTCGCATGTAAGCTTAGATGCGTTACAGCCTCATATTCACTTTCCCCTATATATATATATATATATATATATATATATATATATATATATATATATATATAGAGGAGAGTTATCCTACATAGTGTTGGAAATCTAAGAAGGCTAAGAAGGATTTATGACCTTTAGATCTCTTTTTTAATGGTTGAGATCAATTTGTAGGAAAAAAAATTGGTGGAAGGGTACATTAGTCATAGCCACTTTTGTTGACTTTTTCTCTCCACATGCAAGGCACATGCCAATTCCCACACTTTTTTTAAAACTTTCATAACTTTTGGATATGATATTATTTTTTAAAAAAAATTACACCAAAAAAACAAGCGTTTTGTTATCTTTAAAACGCGTATAATATTGATATATAAAAAATAAAAAAAAAATTCGGCACTTTTCTAGTCCTTGTGTAATATCATGTGATTGTGTTATATTATAACTAGTGAAATATCACTTTTATCGGTTCATTTTTAAGTCATTATATAATATCATCTTATTATAAATATTTGTTGTGCCATATTATGTGTTTAGAAATTATCACCGTGTCACAAATTGTTAATATGTGTTTGAGAAATGTTCAAAGACAACGTCATTTTTTGTTACAAAGTGTGAGAATGATACAATGGAAACAAAGAGACAATGGTAAACAAAGACACAATGACACTTTTAAAAAAATTATAACTCACAATATAAATCAAATTTGAAAAAAGTGGTTCGGAGACCTTGTTCCCCATGTATTCCTCTTTCAGAAAATAAATAAACGAAAAATTAAAAAAAATTAAAAAAATTACCGTTTTTTTATTTTTAAATTAGACACAATGAAAAAAGACACAATGAGAAAATAGTAATTTTTTTAAGTTTTGTTTATTTATTTTTTAAGGAGGATGATGTGAGAGCAAGATCTTTGAAATACCTTTTGTGTTATTGTGTAATTATTATTAGATCATTGTGTAATACTTGTCAAATAAGATTACACAATGACCCGATGAATGACACAACAACCTTACGGATGACACAATCACACAATGACCTGATAAAAGACACAATGACCTGACGGAAGACACAATAACCTGACGTTAAACACAATGAGCTGAAAAATTGTGAAAAAAAAGTTCGTTTTTTATATATCAATATTATACGCGTTTTAAAGAGAAAAAAATTCTCGTTTTTATGGTGTAATTTGTTTAAAAAAATAATGTCGTATGTAAAAGTTATAAACGTTTTAAAAAAGTGGGGGAATTGACATGTGACTTGCATGTGGAGAGAGAATATTTAAAAAAGTAGGCATGACTAAAATACCCCCTATTTTAATTTTCCTAGATGCCACATGTCAATCTCTTATTGCTTCTTAGCCTTCTTAGATTTATAACACTATGTAGGTGAACCTCACTCTATATATATATATATATATATATATATATATATATATATATATATATATATATATATATATATATATATATATATATATATATATATAGGGTAGGGTTCAAGAGAGAACTCATTTTAAGTTGAGAACTAGAGAACTACCAAAAAGACAATGGATGAAATTTTAAATATGAGGGGTAAAATTGGAACTTTAAATATATAAATCTTTAAATATTTCTATCTTTTGCATACGTTAATATTATTTAAAAAAAATTACACCATTAGATCAAGAATTTGTTTATCTTTCATTTGAGTATAAATAACGTTATAAAAAATATTTTTTTTCTCGTTTTTTTAATTTCCATACTGCATATATGTAATATTGCGAATTCGTACTTGATTATATTTTTCTTTAAACTTTACTAACTTTTCCATACCTTATTTATATTAAACAAAATTTAAAAATCACATTTTCGTTTTTTCGATACTACATATATGTAGTATCACTGTACTTGATGCATTTTTTGAAGCGGCCAAATAGCTCGGGAGTTTAATAATTATTTAAAGTGTACATACGATCTCAAATGACCAGTAACAAAGTTCATAATATTCCATATAAAAAAACTTATTACAAATGAAAACAAAACCAATACTTATACTATGTCTAAACATAAAGATAATAATAAACTAATAAATTAAAGATAAATATAATAACAAAATAAAATAAACCTGAAATTCAAACTATAAGATAACAATGCATCAATATTGCATATACTACATATATGTAGTAGTATGATACTACATATATGTAGTATACGATACTACATATATGCAATACTATAAACTTTAAAAGAGGATAGTCAATATGGTGATGTTATGCACATAAGTTACACGTAAAACCATTAAAACTACCTAGCTTTCATAAAATAAGTTAAATTATTTTTTATTAGAAAACTAACTCATTGATCTTTATTCTATTTAATGGACGAACCGGCCTTCTCCACTTAGATCATAATTTTCTCTTTCCCATTTACTCAATAATCGTCATTCATTTTAATAAAAAATTACTTGTCCTTTAAAATTCGATTGTACACAAATTTGGCTTTCCAATTCCAACAAACAGATTAACATAACATGACTCTTATAATTGGTATTGTGATATGCTCATGCTGCACATATTCATACCACATCACATAACGTGGACCAAGTATTTGCTAGCAATGTGAATACGATCATATGAGAAAAATCCAAATTTAGAACTAAGGCATGACGGTGTTGTTTTTTGTTATGGTATCATCGAAATCAATATAAGAGAACTTTTGTTATTTTATCAAAGTACGTAGTTTTGATGGTTTGTCATGTAATTTAGATGCATAACAACACCATATTCACTTTCCCCAATTTAAAAACATATAATATCGTATACTACATATATGAAGTATTGAAATTAAAAAAACGAGAAATTTTTATTTTTTTATAACGTTATTTATACTCAAATGAAAGATACTGAAATTCTTGATCCAATGGTGCGAAAAAAAATTTAAAAACTTAACGTATGCAAAAGATAGAAATGTTTAAAGATTTATATATTTAAAGTTCCAAATTTGCCCCTTCACTTTAAAATTTCATCCCTTGTCTTTTGGGAGTTCTCTAGTTCTCAACTTAATATGAAGTTCTCATTTGATCCCTCCCATATATATATATATATATATATATATATATATATATATATATATATATATATATATATATATATATATATATATATATATATATATATATATATATATATATATATATTGTAACACCCTCATTTTTACATATTAATTAAATCAGAGTTTAGCGTGTAATGTCAGGTCCCAAATTTTTTTTTTTCAAAAAGACTTATATAATAAAATGTCAAACTTTTATTCATAAGAAACATAATAATACAAATATTGTTTTATCAAAACTAGTTTAACTATTACATTTGATAGCTTTTAAAGATACACGTTCGATCCTTTATTCAAGACTTGATACAATATCACCCTTCCCGCTCAAACGAATCACCTGAAAGTATATAGAAATCACATATTAGCTTTCGCTAAGTGAGTGTACATTATAAATATGTATGCCATGTTACCCCATAATGACATATTTTACTTGAACCATAAATTTTTCTTTTTCATATTTCTCATAATAATACAATATTAAATACAAGTTAATGATGTCCCAGAAAACCACCATCTGGGTCTAAACATTAACTTTGATCGCTAACGCCCTGCGATCTAATAATTATTGCTGTCTCGAAAACCACCATCGAGTCTAACAATAATTATAACAAATATTATATTGCTGTCCCAGAAAACCACCATCTGGGTCTAACAATAATTAACAAATATTATATTGTTGTCCCAGAAAACCACCATCTGGGTCTAACAATATATTTACAAATTGTTGTCTCAGAAATCCACCATCTGAGTCTAACAATATATTGCTGTCCCAGAAAACCACCATCTGGGTCTAACAATATTTTATTGTTGTCCCAGAAATCCACCATCTGGGTCTAACAATATTCACATCACATAATCATTTATTAATTATAACACAAAGATTAAACACATAATCATAGTCATAGCATCCATAAAATAATAGCATATATAGTAACACTACTATATACTAATACATCACAACATACACATATATACTTTCAGGGGGATGTAACACTCACCAAAATAATAATACTTGATTGTCAAAAATCTATCGGACTAATACTCCTATCGTATCAAACACCCTTCGCATGAACCCAAATAACAACACCACCCTACACCGCAAGATCACTGTGGCCCGTTATTCACCGTGAAATGCATCGATCATTTATACCACCATATATAATTGATTTCTACTATTACTAATATATTTCTTTGCTCTCACTCTTTGTTATACTAGTTCACCAGTTTTCTCACTATTCTCAAAACGAGAACTTTAAAGACTACAATTATGTATATTAATATACACTTTGATGGCGGTGACAAATATTTATTTATATCTAGTGATGAGTTTATCTAGTATACACCTTGACATACAATTTGTAAGACAAATGGTAAATTGTCATACACGTGTCCAAGTAAAATTTTATCCCTATCCATATCTTTTGATAACTTTATATTAAATCTATATATTTCTAAGTAGCCTTCAAGCAAGAAATATAAAATAACTAATGTTGCTGTAATGAACTTTGACATGGCATATAATTTAATTATATCTACACTTGTTTCCTATCACTTCACAATTTACATATGAAATTTTATTTTATTAATGCATGTACGATTGCAAACGTTAGTTTCTAAACATTGTTAGTTTGTATTGTTACTAATATAAAATACTTCTAATGTAATATTAACTACATTTTATAGTAGTTATTATGTGAGTAATATTTCATAATAATAAACATATGTTTAGATAATTCACATTTTAAACAGTTGTTCTATTCTTTACCTACCCGTCAAACAATATTTACAAATATGACTACAATAATTTATTACCTATAAATACGGGATGTTACAACTCTCTCCTCCTTATTAGGGTTTCGTCCTCGAAACCTTTCTATTTTGTAAACAACTGAGGATAATACACTCTCATCTCATCTTCTGACTCCCATGTGATGTCAGAACCCTTTCTGTGCTTCCACTGCACCATTACTTGATTAATTTCTTTGTTTCGTAACTTTTTGACTTTTCGATCAAGTATTGCTACCGGTTCCTCCACATAATTTAATCTATCGTCTATCACAATATCGTTCAACGGTACGTGAGACGTTTCATCCGCGAGACACTTACGTAAGTGCGAAACATGAAATGTATTATGTATTCCGCTCAACTCTAGTGGTAATTTCAAACGATACGCCATGTTCCCAACACGTGCAATAATAGGGAATGGACCAATAAACCGTGGACTTAGCTTTCCACGTTTGCGGAAACGAATTACTCCCTTCCATGGAGAGACCTTTAACATCACATAATCTCCAACTTGAAATTCAATTGACCGCCTCCGTTTATCAGCATATGATTTCTGTCGGTCCTGGGCAGCTTTGAGGCGACTTCTTATTAAGTCAATCTTTTCTATAGTTTCTTGAACAATTTCTTTATTACCAAGCTCTCGCTGACCAACCTCTCCCCAACATATGGGAGTTCGACATTTCCTACCGTATAGCATTTCGTAAGGAGGCATCTTTATGCTCGAATGGTAGCTATTGTTGTAGGAAAATTCTGCTAAGGGCAAATGTTTGTCCCAACTACCTCCAAAGTCTATAATACATGCTCGCAGCATATCTTCTAGAGTTTGAATTGTACGCTCACTTTGACCATCCGTTTGTGGATGATAAGCTGTACTAATTAACAGTCGAGTGCCTAATTCCTCTTGGAATTTTCTCCAAAACCGAGAAGTAAAACGGGTATCACGATCTGACACAATAGTAACTGGAACCCCGTGCCTTGATACTATTTCTTTAATATATACTTCAGCCATACGTTCAGAGGAATATGCTTCTCTTATAGGGAGAAAGTGAGCACTTTTTGTCAAACGATCTACAACTACCCAAATCGTATCGTAACCCTTTGTCGTTCTTGGCAATTTTGTTATCAAATCCATTGTGATATGTTCCCATTTCCATTTGGGAATTTCTAATGGTTGAATCTTTCCATACGGTTTTTGATGCTCAGCTTTAACTTGTAGACATGTTAAACATTTCTCGACATATTTAACAATGTCTCGTTTCATTCCCGGCCACCAATAATCTCTCTTTAAATCTTGGTACATTTTGGTTGCACCCGGATGGATTGAATACATAGTTTTATGAGCCTCATTCAACAATACATGCTTCATTTCACAAGTATTCGGAATCCATACACGTCCAAATCTTGTTTTAATTCCTTCCGCATTATCCTCCAAATCCTTTACTTGACCTATAATTCTTTCACGCTTATGATTTTCTTCTTTTAAAGCTTCTTCTTGAGCATGCTTTATCAATGCCATTAGATTTGGAGTTACTACCAACGCCATTGACTTCACTTTAAGGGGTGTACAGTCCCCTTTACGACTTAAAGCATCAGCTACAACATTAGCCTTCCCGGGATGATAATGGATTTCACAGTCGTAGTCCTTAATCAATTCCAACCATCTCCGTTGTCTCATATTCAGATCCTTTTGATCGAAAAAGTACTTCAAACTTTTATGATCTGAATAAATTATGCACTTTACACCATAGAGATAATGTCTCCAAGTTTTAAGGGCAAACACTACTGCTGCCAACTCAAGATCGTGAGTTGGATAATTTACCTCATTAGGTTTTAACTGACGTGAGGCATATGCTATAACTTTTCCTCGCTGCATAAGAACACAACCGAGGCCAAGATACGAAGCATCTGAATAAACGACTAGATCATCAGTTCCCTCTAACAAGGATAATACTGGAGCCTGTGTCAACTTTTCTTTTAACATTTGAAAGGCTTGCTCTTGTTCTTTGCTCCACACAAACTTTGTGTCCTTTCTAGTCAACTTTGTTAATGGCGAGGCTATTTTGGAAAAATCTTGAATAAATCTCCGATAGTAACCTGCGAGTCCCAAAAAGCTTCGGATTTCCGTAGGAGTCTTAGGAGGCTTCCATTTCATTACAGCTTTAACTTTAGATGGATCGACTAGTATTCCATTTGCATTAATAACATGCCCTAAGAATTGTACCTCTCGAAGCCAAAAGGCACATTTTGAGAATTTGGCATATAATCTTTCTCTTCTTAAAGTCTCTAAAACCTCACGTAGATGGATAGCATGCTCTGCTTCACTTCGAGAGTAGATAAGAATATCATCAATGAATACAATTACCGAACGGTCAAGCATTGGTCTACACACTCGATTCATTAGATCCATAAATGCAGCAGGGGCATTAGTAAGTCCAAAGGACATTACAAGGAACTCATAATGACCATAACGAGTGCGGAAGGCTGTCTTAGGAATATCTTCATCTCTAATCTTTAGTTGATGATAACCGGACCGCAAATCAATTTTTGAAAACCAACTTGCACCTTGCAACTGGTCAAACAAATCATCAATTCTTGGTAGTGGATATCTATTCTTGATCGTTACCTTGTTTAGCTCCCTGTAGTCAATACACATCCTCATGCTACCGTCTTTCTTTTTAACGAATAATACTGGAGCACCCCAAGGTGAGATGCTTGGACGTATAAATCCCTTATCCAGAAGATCTTGTAACTGAGTCATTAGTTCTTGCATCTCCGTTGGAGCCAATCGATATGGTGCTTTAGCAATTGGTTTAGCATCAGGTACTAGATCGATACGGAACTCAACTTCTCTATCGGGTGGAACGCCCGATAAATCTTCAAGGAATACATCCGGAAAATCTTGCACAACCGGAACATCTTCAAGCCTTTTCGTATTCTTTGTCGTGTCAACAACATATGCAAGAAACGCCTTACACCCGTGATTTACACATTTCATTGCTTCAATCATAGTACATAATGGAAAGTTGCATTCCTTCTCTCCGTAAATACATATTTGTCTCCCACTAGGCGAAGTGAGTTGGATTGCCTTGCGGGAACATATGATATTGGCATGATAACGAGATAGCCAATCCATACCGATAACTACATCGAATTCACCCATAGATATGGGTATAAGATCTACTTCGTAGTCCTCATCTTCTATTGTTAAAAGGCAACTACGATATACGTCGAATACCAAGAAGTTCTTATTATCTGCTATCTCTACTTCTAAGGGAATAGGTAATTTTTCAATAACAAACAAAGGATGACGTACGAATTTAGCAGAGACAAATGATCTACTAGCTCCAGAATCAAATAGTATATGCGCAGGTACAAAGTTGACTAGGAATTTACCTGTCACAACGTCTGGTGTGACCTTAGCTTCCTCTGTTGTAATTTGGAATGCCCTTCCCCGTGGTTTTGGTGCTTCAAACTTCTTCACATCATTTGCTCCTCTGTTCTGCTGAAAATTACCAATGTTTCTTACTGGACTCCTTAGCTCTGGACATTCCGCTTTCATATGTCCAGGCTTATAACAATTGTAGCACACGTTTAAAGACCTTGTACATTGTGGTGCTGTGTGTCCTTTCTGACCACACTTGAAACAAGTTATCTGAGCCAATCGACACTCTCCAGGATGATTTCGACCACAAGTTTTACAAGTGGGGATTTGGGGTATAAAAGCATTTTCCTAAAGGGTTCAGAATACTTTGCCTTTTTAAATTGACCTTCTCCTCTCTCTGGCTTCCTCTTCTCCCCTCGATCTACCTGTTTCTTTAACTCGATCTCCCTTTCTCTTGCACAATTAATCAACTCGTGTAACGTTGTGCACTTTGATGGAGAAATAAACTCCCGGTAATCTGATTTCAACATGTTATGATACCTTTGAATCTTCATTTTCTCTGTCCTTACAAGCTCAGGACAAAAACGTGCTTTATCGAAGAAGACACTAGTAATCTTGTCTATTGATTCATTAGTTTGACGTAACTGGAGAAATTCTTCAGTAATCTGATCAATCATTGCCTGGGGACAAAACTCATTCAAGAATAGAGTCTTGAATTCTTCCCACGTCATCTTCAAGATTCCCTCTTTGCCTATACTCTGTCTCTGAACTTCCCACCAGTCTTTAGCCCCTTCTTTCAGTTGACTGCTGGCAAAGATTACGTCATCAGAGGGGTTGCAATGACTTATTTCAAACATTGTTTCCATATCCGCAACCCACCGTTGACTGATGAGTGGATCAACTTGTCCCAAGAATTCCTTAGGCTTACAAGCCATGAAATCTGTAAATGTACACCTATACTTTTTAGGTTCTTCTTTGGTCTCGATTTCTGTAGTTTTAACTTCCCCAGCTGGCTTTTCCTGAGCAAGTTTCATCATTCTATTCTCAAAGGCATTATCAATAGCGTTCTCCATGTGTTCCATGAAGAATGGAATGATGTTTTGGAGAGCCCTTGCTATTTCCTCCCCAATCTGCTGACGTGTTTCATCCCGAAGGAGTCCATTCATACCCGAGTGGGAATTTGTATTATTGTTTTCATTTTGATGACTATGATGACTACTTTCTTCTCTACTTCCAGTCATTTTTTTTTTCGTAACTGTAAGTATAGTATATATGTTAGGATTATATACGACTCTAAAATTTAATCACTTGAACTCTAGAGTCAATCCTATTAGGCATACTATACTACTAATTAATTTTCTTATATGCTAATATAAAGCACATACACTTTGTATCACACAACTTACTTCCCACCGCCTTTTGACCTGAACATGGAAATTCCAAGAACGCATTAGTAACGTATGTGTACCATTACATTGGCCAGGTGTAATTTTACACATACTATACCCATGTATTCTCATAATTACCATGTCACGTCTTAGGAATTGAATTTCAGTACACATATCCATATTAAATTACACTCATAATGACATATGTCATACTTTCACACTCACAATAACATATATCATACTTTCAGATTCAAAGCCTTGGACTAACCCCTTGTCCTTGGCTCCTTGATCAAGTCTTGGATCGAACGTTTCACAAGTACCAAGAGCCATACGGTTTGAGTTCAGGTATTTATCCCTATACCCGAATCCCTCAAACTATATGCTCTGATACCACTTGTAACACCCTCATTTTTACATATTAATTAAATCAGAGTTTAGCGTGTAATGTCAGGTCCCAAATTTTTTTTTTTTCAAAAAGACTTATATAATAAAATGTCAAACTTTTATTCATAAGAAACATAATAATACAAATATTGTTTTATCAAAACTAGTTTAACTATTACATTTGATAGCTTTTAAAGATACACGTTCGATCCTTTATTCAAGACTTGATACAATATCACCCTTCCCGCTCAAACGAATCACCTGAAAGTATATAGAAATCACATATTAGCTTTCGCTAAGTGAGTGTACATTATAAATATGTATGCCATGTTACCCCATAATGACATATTTTACTTGAACCATAAATTTTTCTTTTTCATATTTCTCATAATAATACAATATTAAATACAAGTTAATGATGTCCCAGAAAACCACCATCTGGGTCTAAACATTAACTTTGATCGCTAACGCCCTGCGATCTAATAATTATTGCTGTCTCGAAAACCACCATCGAGTCTAACAATAATTATAACAAATATTATATTGCTGTCCCAGAAAACCACCATCTGGGTCTAACAATAATTAACAAATATTATATTGTTGTCCCAGAAAACCACCATCTGGGTCTAACAATATATTTACAAATTGTTGTCTCAGAAATCCACCATCTGAGTCTAACAATATATTGCTGTCCCAGAAAACCACCATCTGGGTCTAACAATATTTTATTGTTGTCCCAGAAATCCACCATCTGGGTCTAACAATATTCACATCACATAATCATTTATTAATTATAACACAAAGATTAAACACATAATCATAGTCATAGCATCCATAAAATAATAGCATATATAGTAACACTACTATATACTAATACATCACAACATACACATATATACTTTCAGGGGGATGTAACACTCACCAAAATAATAATACTTGATTGTCAAAAATCTACCGGACTAATACTCCTATCGTATCAAACACCCTTCGCATGAACCCAAATAACAACACCACCCTACACCGCAAGATCACTGTGGCCCGTTATTCACCGTGAAACGCATCGATCATTTATACCACCATATATAATTGATTTCTACTATTACTAATATATTTCTTTGCTCTCACTCTTTGTTATACTAGTTCACCAGTTTTCTCACTATTCTCAAAACGAGAACTTTAAAGACTACAATTATGTATATTAATATACACTTCGATGGCGGTGACAAATATTTATTTATATCTAGTGATGAGTTTATCTAGTATACACCTTGACATACAATTTGTAAGACAAATGGTAAATTGTCATACACGTGTCCAAGTAAAATTTTATCCCTATCCATATCTTTTGATAACTTTATATTAAATCTATATATTTCTAAGTAGCCTTCAAGCAAGAAATATAAAATAACTAATGTTGCTGTAATGAACTTTGACATGGCATATAATTTAATTATATCTACACTTGTTTCCTATCACTTCACAATTTACATATGAAATTTTATTTTATTAATGCATGTACGATTGCAAACGTTAGTTTCTAAACATTGTTAGTTTGTATTGTTACTAATATAAAATACTTCTAATGTAATATTAACTACATTTTATAGTAGTTATTATGTGAGTAATATTTCATAATAATAAACATATGTTTAGATAATTCACATTTTAAACATTTGTTCTATTCTTTACCTACCCGTCAAACAATATTTACAAATATGACTACAATAATTTATTACCTATAAATACGGGATGTTACATATATATAATATATAAAACCTTATGAGTTTATGTTCAAACACTTGTACAGAGTAAAAGAGTTGTGTTATGCCCATACAAATATGTGGGGGCGATTATTTATATATTGAAAAAAAGGAGTGTAAAGGTGTTATATAAACAACTTTAAATGAAAATGGGTTGACGGCTTTAACTAACTGAAATGTCTCATTTGAAACAAGGAAGAGTACGTGCTCGAAACTTTAAACCAAGGTGATGACTTCGAAAAGAAAAGTTAAATTTCTAAAATGTATGTTATGACAAGATTTTGCCTTAAAATGTCTCATTTGACTTTTAGTCCCACAATGTCCATTCATTTAAAGCCGCTCACACCTCCAAATTCATAGTCGTTCGTCCACAATGTGTATACTCCCGTCAACTGGCACGTATCTACTATCTAGTGTGGGTGCCAACAACTACAATCGTACAGCTAACGACAGTCGATTTTAAACCCATATGACACCTATGACACTTTTGTCCATGGCTTTGTCGACGATTTATTTTTAAAAGTGGATATCCAAAAGTCGTTTCTGACTTTTCCTTCTTTTTTTTAAAATTTGTTTAGAATAAAAAGGCAAACAACTCAGAACATCCAAATTGTGACCATTTTCACCCCTTACCAAAAATAGTCGAATGACTTCGTCAATCAACTATTAGCATTAAGAGGTGAAAGTATGAAAGCAAATTTGTTTCATTTTAACCATATTCAGACACGTTCCACAACCACACAAGTGCATGCAAACTCATGATCGTTCATCATCAACACATCCAATCACATTCACTTCTCATCTCATTTAATTTCATAAAAAATCACGTCACAAACCACTCATCATATCTGGATCTACTTGATTTACACAATTCAAACGTATACAAATGTTCAATTCAATGGAAAAATACTCAATTTGATATTTCAAAACCCTAGTTTTTCGTAAAAATGCAAAGCTCATCATCTTCTGTCGTTCAACCAGAAGCCATATTAGATTGGTTGAACAATGAAATGAGTTACAGACCTTTAGGTCCGTACGTCGGTTCAAACAAGTCGTTAATGCTATCATCCGATGCAATTCGTAGGGTTTGTCGAGGGAACATGATTCCAGTGTTTGATTTTCTATTGAAGAGAGTTAAATCGGAGAAAACGGTTGAGAATATTCGGCGTAACATCATCGTTCATGGCGGTGGTGGTGGTGGTGGAAAGGAGGCTATCAAAAGTGGCGGTGACATGAAAGATGGCCGAGGGAGTAAGAAGGAAAAGTTGAAAAGGAGGAATATTGAAAATGTGAATTTGATGGAGAATAGTAACAGAGAAAATGCATTGCAAGAACGGGAAGAAGTTGAGAAGGAGGTGAAGAGACTGAGATGTACGGTGAGACGTCGAAGGAAGGAGTTGAAGGCGAAGATGTTGGAGGTTTCACGTGAAGAGGCTGATCGCAAGCGGATGCTTGATGAACGAGTGAATTGCAGGTTTGTTGTTATGTAAAATGCAAACTAATGCATTTTAATGGAGAATTGGTGGTTTTTTAGAGTATTTTAACAGGATTTATGAGCTACTTATGTTTATGTAGTTTGATCACATTTGTATGCCTCTAAATGTGAAGTATGATACTCGTTTATCATTGTTATATAATGCAGGCATAAGCAGGTAATGTTGGAAGCTTATGGCGCGCAGTGTGATGTGACAACAAGAATTTTCACACAATATCATAGGCATCTTTGTTCTTATGTTAATCAAGTAAGAGAATCTTCAGTTGAAGGAATCGTCGGTTTCCATGTGAATGATGAGAAACATGCAGTTTATTCGACTATAAAAGGTTTAAAACCTACAAATGATGATTTTTTTGAGACAAACAGGGAAAGGAATATCCGCAAGGCGTGTGAATTACTTGCAGAAAGAACAACTGAAAAGATACGCGATTCATTTCCTGCATATGAAGGCAATGGTATCCTTTTAAACTCACAAATAGAAGCTTCCAAACTAGGCATTGATTTTGATGAGGATGTACCTTATGAGGTTCAAGATGTGATTCTTGATTGTCTAAAATCCCCCCAGCAGTTACTTATGGCTGCAACTACTTACACTCAAAGATTGAAACTTGTAGTTGCTAAAGAAATAGAGAAAATTGACGTTCGAGCTGATGCAGATATATTAAGGCAAGATAATAACTTCAGTTTATTCTCACTTGCTATATGATCTAACCTAAATTTATAGTGGTCATCCAGGTACAAGTATGAGAATAATATAATAATAGACGCATCTCCTGATTCAGGCTCACCATTACCACTTCAACTTTATGGAAATGGTAACAATGGTGTTGAGATCATGTCTTCAAAAGGAACGCGATATCAACGCTTTGAAAGACAGGTGGTATCTTTCTCTCTTCTGTCTACCCTTCACAATGAAAATATGCTCATTTCACCTTTATTTTATACGTCTTGTTTTTCTAAATTCGTTGCATCCATCTTTGTGTTTATAGAAAGCACATGTTCAGAAATTTGTGGCTACTGAGGATCAGCTCAATATAGCTGCAGAAGCTAGAAGCATGTGCCAAAATCTTTTAAGGCGTCTATGCGGGAGCATTGACATGAGTGCTCAATTTTTCTCACAAAACATGAGCAGTCTTAGACAGTTGGAGGTATAAAGATCAGATGCTTGCTAAATCACAAGAATTTGTGTATTAATGTTTGGAGAATTCTTGAACAAGTGTGTGAATAACTTGTTTATGTTGTTAAGCTGGAGGTTTGGGCAATGGAAAGAGAAGCTGCTGGATTAAAAGCAAGTTTGACCACGCTGACTTGTGAGGCACAACGTTTGAACATGATGTATTTAGAGAGGAAGGAAGTTGAATATTCCTTAAACAAAAAGTTGAAGAAAATTGAAGAATTTGATGCTCGAAGATTGGAGCTTAAGGCCATTTATGATGCTCTTATAAAAGCAAACATTGTAAGAAGTATTGTTGTTGTTGTTGGTATTATGACAGTGTAGTTATTAATAATCTACAATCTTGATTGTTCATTCCTTTGGAAATTGTAGGATGCTGCTACATTCTGGAGTCAAAAACCTTTATCTGCAAGGGAGCATGCATCAAATACCATCATTCCAGCGTGTATATGTGTTGTCAACATGGCAAACCGAACAAAAGATCTTATCAGTGAAGAAGTATCGGCTTTTTCCTGCATTCCTGATAATAGGCTTTACATGCTTCCATCAACTCCACAGGTCGCTAATTCACCATGCTTTTACGTTTTAACATGAACACATTAATATAAATCTAGTTCAAGCAAGTCTTGTTATTTAATTGTTGAGTTCTTCAGGCACTCTTGGAGTCTGCGAGTCCCATTGGTTGTACTGGACCTGAAGCGGTTGCTGCTGCAGAAAAGAATGCGGACCTACTGACAGCTAGAGCTGGTTCAGGAGATCCATCTGCAGTTCCTTCCATGTGTCGCGTTTATGCTGCCCTTCAATATCCTACAGGTATGCTCATTACTCAGTATGATCTTCTTCAGTTATGATGTTGATATGTTATAACATCCTTTTTGAAAATAACAATCATTTGTGTTGTCACTTAATTATAAGGTTCAGAAGCTACCTTAGCATCAGTGCTGGAGTCAATGGAATTTTGTCAGAAGCTGTGCGGTTCTGAAGCTAGTGTGTTGGAAGAGTTATCAAAGGCTATAAATATGATGCATACAAATAGGGATCTTACTGAAAGCGGTCGTTCTTTATTAGATCATGCTTATCATTCTCAAAACGAATATAAAACGTAAGACACGTGTACATACATACTAGAGATCCTCTTTATAGACCAAACATTAAAGCTTTACTAACAATCAAACTATCACGTAACAGAAGTAGTTTCAAAAACAAACTGATTTAACTAATCTTGCAACATGATTAATAGTTGACTTTTGACTTTGACTTGGACTGCTAACAATTTTACCATTTAGGATGACGAATCACTGTTTAGATTTAGCATCTGAACAAGAAGGGATCATTATGAACCAATGGTTGCCTGAGCTAAAGAAAAGTATTACAAATGCTGAAAAATCATTGGATGAATGCAAATATATTGACGGTTTGGTAAGCGACATATTTCCACTTCCATATCGAACATATGTCGTTTAATATTCTCCTCTTGCTTGATTCCCATACCTTGCCTTGCATAAAACTTATGTTCACGACCAATACTGTTAGTAGTCTAGGTTTTGCCTTTAGTATAGCACTTTTAGCTTCAGATATTTTTGTGCATTTCTATTCTTTCATCTTTAGCCGCTAATAAATATTGTTAGATACGTGTTTTGTTCATGTATTTTTCTATGTTTTTTTTATAAAAAAAAGGTTTTTCCAAGCTACGATCTCTTTGGAGAAGTCTTTTTATTCCATTGGATAGAGATAAGATTTGTCCTCGTCTCACCCTCTCCTCGGACCTTACTGCATAAGTGAGATTTCTTTTCATGAAGCTCATAGTTGATGACATTCTGATGCAGCTTGATGAATGGTGGGAACAACCAGCATCAACACTTGTTGATTGGGTAACTGTGGATGATCAGAGTGTTGTTGCTTGGCAAAATCATGTGAAGCAGCTTCTTGCAGCTTATGACAAGGAACTTCTTTGACTAACAAATATACCTACTATATGTACATGCGGTTTGTTTTCGTATCATAATGTGGTTTCTAGTCGTCGAATTCATATTAAATAGAAAGCTGAAGTCTCGTGTTGCATATTGAATGCATATTAAATAGTTAATCACTCCATCAGATTTCATATCCAGACATGACATAGTTTTATCTTTTATCGTAATGCCAGAGGAATCATTACCGTAAGACGTAGAGAAGACGCCATATGCATCTATATATACAGGAAAGTACATCTTCAACGAAATAAAAAAAGGTAGAATCATAACAATAGAAACAACTCAAATCAAAATACATATATGTGTCTCATACATAGACGATGAGAAAAGATGTTTTACATATCCCTAGAGGGCTATAATTGGTGAGGCTTATGCTTTATTAACCAACCCTAATGGATTAGTCTTTGTTTCAATTTATTATTGATTGAATCCACTTGGATTGGGCCTAGTCATTGAGTTTTGGTCCAATTGGGATGATTACTCAGCAAGTAATGGTGCATAGAGTTAAATAAAAAAACCGTAACCGGTTAATGACCGATTGATAAATAACTTATTATTTGTTTATCCGGATTTGTTTGGGGAAAAATAACGGTTAATAACTGAAAATAAAAAGTTATTAACCGAGTTGGTTAAAGTGAATAACCGAAAAAAAATAGTTAAATACATAATCTACCCGTCAAAGCTGAAAATAACCGGTTAGGTTATTTAGTAATTGGTTAATTTGTGCACCTCTTAGGTTGGAGATCTTTGGTTCAAACCTAGACATGAGTGTATTTGTTGTAAATTAATAGCACGATAGATTTGTTGTTAAAAAAAGTATTATTAGGGCGATGATGATGAATAAACATTTTCACCATGTTGATGCTAACGAGTTTTGACGTGAACTAACATAAAGCAGAAACACAATAATAAAGCAATATGTCTTGATATTGTAGCATAAATGATCAGGTAACAAAGTAAATTACATTTATTGTATCTTACTTTTTTTATTTATTTGTTTTTTTTTTGAACTGCATGTATCTTACTTATTTCATACGCTTCTTCTTCGTCTTATTAAACATCCATTCATCTCGATCATTGAAAAACACATGCACTCTGCTTTTAAAGCGTCGATCTGTATTTAGAAATAAAGTTCTAAGGCAATGAGCAATAAAGTGGTATCATAAAGAGTATCATACTCAAAAAATGTTATCACGTAGGTAAATGTGTGATAGAGAAAAATGATGTAAGTGGCATATGATAGTGATAGAGTTAGTATTTATTGGTCTTGATGAGATGTATTAACGTTGTAGGTTAAAAAATAACGAAATTCAAACATGTGAAACCCAACGTGATGGTGATCACGAAATGCATTATAGCGCCCTAAAAAGAGAAAGGGAGTTGTGTAGAATGCGTTATAGCATGATCACAAGGCAATCACGCCCCACTAAGCTCGGGTTAAGACTGATATCAAATACGAAAGATTTAAAGTTGATTCAGTAATATGGTTTGTTTGATTATGTTTCAAAAGGATAGGTTGTTTGATTAAATAGTTGAATGTGTTAAAAGCTAAAAATGAACTCAACCCAAAAGTTATGTTTTTTCTTTTGTTTTTCCACTTCTTTTCAATTTTATTTCTTACTGACAGGCGAAATCTTTAAAAAATCTAAGATCATGAGTTAAATCCTATTAAATAAAGTAATCTTCCATTAGAAAAAAACCATAACTATGACATTAGCATGAAATGTGTGGTTTAATAGTTGTTATCACAACATAAGGACTTGTCCTAATAATATCAAAAAGTATTTAGAACTAATGGACCAAGGTCTTTAATAATGTGTCTTTCTACATTAAAGAAAATACAGGTTATTATACGTTGGAAAACTTTTATTTTGGATATATCACATCACACGTGAAAAAAGAGCCAATCACGTGACCCACTTCAATTATGCTTCTTTCATATTAAATTATTAAGGCAAATTGGCCTAAAATAATCCCAACTAACACCCATTGGCCGAAAATAATCCCAACTCAGTTTATTCCCTCCAGTGGTCCCAAATCTAACTTTTTTGGCCTACAGTGGTCCGCCGTTAAGTGCACTTAACGGCCGTTAACTTTTTTTCTATTTTTTTCGAATTTCAAACCGATATTTTAGGGATTTTGATCGGGAGGAGAATACGAGTCTGTTGATGTAAACCTTACTTCCAATTGTTGCTCCAAATGGTTTAATTTTGATATCCGGTTAAAGCACCGTTAGATTTTAAACACCCGATTGAAGACCGTTTTGTCGTTTGGAACACTAGTTCGAGGTAAGGTTTACATCAATTGAATCGTATACTCCTCCTGATCAATTTCCATAAAACCTTGTTTTGAAATTCGAAAAAAATCAAAAAAAAGTTAACGGCCGTTAAGTGCACTTAACGGCGGACCATTGGAGGCCAAAAAAGTTGGATTTGGGACCACTGGAGGGAATAAACTGAGTTGGGATTATTCTCGGCCAATAGGTGTTAGTTGGGATTATTTTTAGCCAATTTGCCAATTATTAATATAGTTTTTTTTTACAGCGAAATGAATAAAGCCCGGCTACTCGGGGTAACCCAATGGCGAAAGGCAACCCCAAACGCTCTGCGAACACAGACATTGCTGGGTAGCCGAAACCCACCTATTAACCTGACTCCACTTCGGGGGAAACCCACTAACCCGTCCGCCCGTAGGCACGACGACAAGCTAGTGGAACCCGTTTGGCTCAGAGATCGAACTTGTGTTGCCACAAGTCTCCCTTCATTGCCCCCATTTGCCCCTTCCAAAGTGGTGGTAGTGGGACTAGAACTTGGGTCTCTTTTGGAGAATCCAAGTCTTTTACCACTACACCACATTGAAAGTTGCAATTATTAATATAGTTCCCAAGGTAAGGTGAGGTCTTTGGTTAAATCTCACCTAAAACAAAAAAATTAAAAAATGGAGGGCTTTAGGTTTGGTCAGGAGGTTTTCTTATAAAAGTAAGTTTCCTCCTGTGGGAGTTGGGGTGCGGTATCAATTGGGAAACGGATAGGAACTCGATTAAGATAACATCAATCATCCGAAGCAGGACCGTATAATTGCCGTTAAAAAAAGTAAGGTGGCTATGACTAACTTTTTTTTTAACAACAACAATGAAACTTCATTGAAAAACTAGCAAAACGCTAGCAAAGGAATACAGAAAAAAAGACAAAAGACAAACAAAGACATCTTAAAAACAAGGATAGAAAAGTCATGCACCAAGACTAGATTTCCCGAATGCCTCTAAAAGGATCACGATACCAAGTCTCCCAACTGACTATTGACTATTGGGATACAATTTTTTAGTAGCAGGAAAGAATATATAAAAATTAGGTGTCGCTAAAAAAGAGAATCTGGATTAAGACATATAAAAAAAGTAGGAAGATAATGTTAACCAAAAATTCCGTAATGTTTCTCCCTTTGTAGTTCGATTGTTAATCCATATAGAGCCATATGTTTTAATTTCTTCAACCCTACAAGTAATGTTCCAAAGGATTTTGTTGAAATTTGTGTCGTTTCTTTCTTACCATATCACCCATAGCTAGCATAGTTATAAAGATAACCTTGAGCTTTCTCTTGACGTGAGCATTGTTGGAGATAAAGTAGACATGGTTTAAAAGATCGTGAATTGTGCTCACTTAAAAGACGGGATGTTGCAACATTGGATGATGGGGGTCCAAACTAGTTATGACGTATAGTAGTTGAGGAGGATGTGGTGGATTGATTCAAACGGGTACTCTAACATATCATTTTCATTAATATGCATTTTAATGATTCATACCTCTTAACCATTCAACACTTAATGGTTCGTACTTTGCAGACCCGTTACTTTTGTACCACAAGAGGAAGGAAGTGTCACACACTGAGTTTTCATAGCTAAATATAGTAATTTCTTGCAATAAAAGGGAATAACATGATATCTACATTATAAATAATATGATATCCTGTCATGGTTTTAAATTTTTTGATTGCTATATAAGAAACCTAGTACATATATTAAAAAAAATGAATTATGCTATATACAAATCTATAATGAGAAAATATCTTTTTTCCTTATATAGTGAAAGAAGATTAAAAGGTTACTTCTTTAAGAATGTAATTAACAATTTAGTTGGACTAAAAATCGACCCAAAAAAACCATAAAAGAATTTATGGTTCAGCAAAATCAACCTTTATTTTAAGAGTTATTTACAAATTTTGTCATTGTTTACAACTATCACAATTTTCAACCTTAAATATTGTTTGTACAATATTTTATCGCTATTTTGAGGTTTCTCACAAATTTAGTTTTTATTTTTAAACAACGTTAACTGAACGAGGTCCCTAAAGTAGCATTTAGTTGCACAAGCTGACAAAAGGGGTATTTTTTTTCTAATGTATCTACATCTCTAAGATCACAATCAAAACTATAGAATAGAAGACTCGAAAATCACAATCAAAATCCTGCATAAGTTTATTGTTTCGATAAAAAAAAAAGAAAAAATAAGTAACTAAACTTTTTATTAAGTGATGATCAAAAACAATATGCTAATCAAAGAGCTAAACAAACCATGCATCAAAATATCAAATACATCATCTTAATCGGTTTCTCTCTACTTTATTCTTAACTTCATTGAAACATTAAACAACAATGTATGACTACTTCTACAAGAAACCAAATATCGTAGCTAATTAAGTTAGGTAATTTGTGTTTTGCCAACCAAATATACACTCGTATATTTGATGGTAACATAGACACTAACAACAATAGTGCCAAGAAAAATGACAAAAGCAAACATCCATCCAATGACATATTAGAAGGTGGATAAACAATCAAAGGTGCAACCGAATCGGTGAAAAGGTGATATGAACAAGACAATTACTTGACAAAGAACATGTTTACGAGAAAGCATTGGACCATCTACTCTTAACCTTATCCAAGTCGATCGGTCCATGCAACCATTTAAAGATTTTTGTACCCCTTAACATACATAGGATCATGATAGGAAAACTTGAAAGTGAACTTTAAAATACTAGAAAATTGTGACGTTGTAGTTAAATCAACACTATTTAAAAGAAAAGGGACCAAATCTATAAACAAACAAACATCAAAATTGAGATATTTAGTATGTTATATGTTTTAAAATAACTATTGGTGTAATGGTCTATAAATAATAAACTCGGAGGTGGAATGACCGAGATTAAAATATCACCTCTAATATTAATAGGTGTTGTTCGTCAGCATTGGCTCCCTATTACTGCATGTGAACGCAGCGAAGACACCACAATCTTTCTTACGGGCTAAGTTGGTCGGAGTCGAAACTCGTCAACCAAATGTTAAGAAAAACGTGCACAAACCTTTAACCATGCCACGTAAAACCCTTTTGGCTCTGACACAAAACCAAGTGGTAGCTCAAGACGAAAACGTCATTACCATGTCTTAAAAACTGCTCAAAATGAGATTTAAACCTTAAGTTTAAGTCACAATATTCTCCCCTTATCATTAAGCCAACTTTTCAAGACATATACTAAGTAATATCCTTATATAATATAATAAAATCTATTTTGCTTATGTGGTATCATTAGAATGAGGTTTTGCTTAGTTGGTATCATATGAAAATTTGTCTCACAATAATATTTTTATATTTGAAATATGTATTATTTATAACAATAATATATTATAATAACCTTAATTACATTTTGTTCCCCTAATATTTAGAAGAGTTTTCAAAAATTTAAGATTATTTACATTTTAAACCATCTCATACTAGAGGTGTGCATGGGTCAGCTTATATTTGATAGGGTATAAAAATAAAATTTATGAATAAAGTTGGTAATAACATACAATTAAATAACTCAATATTTTTTAAACATATATAACTTTTTATACGACGTTATTTAAAAAAATGAACAATAAAACCGAGCATTTAAATCTTTTTAAATTGAGTATAATATTGCTATACTTAAAAAATAAACTTTTTAAATAAAATGATGTTGTCTTTAAAACTTTAAGAGTATTTTTAAATCATCTCTTACTAGAGGTGTACATGGGCCAGTTTATATTTGATAATATATAAAAATGAAACTTTGTGATGAAGTTAGTAATAACTTATATTTAAATAGCTTAAAAAAAATTTAAATAAAAAAATTTAAATAAAATCATGAAACTTTATCTCAAAATTGATTGGAATCATCCGTGTCTCGTGAAGATCCTTAAAATAATCATTTGTGTATTATGTTCCCGAACGTAGCATAGAAAATAAAATAATAACCAATCTAATAACCTATTATCGTTAAATACAAAAAAAAATGTGTAATTTATAAACAACAACATGGGTAAACATGTAACGTAATGTAATATAATAAATTAATTGTTGATTGATATATAGAACAAAGACCAAGATTCACGCGCCACCATCGAGGAGGAGGAGTAGGATACAGCTTGATCTCTGTCAACAAACCAAGCATGTCTTACTGCCACCTTCCAACTCATTACAATCCCAAATACTTCCTACTTTTTTCATCAAATCAAATCAAATCAACTCAACTCATTCATAAAATAAACTCATCATAATAATTCTAGAGAGAGAGAGAGAAAGAAACACTAACAGTGAGTGTGTGTTTGTGTGTTGTAATGAAAGGAGGAGATAGTGGTGGAACTGGAAAGATGTTTATCAAATCCAAACTGAAGTGGGTTGGTTTAGTTGGACTTGTACTCTCTGCTTTATCTTTGTTCACTCATTTTCTTCTTGCTAGATATTATTCATACACAGATGATGCCATTACAGAGTATCAAGCTATCACCATCTTTTCTTGGAGGCCCATTTTTCATAATGCAGATCTTTCCCCTAATGTAATTTTCCTCATTTTCCCCCAATTTCATCTTTTTTAACTCAATCTTGTTTATTGGGTTTATTTAAGATTGGATTTTTAGTGTTTGACTGTTGCATCTTGTATATGGGAATTTTATGATCTTTGATTCTGCCCCAATTTCATGTTTCTTTGCTGTTTTTGATGAATCTTGTTTATAGGGTTTACTTAAAAGTTGGACTTTTAGTGTTTGACTAAGTCAATTTTGAATCTAGGATTTTGATAATCTTTTATTCTGCCCCAATTTCATCTTTTTTGCAATGAATTTGTTGTTTTTGTTGAATCTTGTTGTTAGGGTTTACTTAAAAGTTGGCTTTTTACTGTTTGACTAAGTCAATCTTTGCATTTTGTATCTGGGATTTTGATAATCTTTAATTCTTTGCCTCAATTTCATGTTTTTTTCCCACTAAATTTAGCTGTTTTTGATGAATCTTGTTGTTAGGGTTTACTTTTTAGAGTAAAGATTTGATTTTTAGAGTTTGACCTAGTCAAAGTTTGCATTTTGTATCTGGGGTTTTGATAATTGAGGATGAAATGTTGTTAATTTTGTGATTTGATTGTTGTGCAGAGTAAATTGTATAGAAGATTATGGGGACCTGTTAGGCGTCTTGAATCTTTACAGCCTCATGCTAAACCTAGACAACACTATGCAGGTTTGGTAGTTTTTTATGATTTAGCTGTTTGTTTGTTTTTTTAAATATGATTTAGTGATTACATGGGTGTTGGTTCTGATTTCCAACATTGGACCTGAAAACTAAATCACGGTCCTGCAGCTTGTAAATTGTTATTAGATATGTTCACAATCGAGTTGCTGACTTTTCTTTGTTTGCAATGGTTTGACTAAATTTAAGAATGTAAGGCCATGTTTAACCGGTCAAAGTGTTAGACACACCCTATATGAGATTCTTAACAGCTTGGTTTTAGAAAGTGTGCGTGACGATCTTAAAAACGCCTTAAGGACGAGGCGGTGCCGATGTGCATGTGGGTTAACGTTGGTCAAAATTGATCAAGATCAGGTTATCAGGGTATGTAGGAAGCTTGTATGTAAAAACCACATAGTTGTTGAAGGTGCAAGTCATACTCAGGGCACAAAGGTTGAGCCTTGGGCCTAGATGCAAAGCGCACATTATATAAAAATATCATTTTTAGTGGTTTAAAACATATTTTAGGCTTGTCTTGGGCTAGTTTTAGGTTTATTCTTGGCTTGTTTTGGGCTAGTGTAGTTGCTTAAGAGCTGTTCAGACAATTTTCGGCCGGAACTTGACCTGAAAGTTTGCCCGAGCTCCTGAAAATGGGATTTTTTTAAGCGAGGCGACAAGTTTGCGCTGAGCTGCACCTGGGGGCCTAGGTGTGTGTCTTGTGGGCTTTTGAGATCGGAGAAAGACGATCAAAAAGATGAATAGATTATGAATTGTTATATGACAAAAAGGCTGGTATGTAAAAGAGATGAGAAAGATACAACTTTGGGTTGTACATAAATTTTATATGGTTATACCTACAGCAACTGCACGGGTACGTGAAGCTCTCGCTTCACACCTTGCGCCTCGGGTTTTGGCACCTAAACATCTCAGAGCGCACCGGCGCTTTTTAAACCAAGCTTGAGATATGTAATCAAACACGTATGATTCTTTCGGGTTAAATTTGCCTCTTTCTCTACCAGTTTGTTAAAAACTCACCCTTTTTCAAGAAGACTGTTGCTTTCAGTTTCTTTGTACTGAATATATGTGATGCTTATTATACTTTGGTTTCGTTTTCAGTTCCTGTATCAGAATCAAGCAGATTCATTTTTGTACGGATACGTGGAGGCTTTCATGAGATCAGGAGTTCGGTGAGTGTATCCTTCAAACCATGAAATTCAACATGCTATGCTTTTTTTTTCTATTTATTATAAAATGTTACCCTTTTGTAGATATGTGATGCTGTTGTTATTGCTCGGCTTCTCAATGCGACACTCGTGATACCTGAAATTCAGTCAACCACAAGCAGCAAGGGAATCAGGTGCACTATAAGCCCAATTGATCAAATATTTTCAAAAAAGCATTTTCATAAATATTGAAAAGCGGATCGATTTATATGTTTTCTCAGTGCTCAGTTTAAGAGTTTTGCTTATCTTTACAATGAGGATCACTTCATGACCGCATTAGCAAATGATATCACGGTAGTGAAAACCCTTCCCAAAAGCCTCAAAGGAGCTAGAAGAAAGAAAGAAATCCCTTCATTTAAAGTGGCCAACTCACAATCTCCGTATTATTATTTACATCATGTTCTTCCGGTCTTGAAACGACACTCTGTGGTTGAACTTGTTGTTTCTGATGGTGGATGCTTGCAGGTAATGACATTACTGTAATTTTATATATTAATTCTTCACATTTAAAATAAAAAGTTTAGTAATGTTGAAGTTTTTTATCTGAAAATATTATTCTACAATACTCAATATTCGCATTTCTGTGATCGCGATGCATATTTCAAAGGCAATACTTCCTCCAGATCTTGAGGAATATCAACGGTTAAGATGTCGCGTTGCATTTCATGCTTTAAGCTTCCGACACGAGGTCCAGGAACTGGCAACTAAGATTTTACACAGGTCAGTTGTCATGGAGTTAATGAACCTTTTTTAGGCTAATTACTTATTAATTAATTAATATTAGTGATTTTAAATCTTGCTTAATTGATGGTCTTTAGGTTAAGGGCTCCAGGAAGACCATTTATCGCATATGACCCAGGGATGACAAGAGATGCTTTAGCATATTATGGTTGTGCTGAGCTCTTCCAGGTACACAATAATTAAATATTTGATTTTTTTTTTCTCTCGAATTTACAGTTAGTGATGAATTGTTGTGTGTGTGAAGGATGTGCATACTGAACTTATTCAGCATAGAAGGTTATGGATGCTTAAACGCGGAATCGTCAAGGGAAATCTTACTGTGGATTCAAACACACAACGTCTTAATGGTTCTTGTCCACTTACGCCAGAAGAGGTAATTGTTATTTGTTAGTGTTTGACTTCAGAAGTGAAAAAAGTTGACTTTCTTCGACTTGTAAGTGACATTTTTGTTTGTAGATTGGTATCATACTTCGTGCATACGGGTATCCTTGGGACACAATAATCTATATATCTGGAGGAGAAGTTTTTGGTGGTCAAAAGAAACTGATCCCCTTTCATGCAATTTTTGAAAACGTTGTCGATAGGACATCGCTTACAACACCATGGGAACTAAACAAAATATACGGCCGTGAAGCCAATCTTGTTGACAAATACCCAAAAGCCCCACCTGCTGCTGAAATGGAAACAAAAAAGGAAGCATGGAAAACATCGGGTCAACGGCCACGACCACTGCCACCACCTCCCGCCAGGCCAAAGTCTTATAACATTGAAGGATGGTGGGGTTGGGTGGCTGAGAGTGATAATGAGCCTGAAAGTACTGTGATTGAGTTGAGGACTAATGCTCATAAGCTGCTTTGGGAAGCAATTGACTACATGGTGTGTGTTGAAGCTGATGTGTTTGTTCCTGGTTTTGATCGCGATGGTAAAGGGAGACCTAGTTTTGCGAGTTTGGTGATGGGGCATCGTTTATATCAATCTGCTACAGCTAAATCGTTCATGCTTGACAGGTAGTTTTTGCTTCTAAAAATCTTTATTTATTAATAATATTTCTAGATTTGTTATAAGCATCTGCAAACATCTGTAAGTCTCTAACATGCCCTTTGCCATGACGACAGAACAGTCAAACCTTGTAATTGTGATCTTGACTGATTAAGTATTTAGTTTGAAAACTATGTTTACTGAATTTGACCCTGTTTGCTGCTTACATTTTGTTTCAAACAGGAAAGAAATTGCAAAACATATGGACGAAATTAGTGACAATTTATATGAATTCAACCAGACCTGGATCGAATCAGTGAGAAGTCACCTGAGTAAAAGCTTGGTTGATGGATTAACAGAAAAATCAAAAGCATCAAAATCATTATCTTTTCTATCTTTCCCAGTTCCTGAATGTGCTTGCCTTAGATCCAAAGGGAACGGAGGATCATCTTTGCCCGCTGCTGTTAAAGTTGCACCTTCATGTCCTGCTTGGATGGGTAAAGATGTAGTTTCGCGTACTGGAGACAAAGAGGATGAAGATGATCTAGATGATGATGATTCTTGGCCTTTTAGTTTGTTTTTCAGGCAAAGCGGTGGTTCTGGTAACAGAAATACTGCAAATAGCGGTGGCAGAGGTGGTGGAGAGATGATGAGCAGCAAAGAAGAGACTCAAATGGAAGATCAAGAAGAAATGGAGGGCGGTGATCGATAAAAGTTAAGAGACCAGCTAGTTGTAGCCTAACTTTAGTTATTTTGTAATCTTGTTTACTTGTACAGTTGTAATACATTGCTGATTGTTAAACTGTTCTGGTTTGTAAGCATAGTTTGACTTTTAATGTCAAATATGTTAAGATTTTGTCTTCTTAATTTCTTATTTTGAAATCGATATGAGTTTTTAAACATGTAGAAAATTAAATGCATACATTTTATAACTTCTATTTGCAATGAGATCCATACCAAATTTCAAGACATAATAAAAGGCCATAGGTTTGACCACAAAATTTGCATATGGAGAAGTACCAAAAACAGCCTGTTGTACATGCAACATTTTAAAAAGAATAAACAAGTTAAAAGTAACTTGCATGTATGAACCAATTTCAAGAAGTATATAACAAGTTTTGATGAAAAATGCTAAAAATTTGCGTCTGAACCAGCCCTCTGAATACACTGATCTCAAAGTGTAGAATACAAAATTAGCCATGCAACCAGCATCCCATAAAAATATACAGTGCTCGAATGCTCTTCTTTTGGGACCAGTGATGTTGTCTTGACGGTTGAGCAGATGATCCAGACCAATGGTCAGTTGGCCAATGTTCATGGCCATATTAGAGCCATAAAGAACCTTTCAGTTAGATCCAGTTGATCAAAATAATCAACTCACTAGCTCAGTATATTGAAGCATCAAACCGTGGCTCATAGAAACAGACCTGACTGTTATATGTCTGTAAAGCGCAACCAGCAATCCAAGACCACACCTTTTTATCAACATCAAAGATTAGACCTTTCCCTTGATTCCAAGACGTAAAACAGATCAAATTATCTTGTCCAAAACACTCGAATCTCTCAGCTGATAACCTCAAGAGAGCTCTAAAGTACCTTGGTGGCATTCTACTTATTTCAATCCAAATCACTTTTGCATGATCCAATTCCCAAATTCTCATACTTTGAAGAGTACTATAAAGACCAATTCTTCCGACCAAAAACAAACGCTTTTTGGTCCCCGCAACCAAATACCCATCCAACAAAGATCTTGGGAACTTTGCAGGTATATGTTCCCAGTACCCCGCATCCAACTGATACATCATCAAACCAAGAGGTGAAATCGTCTCCATGTACAATCTTGAGTCACAAAATGCCATCTTTGATGAGCAAAGATTGACAGCAGGCATTGTTTGATGAAGTGACCAACTGTCAAGCTTTGAATCATATACCTCAGTTGGCAACGATCTGTCACCATAGATATCACTAGCTGCAATAACCTTGAAAGACCGTTTCTTTCTATCAACAACCATAATCAACTGCCTCTGCTGGTTATAATGCATACTTGGTAGCGGTCTCCAACTTTGCGTGAGGGGGTTACAAATCAATGTTCTGAAAGTTAAACCATCAAGCCCCGAAAAACAAACAAGTCCCCCTGAAGACCCAACCAACCAAAACGCCCATTGAGGTAAAAACATAAAAGGAATCTTGTACCATTGTTTCAACGGCAAGCTAAAAACCGAGCATTGAGGCGTTTGCAAATTCTTCCAAAACGTGAGAAGGCATGGCCCATGAGAAGGAACTTGCGAATGAAACTTTAAAAAACCGTTATCTTGTAAAATCGAATTCCACCTCTTACAAACAGAACGAAGACGAAAGATCATGAAAGGCGGAACCCTAGCTAATATCTCATTCAACAAATCTTCAGGCAACATAGCCCATATATTATCTTCCATATAAACATCAGGGTGTGATGCCTTAGCAAATGTAGCAATCATTTCTTCATCTAAACCTCTAGGTTTTGTCTTAATCACTTTCTGCCTAGATGGACTGCTATTCCTAAACCCTATCCCCCGCCCAATCGGGCTCGTGTTTCGCGAACCAGAACCAGAACCAAAATAACTCAATTGCCTCCCCTCATCCTCTTCATGAGATAAACCAAAACCAGAACCAGAAACAGAACTAGTTCTATCTCTAGACCTAGAATCTAATACCATATTTTCAAAACCCTAAAAACACTAACTGATAATCAAATCAACAGATTAAGAAACTAGAAAGATCTAACAAGTTGAATCAAACCCTAGATTTGGAGATGATAAAAGAAAAGGCGAAAGGTGAGAGATTTATGAATGAGATGATGATGATACCTTTGATGGTGTTGTTGAAGAGGTCATCTGGTTGGTTATTATGAAGTTCCTTCATCAATAGGGAGCCCTAGCTTAACTCTCTCTATTTATTTGGATTTAAGAACCCAATCAATTGTTGAAGAAGCTTACATTCAATTTATTTTTTGTCCCTAGTGAAGTTTTTTTTTTTCAAGACGTATTTCGTTTCGGAATACTATTATACTCTCTTCGTCTCAGTTTAAATATCATGGGACTCATAACATAAAGATTAAGGGCATGTTTGGCTTTCCTTATTAACTTCTCCTTATCTCCTTCTCCACCTCCTTTTCTCCTTCTTTCAAAAGTCACTCAACACTAACTTCTCCTTTTCTCCTTTTTTAAGCACAAAAACTCCTTTTCAAAACACTATCCAAACACTATTTTTTAACTTATTAACTTCTCAAAAGTTAATAAGTCAAAAGTTGGTTTAAATAAGCAATCCCAAACATGCACTAAGAAAAAGTAGATTATTATATTATTTTAACCTATAAAATGACAAAAATGCCATTAAAGTATTTTGTCTTTTATGATTGGGGTAAAATTAGAAATGATATTTTTATTTTTGGAATGGACATTTAAACTGGGACAACCAAAAAAGAAAATTTGGACATTTAAAATGGGACGGAGGGAGTACTTGTTAAGCGATATGTTTACGTAATTTGCTGTAAAATTTTTTTTTTGAAGTTGTGTCATGGCGATTCATGAGTTCATGGGGGAAGTTGTGTGACGGCGCTTTATGGGTGAATGAGGCACCAAGTTTTTTATGGGCACACAACTCTAAGAGCTTGTTTGATAGCCTTTTTATAGGCTCTGAATGGAGCCACCTCTGAATCGGTCAAAGGTTACGTTGTTGTTTGGTCGCACCTCTGAACGGGTTCACCCCTGAATCGGTCAGAGGCAAAACCTTTGAACCGTTCAGAGTTGCTGAGATGCTGAACCGTTCAGAGGTTGGGACGGGTGAAGCTGTGTTGATGCGCGAACCAGAAAAAACCGACCTGCGACTAAAAAAAATGCAGACAGACGGGTGAAGCTGCTGACTTGCGACCAAAAAAAATTGGACGGGTCAAGCAAGCAAAAGCCAAAAACAAGACTTGTGTGACTCAAAAACTACCCTCGCACGGACCCGGGTTTTTGGAGCTGCATTCGTGTCCGCAGGTCGCGCGGGCGTCACATTGTTGCAAGGATTTCGAACCAAATTTGCACCCCCCATGCGCACGGATAGGTGTTAGAGTAAAATGTAACATAAGAACTTACTCGTGAACAAAGATTTGCATATATAAAGGCAACAATGGTTTGTCTTCACTCCTAAGTGGGACAAGTGAAAAAAATTAGAATCTCAATCAGATGTCCAACCAAACAGCTCATCTTAATCATTCAGCACTTAACCATTCAGATATCTTAACCATTCAGCACTTAACCAACCAAACAACCCCTAAATGAAACAAGCAATAAGGAAACTCTATTTAGTCTCACATATAGCTATTAAAGAGGCTCGACATAAAACTATGTAAAAACGTTTGATATAAAGTTTTCAGTTGCTCATTCTGAAAAGGTGTGTTTTTCGAATAAACGATGCTAGCAAAACGAAATCCCAAGGGACGTTAGGTACAAAATGGAAGGCCCCTACCTTATACAAGAGGTTACGGAGAATGATATATACACTCTACTAAAAATAATAATTCAATACATGTGGTTGTAATATAAGTTAATCATTAAATGTACGGACGTGCGTACGTTATCGTGCACTGATACTCATAAGTCATACAACACCGAAACAATACCACCGGTAAAATCCATACCAGTCACAATAAAACCAAAAAGTAGTCGGTACTAAAAGTAATTTTCTTCTACCATTTTGTTATAAACTTTGGGACATTATAGATGTTTTATGTTCTAGACTTCGAGTTCAAAATTGTAGTTTAAAAAAGTACCTTTGGTTTTATGAATATTTAAATCGAATGAGTTTGATAGGAATTTTAAATAAATTTAGGACACATCGTATGTTTCTTAAATTATGAATAAACTTGATGCACTTTTAGGAAGAACTTTACTTTTGTAGCCAAATAAGAGGAAAAACACCAAAGCGGTACCAAAACGATTAACAAACAATCGTATATTTCCTCTCTAAGGGTATTATGAGCACCCGCATTTCAACTATTCAACCTATCCATGACAAAAATGTCATTCTCTATTTACCCTCAATAAACCCCTTCACAACCCTTGAACCATTAGGAGATGAAGCGCCCCAAATTTTAACCATTGACGACTCTAAATTTAATATCATTTATTGTATTAATTGTAAGTGATAAATCCACATATGAACATGTTTTACAAAATGATGGACTAGCTTGGCGAGCTCACAAGCACAATATCCCAGGTGTGCTGAGCTCAGCTCATGAGCTTGTTCATAAGTTATGTGGCTCGTCAATATACTCGTGAGATGTTTGGAATTTATTATTTCTGTATTTTAAGGAGATTTGCAATTTTACAACTACAGAATGAGATACAGGGGAAGGTTCCACTATAAAATGAATTTTGTCTAAAAATTGTGAGAAGTTATATTTAGATACACCAAAATCGGGCCAAGCGAACTTCAATTGAACTCATTCTTGTGACGTTAGAACCATGTCGTCAAACCCCCGCCCCTACACCACCCTTAAAAGCTAAAGCCTTAGGCAAAAACGTAAGGCAAAAAGTAAAGTTTAAAACTAAACCTAGAAGCTCAAATGAAGTTCGTTTCCTGATTTTGATGTGATTTAAATCACTTCTCACACTTTCTGGGTAAAATCTATTTTGTATTTGATCATTCCTCAAGGAATATATGCAACCAAAAAACGACACCTAACCAATAGAGTCGATACGATAATCACCACCTAATTTTCCTCAAATACAACATTATCATTTTTGATACCGATACGATACCAATCTCATCCATGATTAATAATCAAACAAAACAATATTGAAAGAACATAAAAACTTAAAAGAGTGTTTATATAAGTTTTAGAAAAGCTTAAGGTCATCCTTGTAAATGTTGAAAAGGAAACGGTTCCGCGCCTTTGGCTGTTAATATCAACAAAACAAAACAAAACAAAACAAGCGATGATTGAAACATCAAAATTATTGCATCCCAAATCGCATTTCATCATCCAATAAATTTCCGATTTAGGTACGTATGTCAATTCTCGATTCATTTCACAATCTTCATTTTCGTCGATGTAATCTATATAACTCTTAGTTTTTACCATGCAATTCATCATCAAAACCTAATGTTGATTTTGTTCTTATTCAATTTCTTCATTTCGTTTGAAAATGTTGAAATTGCTTGTTGTTCAACCCTAGTACTTTGCAGATCATAAATTGAAAAGGATGTTGTTGCAAAATGTGACACCTTTTGCTTTATATGTGATGATTAAATTCTTAGTAGTTTTCAATCGAATGGAAAATGTGTATCCACATTCAAAATTTTAGTATAAAAATATCATTTTAGGGGTTTAGACACGTTTTAGGTTGATTCTGGGCTTGTTTAGGGCTAGTGCAATTGTTCTACACCTTTTTTGGATGATATTTAGCTGAAACGTAGCCGTAAAGTACGTCTGAGCGCATGAAAATGGGGCTTTTGAAGTAAGGCGCCAAGGTTGCGTTGGACTACCCCTAGGGGTCTATGTGCGTGTGGTGCCTTGTGGGCTTTCGACAACCGATCAAGTCCATTCCTTGAAGTTAGGAGCCTGAGTTATACGGTCCTATACACATGACACTATATGAAATTGATCCAGCATGATAAATTGATATTTGTATTAGGTATATGTAAGTAGGTAACAGCATAATACATGCTCATCTTGGGGTATATGTGTTTTCTTGAAAGTAGGTATTTAAAATCAGAAATTACAAGTTTATTATTTCAGGTGTTGAATTGATATCTTACAGCTCAAGATGGATATGCACTATGGTTACGAGCCATCTTCGGCTGCTGTATCTGTCTATTCATGTAGACCAGAGTCCGAGTTTAAAACCATGTCCAGAAGGACGTCGTCTGTTGCAGATACATTTCAGGAACTAGAAAGTGTTGGAGAGGTTGTTACAAGGTTCGAGCTGGATATGGCATGTGTTTGTGAGAAGTTGGCCAATTTGAACTTGCTGTTGATGCATATGGAAACTATAAAGGGTGAATTTGAGGCCTTTGTGTCTGATATGAATCCGAATCTGAGTGACCTGGAAGTCAAAGCACTGGAGTTTGACTTTTTGTCCGGGTTTCTGAATTCAGAGGTGCAAGTATTAGAAACTCACATATCTGATTTTCTGAATGACAAAACTAATATGCAGGAGTTTATATCTTCAAGCAAATATTTGGGAGATACTTCAATGGAACAGGAAGATATGTTGCGGGATTCAGAAAAATCACTGCAGCATTCTATGGATCAACTCTTGGAGTTAAAAGCACGCGCTGCAATGTTTGAGAATAACGTTTCAAGATTTTATAGTGGAGAAACCTCTAAGATCGGTATTGTGCATTCTTTATGTAATATGTATAGACCTTATTTGTTGTTTGGGGAAATTGTAAAGGTGTAAAATCAGCAGTTTCATATCAACTGCAAGGAAATTTATTATTAATGGGTAAAACTGACTCGCCTATATGAACATTTGAACCTAATCTGATTGACTTTTAGGGGCTGTTTGGGACTGCTTACTAAAATTGTTTGTTTGCTAATCAGAGTTTGCAAAAACATTTCAATCAGTAGAAACACATCCACATATTATATTCTAAAACCAATAGAAAAAAAGGTTAATACTTTATTAGTTTTTTTCTATTTTCTTGATATATTTTCAGGTACAGTCAATGATTCAGGGGCCACATGCAACAATGATCTTCCTGAACTGAAAGACAAAATGAACTTGCATACCATGGAACATCAAAGACACATTTTAAGGATGCTTGAGAAATCTTTGGAAAGAGAAATAGAGTTCGAGAAGCGCTTGTCCGAGTCAACTCAAATTGAAGAAGGTTTGACGTTGAGGCTGCATGCTTCAGAACAAGAAGTCCTTTTAGCTGAAGAAGAAACTGCAATCACCTTGGAAAAGTTGTATGAAGCTGATCACTCATCCGAGATCCTAATGGGAATCTCAAAAGAACTGTTGAGTAAGCTCAAGATGTCACAGTCCAATCTTAAAAAACCAGGCGTCGAAAATCAACAAGCTGCTGAAGTAGCAAGTCAGAAGGCAAATATAGAAAAGGACAATACAATCAAAGATTTGAAACAACGACTTGTCGAGGCAGAACGTAAGGCTGATAACGCTGAAAATCAACAAGCTGCTGAACTAGCAAGTCAGAAGGCAAATATAGAAAAGGACAACACAATCAAAGATTTGAAACAACGACTTGTCGAGGCAGAACGTAAGGCTGATAACGCTGAAGCTAAACTCAAAATGCTTACAAAGACCAGTAACGACCTTAAAAGCTCATCTGAGAAGGTATGTGTGCTCGAGAAAAAGCTTAAAGATGCTAAAATCAAGCTAAAACAGAGTAAATCCCGAAGAAACAGTTTTGAAAACATCGATTCAATGCTGGTGATGATGGTGGAAGTAGAGGTGGCAGGCGTGGCGGACGACTACTACGCAATTCCAAGATTTCATTAAAAAATTTAGTCTCAACTTTCAAGCCATGTATATACAAATGTAACGATAAAAAATTCAAAACATTCACATTTTCTTGAAATTAGCCAGATTTTTCAAGATTTGTAGGCTACTTTCATTATTTTTTTACCCTTTTAAGGCAAGAACATGTGACCCATTTATGTTTATGATATTCAAATAAAGAATGTTGTATGAACTTGTTAATAAGTTCTTTTTTCAGATCATTACAGGGACTATTATGTAGTTTAATAAAACCTTAAGGTAAATTCTGTAAATATTCCGGAAAATGGGGAAGTTTGTGTTTCTATAACTTATAAATAACAACATAAATGATAACAGTGAGTCAGTGACGGTGAATTGGAACTGCAAATCATCAATCGAAATTGATTGTTCTTCATTAATTCGATTCAGTTTCTGGATCAGGTATGTATATTTGAGATTAATTTCATAAATTTCGGTTTTTTGTTTACGGTTTCTTTTTGATTCGATGTGTTTTATCAGATGTTAAATCTAGGGTTCAGTTTAATCATTCAGAACTTTTTTTAGTGTTGGAGATGAAGATTGTAAAGTGATTTGTGTTTGTAATGATATTCGATTTTAACAATTGTTCTTGTTAATTTAGGGTTTATAAAGTGCTGTTATACGCATTGTTTCATTAATCTCCAGAAGAACTGTAATTAGTTTTAAGATCTGAAATTGTTTTTTGTATTTTCTTGCAAGTATACACAATTAGTGATCCAAGTAACCAGTTCATGATGCCATAATCTAGTATAAGGCTATAAGTATGTTTCAGTCATATAAATACAGTAAAATGACTAATAATGCGTTCTATCCGTAGACCGTTGAAACCTTGGATGCTTGACTTTACGAATACATTTGACGTAGGCCTTAGAAGAAGTATGTTTTTTGCTCAGTGGGATTGACCCGCTAAATCCTTTCTCTAATGATTATCCAAGAATTATTGTAATATTTATTTGCGGTAAGAAGTATCTCACATTCTCACCCTGTGTTTTTTTCAGGTTGTTAAGTGAGCTTGCTGCTATACCGTTAAGATGGACGGGGCCACAATTTATAACGCATCTTTCGCTCCGGTATCTCTTCATTCTCGTGGGTCTAAATCAGATATTAATAAAAGTAGCAAATCTGTAAAGGCGTCTAAAGACTCAGAAAGTAGTGGAGAGATTGTAACAAGGTTTGAACTGGATACAGCATGTGTTCGCGAGAAGCTGGATAATTTGAACTCACTCTCGATGGTTGTGGAAACTAAGGAGAGTGAGTTTGAGGCTTTTGTATCTGACACGGATCCTGATTTTGTTATCAAGGCGGTAGAATATGATCTTTTATCTGGCTTTTTATATTCGGAGACGACAATACTCGAGGCATATGTATCTGATCTTCAGATGGAGAAAGATAAGGTAAGGGAGTTTTTATCTTCAAGAAAACAATTGGGGGAACCGATAACTGGGATGGAAGAAAAGTTGCATGATTCTGAAAGATCATTGGAGCAGTTAATGGAGCTGGTTTTAGAATTAAAAGCACGGGCTGTCAACTTTGAAAAAAACTTGTTAAGATTGTCTGGAGACAAGGACTGTACAGAGGTGCTAATCAGCAGTGATCTTGAAAATGAGGAGAAAATGACAATGAACATGAAAACTGTGGAACAACAGAGGGATGTTTTAAGGATGCTGGAGAAATCTTTGAAGAAAGAATTAGATTTGGAGGAAAGGGTGAGTGAGTTAACTCAAATAGAAGAAACTTTGACAACGAGGATACGGGTATTAGAACAAGAATTGGCTGATGTTGAAGAGGATGCTGAAACGACCCTGGAAAAGTTCTATGAAACCGACAACGCATCAGAACTGTTAATGGAAACCTGCAAAGAGTTAATGAGTAAGATCAAAATGTTACAGTTCAATCTCAAAGGTTCAATTCAGCGAGAAGCGGGATTGAAAAATGATTTACTGAAACTGGAACAACGTTTAGCACAAGAAAAAGAATCTTCAAAAGGGATTGTGGAAAAAGAAAACACGATTAGAGAATTGAGAGAACAAATTAAAGAAGCAGAGAAAAAGGTTCTGGATTATGAGCACAAGTGTCAGGAGCTCAAGGATGCGTGTGAAAAAGTGGTTTTACTTGAAAAAGAACTGGGTGATACAAGAGTTAAACTACAAAATGCAGAAGCATGTTGTGAAGCTAGCGAGGAGGAAAAAAACATGTTTCTTTCTACAATTAAAGACATGGATAATGTAATTAATGACATGAAGAAAAAAGTCACACAAGCCGAAATTCAGACTGATAATGTGGAGGACAGATGCATTTTCTTGTCAGAGGCAAACGATGACCTCAAGAAAGAACTTAAGTTTGTTAAGGGAAAGGTTAAAAGCTTAGAAACGTCTTTGCATCAAATGGAGGAAGCCAAAAAGGCATCCGCTAAAGATATAAATCTTTGTAGCGAAGTTATAACAGATCTGGTTATGCAGATGAAACTTGAAAGAGAACGCCTCCAGAAGCAGGTTTCTAATATAATGCAATAGATATATCATTGAAAAATATAATTTTTTTATATTTAAACAAGAAAAGAGAATTACAATGTGTCTTATTGGTTTTGTGTATGCATGCAGATATCTTCCTTGAAACACGAAAACAAAATCTTGGTAAATTGCTTACAGAAAACTGATAAAGATCCTGCTATGAAAGATAACCATGGTGATAAAGCTATCAATAATGACCTAACTACAGAAAACAAAGAAGCCTTATCAACCGATTTTGAGGTAGCCTGTTTCTCGCTTTCTGTTAGTAACCTTGTTCGTTCGTTGCTTAATTTTTTTATTTTTCAGGTAGAGAAGACATGCAATGAGACTGTAACAAACTCTACCGAGGCTGCAAGAGACATCGATGCAAGACAGCTTAGGACAAAAGACATTCTGTTAGTACTCCTCATTCTAATCATCCCACTAATCGGCGCACTTATTTATCAAACTTAGGTTTGTTAAAGCGCAAAATCTCAGGTTAGCAGATTTAGTAATATGGGTTAAAGACTATTGGTAATGTTCCAAAATCCGATTACCGTGTCTGGTTATTGGAAAATTTTGTTGTTCTTTGTCAAAAGAGCTCAAGTACCATCTTAAAGCACAGCCGAAATCGACAAAGCCAACGCTGTTTGGAAGTTTGATTGCTTGAGGTGCAAGTAATCATAGTATATGGCTAGGAAATTTGATGATTTTGATCTTCTGGAAAAAGTATTAGCTTTGTTAGCTGGGCTGTTGTTGTATAGGTAGGAGGAAGGGAGGGAGATGAAGAGATGGTTGATAAAATGTTGTTTTCAAGAACTTGTGTAATGTGAGGTTATTTTGGTATAAAAAGTTTGTTTTTGTTAGTAACATGAGAGCAATTAATCTTCATTACAAAATTTGTTTCTAGAAATTAGTTATTACTTATTAGGACACATTTAAAAGCATCACACAACATGCATAATTGCATACCAACCTATGCATAATAAGGAAATTGGTATGAAACAAATATTTAGTACAAGTTATTATCAGTGGTAAGGTCTCCAATTGACACCTACTTTTTCAAAACAAAATAGGAGTATATCTTTTAATAACTTTTCACAATATAAATAATACCCTCAAGGTCACATATAATTTAAGGAGTAAATTACATTTTTGTTTTATCTTTTTGTGTTTATACCATTTTTCAGTGGATGTTTTTAGCTTAAAAAAACATGCTTCGTGTTCAATGAACATTAGATTTATGATTTCTGTAACTAACTTAATGTTGTGTTCCCTAGTTAAGTTAAGGAGAGAAAATCAAAACAAACTTGTGTTCCCGAGTTAAGTTAAGGAGTGAAAATTCGAACAAACTCACCCGCAAATGTTACAAAACCACTACAAAGTTGCAAACCTAGTCAGCGCCGACGAGAACTCTCATGTAGTATCTCCTCACCTTCTTTATTCTTTCATCATCGTTGACTTATACAATCGTTTTTCTTATCGGAAAATTGTGTTTTTTATGGTGGTTGCAGGTTGTAACGGGGTTTTAAATTTGTATCCTAAAACCATCTGCCACCGTTAACGATGGATACCACCACCAAGTCTCCAACCTCTCCACTCCATCGCTCTCTCCCAGCCAAGAACCGGTGGCCATAACCACCATCATATGAATCGCCACAACCCATATTCAAAATTTCATGGCCATTGTCATCATCTTCTTCGACGGTTCTCTTCCTCTCCAGCATCATGAAATCGAGAAGTTTCATGCAAACACTAGGGTTTAGAAAGGTGGAAGGTGGCCAGCCGTACCAGGTGGTGGTGTAGGTCTCATGGTTGCAGTGATTTTGCACGGCTTAAATGGTGGTGTTCGTTAGATAAAAGGACGTAAACTATGACATATGTTAGACCTGTAAATGAATCAAATGTTTATGAACAATTCATTTAGTTGAACGAACAAACATGAAGACATATTTTACTCGTTCATTTACATCGTAACAATTATTTATGCATGTTCGTTAATGATCGTTTATTATTAAAGTCTAGATACTGACATTTATATACTAATTTGATGTAACAAACTTCTTCGGGCATATAAACATTGTTAAAAAAAGATTGATTCTCTAAACATTAGAAGGGTTAAAAGTTACTATTGTCATGACGTGTCATGAGTAAAGATGTTCGACTCCCTTTCGGATTTTATATTCGTTCTCCTACAAGTTTACATCTCATAGACGTTGGAATTAGTAAATTGAATACGTAAAGATTAGAAACAAAAACATCTAGAATGCATTCATTTTATAAAATCGTCAAAAAAGAGACCCTACTTAGTTTTCCCATTTTGGAACTTTCTAGAAAACCGCGTTCCAAGTTTT
The DNA here is from genome assembly GCA_030867185.1 of Tagetes erecta. Taxonomy (NCBI): domain Eukaryota; kingdom Viridiplantae; phylum Streptophyta; class Magnoliopsida; order Asterales; family Asteraceae; genus Tagetes; species Tagetes erecta. The sequence goes on along the minus strand of CM061486.1, from coordinate 58,807,414 downwards.
CGTTTTCACATTAGACATTAGTCTTAAGTCTTAACATATCAAATCCAACTAGAACATTATATGAGCCAACAAGCATGTGACCAAAATCAATTTGAGTTTTTAACAAAGTAATAACAAATGTGTTTTCGATAATGTATTAGGGTGGTGGGTGTGGGGTGCGGGTACCCATGCGGGTAGCCCGTACCCGCGCGGTAACACCGCCGCCGGCCCCGCGGGTAGCGGTGCGGGTAGTAGGTCACGGGCATCGAAACCCGTTGAAAGTTTCTGATTTTTTGACCGTTGGTAGGTGGGCCCCCTATTCCCAACGGCTTTTTTTTTTTAAACGGCTATTTTAAAAAAAAAAAAATTTTTACACTATAAATATTACACCCCATTTCATTTTATAATTCACAAAAAAAACACTCTCTTTAATCTCAAATACTCAAACAAACCCCAATATTATTTTCCCATGGATGCTCCAAGAAGATCAACATCCAGAGGCGGTTCACAAAAAAGATCCGGTCGAGGACGGGGCACCGGTTTGAGTCGGGGTTCGGGATCAAGTGACCCTCCTCCTTATTTCCCACAAATGCATCAACAACAACCCCAATTCCCGATGATGCAATCAGCACCGGGTCATCAATTTAATTACTCACTCCAAGACGACTGGTCGTTCGACCCGTTTGGGGCTCGGTTCAATACGCCACAACCAAGGGATCAATATAGCCAAGGAAGCCGAGCAAATTATATCGATTATAACGATTATAACGATTATAACGATTATGAAGCCGAGGAAAACCAAGATGTTGTGCCCGAGACACAACAATTTCAAAACATTCACGTTGATGATGATGATGAAGCCGAGCTAGTGTTGGCCCGTAAACGAGAGATCGCCGCCAAACATGGTTGGACTTGCAATTTTTAGGTTTATTTTTTTTAGTGTTTGTCTTTTTTCTTTAAATGTTTGTCTTTTTTTTTTTTTTTTTTAAATTATTGTAATTTGTTAGTTTTTTTTATTTAATGAATGGTTTTTATTATATATTTTTAATTGTTAGTTTAAAGTTATTAAAATAAAAAATTTAAAAAAAAAGTGAGGGTATGAGGGTATTGACACCCACCAAAAAAAAGGGGTGAGGGTAGTGTGAGGGTAGTTGTGAGTTGGAGGATTATTATTGGTGGGTTGTGAGGGTAGTGTGGGTTCAAAAGAACCCACTCCCACCACCCTTAGAAAAATTAGTTGTAATTTTATCATTGCGTTTTATATATTATGAGTATATAACAATGTTTTTCTCAATAAGGAAAACTGGATCTTAAAAATCTTAACTTTCACATGTTGGTCGGAAAAAATTTCAATTGAGAAAATTCTTGCTAGAGATCCTAACTTTCAAACATATTTTTTTAAAGAGCCACAGTTAAAAAATACTTAACGCCGTTAAGTTTTTTTTGAATTTGAAACTAATGTTTTATGGCTTTTGATCAAGAGGAGGATACGAATCAAATGATGTAAAAGTTACCTCGAACGGGTATTCCAAATGACCAACAACGCTTCAATTGGTGTCACATATAACGTATCGTCAAACTGTTTAATCATTTGAGCATCGGTTTGGGAAATTTTATATTAATCCATTCGTATCGTACTTCCGATCAAAAGCCCTAAAACATTACTTTTAAATTAAAAAACTTAACGGCGTGAAGTATTTTTTAACTGACACTCTTTAAAAAAACATGTTTAAACGTTGGGATCTTCAACAAGAATTTTCGCAATTAGGATTTTTTTCAACCAACAGATGAAAGTTGAGATTTTTAAAATCCAATTTCCTTTCAATATTTCAATAATGTATTCTCAAAACTCGTCATTTAGAAAGAAACAAAAAGAACAATGATGGATAAACATTTTCTAAAACCTTTTATATAACGATATTATTCTCGTTTTATAGATAAAAACGCCGTTTTTATAATGTTATTTTTATATAAAAGAAAGGTTAGTTTTGTATATAAAAATTATAAACAATTAAAAAAAGAATAGAAAGTTAAGAATCCTATATAATAAAAGAAACCAATTTCATCCACTTGTCATAATATTAAACAACATTTGCCACATAGCAATTTATTAAACTATTTTTGCCACTTGGCTTCGTAAAGTAACATCTCAAAAGTATACACACAGGTTTACTTTTACTCAAAATCTGAAACCACACGGATCTTTTGTTTGATCTGGAGAAACCAAACCACACAATTAAACCCATATTATGTAATTTCAAACATTTTTTTAATTGACGGCTTATTTTAAAACAGTCCCGTGTAAAACACGGGTATCTAACCTAGTAAGTCAATAAAAGCGATCATGGCCTAAAGAATTTTCATAGAATTTTTAGATTCAAACACACTTTTTATTTCATTTTTATATAACTCTGGGACTTGAAAAAAAAAATGTTATACTCTTATTCTATTATAATTATTTGATGCAATGCATTCAGTTCACAATTGTTCTTGTGAACCTTTTTACAATTTATGTTTTATGAAAAAGTTTATATAACAATCATATGATTTTAAATAACAGAATATTTTTCATACTAATAGTTTATTCTCAGTTTTGTAACAACTCTTATTATAAAAATGTACAAAGCAACGTTCATAATGTCAGTCCCGATGTTCGAATCTTTTTTTCTTACCAAACAAAATGCGAACATGTGATTATTTTATTTTGGTTATAAAATACATATATAAAAACAAACACATCATAAGTGTGTGTTTAGTTTTTTTAAACATTACAAAAGAAAAACTCTAGTTACAAAGGGAACTTGCTAAAAAAAAACTAAACCGATTTTACCATGCAAGATCTCTCAGATTAGCTCTATTCTTCAACCACATGAAAATATTAAACTTGATTTTATCATCACTTGTAGCACCTCTGAACACCGGGCACTGAAAATAAACTCGTTCCGAGCCGCCTAAATGAACCATAAAGTTGTTAAAGAGATTGCTGACTTGTTATTTGAAACATATATAAAAATATATCAAGCTATAAAAACTTAAAAACCACAAGCCAAATAATAATCCACAAACTAACCCAAGTTTAACACAAGCTCAAATTCAAGTTGGCTTGACTCGTATTATTACGATCTTAATACCTAGTTAACATTCTCTCGATTCAAAACACGCTCATATAACCAGACACATTTTAAAAACACGAGCTCACGCTTAAAGTGGCTAAACGGTGAAAAAACTAAAACCGAAGGGGGTAAATTGTAATAAAGTGATAGATCGATGAACTCACCAACTACCACCAGAAGCAGATCAAAATTGACTCGCTTTGATGCAGCCTTTATATACTCGTACAATTTCCTAATTTCAAATCGTCTTAATTAATTTCACTTTCATCTCCAATCAAATTGCAGATCATTTCATCTTCATTCATTTTTAACAAGGTATCAATTTCTCTTTTAACCTTCTTTTCACTTATTGCTAACAGTTGTTCGTTGGATCGATTCTTTGTTTTTGGATCTGTATTGTGTGCATCATTTGTTATGTTAGGAATTAGATGATGTGGAAAATTTTTGGCTCTGTGTGATCATTTGGTTTGATTTGTTACCTCATACCTGTTTGATTTGATTTATTAGGTTTGATTTTGTGTTTGGTTGATTGATATGAACTGGTGCCTCTCGTTTTCTTCTGAAGTTTAACTTGATTTTGTTTTCTATTAGTTGTTGGTTAGTAGACATATTCATTTAATCTGATAAACAAACTCTTTACAATAAAGTGGCAATAAAGTGCGAGGTAAACGGGCAACTAGTTCTGAAAGTAGGTGAGTGGTGAATTGATTTAAAAATGTAGATCGGATCTTCGGTTGATTGCATGTTTGTGTTAGTTATTTCCTCTTAAGATTAGAGCTTTCAAGGATCAATGAAATATATAATTTAAAGTTTGTGTACCTATTGGGTGCATAGTTAATAAGGTTATGCTATGCATTGAACATCAATTCAGCGGCGGAACTAGGATAGTTTTATCGAGGGTTGGAAATTTATGGAGGTTTAGGTCAGGATACACAATAAAACCGAATTAAGTCTCAAATACATAATAAAATTGCATTCATAGTTAATATGTTCTTTTCTCTACAAGGTTTCATTTTTTTAAATCTAGTTATTACATCATATAGAGAAACATGTCTAAGCAAGTCTTTTTCAATATAACAACTAAAGTTATAAAACTACTGCCCAAACTCTCATCACCAAATAAGTAAGTCAGATTTACCTCGTTAAAATGGTTCCATACTCTTGGATTTGCATATTTAGCATTGTCATGAAACAATTAATCATACTTATAATATTGGTGATATGTGGTGCGTGTCTTTTGACTTGGCTTTTTTGGGTTAATGTTTACCATTTTATGGTTATCATTTCAAGTTCATGTTTCTAAAAAAAAATAAGAAGTTAATTGGGCTTCATAAGTTAATGGGTAATGGCTTTAATAGTTAATTGTTTTGTTTGTTCTTGAATTATTCAAAAGAGTTTTTTAAAATGGCTCGTTATGTATTTGTTAATAATTTTATGGGTCATTCTAAAAATTTTGGGGTTGGTCTTAAATTTCTTGGAGGTCAGTGTCAAAACTTCATGAGGTTCGGTTGAGATTAGAT